>CM032456.1:54129949-54412433 GCA_019049505.1 Pachyrhynchus sulphureomaculatus
TGTATCAATATTACAAACATCAAATAATAATTAGCAAAAAATTAAACTGAGCAATTTTAAATATTATTTTGAAAATATAAGTTACCACCGCGAAACAGTTTGTGCTAAACTTCGCTATTAATTAAAAAATTGAGTAAAGTGACTGATTTAGTTCTAAAATAAACACTAAATCTGACTTTCTCACACTGAAAGATAAATTGGTCCAAACACTATTGGTCAGCCAATAAGTTTTGAAAACGGGAATGGAACAAGATGAGTCGAAAAACATTTATTCTTCAGTATAGTCTCCTTAAGCTCAATACATTTTTTTCAGCGATTTTTCAATTCATTTACCCCATCTCTGAAGTGATTTTCCAAAAGACCTTCGAAATACCCATCTAGGATGCTATCACCTCATCATTGGTTGAAAAACGCTTCCCACGTAGAAATCTTGTTAGGTTGGGAACAGAGTCAGACGGTGTCAGATCTGGCGACTAAGGTAGATGTTCCAACAATTCGTATTTTGATTCGACCAATTTTGTAGTTAGCAAAGCACCCCTGCGTGCAGGTGCGTTGTCATGATGAAAGATGACTTTTTTTTCTGCAAACTGGGCCTTCCCTCACGAATTTTCTCATCTAGCTAGTCCAAAAAGTTGCAGTAATATTCTGCTGAAATTGTTATACCGATTTGAAGATAATCAATTAACAAAATTCCTTTTACATCCCAAAAAACTGATGCCATAATTTTTTGGGCGACTTTGACCACTTTGGCTGCTTTGGAGCTGAACAACCAGACTCAGTCCACTGTGCTGTTCGTTGTAGCAGTTCAGTATCATACTGATAAACCCAAGTCGCATCCATAGTTAAAAATCGACACACAAAATCAGTTTTATCCTTTGAGAAACGATCCAAATGTTGTTTACAAAGTTTTTCTTGAGTGCGTTTTTGTTCTATGTTAGCAAATGCGGCACCCATCTGGTGAATAGCTTTGTCATACCCAAAACATTAGTTAAGATCTCATGTACTGATCCATGTGAGATGCCTATAGCCTCAGCTAAATCATCCACGGTTAATCGACGGTCTTCCATTACCATGTCTTGTGCTTGCATAACAGTTTCTTCAGTTGTTGCAGTTTTTGGACGTCCTGAATATGGACCATCATTGACACTTGTACGGCCACGTCTAAACTCGGATTCATCTATGAACAGTTGGAAATGAAGGCGCAGACCCCTTTAGCACTTCCACTATCTTTACAGAGATTTCAGTTGCCAATAAACCTTCCAAAACAAAGAATTTTATCACTGCACGTTTATTTTAACCATCTAATAAACAATAAATGGCTTGACAGATCGACTAGAAATTTAGGGTGTGTTCATATAACAGATGAAGCTTCAAAATGGTGTTTGACATTTGGTTCAAGTGATGCCTCATAGGTATCGCTTTCAAAACTTATTGACTGTCCTGATACAAGTCAATAGTTAAAATGATAGATATTTTAGAATAAAATATTAATCACAGAAAAAAAGTTGAGCAAAGAGACGGCTTCAAAGATATTTACAGCTGAAATCTAACATTTCCCTATATATATAGTTAAGCGAGGGGCTTGTTATAACAATTTTTTAAAAAAATAATTTAATTTAATATCTGTTTGCTGTTTTAGTATTAAAAGAATGTTTGTCGATAACCTAACTATTCCTCTATTATACCGAAAAGGAATAAGATCAAAACTATTAAAATATATTTCACACCAGACATTTCCTTAAGAAAAGACCGTTGGTACAACTTGCCCCGTCTTTGGGGCTAGATGTAACAGCCATGAGGCAGGTAGTAATAGTAAAAATAAAGTAAATTTTGATACATATTTGAGCCTTTTTTGTTATTTTCCAGACCAACATAACAGTTTACATTATACATCTATAATATTTATCCTCAATGAAACTAAAACATACTTCGACAAAAACAATCAACATTAAAGGTTTAAGTGTTTAACTAATTTCCTAAATAAAGTATATTTATAATCAACATGGCACTTTCAATCACATTCATTTACTTAACATTACAAATATCTAAAAAAATAATCAGCTTTCGAAAAATAAACACTACATAATGACTAAATTCAGTCTTCATCAAAGTAACAATTAATACAAATAAACGATATAGTATCTTCTATCACACATTTCACACTGACCCACATTTTACATGAAATACACTCTACCCATTTCCCTTTATCAGATTTAATATACGCTTCAACGCAAACTAGACAATGCCACTTTCAGGTTCCGAATCAGACGTCCAAATTCTTTTTTCAACTTTTTCTTTATAATCTTCCTTTTTTGTTGATTTGCCCTTGCCTTTTCCTTTTGATTCATCTTTACCATCTTTTTTTCTGTCTCTTTGTCATTTTTTTTTCATATTATTTTTTTAAAGCTTTTTTTTCAGGTGTATCAGTTAAAACAGTGGAATTTCTTTTGCGTCTGCTATACGTTGTTTATTTCCGCTTTGGAGCCTTTGGAAGAGGTCTAACTTTCGAAGGTGAAAAATGTTTTTGCAAACCTGAGCAACTTGGAGTTAGTTCTTTTGCAATTTCAAAGTCATGTATAATTTCAGAAGTGCTTATATCAAGCTCGGGAGCAGATTATAATAATTCTGGATTTTCAAGGTCCAACATTAAATTTTTCTGTCTTTTTTTTAATAGGATTTGGACGATCAGTGACATAGGATAGTGCAATGTCACTGTCTTGAAAGATCATAGGCCGGATAACATGTTACAATGTGCCCCGAGATATTGTTATAACAAGCCCCGTACCATAATTTTCTACATTTAACAAAAATTTCATAAAATTATGTCGCTAAACGTGAAACTTTTTAAAGAATAATAAACTAAGGACATTTTGGAACTACATGCAAAACTAGAAGTTTTAAATTAATTAATTATAGATACGAAAAGCCAAATTTTACGAAATCAATATTTTACGTTACCTAGCCAAAATGAAGCACGTGCACACATCTACTTACTGCGCCGCCAGGCGGGATACTGGCCGTGATAACATGATGTTGCAAGATATAAAAATTAAATTTAGCAAAAAATATGGGTTTATAGAGTTCAAATTCCCAATAAGAACTGCGTGTTACACCTTACCTCTGTTACAACAAGCCCCTAGCTCCCCTACTAGCTCCATTAAAATTGACCATAATAAAAAATAATAAAATTTTCAGATTCCTCGACCCCCAGAACCTAAAAATGGATTATAATATGATATATACGAAGTCGCCACTCTAACCCTCTTTACCAGTTTTAATCCCATATAAATTTTAGCATAAATTATTATAATTAAAATTTGTTCATTAGGCCAACCAAAAATTATACTTACGTTCCCCCCTATCTATTTCACCCTTTCCTTTAAAGCAGTAGTGCTTAGAAATTATTGATTTTTCCCACGTCAAGTATAAAGCTTGAAGCCGATATCTCATATCGTTCTGCAATTATCGTGCCAAGAGACAAACAGATTATCAATAGATATAACAAATTATATTTTGATTGAAATTTAGGGATCCTAAAACGTACAGAAATGCAAAAATTTGTGAGGATGTTTTTTTCACCAATGCGGTTTAGCAAGGAAAGCAAAATGCTTTAAACCGAAAGCAATTGTCGCCTCACGACGTGTAGATGCGATTAATAAGAGCAATTAAACTCTCTTCTGTTTCAAACAACAAATTAACTAAAACTAAATTTATCTCACTAAGGAATAACTTAATTCAAACATGACAACTAACAAAAACTTATTAAGTTAATTTTCAGATCCCTCTACTTCCACAACCCTCAAAAGGATATATATAACACGAAATATATGAAGCAACCCCTCTAACATTCTACCCCACCCTTTTAACCATTCATATGTTTAATTAACCATAATTTGCTTATTATTTCGACGAACCAGAAAATGATATGATATTGAGAGAGAAAAAAAATAGCAGAATTATTTACTCAACGCTTCCTTAACAAATACAAGTTGCTCTTTACTTATCATTATATAAATTAGAAATAATGAAAAAGTAACGAAATTTTCAGATTTCACGTCTCAAAAACCGTGTAAAGGGTACATAACTTGATTTACTCGAAACCATCACTCCCCATTCCTTTAGCGCCTTAGGTGTTTGACTATAAATAATACTGCTTACAATTTGTTCATTATTTAAACTATAAACCAGGAAAAATTCTCCTAATACTATTGGAAAAATACGAAATTTATCGATCCACCACCTCTTTCCCTTGAAGCGATATCGTTCGACATTGTTCAAAAGTTATGATACCTACACACCAACATAAATTAAAGACTATGATTTCCATAAAGTAGGAAATCTGAGACCTGAAGAAATGCAAAAATCTCGGAGGGCGATTTTTTCATGTATATAAATATATATATATATATATATATATATATATATATATACATATATATGTGTATATATATATATATATATATATATATATATATATATATATATATATATATATATATATATATATATATGTATGTATATATATATATATATATATATATATATATATATATACATATACATATATATGATATATATATATATATATATATATATATATATATATATATATATATATACAATTTACTCAAAAAAAAATCTGGAGTAATAGACGGAAATATGTTTGACTATCAATGTTGTCCATCTTATCCTGTTGAAACCAGGTTGCCTGAATATAATCATCAAGATTTTGTAATACGGCTGTGAAAAACTTCTGAATGATCTCAGCATATATCACCAAAAGAACAGTTGTTGTGCGCCCCTCTTTTGATGCTTTAGTTCTGGATTTGTCGAACTCCACTATCGATATTTTTGTTTTCAATGTCATGGCCGTTAAAGTGGAAATTTGCTTGAGTGTAGAATAAACTATTTAAACTTATTTATGAGATACTGTGTATATTTGCATAATATAAATTTTTCAAGGAACCTTATTCGATTAACACGTAAAATTTTCATTTCGTTACTACCGTGACGTTTATATTCGAAAGCTCGATATTTGGGTAATGAATTCCATATTTAGCTTATGTTTCAAAAGATACAAAAAACACATTACCTTGACGTATAGCTGCTACTTGCTTGATTACCGCTTATGAAATTGTTTGTCTAAATAGCCATTCGCCAGGGGTTTTGAGCTCTCATTAAACGTTAACACGCTGCATTTTGGCACACAGGTAGTTTTTTTGGACGTAGAATACGATAAAGAAAAGTTTGCTAAAGTTTGATGTACGCAATGGGTCCACAAGATCCACAATAAAATCAAAAATTCGTTTTTTTTTAATCGGTAATATCTCGCAAAATAAAAAAGATATCGAAAAACTAATAACATTTGCGCCAAAAGCAATTTTTACATTCAAAGCAGTACGAAATGATAAAAAAAAATCGGACAATTTTTTTTTAGTTACAGTTAAAAAACTATACTTGATATTAGAAAATCATTAAAAACCTAAAAAAAAAACTTTCTCTTCTTTTGTAACTTTGCTTTTAAAAAAGTGTTCATGATAAACATATTTTTTTCTTATTATTAATCATACACCTTAAACTTTAAATAAAGAAAATATTTAAAGGTAGGAAATAAAAGATAAAAGTCTAAGATTTACGTATAAAGTATTTATATTTCATTTAAACATCCAGGTATAAAGAAAAACAGGTATTAAAAACATCACAATTCTAAATTACTCGAAAAAATTAAATGAATTACGTACTCTCCGGCCGTCATATTAGATCCGCCATTTTGAATTTTTGAAATCTGTCATCGAATTCTTAATCAGCACCTCAAGAAACCCCTTAATAGACAAATTCAAGATATTTAACGGTATACAGAAGCGTTAATTTAATCATAAATGGGGTTGGAAGCATGATATATATATATATATATATATATATATATATATATATATATATATATATATATATATATACATATATATATATGTATATATATATATATATATATATATATATATATATGTATATATAATATATATATATATATATATATATATATATGGTGTTATGAAAATCAATTAATAACTTTAAACGGGTGACTCGTGTGGTCAATACCTTTTTGAAAAATTAAAAAATGGCAAAATTGGATTATACCGCCAAACCAACACGCGCATGACAGGTTGCCGTTGAATGAAATAGCTCAAACACAGGCGCATTGTTGCTGTGTTGCCTACCACACGATTTCCTTCAGCAATTATAGATTTTCACATGTTAGGTCCAATTAATCTGATAACATAGCAAAATATAACCGATAATACGCCACACACCTAGCTAAAATAATATTTAACTATAATTGAGAAGATTTTTTATCTATTATTTCAGAAGAAATCCCTTGGTAATAAACGATAGAAGGTGTGTTTATCTCGGGTCATTGCCACTTAACAGCTGACGTTGACGTTTAAGTTAATCTTATATACTATTCCGAGATAAAAGGGTTAAAATTTTTAGTAAGTGATGTATTTCTACAAAAACGCATCTTTGGATAAAAGGTTAAAAAAAAGTGCAGTGCATCTTAAGGAATTAGAATATAGAAATATAAAACTTGAAGTGTTGGATATCAGTTACACGCAATAGATATATATATATATATATATATATATATATATATATATATATATATATATATATATATATATAGATATATATATATATATATATATATATATATATATATATATATATATATAGATATATATATATATATATATATATATATATATATATATATATATATATATATATATATATATATATATATATATATATATATATATATATATATATATATATATATATATATATATATATATATATATATATATATATATATATATATATATATATATATATATATATATATATATATATATATATATATATATATATATATATATATATATATATATATATATATATATATATATATATATATATATATATATATATATATATATATATATATATATATACGATATTTATGTATACGTTTGTTTCAGCCCAGTAAGTTTTAAAGCACTTTATGAATTCGTTGACCTACACTTGGATGGAGATCCATATGGTGAAGGCCCTTGTTCCAGAAAATTTGGCCAACTAGACAACGAAGGACTACAAAAATTTCGATCGCCTGGTGATATTTTTTTATACGGAAGAGGCGGCTCCAGAAATATAAGGTAATTAGAGTAGTCCAAAGCATGGACTACCCGGTCGTGCCATCTATGAATTAACAAACTAAGACATGCGCATTTCGCTGCATATGAGAGCTAGTCAGCCCTCCTACGTGAAAAGGAACACCCCGAGTATTAGATTGCGCTAAGGTTTGTTGGATAATGACACTTTTGGGTGTTTACTGCTGATTCTGGATATTTGCGATTTGCGTGCTTAGGCTGCCTAATGAGTTCTAATATAGGGCGAAACATGCCATGAATGTACTAGTTTAGAGATTTATAGATGACAAACCCGGGTATTTCTTTGGACGCCAGCACTTTTGTTGCGGAAATACATATATTCGTTTGTTATATTCCGGGTGGAATTTTGTAGATGTTTCATCTAGGTCTCTCTTGGCATTTTCGATGCTGTCTCATTGTAGCTCACCATAAGACACTGCTAAGTGATACGTTGGCCGTGTCTTATGATATGTATGAATGTACAAGGCTTATCCAGAAAGTAAGTACCGTTTTGGAATTAAAAATATACATAAAATTAAATAAAATGATTTTATTTCTACAAGAGAGAGAAAACTTTAATCTATTTTTTTACATAATTACCAACAATGTCACGACATTTTCATATCGTGTAACCAGCTTATTAATACCCTTCTCAAAGAACGATGCCGCCAATGAAGATAAGCAATATTGAACAGCAGCATCATCATCGTAAACAAAATCCTTTTCTTATCCGAAAACACCGTACACATGATTTTGCGTGTCGAAATGTTCGTCTTGCACTTTTTTTCAAGACTGTGTGTGTCGCTATTTCATTAACTGTTGTTTCGATTCAGGAGTGATGTGGAAACCCAAGTCCCATCACCAGCCCCAAATTGGCTCAAAAAATTGTCACCTTCTTTGCCGTGTCGACTGAGAAAAGCCTGAGCGCTGTTACGCACACGTTAAAACTGCTATTCAACATTGCATCACTGGTGGCATCGTTTCTTCGAGAAGGGTATTAACAAGCTGTTTACATGATATGAAAAATGCCGTGACATTGGTGAAAATTATGTAAAAAAGTAAATTAAACTTTTTTTTTCTTGTAGAACCAAATTAATTATTTTATTTAATGTGCGTCTTTTAATTTCAAAACTGTACTTATTTTCTGGATATGCCTCGTAACAAATGAACCAATGTATTCCCGGGTTAACGCTTCTACACATTTTTCTATCCGCAAATCACTACGAATTACCATTTCTGCTATAAAGATGACTTCTGAACTACAAAAATCAGTTTGAATAATTCTTTCACTGTGAAAGTTGATCGAACATTAAAAGTTTCATCATTTGGTTGGCCAGTGGTTTGTAAACATTTGAAGGAATCGGAAGCAATATAGAAATACATATATAATGTTACATTTGAACAATATTACATTCATACATATTTTGGAGTCAGATATAAGTAAATAGATTTCTGCCAAAAAGCGAAGTTTTGCACAATTACTTAAAAAAAAATCATATATTTATGTGAAGACTATAAGCTTTGATTCTTTAAGAAATTCAAAAAATGCAAATTTTATAATTTCATTCATCTGCCATTCATCTTCCGACTGCAACTGTCATTGAAAGTAGAGCCATATGATACAATATTCAAGCGACATCGGCAGCGACCACAACTCTTAAAGGTATCCCAAAAACTTGTATATAAAAACTCATTTAACAAATTAATGGGCAGCCTCAACTACTGTATTAAAGCTAAGAAAGTGAGTACTTGTATATTGATTGAAATAAATTATTGGAACAATTATAACTGGCCCATGTTTCTTTTCCAATAAAAGTTATGTTTTTTTCGGCAGAGAATAATATAATATAATCCGATATAATCCGTATTATTTGCGATATCTAGATTCTTATATCCTACACTTCACATACCCTTTTAATAATTCATATTTTTTTATATTTTGTTTTCAGCTGCGTTTACCGTTTCGAAGGCCAAAAAGGAGAAAAAATCAAAATAACTCTGACAGATGTTCGGATAAAAAATAGAAACTGCGACACGAGAGTTAGTAAAGATACAGAGAGAATGGAATGCTCGGGGAATATTTCTGCCACTTTACGGTTCTTTGAAGTGCCTTGGACTGATGTGCCTGAAATACCGAGGTAAGATAACGAAATAAAAGATAAATCACAGAAATATAAAGCGTATCCTTATTTCAAGATTTTTAATTAAACATATAATAATAATCAAAATTTAGAAACTGACTACTAAATAATGAAGGTTGAATTAAATATATATATATATATATATATATATATATATATATATATATATATAATATATATATATATATATATATGACGTTTCGCGTCAACGGGGCCACCCCAATAACCAAAAATAGAATTAACGAAAAAAAAAATTCAAGGGTGTCAATTTCTTCATCGAAACGTAAGCTTTTAAATGCAACTTGGTCCTTTTGAAAAAAACAAGATGGCGGCTCAATATGGCGACTAGAAACAAAAAAATGATGATTTCTAAACGGAGTTAACTGAACTTCCAAACTGAGACATAATGCAATATTGATGTAATAATTAGAATAACCAATATAATTTTATGTAATACCAATGTGGCGGATCCAATATGGCGCCTAAAACCCAAAATTACTTCGGTCAGAAAAAGTGCTATATCACTGCGAAAATCTCCATCTCCATAATTGCTCATTTTTCGTCTAATTTTAGGTTTTGGGCGCCATATTAGGTTCGCCATGTTGGTATTACATAAAATTATGTTGGTTACTCTAACTATTACACCAATATTGTATTTTGTCTCAGTTTTGAAGTTCAATTAACTCCACTTAGAAATCATGATTTTTTTTGTTTCTAGCCGTCATCTTTTTTTTTCAAAAGGGCCAAGTGAATTTGAAAGCTACGTTTCAACGAAAAAAATGACGCCCTTAATTTTTTTTTTTTGTCAATTCTATTTTTGAGTATTGGAGTGGCTTCGTTATCGCGAAACGTTATGTATATATATATATATATATATATATATATATATATATATATATATATATAGTCAGTGAACGGAACACTAATTGCGTAAGTCCAGCTTGCACACTTGACCGGTTTTTCTATTTGTTTCTCTTGTTAAAATGGTTGTGTTATTGTAACTGAAGCTATGTTTGTGTTTTATTTTATGTCCTGTAAAAGCTATCTGTTTTTTTTTTTATTATACTTGTAACTCTTCAGCCGGTTTCCCAAGTATTATTTAGCCGACATATATATATATATATATATATATATATATATATATATATATATATATATATTAAAGATATATATATTATATATATATAAATATATATATATTTATATAATATATATATATTATATAAACTATATATATATATATATATATATATATATATATATATATATATATATATATATATAGCTTGACAATCATTATGGGTATCTTATATATGGCATGCCTTTTTAGTGTTCCGTACGGAACACTTATAAGATGACTTCGCTGTCTCTCTGTCTGTCACACTGAAACTATTTGTCATAGAAAGTTGAAATTTGGTACTAATAGAGGTATTGATGGCCTCATCAGAGTCGTGTAGTTTGGAAAGTTAAATTTTGACTTAAGGGGTTAATTTTGGGGGGTGAAATCGGAAGTGAAAAAAAAATTTTTTTGCTACATCATCGAGTGTGGTGTCAAATTAAAGGTTGTGAAAACTCGAATAATATATATATATATATATATATATATATATATATATATATATATATATATATATATTGTAATACTTGCGGGCACTTTTCTTTGTATTATTTTTTTAAAAATCGCCAAAAATCGCTGTCCACCCGCCTTATCTTGAAAAGTACTTATCAAAAAATTTTGAAAAAATTCTGGAATATTCTCCACGGGGTGTAGATTGAACAAAAATTATCACGAGTGCATTAACTTTAACAATTTATCTGGTATTAAAAAAAAACAAAAATATCAAGGTCATCATTTTTCAGTAAAGATTGGAAACAAACTTTATTGAAAACTCATTTAGGGTTGTTTTGTGAAGTCACTGATCACTTTATACTCCATAACAATTTTTTAGTGTTCCGTACGGAACACTTATAAGATCATTTCGGTGTCTGTCCGTCTGTCCGTCTGTCACACCCGATTTTCTCCGAAACTATTTGTCGTAGAAAGTTGAAATTTGGTAATAATATAGGAATTGATGGCCTCATCAGTTTCAATGGTATTAGGAAAATTTTTTTTGTTAGTGTTCCGTATGAACCACTTACAGGATCTCTGTCTGTCAAACCCAATTGTCTCCGAAAATATTTGAAATATGAAATTGAAATTTGGCACAAATATAGGAATTGATGGCCCAATCAGAGCTACAGAGTGTTGGAAGTTAAATTTTGACTTTAGGGGTTAGTTTTGGGGGGTGAAATCGGAAGTGAAAAAAAAATTTTTTTACTAGGTAATCGAATGTGGTGTCAAATGCAAACTTGTGAAAACACGAGTAAAAAATATATATATAATGTAATACTTGCGCGCACTTTTCTTTGTATTATTTTTAAAAAATCGCGAAAAATGGCTGTCCACCCGCCTTATCTCGAAAAGTACTTATCAAAAACTTTTGAAAAAATTCTGGAAGATTCGCTACGGGGTGTAGATTGAACGAAAATTATCACGAGTGCATTACCTTTAATAATTTATCTGGTATATAAAAAAAAACAAAAAAATTTCAAGGTCACCAGATTGCAGTAAAGATTGGAATCCAACTTTGTTGAAAACTCATTTGGGGTGTGTTTTGTGAAATCACTGATCATTTTATACTTCTGTAACAAAATTTTTTATTTGAAAAGCAATCAACGTACGGAACACTAATTGCGCAAGTTCGACTTGCACTTGACCGTTATTTATTTTATTTTAAAGCAATCAACGTATAGAACACTAATTGCGCAAGTTCAATATGCAGTTGACCGGTTATTTTTAGTTTAAAATAATTTGTTCATGCAAGTTGTAACCTTCAAGACAAATAGTAATATTACGTTTTTGGAAAAGATCACAAGGATTCATTTTTGCTAGCGAAAATTAAATCTTAGGAACTGGTCCTGCTCCTTAGAAGAAAGACTGAGACATATATATATATATATATATATATATATATATATATATATATATATATATATATATATATAGTGAAGTCTGCTTATAACGAACCCGTTTATAGCGAATTTCGAGTTAAAACGAATTATTTCATAATGCACGAAAAAATTCCATAAGACCAATGCAACTTTTTATCTGTTAGAACGAACCCGGTTATAACGAACTTCTGGATACAGGGAACCAAATTTGGATGGTGTCCGTTTATAACGAGCTTACCACTCCCTGTGCTCGTTGTCGCGCGAGTTGATCTAGGGAATTTACCGAAACTCTCTAGGAACCTCTATTCTACTTGTTTCCGCCGCGACGCTAGTTCGAGCAGTACTATTTTCAATTCACTTGTTGTGTTATGCGATTCTAATGAATATTTGGTCAAAGCAGCAAAGTGAATGTTGCATTTTTTATTTTAACATGAGTACAGAAAAACGTAAAGCGTTTACTTTAAAAGACAAACATGATATTATAAGGAAAATACAAAATGGAGTTAAACAAACTGATGTTTGCAAACAGTTGAATTTAACTAAATGTACGGTTTCTACTATATGAAAGAAGGGGCAAAAAATCTTATCAGTCTATGATAAAAAAAAATTTAGTTGTAAAAAAGTAAGAAAATCTACATATGACCAAGTCGATAAAAGATTCCTTAAATGGTTTAATCAAAAACGACGTGAACATGTGCATATTACCGGCTATAGTTTACAAGAGAAAGCTAGTGAATTGAGAAGGAAAATAGAGAACACCGAGTTTAAACTGTTCTAGAAGTTGGATTTAACGATTTAAAAAGCGACATATATTAGTGGGGGTAAGATAGTAGGAGAAACTGCAGGGGTGGATATAACGTTGTTGATCAGTGGTTGGCCAATGTATGGCCGAAAATTCGAGAAAGTTATGAATATGTGAACATTTTTAATGCAGATGAAAGGGATTTTGTTTTACAAGGTGACGCCTGATAAGGCATTAAAGTTCGTCGGAGGAAATTGTGTGCTGGTGAGAAAATTATCAAAAATAAGGATTACTGTGTTGGTAACTCTAAATATATCTGGATCAAAGAAAAGAAAAATTGTTGGTGATAGGAAAGTCCGCCAATCTCAGGTGTTTTAAAAACAAAATTTACCAGTAAAGTACAAATCAAACAGTAAAAATTTTTATTAACAAACTGATCGAATGGGACAAAGAATTAAAATTCAGAAACGGAAAAATGTTGCTTATTAATATTACCCTGAAGCTGATCTACAGCAAATAAAATTGGTTTTTATGCCTCTAAACTTAAGTGCAAAGCTCTAGCCTATGGATCAAGGTGTGATACATTCTTTAAAATGTCATTATAGAAAGATTTTACTTTTGAAAATGTTAGAGACAATGGATAAAGGTAACATTTGTTCTGTAACTCTGTTGGACGCTATAAACTTTATCCATATGACTTGGCAAAGAGTCAGTAGAGAATCTATTGCAAACTGTTTGAAGGAATGTAGATATGACTCAGATGATGAACTACCGTTGACTCAGTGAATTGAAAAACATCAAGAAGATCCTACTGTTTGTCTAGAATTTGTTTACGATACCGACATTCAACAAAGTACAGTGGAAATCGGTATTTTAAAAAGATGTTTAATCACTTTAATTTTGAAGAATATGTATGGGCTGATAATGAATTAATGACGATAGAAATGTTAACTGATGTTCAAATTGTGACATCAGTAACTTCTGGAAAGATTTTAAGCGATAATGACGACGAGAACGAGCTCGGAGAAGGAGATAATATTTATGTTTCATCCATTTCAGAAATTACTGAGAAAATGACTGAAACTCGCAATTTTTTGGAATCTCTTGAAGTTTCTAAACATATATGGAGTAGTTTTTGTGACCTTAACAATTATATAAACACCCATTTCTTTTTCAAGTAAAATTGTACGAACGAAAATTACTGATTTTATTGTATAAACTACGTATTTTAATATTCGTTTATACTCATATATGTTATGTACCAACATACATAATAATAACTTTAGTGTGACTTGTTTTATTTTCCTTTGAACGTTTTCTTTTAATTTAGTAACTATTTTTATTCATGTTTTCTAAGCATTAGCGCCTAACCTAAATAAAAAAGTAGTGAAAAATGATGTTAGATTTTGTTTACTGTTTGTAACCAACTTCGGATAGAGAGAACCATTTTTATTGATTTTTTGGAGTTCGTTATAAATGGACTTCACTGTATATATATATATATATATATATATATATATATATATATATATATATATATATATATATACATATAAATATACATATACATATACATATACATATACATATACATATACATATACATATACATATACATATACATATACATATACATATACATATACATATACATATACATATACATATACATATACATATACATATGTACATATGTATGTGTATATATATATATATATATATATATATATATATACATATATATATATATATATATATATATATATATATATATATATACATACATACATACATACATTACAGTCATATAAAGTCCTTCAAGTTAAGTGGTTGTTTGTGGAAAGTAAAAATGTGTTTTTAACAGTGATTTAAAATTAACACCACATACAATGAACTACTTTCTAAGAGCAAATTTTGAAGAAGACCTCTTCCCAAGGTCGAAACGTCAATAAATATATAACATATCCAAGAATAGTTTTAATGATCTAATTCCAAGAACACGTAAATTATAAAATATATATACATATATATATATATATATATATATATATATATATATATATATATATATATATATATATATACAGTATCCCAAGAACTAATGTCTTCTCTTCGAGGGCTGAAAGGCCGACTCATAACTCATCAAAATATATAAATACGACCTGTGAAAAATCGTCAGATTACGAGATATTGACACTTTTATAAGTTTCGTGAAAATCTACACCTTAGATCAGTTCTAACATTCTAATTACTGTTATGTAATCCTGAATAACCTTGCTGTGGATTACAATTCAAAATAAAACTAATTGTGCTGCCTGTGGAAAAAAAAAAAACATTTTTGTCCAAGTATCATGAATAAAAACATTTGAGTTAGCTAACTTTGGCTCTTAAAATTTAACGATTTTTCACTATATGTATATATATATATATATATATATATATATATATATATATATATATATATATATATATATCCTTATAAAACTGCTCCTAATTTTCGTGGATTCACCCACTATGTTTATAACTTTGTACATAATTTTTCCTGGAAGAAAACAGTGTTTATAACTAACATTTGTTCTGTAACTCTGTTGGACGCTATAAACTTTATCCATATGGCTTGGCAAAGAGTCAGTAGAGAATCTATTGCAAACTGTTTGAAGGAATGTAGATATGACTCAGATGATGAACTACCGTTGACTCAGTGAATTGAAAAACATCAAGAAGATCCTACTGATTGTCTAGAATTTGTTTACGATACCGACATTCAACAAAGTACAGTGGAAATCGGTATTTTAAAAAGATGTTTAATCACTTTAATTTTGAAGAATATGTATGGGCTGATAATGAATTAATGACGATAGAAATGTTAACTGATATTCAAATTGTGACATCAGTAACTTCTGGAAAGATTTTAAGCGATAATGACGACGAGAACGAGCTCGGAGAAGGAGATAATATTTATGTTTCATCCATTTCAGAAATTACTGAGAAAATGACTGAAACTCGCAATTTTTTGGAATCTCTTGAAGTTTCTAAACATATATGGAGTAGTTTTTTGTGACCTTAACAATTATATAAACACCATTTCTTTTTCAAGTAAAATTGTACAAACGAAAATTACTGATTTTATTGTATAAACTACGTATTTTAATATTCGTTTTATACTCGTATATGTTATGTACCAACATACATAATAATAACTTTAGTGTGACTTGTTTTATTTTCCTTTGAACGTTTTCTTTTAATTTAGTAACTATTTTTATTCATGTTTCTAAGCATTAGCGCCTAACCTAAATAAAAAAGTAGTGAAAAATGATGTTAGATTTTGTTTACTGTTTGTAACCAACTTCGGATAGAGAGAACCATTTTTATTGATTTTTTGGAGTTCGTTATAAATGGACTTCACTGTATATATATATATATATATATATATATATATATATATATATATATATATATATATATATATATATATATATAAATATACATATACATATACATATACATATACATATACATATACATATACATATACATATACATATACATATACATATACATATACATATACATATACATATACATATACATATACATATACATATACATATACATATACATATACATATACATATACATATGTACATATGTATATATATATATATATATATATATATATATATATATATATATATATATATATATATATATATATATATATATATATATATATATATATATATATATATATATATATATATATATATATATATATATACATATATATATATATATATATATATATATACATACATACATACATACATTACAGTCATATAAAGTCCTTCAAGTTAAGTGGTTGTTTGTGGAAAGTAAAAATGTGTTTTTAACAGTGATTTAAAATTAACACCACATACAATGAACTACTTTCTAAGAGCAAATTTTGAAGAAGACCTCTTCCCAAGGTCGAAACGTCAATAAATATACAACATATCCAAGAATAGTTTTAATGATCTAATTCCAAGAACACGTAAATTATAAAATATATATATATATATATATATATATATATATATATATATATATATATATATATATATATATATATATATATATATATATATATACAGTATCCCAAGAACTAATGTCTTCTCTTCGAGGGCTGAAAGGCCGACTCATAACTCATCAAAATATATAAATACGACCTGTGAAAAATCGTCAGATTACGAGATATTGACACTTTTATAAGTTTCGTGAAAATCTACACCTTAGATCAGTTTTAACATTCTAATTACTGTTATGTAATCCTGAATAACCTTGCTGTGGATTACAATTCAAAATAAAACTAATTGTGCTGCCTGTGGAAAAAAAAAAAAAAAACATTTTTGTCCAAGTATCATGAATAAAAACATTTGAGTTAGCTAACTTTGGCTCTTAAAATTTAACGATTTTTCACTATATGTATATATATATATATATATATATATATATATATATATATATATATATATATATATATATATATATATCCTTATAAAACTGCTCCTAATTTTCGTGGATTCACCCACTATGTTTATAACTTTGTACATAATTTTTCCTGGAAGAAAACAGTGTTTATAACGACTCATTTATCCTTAGTAAGTGTGGACTGCGAAGTAATTATCCTCGGTACATTTATCTTGTGATTCTCTTAAGACGTAAAATAAGCCACACTCTGCTTTATTTCACGTCCTTTTTAATACAACATTTATTCCATCTTTTCTCTCAATAATTCTTGTCCCCAGAGACTGCCTTTGTGGCGTTGACAAGAACCGATTGTTGCCCTACACCTACATCTCGTCATCCAACGTTGTGGAATTAAGATTTGACGTGACTGGAATGAACGCGTCTGAAGATTTCAATTCACTCTTTTTCGAGGGAAGTTGGAAATTTATCAGGACCCCGGCCTGTGACGTCAACTTGAGGAAAACCGGAGCTAATGGAGAGCTAATTTTTAGGTATCCTTCAGAAAGTAAGGAGGTAAGTAAATTCAAAATTTTTTTGTTCGTTAATTCATTAAAACTTCCCCATGTTTTTCCTCACTCTTTAAAGTAAATAAAAAAAAAATTTAAGTCCCTAGATCAAGAAAACTATAGTTTTCCATTTCCTCCAATCTGCCTGCCTATTTATCAGTTGGCACTATAGGTAAATATCATTCGTATATATCTTAGAAGCCTACCCCCTGACAAACTTTTATTATGGTTAATATCCTACTATAAAGTATTTATTTTTTAAAAGTATATAGTTGTAATACTTATATTAAGTTATCCTTTAGTGAGAGAAAGGTAAACATAAACAATTTTTTATAATACTTATTTACATGTCAAGTTCGGTAATTGGTACTTGGCATAGTAAACTACCAAATATTAATACAACGCCGTAGGCGGAATCCTAAAGAGTATTAGGATCAATCGAGCGACAAACCTCTCGATTGGTCGAATATTGATATACCCGATATCAACTGAATTTTCAAATTTTAAATTGAAGTAAAATCCTCACTTGAATACGCTACTATGTACATATTCACCTGATTCAATAGCAAAGAAATTATGCCGAGATATTTCGAATTTTCCACGTATTATCCAACAAGCAAGGAGCGCGGATATGCCTCTGTTACAATGCATCATAGCTCGTGCTGCATCTGGATGATAGAATCAGTTCGTTGTTGTTTTTTTTTGATAAATAAAAATGTAAATAGATATTTTAGGTATTAAGAGAATCAAAATCCCGCGTTGTTTGAATTGAATCACACTTCACAGGAAATTCAATTTCATCCGGAATACCATGTACCCGAATCGATGAATGCCATCAAGTCGGTTTCCGTCACTCACTGCTTAAACTATAATTTTGAATAAAAAATCCTTCGAGTATTCTAGCGATTACTTAATTAATCAATCCATTATTGGAGTTCGACAGTGTTTCTCTACACTAGTTCTGCTAGCTCCCGCGAAGCGAAACACCTTTTAACAAAAGAATACAGAGAATGTTTTCATAGCAATCAAAAATTTGGTGATATTGACAATGCCAATTAAAACAGATAATTAATCCTGCCAAATTTTGGTTACTATAAACATCTTCCCTGAGCGGCCCCATTTACAGAATCGTAAAATGGTAGTGGCCCTTACAAATGAAAATAATCCAAAAAAAAATTATGAAATCGCTTCACACCAAACCAATAATCCCTTTAAGATTTGAGTGAGTGCGATCAAAACAAGTAGAAAACAATAGATTAAATTGTAACCTTATCTTATGCAGTTCCTACTCAGTTTGCATGAAACATTACTAAGAGCTCCGAAAGGTCGCCTACAATATATATATATATATATATATATATATATATATATATATATATATATATATATATATATATATATAGGGTGTTATGAAATTAACTGCATATATTGAAGGGGAGGTGATTCGTGGGGTCAAGTAGCAGCATATTCAATATTTTTTTTTTCAAATTCGAAAATTAACCTGTCCATGAAAGGCGGCTATTTTCATTGAAGCAAATAAAATTTTAGAGGTAAAAAAAATACTTTCTCGATAAGGGGCGAAAACAACTGAGAGAGAAGAGGATTAATGTTGATGGAAGCGAATTTTCCGCCATTCAAAAACGCTAAAAGCTTTATGATTAAAAAGTCAAAAACAAATCGGAGGAAAAAAGAGGTGTATACATATATATATATATATATATATATATATATATATATATATATATATATATATATATATATACGAGTATATATATATATATATATATATATATATATATATATATATATATATATATATATATGTATATATATATATATATATATATATATATATATATATATATATATATATATATATATATATATATGTCATCATCATCAACAACTATGCAGTCCATCGTCGAATATAAGCCTCCCCTAAGGACGTCCATCTTCTTCAGTTTTGGACCTTGTTTGTCCAATTGTATCCTACTAGTCTTTTGATGGCATTATAACATCGGGTTTGCGGCGTTCTCTACTTCTTTTCATTCCAGGGCCTATTGGTATTACTTTATGGGTCCATCAATTATCAGAGAGTCTTGCACCCATCTTCACTTCAACCTGCTTACACTCTCAGCTACATGAATTATCTTGAACCTTCCTCGAATTTCTTCATATTCAGCCTATCCCTTAACGATATTCCCAACATCCTCCTTTCCATCGCTCGTTGAGCAACTTGTAGGCGATTTATAATTTATTGACTCAAAGCCCACGTCTCCGTTCCGTATGTCAATACTAGCAACACGCATTGATCATTATTTTTTTAGAAAAAAGTGCCACCGGGGTTTTTCTAACGGTCAATTTTACTTAGTTACTGTTACCCCAAGATAGAATTTCTCACAGGTCCTTGTTAAGTTGAGCAACTGCCTGCTGGCTATATAACCTATTAAAATAGATATTTAGGTACTACTTACAAACATAATGTTGTCTACTTAATAACATTAACATGGCACAAAAGCCCTTGTGCTAAAGGGTTTCCTAAAAAAGTCTTTGTAAAGAACTTACAGATATTTTTTTACTTGGAGAGATATTCGGGAAACCTATCAAACCGGCGGCATTAAGGAAATAAGTCATGTAATACGCTATTTGCAAAAGAGCTTAAATATGACTTAAGATTTTTTAAATGTATCAAGTAGTAAGTAACCTTGAGAAATTTTCTTTAGAATAAGATCAAGAAACTTTTCGAACTAATATTCACCTTATTGAGAATTCTCTTTCATGTCTAACTTCTTGAATTTTATCATTTATATCCCTAACATCTCCAGGCATAAAATTTTTATTACCTTTACCCACATTTGCAGTATATAAGAGATTTTTTTTGCATTACTTTTGTAAAAGATGATGGCAAATAAAAACTGAGAACTTTATTTGTAAAAGTTCTTTGCTTCTTACTTTTTTCGCAAATATTTGATGTAGCTTTTGGGGTTGTTAGGAGTCAGTAATTTATTCACAGTAAGAAAATATAAATCATATTTTTTGAGTATTTATTTAGGTTAAATGGAATAAATTTTTAGGTATTTCTTTTCAGACAAGTACAAATACAGTTTTTTTTTACTTAATCATATTAAATAATGTTACGATACAACGAATTGTACCAAATTTGAAACACATGCCTAGTACTCCATCGGAGGCTGACTGCAGCCACAAACCGACAGAGTGGTTGGCAACTCAGCCAACACTCACCGCAGGCAGTTGTTTTACATTAAACCACATATTCCTGAGGCCGATCCCTCGACAAATCACTCTTCCTGCGGTGAGTGTTGGCTTGCCAACCACTCTGTAGGCTTGTGGCTACAACTCTGCGAGGGAGTACTACTATGCATTTCAAATTTGGTACAATTCGTTGTATCTTATTTTTACTTGTCTGAAAAGAAATACCTAAAAATACATTTTTTTTTCAACCTAAATAAATATTCAGAAAATATTATTTATATTTTACTACTGCGAATAAATTACTGGCTTCTAACAAACCCAGAAGCTAAGCTAAATTTGGTACAATTCGTTGTATGTTAACATTATGTTCCGTAAGTACCTGGATAAGTACTAGAAATTCTGTTCTCTTGTTTGTCGATTCTACCCTGATTGATAAGCCCTGATGCGGCAAAATGCGCCTCGGAACGGATTGAGGAAGGAAAAAACAGTGGGTAAACTGCTGAAATGTGGCCTTAGTCCGGTTTCAGTTGTTTTACGTTAAACCACATATTATATAATGTTAACTTACCTACAAATGAAAAAAATCGTTAAAGTGATGATTCCTTACGAACATAAGCACTAAAATAAATAGCGGATTTGACTGTACTAAGTAAATATTGACGCCCACTCCCTTCCCATAAAACGATATTACTCAAAAATTATAGGTTTCATTTCTATTTCGAATATTATATCATTTTATTTGAAAACTATGGTGTCAACAGATCGACCGAGCGACAGGCCGACGGTCAGATAGACACACCGACGGAAATTAGAAAATATGTTTCTCGTGATCTAAGAACCCTAAAACGTAAGGAAAAGCAAAAATTGCGAAAGGTAATTTTTTCAGGAGTACAATACGAGGCTGGTTTGAAAAGTCCGTGCAAAAATAAAAACTACTTATGTGTTTGGGGTAAACCTTTTTTATTTTTCGACATAGTCTCCTTTTAGGCTTATACACTTCGTCCAACGATGTTCTAGTTTGTTGATCCCTTCCGAATAATAGGATTTGTCCAAGTCTGCAAAATATCCATTAGTGTCTGAAATCACCTCCGAGTTTGAATAAAATCTTTGTCCCGCCAGCCATTTCTTCAAATTGGGGAACAAATAGTAGTCCGAGGGAGCCAAGTCTGGAGAATAGGGGGGATGTGAAACGAGTTGGAATCCTATTTCCATTAATTTTGCGACCACAACTGCTGAGGTGTGTGCTGGTGCGTTGTCGTGATGGAAAAGGACTTTCTTGTGGGCCAATCGCGGGCGTTTTTCTTGCAGCTCGGTTTTCAAACGGTCCCATAACGATGAATAATATTCACCTGTAATAGTTTTGCCCTTTTCCAGATAGTCGATGAGGATTATCCCTTGCGAATCCCAAAAGACAGTCGCCATAACCTTTCCGGCCGAAGAAACGGTCTTCGCCTTTTTTGGTGCAGATTCTCCCTTGGTAACCCATTGTTTAGATTGTTGTTTGGTCTCAGGAGTATAGTGATGTATCCATGTTTCATCCACAGTGACGAAAACGACGCTTAAAGTCCTCCGGATTCTTCTGGAACAGCTGCAAACCATCCTTGCAACACTTCACACGATTCCGTTTTTGGTCAAGCGTGAGCAATCGCGGCACCCATCTTGCGGATAGCTTTCTCATGTCCAAATGTTTATGCAAAATATTATGTACCCGTTCAGTCGAGATGCCCACAGCACTAGCAATCTCACGCACCTTAACTCTTCTGTCATCCATCACCATATCATGGATTTGATCAATGATTTCTGGAGTCGTAACCTCCACAGGCCGTCCAGAACGTTCAGCGTCACTTGTGCCCATATGGCCAGTCCGAAAATTTTGGAACCACTTATAAACTGTTCTAATCGAAGGTGCAGAGTCACCATAATGTTTATCAAGCTTCTCTTTAGTCTCCTGAGGCGTTTTGCCTTTCATAAAGTAATGTTTAATCACCACACGAAATTCTTTTTCGTCCATTTCTTGAAAATCACTCGACTTCCTTGATTCACACGAATGCCAAACACAAAGAAATAGACCAATATGGCTGAAACTTGGTGTGCGTTCATTCAAGAGATGCTACTAACTAAACATGACCTCGATACGCGCCGGTGGTGCCATCTCTCGGACTTTGCACGGACTTTTCAAACCAGCCTCGTACTTCCCTTTAGCAAAGGAAGTAAAAAAACAATAATTTACCTACTGGCCAGAGTTAAGTAAATTTCGGTCAAGGTAACTGTTTGTATTTCTAACACTTGTTTTTTATTCAAGTTAATATTTTTAGGTTACTCTAAAAACCAATCTCAATTCCTTCTACATATTATTTTCGGTAAAATTAGAAATCCCATCAAAAACATAAAATGTAAAAAAAGTCTCTCAACGCAGTCCTTCCACCACAAAAAGTTGTGAGATCTCATGTAAAACCAAGTCAGTTATTTTAGTTAGTATCTATGGAAGCACCTGTTCAACAACTTTGTCATAAATTGTTATCTAATTAGTTACCTACCAACATTTATAGTGACCGTATCAATATTAGACATCTTTACTTCTATAATAAATATAATGACATGGCAATCGCACGGCAACATAATCACATAAGAATAATCTACTATTTCGATTGTTAAGTAAGTCTAAACAATGCACTTAAGAATAAAGTATAATCACACAAAAAAATAATCTACTATTTAAAATACTTTATTCTTAAGTGAACTGTTTAGACTTACTTAACAATCGAAATTCTTATGTAATTATGTTGCCGTGCGATTGCCAAGTCATTATATTTATTATAGAAGTAAAGATGTCTAATATTAATACGGTCACTATAAATGTTGGTAGGTAACTAATTAGATAACAATTTATGGCAAAGTTGTTGAACAGGTGCTTTCATAGATACTAACTAAAATAACTGACTTGGTTTTACATGAGATCTCACAACTTTTTGTAGTGGAAAGACTGCGTTGCAAGACTTGGCATTTTTTTACATTTTATGTTTTTGATGGGATCTCATTTCTTTGTAGGTAGTCCTCTTTTTTTTTTCTTCTAGGGTAATGTTTCTTGTACGACAGCTATGGATTTTCTTAAAGCCCACTCCCTGTCTCTATTGCTTTTTCTCAAAGGCTATGATGTAACAATTTTTGACAAGTCTAGTCGATTATATTCAACGATTGTGGATTCCTGAGCTTTAATACTACCGAAGTCGACATTAATTAGATGTAATCCGCCCAGACTTGTCACTCTCGAAAGTGCCACGTATACTTGACCGCATGTGAACACTGAAGAACCGATGGCCATCAGTGCACTGTTTAGACTTAGCCCCTGACTTTTGTGTATGGTAATAGCATAGACTATACATATCGGAAACTGTTCGCGAAGAACATAAGCTCTATTAATTTCAAATTTAGTTTTGACTGGACCAAGCTCTTAAAGATGTTCATAATTAAATGTAATATATATATTTTTTTATTTTATTTGTGTTTTCGGGATCAACCTTTACTCCTTGTACTATACCGATAGAACCGTTAATATTTCATCTTAACATGAGTTTTGCTCCTATTTTAATAACTATATTCTCTTCTAGCCCTGCTGTCATGGAAGCATCATCTTCATACTTTTTTATAATTAAAATATACTTAAAGTATTTCACTTAACAATTTTTTAATTACACGAAGTAGGTAAGTATTATTAAACGAATATATTTGATAAATGAAAAATATTATTAAATATAATATATGAAGAGTACAGGGGAAAAATGATCAGGGTCACAGAAAGCATTTTTTAGAGAATAGTGAAAACAATGTTTACAGAGTCGAATTAAATATTTACGATTATTTAAATCTAAAAATATATATAAAAGCGTCAATACTAACTATTTTGCTGTGCCTAATACATACCTGAAATATTTTCTATCAACCTTCACTGTTTTATAAACAAAAACGCAACGTCATGACAAAACAAAAAATGTAAAAAAGATCATAGTCCTGGACTCTGATCGTTTATTCGTTTTTTGTTTTGTTGTGACGTTAGCTTCAGCAAATCATTATTCAATAATTTTATTGATATTTATTATAAAAAAACATAGAAATTTATAAAGCTAAATAATTCGCAAAGGAAACGTTTTACAAATTTGAATCGTTGAAATAATTTCAATATTAATGAACACATGGCTATTCAAACTTGCGGTTTTTCATCTTTCTAGAGAGTTCCTCAAGTGGGATTAGATAGTCGGGATCATCTTCTGCAGCAGTTATCTCCAGATTGTAGATGGGAATAAACTCTTCAGGATCTGAACTGAACTCAATTTTAATTTACAGCAAATAGAGATGTGATATAAAACCTCGAACAACGAACAATGAATATTTTTTATACATTGTTTTACCTAGCCGTTTACGCACGTTTTGAAGCGATAGGAAGGACTCTAATCGTTTTTGATTGGGACCGCTCGGATTACCTTGGACTGTGATCGTTCTTGCGTTGTATAGGGTTTTTATTTAATTTAAATACTGCGATCCTGTTCGTTTTTACCACAAACAAATATTTCGAGCGGAAAGGTTAGGGTAAGAAGTTAAAGATGGCGCTTTTACACAATTTTTGTCAGAAATGGACTCTGATCGTTTTTCCCCTGTACTCTTCATATTAATTAATAAATAATACAAATTATTCATAATTATGGATTTTTTAGTGATTTATGTTTAGAACAAAATTTGTAGAGAATTTTATGCTCTATAATTTTTATAATAAATGCAAATATCATTGAAACCATAGTAAGCGAAATATTTGGGAAAAACTGATTTTTGTGCCTTTGACCTTGAATATCTTAAGACGCGGACACGAGATTTTATGAGGCTTTTAAGACAACTTTTAGAATGCCAAAATAAAGATTTATACAAGTTTACAGCTTATTATCTCTCATTCCGAGGTTGACCCTCTTTTTTGGCATAAGTGACCGTACAATTTAGAAAACTGGACTGAAATTTCGGGATGTTTCAGTTTTTCCTTCCTTTATAGGGTAAACACTAACTAAATTCAAAATTTGAAGTTTTTGTGTGTGCTAGAAGTACCTTAGAATCTTTATGATCGGTGAGTGTGTCAGTGACAAAATTAAAGAACTTCGACTGGCGATCGTTCGTAAACTATAAGTTATAAATAGTAGGTAATTTAGGAATATAGCTAGTATAGTATGTCCTCTTGGTCACTAAAAAATTCAGGCTTCTAGCTTTATCCACAACGAAGTTACAGGGGGATCGAAAGTGCCGTGAGTGGCTTCGAGAAAAGGATGGTACCGCTGTACTTTCTGCTCGACTTGGCGGGGGCACTGCCGTGCCCCCAGATAATAAAAAAGCAAACTGAAATAGAAGTATAATATGATATAAATGCAATCACCCTTCTAATCCCTTACTTAATATATCTTTTACTATATATAATTACCTATATTTATAAGATATACCAGCCAAAAATCAGGAAAAAATTTCATAATGATATATTAAAACTACGCAATATTTAATGATCTCCACATCTTTCATGCTCTTCTTCTCTTAACATTTAAAGTAATAAAGAAATATTGTAATTTTTTACCTCTGGACTTAAGAACCCTGAAAAAGGCCTTTAATACATAATTATGCTTAAAATGTGTTTATTATTACAACTTAAAACCTTGAAAAAATCTCCTAATACTATTAGAACTGTATCATATTTGACCACTCTTCTTTCATAGCCTACCTCTCTTAAAATTTATAATAATGTAAAAATAAATTAATTTTAAAATTCCTCAACTCCAAAAATACTGATAAAGATCTATAACACCATATATTGTATAACAAGCAATTACTCTCACCCCCTCTCCTTTAACTCCTTTTGCTTTAAATAATATGCTTGATATTTATCTTGGGATTTTGAAATCTTTGGTACAATGGCACTACTCAGTATATATCACCACTATATCAAACACTTTATTTTTGTGCTCGACGCGCGTTTCTTTAACCATATTAGCTTCATTAGGAGCGATGATTGACTATGATCGTTCCTGACATTTAGCGAAACGCTCGTTAAGAGCAAAAATAAAGTCTGTGGTATAATTGTGATATATACTGAGTATTGCTTAAAATTTGTCCAAAAATATCTGTAAATATTTCAGACTGCTGATTAAATTATACAGTATAATTACCCTCTCGCCCCTTTCAGCTCCTTCCCGAGTTAAAATTGAAATCAATGAAAAAACAACCAGATTTTTAGATTTCTCGACTTTAAAAAACCCTGAAAGGGACATATAACACGATATATATGGATCAACCCCTGTAATTTCCTCTCCCACATCTTGCACCCCTTGTATGTTTTACTATAAATATTTAGGCATAAAATCTATTTACTATTTCAACAAAAAAAAACAAGAAAAGTTATTCATTACTATTGAAATCATATAAAAATTATTGACCCCCACCTCTCTCATAAATTTGCTTTGAAACGATGAGGTCCAAATCTATAGGCATGAAGCCTCTCATGAGATATATGTACCAAGTTTGAAATTGACATCTCACCTGTTCAAAATTGATCGTGCCAACACACCGACAGGCCGACAGATAGAGAGGCAGACTGGCAGAAATGAATTACTGTGTTTTTCGTGATCTAGAAACTCTAGAACGGAAGCAAAGTAAAAACGGAAAAATAACCCAGTACATCCTGTGCAAACATGCAGTTCTAAAACAAATACTGTATTATATATTTTCGGACTCCAGGATAATTTAATCAAAATATTAACATAAGTACTTTAATTTGACAACTACGAGTAAACTATTGAATTAAACCATATGGCCGCTCTGTCCAAAGCCTACTTCACAAAATGTGCATTTAAAACTCGCGTAAAAACTGAAAACATATTTTGAAGTAGATTTAAGCAAAACATAAAGTGTACTATATTTTTAGAATTGTAATTTAAAGCTCTATTTGGATAAAGAAAAATATACAGGGTATCCCATTTAAAAAATATATTTTTGCGTTAATAACTATCAAAATATTAGTTGTAAAAAAAAATGTAACTTACACTGTTCAAATCCACATGAAAAAGTGCTTTGAGAATATTTTTACAGAAATCAAAAATTTTCAATCGGAAAAGAAAAAAAAAACATTTCTCCAAAATGCACATTTTTGAAAAACACCCTGTATATCTGAAACGGTACTAGATATGGATATACGGTTTTCACAATTAAGTTTATCATAAAAATTGAGCCTCAGACACCGACATCAATTCTCGTCTATCTCCTTTAGATAAAGGGTTTTACCTTTTAAAAGTGCCCAATTTGGACCAACCTGTACGGTACATATGCACCAAGGCTATTTACTCTCAGTTTGTGTGGGTAAGTCTCATTTTCGTACGTTGTTTTATTTATTTATTCGTTTGTTCATATTTATTTGTTTTATATTTTGTCATTTTAATACCCAGACTAAAAGTTTTATTTTCAGTCTAGACCGATTCCCGAAAACCAAACATGTATTTAGTTGACATATGGCCGATAACATATATATATATATATATATATATATATATATATATATATATATATATATATGTATATATATATATATATATATATATATATATATATATATATATATATACTTAAATATGAAATTAGTTGGGAAACTCGGCAAAGCGCGCAACAAGTGTTCACACCGTGTTCATTTAGCCAATATTTCGGTCCTAGGTTGGGACCTTCATCAGGGCACAAACTAAAAAACAGAACGAAGTGACAATTTAAGTAGTACGAGCAAATAAACAAAAGTATAAGTTATTTTAATTTTAATATGTTGTTGTAGAAAATATATATATATATATATATATATATATATATATATATATATATATATATATATATAGTAATAAAGCTGAAAAGACCACTTACATGAGAGGTGTGATATAAATATAAAAAAAATGGCCATAAAACCAATTACATAAATGCGACTAACCATTAAGTAAATCTTACCCAAAACACTAACATATTAATTCAGTAAAAAGGCATTTACAAAAGGGATGCCATTAAAAACCTTGGATGCTAAAATCAATTATAAATTAATTCAATTTTAATTAACCACCTGTGACTTGCAATTTGTATGAAATATTTGACACAACGCTGACAGAAAACAGCCACCTGACAGAAGCAAGGGATTATTATACCTACAGGGCCAAAGCCCATCGAAAACAACCAGGACAGGACCGACTTTAGTACGAATTATAAGTATATATCATCAAATTGAAAAGTCAATAAAATGGAAAAAGTACAAGGGGGATAAGTTTAAGTCCGGTATGGAAATTAGGATAATATGACAAGCTGGAATTTAGAATAGCGAAAAGCAGTTTAGAGAAGGACCAAAAGGTAAACAAAACATTCCAAACGTTGATAATTAGCGACCATATTTAGTGAAGACAAGAGGATCAAAAAAGAAAAGAATTATGCAACAGATAACAACCCAGAGCTATCATGTTGAGGTGACACATCACATGAAAGGAGAAAGCTATATATGTTACTCAAGCCATCAAGGTCCGTTCTTTTGTAAATGTTATTAGGATTCTCAGTGATGTAACACATTTCAAGAAATTCTCTTTTAGAAAGATGTTTTGAAGAATAGAGAATTTTAGGTTCATTGAAATTGAAAGAATGTCCATTATCAACGGAATGGCTTGCCATTGCACACTTATCTGGATGACACCTGGTATCACTTTTATGTAATGCAATGCGACAATTAAGGGACTGTGAAAATCTGTCCAATATAAACTGAGTGACAATCACGTTAGGGGATTAAGTACACCACATCTGACATGGTGAGAACGGGTAGAGAAGCCTTCAACTCACTGAAAATACATCTGTTCTTAAGGAAATAATATTTAGCAATTTTACCATTACGAATAGCACGCAGAATATGAACCAACTTATTAGTAAGACCTGGATAAAGGGCAAAGAGAGTAACGAAAAGTTTGTATCAATATGACCAACAGAGGGTGTAGGTATAGTGGGAGGTAATGGAGGGGATGCAGGTGGAGGAGGAGGTTCTGGTATTATATGATTGGTATGAAAGAGCTTGTTAACTTCATCTTTGGTCTTGGGTAGGAGCTTCTTGTTGTATCCATTCTCCATGAAGAGGTTTGTGAGCAATGTCTGTTCTTGATGTAGATAGTCTGGGTGTGCTATACTTCTTATTCTTCTATAAAGACCCTTTATGACATTGACTTTTACCCTCCAATCATGGCCGGAATTGGCATGATATATCTGCCAGAGAAAGTTGGTTTTCTATACCAATCAAGTCTGATCATATTGTCGGCGCCCCTGACGCTTTGGTGTCTAGGAAAGGAACAGCATTGTTAGACCCCTCTTCTATAGTAAACTGTAGGTGCGGATCAAAAGAATTGAAAACTTGAAGGATTTCTTCTTTACGATGTACCGGTATGGATGGAATAAGCTCGTCAACATATTGAAATAAGAACGGTGGTCTGAAGGATAATCTTTCTGTACAGTTTTTCAACAGGTAGGACATGACTATGGAGGCATGAATGGGACTTAGGTTGCTGCCCATGGGGCAACCAAAGATTTCTGAATAGAAACTTTCATTAAATTTAAAGAAGGTCGATTGAAAAAAGAATTCCGTGATAGTGAGAAAGAAGAATTTATGTATTTTTGTATTAGGCGAGATTAATGCCCATTCGGAATCAATAATCTGTCTTGTAAGTTGCCCATGAAATATTGGTTAAAAAACTGACTACATCCAGGGATATGACTACATGTTATTTGTTATATATATATATATATATATATATATATATATATATATATATATATATATATATATATATATATATATATATATATATATTATATATATATATATATATATATATATATATATATATATATATATATATATATATATATATATATATATATGTATTGTAACGTGTTAACTTGCCCGCACTTTGTGGCGTCATTTTTTGTACCCTGTGAAAAGTTGTTTGTCCCACGCTTGAGCGCAATTTTCTTGCACCCCCTTTTTGATTTCTGAGAATGAATTGAGTGAATAAAGATTTTAAAAGAACTAAAGAAATTAAACAAACACTAGCTCAGTTTTCCTTGGTAGAGAAATATGGGTAAGAGATAATTGTTGTACGTCTTTTTGGAATTATTTTTTTATGGTTAAAAACTTTAGTTGTACTATTTTTTGGGCACCATTCATTTTAAAATAGAAAGGATCTAATTTCAGCTAAAAAAAATGAAAAAAATACTGAAGTGTTATACAGTTGTTAAATAAAAGAATCAGTCTGGTACAACCCTTCTTATCCTGAAAAGAAAGATAGGTGTACAGTGAAACACTAGCTTTAATCAACAAAAAGAAAATTTATTAATGATTTAAAATAAAAGTTCTAACCCTTGCAGTTTTAAGAATTACAAAAATTCTAGCCTAAAAAGTAGTTATTAAAAGTAGAGTTCCTAAATCAGACATTTTACTTCTAAAACTTTACTACACCCGAAATCGAAGAGTCGTGATATTCACTTCACGATTTATCAGTTCAAATTGATGTTAAAACACTTATTTGCGGGAAATAGATCTACTGATGTATGTTCTGGTGACTTACGGTTTTCCTACGGGCTTCTAGGCCTTAAATTGAACACAAAACCGCTTTCACACATTCCATCACTTATGAGAAGAGCCTACTTTGGCTACTCCATGTAGAAAAACACACAAAGCCCACTACGGCTTTACGTTAAAAAACTCGTGCTTAACTTGGCTCTCGTAAATATTGCCAGAAACCTCTACTGCGGCTTGATAGGCAAAGCCTGGCTGCGGCTTGATGAGAATAAGCCTTCTCGGCGGCTCGATGGAAAAAAGGCCACTCGGCGGCTAGGTGGAAAAAAGCCATGATCTGCTTTCAGCAGACCCTTAAATAAGCCGTGAGAACTCTCTCTTTAAAAATCCGTCTTCTGGGATACACACATTTGACCAATCGCGACGTACCACGAATTTTAGGTCGGAAACCCGCACTGCACACTGTACTGCGAGCGGCTAGAAATTTCTGCGAAATACACTGCTCGATACAAAAATGAAAAGAAGTACATTGTAATGCCAAAAATCAGTAACATTTCATACTCTTAAAATCTAGGAAAAAATGAATGTTACATTTACCCCCTTCCAAAAAGAAATAGACTACACTAGTCTATTAAACTAAGCCTATTCATCAAAAAAAAGGTACAAAGTGCTACATTGTCACTTAATACTAAGGTCAAAACTTAAAACACAATTACAATCTTCGGACCTTACTACTAGACTTAATTTAATTAAGCACTAATATTAAGTACACTGAAAAATAAATGAAAATGTTTGCATGATCACAAGAATCTTATAACTAGACTTAACTTAATTAGGCACTAAGGTTAAGTACATCAAAAAGTAAATAAAAATCCTTGCATGAACATAAGAAATACCTTTCCAAAGTAACAATAGTGGTCTTCTTATATAAAAGAATCAGCTCTATTACTGTTACCAAAACAAAAAAAATAACTTTGTCTAGACTCTAGTCTAAATCAAAAAAAGTGAACTGAAACAAAATATGAACACCCCCCTTAAAATAATTTACAGATTGTCAGAAAATTTTCTATTTCAGCTAAAGAAATTTAGAAAAATTCTTAAATAAAGAAAAATAAAAAAATAAATGATTCTAGTGCAAATACTAACACTAAAAGGAAAAAGTCTTGTAAGACCATTTAGCACAAGGCTAAGAAAAAACATCTGGATGAAACTCCAGACAAACGCTCGGGAAAAATCGCCATCAATGCTCTAGCTCATCGCTAAGAGAACATTCCGAATCTAGTATCACTACTAGTCGCACTCAGAAAATATTCGCACTCTACAGCGCAATGTCGACGTCCTAAGACATCCAGACATGCTAAAATCGCCAGGGAAAACGCTACATCGCGCAATGTCGACGTCCTGAGACATCCAGACATGCAAAAATCGCCAGGGAAAACGCTCTGGTTGATCGCCAGAAAACACGTCAGCTCATCGCCAACAAAACACTCTGGTATATCGCCAGAAAAAACCTCGGCTCCTCGCCAAGAAAACACTCTGGTATATCGCCAAAAAAAAAACCTCGGCTCCTCGCCAAGAAAACACTCTGTAAATAGTCCTCGACTACACAAAGTCTGCGTTCTAAAAGAACAATCTCGCCCTTAACATAGTGAGCAGCTATAAAAGCTAACAATATCACTATAAGCACAGTGAATAACTGTAAAAGCTAAAATTCACCCTAAACACAGTGAATAGCTATAAAAGCTAAAATTCACTAAACTGAATGATCCTGCTTCAAAAAGCAATGTTCACAAAGAACAGAATGATTAGTCCGCGCGCAACTAACATTCAAGGAAACATTCCCAATATAACTATATGAGACAGCAAGTCTCGAAATAGGACCTCCCTAAAATCACAATTTTATATATATATAGGAGTCCATAAACAAAACGACTCAAAATCACTCATTTTGAGCACATGCCCTCAGGCAACCAATATACACCGAAATATATACAGGAACATATACAGGAGTTCAAATCCCAAACTCTTGGTTATGATAACTCCATATCGAGCTTGGTGAAAGCTAGTAAAAGCTAATCAAATCTTCGGCGCATCGCACCAAAGTGGCAAATCTGCCTAGAAACATGAGCCGGAAAAAACGCCCTCCGTCATTCTTCAGGGTGGCTACACAGAGATATAAAACTTAACCAGCATTGCGCTTCTTCAAGTGGCATGAAGAACCCTCGTATACCGGTCTCGTCCTAGAACAACAACGAAAAGAATTTAATCCATCCCACATAACAGGAGACAAACACCTCACCACGATATACTGAAAGGTGGAGACAATAAAATACTGAAATGGTGACCCTGGTGTCCACCAACAAAAGGGAGTAGATTATAGCATCCACTAAACTAAAACGGTGTCTACCACACCACCATAAGTCAAAAAAATTAATCAATAGGGTGTTCCGAAGCACACTACTGCCAACAGCCTGTCACCACTAATAGGCTAATTGGAGCTGAGGTCGACTACAGTAGCTAGGCTCTCCTTTGGCTCAAATAGAAATAACCATTGAGTAACAAAACCTTTAAAGGTCCCAAAGGTCAAACGTTCGCCCCCCATAGACTACCCTTCCAATCAGTCTGTTCCTCAGGAAGACTAACTCCCTGCCAAACGTCGTAACGGCATCTGTTAGCACCCGGTGCATCACAGCCTGTAAAAACAGATAACTCATGGGATACAACCTAAAAGGTTTACAAGGTTGACTTAACCAAGCTTCTTACGGAAATTTCCAAAAAACGAAAATGAGCTTAAAAAGCTACATGAAGCAAAAATTTCTCAATTTTTCGGTGGTAACGCAACAAAACTTTTGAAGACGACAAGAGCTTTCCCAGCTTAATCAGAAACAAGAAGAAAACATCGTTGACAGCTAAAATATTCGATCATGGTGTTAATCGTCTCCCTAGATAATAGCCTCTAGAAGAAACTGCTACAGGTATCAGGCATAACCGTTTTCTGTCAGCCCAAACTTCTAGATTACCTCTTGGAAATCTAAAAATTCGGTTAGGAATCTTCCTTCACTGCGCTTAGCCACTCTTGACAAGGTTCTCATCCCGGTATCAGATTTTGATCATTTCTTTGTGAAACTACTGTCTTACTCTGCTCTCATCTCCTGTGAATGATCAGCCTTTAGTTCTCCTGCAGGACTTCAATTTCCTATCAATCTGATAGTAGACCGAAAAAAACTCATCATACGCCCATGAGTCTATGCAAAAAAATTTTTAAAAAATTAGTGACTCAAAGGTAATGTTTAAACGGCCCTGAAAAGAATAGAATATACCCTCACTTTGTCAATTCAGAAGAAGATCTAAAGCAAATTAATCCAAGTCTTAGACTTACGGGATAAACCAAAATCAATTTACTCTTAATTGCACCCAAAAATATACCACTAAGGTAATAGAAATACACCCACTCGGGTAACAAACCTTGAATTTTATTTTTTCGCCAAACGTGATCACCTATTTTAAAGGAAAAATCCCTTTTTCTAAGGTTGTAAGACTTACTGTTCCGTTCATAAGCCTTATGTATCCTACTACGCACGTCGGTGAAAATATTTTTTAAACCCTTTAAATTTTCGGCGTACGCACCCCTGTTACCCGGAATTATTTCGCTGTCAACATTGACATCCAAATCCAAATTTTTATAATACGATCCAGATAGAGGTATATGTCTGCCGTAAACTAAGAAAGACGGTGTGAACCCTGTTACTTCGTGTCTTGCGGTATTTATAGCTTGTTGAATTTTGGAAATATCTCTATCCCAAGTGTCATGTGAATCAACGTAACTTCTTAAAGCGGTCCCGACTGTTCGGTTATTACGTTCAACAAAATTACATTGTGGAGAGTACACGGGATTAAAACGGATGTTAAAACCATAAGTTTCACTTAAGCTCTTAAAACTCTTAGAGGTAAACTGAGTACCGTTATCGCATATCAAGAGCGATGGAACACCGTGGATTAGAAAGACATCATTTTCCAAAATTCTCTCTATATATTCAGCTTTAGAGCTTTTCAAGGGAAATAGCATGGTATACTTTGTAAACCAGCAAGAAACCACGAGAAGCCATTTATTTCCCTTTTTTGAACGTGGGAATGGGCCTACTAGATCAGCTGCTATGACTTGAAAAGGGTAGTTAACCGTTTTCTCTTTTCCCATCAGCCCCATAGGTAGTGTATTTGGAGATTTCTGCGCTCCACATACTTCACAAGTCTTCACAAACTTTAAGATATCAAAACGCATTTTTGGCCAATAATACTGTTCCTGAACCCTGTGAAGTTTTATAAAAACCAAAATGACCAGAAGTAGGAGGAGTATGACACATGTCTATAGTTTCCTCTCTCTGTGGTTTAGGAACTAGTATTTTCCACTCGGGTACATTAACTTTTAAAGGCAACTGGTTTGGGATAAACTTGTACACGAAATCATTTTCCACCTTCCACTGCGGAAAATTTTGAGGAAATTCTTTAATTTGCTGCCGTAAATTATCGTACCATGGATCAATGCGATCTATATCAACTGTATCAATTCTTACGCCAATCTGTCTTTTAAACCCTGCATTAAGACTGTTTTCGTCCGCTGTATGATCTGGGATTCTTGACAAAGCGTCAGGAATAACATTGTGGACTCCTTTTCTATGAATTAAATTAAACGTATGTTGTCTCAGCCTAATCGCCCAACGCGCTAGTTTGCCACTAGGGTTTTTAATAGAATTAAGCCACAATAAACTATAATGATCTGTTATGACCGTGAAAGGAACACCTTCTATGTAAGGTCGAAACTTTTCGATATTAAAGAGTACTGCTAAACATTCTTTTTCAACAACCGAATAGTTACGTTCAGCCCTTGATAAAGTTCTACTGGCATATGCTATCACTCTTTCCTCGCCATTGATTTTCTGTGTTAGGACGCCCCCTAAACCGGTATTAGAAGCATCACTAGAAATATAAAACTGTTGGGAAAAATCTGGTTTCGATAAAATTGGAGCTGAAACCAATAGCTCTTTAATCTTTATAAAAGATCTTTCTGCTGCCTTTGTCCAATCTATCGATTGTCCTTTTTTTCGTCCTTTCAAAAGATCATTAATAGGCGACAACAGGGTAGAAAAATTCTCAATAAAACGTCTATACCATGAACACATTCCTACGAAGCGCTTAACTTCCGTAGTATTAGTAGGTCTCGCATAATTAACCATGCTTGCTACTTTATCCGGATCGGTACGCAAGGAATTTGAGCCTACAATATAGCCTAAAAACTTTAGAGAAGTTTTGAAAAAATCACATTTGCTCAAATTTATCGTCAGTCCGGCCTCTTTCAATTTATCTTTCACTTCTTTAAGTAAGCGAATATGCGATTCGAAGTCTTCCGATGTTACTAAAATATCATCGAGATAGGTAAAAATATGTGGCTCATATTTCGGACCAAATATAGCGTCCACTAAACGTTGCTGAGTTTGAGCAGCGTTCTTTAGACCAAACGGCATAGTGACGAACTGAAATAGACCTCGGCCTACTACTGCAAAAGCGGTCTTTTCCTTAGAGGATTTGTCCGAAGGAATTTGCCAGAAAGCCTTTCTAAGATCTATCGAGGATACATACTTAGCATTCCTGAGTGATGTCAAAATTCTGTCGATGTTCGGTAATGGATAGTTATCAAATTTGCTGACCTCGTTGAGCTTTCTTCCGTCAAAGCATAGACGATACTGTCCATCGGCCTTTTTCACCAATAAGATTGGAGAACACCAAGGACTGTTTGATTCTTCAATCACTCCGAGTTTCAACATTTCGTCTAACTCTTTATTTAATACTTTTGACATATACGGAGACATGGCGAAGGGCCTTGCCTTTACAGGACTGGCATCAGCCGTATCTATAGACATGGTGATTTTATTCGTTCGGCCTAACCTATCTTTACTACTTATTTCCTTGAAAGAGCTTATTACTTTTTCTGCTTTTAAGCGTTCCGTCCGCGAGAGATCATCTAGGGTACATAGACGCGAGAAAAGGTTTTCTAAAGAACTTTCTGAATAACAATCTTTAAAACTTGTATTAGAATTGACTTCTAGGGACTGTGGATACCACGAATTATCTTTAAAATTTACTAAAATTCCGAATTTTTGTGCAAAATCACATCCTAAAACCAAAGTATGTGATAAAGAAGGTACTACTAGAGCAGAGATTACTAAACAATGACCATTGCAGACTAGCGGCAACTCAACCGTACCTAAAACTTTTAGACGGCTGCCATCTGCAGTGGTAACACTTCTATTTTTGACATGGCATATTTTTTTTATACTTAAACGACTTAAAATTTTAACACCATTCTGACCTACAACGGAGGTATTTGCACCAGAGTCAAATAATGCCGAGAAATTGACACCTAATAGATTTATCTTTATATGCGGTCTATTATCTAAATATTTATGCACGAATAAAGGAGACATGTGATCATTTGGAGAAGCAGGAGTTTTAACTTGAGAAGGAGAATTTTTATTAGACTTAAAAAAATCAGAAACTATTTAGTCCAATCTGATCTATTGGAATATTTCTTTACTTAAGATCCTCGTTAGAATCTTTCTTTTATCCGTGACCGGACGTTCTGAGAAAATACTACGGATTTTCAGTTCATAGTCTAATTCATATTCCAGTAGGTGATTAACTTTAAAATTGAAGGCTTCCATGATAAATGTATTTAGATTATAAAATTTAAAAGAATTGTTTGAAAAGTCGTGAAAATATTTCTCCTGTACTCTCAATAGTCAAAATAAAATCATGTAAAGACAACTAAATATGTAAACTTCTTTACCAAACATTTAAAAAATCTTCAACAATTTCAAAAAAAATTGTAAAAACAAGTATTGCCTTGTATTAAAATTCCTTTACTAAATATTTTAAGAATTTCCTATAAAAAACTCTAAATACCGTTTCGTATAAACAAAGTATTTTTAACATTCATGCAAAATATCAGTGAGCAAAAAACGTACAGTTTTTTCTTCAGTTAACCGCAAAATAAATCTAACAGTGCAAAATTAAAGTAGACCAGCACATCCGCCAATCTGAACTATAAAGCTAGCTTTTAAGAAAAAAGTAGGAATCACTTAAATTAGAGTCAATTGACAAAATTCAAATATCTATACCACCATCAGATAAATTGAAATAAATATTCCTTCAAATTTCCTGCTTTTGTCTTATTGCTATAGTGTAGTTTCGTTTAATAAATATTATGAAATAAAAATATATCTGAAAAGTTAGAGCTTTTACTTTGTTCGAAAGCACTGAAGCACACTGAACCCTTTAAAAAATAAAATTCCAAAAGCCCCGCGTTGACAGCGTCATTTTGTAACATGTTAACTTGCCCGCACTTTGTGGCGTCATTTTTTGTACCCTGTGAAAAGTTGTTTGTCCCACGCTTGAGCGCAATTTTCTTGCAGCCCCTTTTTGATTTCTGAGAATGAATTGAGTGAATAAAGATTTTAAAAGAACTAAAGAAATTAAACAAACACTAGCTCAGTTTTCCTTGGTAGAGAAATATGGGTAAGAGATAATTGTTGTACGTCTTTTTGGAATTATTTTTTTATGGTTAAAAACTTTAGTTGTACTATTTTTTGGGCACCATTCATTTTAAAATAGAAAGGATCTAATTTCAGCTAAAAAAATGAAAAAATACTGAAGTGTTATACAGTTGTTAAATAAAAGAATCAGTCTGGTACAACCCTTCTTATCCTGAAAAGAAAGATAGGTGTACAGTGAAACACTAGCTTTAATCAACAAAAAGAAAATTTATTAATGATTTAAAATAAAAGTTCTAACCCTTGCAGTTTTAAGAATTACAAAAATTCTAGCCTAAAAAGTAGTTATTAAAAGTAGAGTTCCTAAATCAGACATTTTACTTCTAAAACTTTACTACACCCGAAATCGAAGAGTCGTGATATTCACTTCACGATTTATCAGTTCAAATTGATGTTAAAACACTTATTTGCGGGAAATAGATCTACTGATGTATGTTCTGGTGACTTACGGTTTTCCTACGGGCTTCTAGGCCTTAAATTGAACACAAAAACCGCTTTCACACATTCCATCACTTATGAGAAGAGCCTACTTTGGCTACTCCATGTAGAAAACACACAAAGCCCACTACGGCTTTACGTTAAAAAACTCGTGCTTAACTTGGCTCTCGTAAATATTGCCAGAAACCTCTACTGCGGCTTGATAGGCAAAGCCTGGCTGCGGCTTGATGAGAATAAGCCTTCTCGGCGGCTCGATGGAAAAAGGCCACTCGGCGGCTAGGTGGAAAAAAGCCATGATCTGCTTTCAGCAGACCCTTAAATAAGCCGTGAGAACTCTCTCTTTAAAAATCCGTCTTCTGGGATACACACATTTGACCAATCGCGACGTACCACGAATTTTAGGTCGGAAACCCGCACTGCACACTGTACTGCGAGCGGCTAGAAATTTCTGCGAAATACACTGCTCGATACAAAAATGAAAAGAAGTACATTGTAATGCCAAAAATCAGTAACATTTCATACTCTTAAAATCTAGGAAAAAATGAATGTTACAGTATATATATATATATATATATATATATATATATATATATATATATATATATATATATATATATAGGTGTGTTTTTCATTGTTGTCCATTACATTTTGTATATATTTAATAAGTTTCTAACCATTATGACTAACATTAGATTATTATAGTCGTAACCAGGACATCTGGTAACAAGAAACTCAAGAATTTTTGTCTTAAATCAAGGGTTTTCAATGTAGGAAAAATGTTTCTCTTTGGTCGTGAGTCTTTCCTTCGTAAGACTTGTTTGTACTAACTAAAATTTTTATCTCGTTAGACAAAAATTTTCTGGAAAATCTGAGGGAGGCAAAATTTCATTAGATATTTATTGGATCAAAGATTGTCATTACCAAAAAACATGCATCTGGTCGTGAATTTTTGCTTTATGAGACTTGTTTCTATTAAAATTTTTGTCTTCTGAAATAAGAAAAATCTCAAGGAGACAAATCTCTCTTGATATTTTTTTTTTTGAACAGGGGTTTTCATTATAGGAAAAATATATCTGCTAAATCCCAAATTGTTTTTATTTTAAGACCTATTTTTACTTTGTAAGGTAAGAACTTATAAAAAATATCAAGGAGACAAATAACTCCTGAAATTTTAAATGTTTTCATTATAAGGACAATATATCTGTCGGCCGTGAATTGTTTCCTTTATGAGACCATTTTTGTGATAAGATTTTTATCTGGTGAGATAAAAATCTCATAAAAAATTGACAAAACTGTCATGAGATGAGCTAATACACCTGCTCAGTCATTAATTGCTTCGACTACTACATTGAGATTTTTGCATCGTTTCATAAAAAAATCGCATCATACATTTCTGCTTCAAAACATTATATAAATATTTACCCTCGGGAAGTTTTTGTTTCCGGTTTTCGTTATCCTTTATTATATAATAAAGCAGCCAGATATTCTTGGAAACACTTACTTGTATAACCAAAGCAATGTAAATATAACCACTTTACTATAAATTTAAAAATTATATATAAAATTCTTCATTCCAATTTCTTTACTTCAAACATAAAATAAAAGTAATTGGAAGATTTCTTGAGCGAAGGCTCATTTCACATTACATCTGTTGGATATACTACCGTCATTTCCTTTGCGATGAGACCTTTTTTATACCTCAAGTGTTACTAACTTAGAAAAAGTAATTGTCTTAGCTAGATAGCCAGATAAAAACGGTTTGGGAACAGAGTAAATTATTTAATAATATTCTTAATATACAACATATTAATTTATATTATAAAATGTTAAGTTCCTTAAGCCCCTCTATCATAACCAGGTTCATTATTTCGCCCTTGTTATTCCAATACCCTTATTCCAATATTAATGAGGTCATCCTGTTTTACATGTATCTGGTGACGTCCATTTAAGTATTTGTTTCGAACATCTTTAATAAAACATCTCCAATCGGTGAACAAACTACTTCAGTTCTTTCATGTCTATTCTACCTGCAACTTTCCCTGTCTCTCTTACTGATTTCTGCATCTTGTACTTCTTTATACCTAACACACCAGTAGTTTTCTGACTGTAGTCCATTTCAACTGTCCTTAGTTTCGTTTTTTCGTCCTTTTTAGTGTTCCGTACGAAACACTTATAAGATCACTTCGGTGTCTGTCTGTCTGTCTGTCCGTCTGTCCGTCTGTCCGTCTGTCCGTCTGTCCGTCTGTCCGTCTGTCCGTCTGTCCGTCTGTCCGTCTGTCCGTCTGTCCGTCTGTCCGTCTGTCCGTCTGTCCGTCTGTCCGTCTGTCCGTCTGTCCGTCTGTCCGTCTGTCCGTCTGTCCGTCTGTCACACCCGATTTTCCCCGAAACTATTTGTCATAGAAAGTTGAAATTTGGTAGTAATATAGGAAGTGATGGCCTCATCAGAGCCATGTAGTTTTGAAAGTTAAATTTTGATTTAAGGGGTTAGTTTTGGGGGGTGAAATCGGAAGTGAAAAAAAAAATTTTTTACTAGGTAATCGAGTACGGTGTCAAATGAAAGCTTGTGAAAACACGAGTAAAAAATATATATATAATGTAATACTTGCGCGCACTTTTCTTTGTATTATTTTTAAAAAAAATCACGAAAAATCGCTGTCCACCCGCCTTATCTCGGAAAGTACTTATCAAAAAATTTTGAAAAAATTCTGGAATATTCTCCACGGGGTGTAGATTGAACGAAAATTATCACGAGTGCATTACCTGTAATAATTTATCTGGTATATAAAAAAACAGAAATTTCAAGGTCATTAATTTTCAGTAAAGATTGGAAATAAACTTTGTTGAAAACTATTTGGGGTGTGTTTTGTGAAGTCACTGATCATTTTATATCACCGTAACATAAATTTTGACTTAAGGGATTCGTTTTGAGGGGTGAAATCGGAAGTGAAAAAAAAATTTTTTTACTAGGTCATCGAGTGTGGTGTCAAATGAAAGTTTGTGAAAACACGAGTAAAAAATATATATATAATATATTACTTGCGCACACTTTTCTTCGTATTACTTTTAAAAAATCGTGAAAAATCGCTGTCCCCTACCTTATCTCGAAAAGTCCTGATCAAAAAATTTTGAAAAAATTCTGGAATATTCTCCACGGTGTATAGATTGAACGAAAATTATCATTACCTTTAATAATTTATCTGGTATATAAAAAAACCAAAATTTCAAGGTCACCAGTTTTCAGTAAAGATTGGAAACAAACTTTGTTGAAAACTCATTTGGGGTGTGTTTTGTGAAGTCACTGATTATTTTATACCACCCTAACAAAATTTTTTATTTTAAAAACAATCAACGTACGGAATCCTAATTGTGCAAGTTCAACTTGCACTTGACCGGTTATTTATTGCTGATATCTCAATTCTATACGATAGTATCATTTATATAGTCACTTTTCTAATTTTTTCTCATAAGATTTTCATTTTATTAAGGATTTTCATTACAAAGAAAATATATCCGTTTACTCCCGACTTGATTAGTTTTTACCTTGTGACTTACAGTTCTTTCGTATATTTGTTCCCTACAAAGTAATATCGTTACTCGTAGAAAGTTTTAAATTAAGCCTCTAGTGTCGTGATCAAAGAAATATAGTGCTTTACTCTAATATTTAAAATTATGCATAAAACTTTTCATTCCCAGATTTTAAATTCTAACATAAAATAGGAGTTATTTAAAGATTTTTTAGCTAAAACTTATTTTGTATCACACCTCAAAGCTGTTAATAATAAAAACTAAAAGACAAAAGATTTTTGTTGGATTGTTGGATTTTTATTGCACAAAATTGAAAAACACTTTTTTGCTTATTATTTGCGATATGCTACATCACTACACTTTCTCTGAATTATTTAACTTATTTATAGTTTGTACCAAATATTGTAAATTTTAAATCAAATTTGCAACAACACAACAATGGAGCAGTTTTAACAGGTACACTTTACGAAGTAGCTAATAATTTTCTCGCAATATCTAGTTTTTATGACAGAAACCCAGCTTCGAACAAAGGAAATGTCGCAAATGGAGTTTAAATTTTCTGAGCTTTACCATTCAGAGTCAGATATCCAAAATTTAGTTAAATCCAAGATGTTAAATTTTGTTTTCAACGTATTGTCACAAGACAACTCAATAAGATTCCCTTCTTCTGCATCAGCAAATTCAGATGAAACACTGACATTCAATGGATCTTGAATTCCTCCAAATTTACCGATCTTATCGATTTGAATTTTTTTTTTAGCTGTTGCAACCCCTAGGAAACACTTCCATTCATGAACTTCTATTTTCCATTGCTTAAGTTTTTTTTTACTGAATGCTAAAGTTTTCTTAAAAGGTTGGCAGTTTCCATGTTGCTTCTCTACAATAAAAGATTAACGGAATACATCATTTCCAAAATATACGAGTTTTATTAAAAATCTTCATTCACGAAATGCTAGATAGATGTGTCGTCTTCCTCTTTGTCGTAGTTTAAACGTACAAGACAATACTATACCACGGAAGAATTATCGCGAAGTATTGTAGTATACCAAAGATCCCATATTCCCCCTAGTTTTTTTTAAAATTCTTAGCCGAGTTTTTATAAATTTTACTATATTTACTACATGGACTGGTTCATTGAAGGATATTTTGGCGGGTGTGCTTCTCTGTGAATAAAGCAATGAGTCCATACAGCGTCAAGGGTTTACTTGGAATAGGTGCATGAAGTTTTCCTTAACAAGCTAACAAAGAGCTGGTCTGGTATGGACACGTAGAAAGGATGACAGAAAGGAATTCGAAAGCTGATTTTAAAATGGAGGCCCACAAAGAAACGAAAGGGAGAAAGGCCAGAAGCAGCAAGACAAAAGTGTAGTCGAGCCCGGCAGACATCCGGCGACCTTTCTATCTGCAGACGGTCGGCCAGCTTAAAATAGGACAATAGAAGTGCATGTGCGTGCGCAGACTGGGGGCAAAACTATTTTCTTCCAAACATTCTCTTAGCCAAACTGTACCATCTTGTGTATCCCTGTCTAGATTTTTAATTTTTTTGTAAAGATGTTTGAATTTTCTTGTTCATTTTGTGAAAAGTTGTATTAAATATGTTGGAAGAACAGATTGAAAATTTAATAGGCGAAATGGGAAAAACGTCCAAGTCCTAGCAAAAGAAGAAAATATATATATTTTGATAGGCTGTTGTTTCTTCTCTCATTTATTGAGAATACAGACAGCAATAGTAAGTAACCTTGACGATAAAGCGAATACGTCAGATGCTGATAATGATGTAGGAGTTCCTACTACTGAGCCTTGTACAGAAGAGCGTGTCAGAGTAGGTAGAATGCGACGTTGTGCTCCGACAAAGAATTCATTTAAGGAGTGACTTCTCACAATATTAAAAAAGAAAAAGGCCGTGAACACAGATGAGAAAGTAAATTTTGCTCTTTCACTGGTCCCCATGTTATGATCATGAAAAAATGGATGCAAAAATTCAAATTATCGATGTTTTAAAGTCCATAAAGTAACCATGTCACAACCCACTCAGTATTCCAGAAACTACATCTTATTTTAGGACTCAACCGCCTCCACCCAGATACATCCCGAACCACTTTTCTGCGACTTCAACTCCACACCAGTCTGGATCACATGGTTACTAAAGGAGAAGTCCCAGCCAGATATCCATGTCTGCAGTGTAGCCACAAGGTGAAGAATCAGTATAGTCATTAATCAGCAATTTTACTGACGAGTCTGATAATTTGGAATTACTACCTTTACAATAATAAAACATTTTTTGTGGAAGGAATATTCATTTACCTTAATGTCACTGGAACTCTCGCTTTTATAGGTATACACAATCGGAAGATTGTATTTTGGTACGTTATACCTCCCCTAACTTTAACTATTAATTCATCAAACGATGTTACACTCATCCGAAAGTAAGAAAAAAACTTAGTTGGATGCTCTCGTAAATTATCATACAAACTGTAAAATTTTTCCTTTTAGTAATCTGGTGCTGTAAATAGGGTGTACCCAGTACTGTCTATTTCTATGCTTCAGTCTCCTTTTTCGGTGAACAACTACAGCAATTGCAGTAATTTCCACAAGATCCATCTCGCTAACTACTAGATACGCGACTGCCTTGTCTCTAGTGTGCGGAGGCGTGGCGACAAAACTGTTGTGCCCTCCAAGTGTCTTTTACACTGGTAGTCGGCAGAGAGTCGCCCCCAGTGTACGCCTGCCCTAACAGCAGTTTATTAGGAAATGTCACTTAATGTCAATCAATCAATTGCTTAAACATTTCATAGGTAATAACAAGTCCTAAATGGGCAGTAACTTGTGTCATGAGTGAATATGTTATTGAACTAATTTTTTTTTATTGCTCTGGTAATGGTAAATTCTCTAGATTCTCTTGTATTTCTACTTTGCCTATTAGCTTTAATGTATTTAAATTTAATATCCGTACCTCTTTTTTTTTACATGCAGCAAGAAACTTGCCTAACTTTAAATTTTAAACATTATTTAGTTTAATATATCAATAGTTATGGTCAAATATTTCCTTAAGAAATTTTTTTCACCTCTGCACCGCCACACAAAACACCCATAAAATAATAAAAAATACCATCTTTAGAGGGTGAGTTTTCAACAAAGTTTTTTTTTCCAATTTTTACTGAAAAGTGATGACCTTGAAATTTTTGTTTCTTTTTTATATACCAAATAAATTATTAAAAGTGTGATAATTTTCATTCAATCTACACCTTGTGGTGAATGTACCAAAATTTTTTGACCAGTACTTTCCGAGATAAGGAGGGACAGCGATTTTTCGCAATTTAAAATAAAGAAAAGTGTACGCAAGTATTACATGATATATATATTTTTTAAACTTATGTTTTTACAAGCTTTCATTTGACATCCCACTCGATAACCTGGTAATTTTTGTTTCACTACCGATTTCACCCCCCAAAACTAACCCTTAAGTCAAATTTTAACTTTCAAAACTACACCGCTCTGATGAGGCCAACAATTCCTATATTAGTACCAAATTTCAACTTTCTATGTCAAATAGTTTCAGAGAAAATCGGGTGTGACAGACAGACGGACAGGCAGACGAACAGACGGACAGACAGACACGGAAGTAACCTTATAAGTTATGGAACACTAAAAACACAGTCATTTATTTCTGTTGCCCTTGGAATCGAAGAAGAAGTAGGGAAATATTGTATAATTCCCTGAAGTTCGTCCTCCGCTCAACTTTTTCTTGAAATAATATTTTACATTAAATTTTTAATGTGAGCCTCAGGTATGTGTATAACCTTTATAGCCCTTTTTACTTTCATCGCTAATGGATATATTCCCGAAAAAACACTCCATTTGACGTTCTTTTTAACAATAAAAAAAAAATTATTTTAAATTTTCACTGATTTCTATATCTCCTGTTATTTTGCTGCGATAATTACCGAACGAAACGGTAACGGTAGTACTATATACTTACTGTAGGGCAGGAATCTAGACTTTTTAAATAATATCGCTGGGATGAAATGGATGGATATTAATAAATTCTGTAGATACAATTTTAACAGAATTGGTATGTAAAAGAGACTTGGATGGTACGAGTATTATGGGTGATTTAAAAAAAAATTAAAAGCATTATTATTTCATTTTTGCTGGTTGGTTGGAAGTTTAATGTAAGTACCTTCAGTTTCATATATAAAGAATATAACAAATTTGGACATGAGGATAAGTATAGTACCAACGTTTTGTGACTAATATCTCACCATAAGGTATCATTTTCTTTCTTTTAAAATGTCGAATAGTATGCCTAATTCTTTAGTGTGAAAAAGTCAAATTTAGCATTTATTTTAGAAAGTTTATTGGCAAGGGAACTACCTTGTAAAAAATTTTGACATTTTTTTTTATATTTAAACCAAAATGAAAAATTTCAAGGTGCTAACTCAATTAAAGATATTTAATTATCTTATCAATATATTCGGTTATCGCCAGTGTAAATATGAAAAGATAAGTAACCATTACCAACCAATCAATAGAAGTGTAATTGTCTTGGAGACTCCTGTCTCCAGCCAAGGAGAATAATAAATCATAAACTGGACATTATCACAGCTCTCACTAAAAATGTTTAAAAGTTAGTTGACATGGAATCTAAAACCTGTAGCTATCCGGTTGACTTTTGTGTTTAACAATAATAATTTCCATTACAAATATCACTAAATAAATATTTTCATAAGAAAACTTCATATAAAAACAGAAAGTCAAAGCCTTTGATTAGATAGGAAATATAATCAAGCAGTTAATGTTTTAAAATCAAACATTAACTTTCTCCACTTTTTTATCTAAAGTATAAAACTTTTCCACTCTTTCTAACCAAAAGAGGGCTATACGCCTGATTCTTCTTCTTCTTCTTATGTCTTCACCTAATGGAGGTTGGCGACCACTTCTGCAAATGTCTCTCTAGCCCTCACAACATGAAACAACTCCCTCACATTCATGCAGGTCCATTCCCTGATGTTTCTTAGCCAAGATTTTTTTTCTACACCCTTTCTACTATCAGCTCTTCGCAGCATGATAGTTTTCAAAATATTTGTCTGAGCACATGACCCAAGTAGGATGTTTTTCATACTTTTATGATCGTAAAGAGTTTTCTGCCTTGGCCTATCCTTCGTGGAACTTCCTCATTAGTGATTCTGATTGTCTAAGGGATTTTTAATATTCAAATGCTTCTCGCTTTTCAGTAGGGTAACCTCTATTCTAGTTTTAATTTTAGTGTCTTGGGTATATAGATATAAATAGTTATAGGTGCCTAAATATTTGTACTTTTCGACACGTTCTATGCGTTTTCCTTCGAGAAATAATTGGCAATTTTTTCGGTTAATGTTTAGAACCCACCATAAATTTTGTTTTTTCAATGTTTCCATGTTTATTATTAGACCCATTGTCACCACATTGTCAGCCAATGCTTGCTGCTCCTCTGTTTTTGTTAAGATCACGGTATCGTCATGGTGTTTATCACTTCACCTCCTATTCTGATCCCTTCCTTTCGTTCTCATAATGTTTTCTTAAGGATTAGTTAATAATATATATATATATATATATATATATATATATATATATATATATATATATATAAAGGATTTTTTACAGCTGACGCTGTCTTCCTTCTCTCAGCCTTTGATTCTATCCGTTTCTATCCTCCCAGTCTCCGTCTGTTAGACCCCTGTCCTCCATAGCCTCGTCCACATTGTCTCTCCACGATCGTCTGGGTCTTCCTCTTTTTCTTCTCCCTATAGGGCTCCACTCCGTTATTTTCTTTATCCACCTATTGTCTTCGCTCCGTCTTATGTGTCCATACCATTTTAATCGTTTTTCTTCAATGGTGTTTATTGCGTTCTCTTTGATGTTCATTCTGCTTCTTATTTCTTCATTTGTTATTCTCTCCATACGTGTCACTCTACAGCATCTTCTCCAATACTCCATCTCTACCGCGTAAATTTTAGATTTATTTCTTTTGTTGATCGTCCATGTTTCTGACCCGTATGTCATTATGCTTTGTATTATCGATTTGTATATGCGTGTTTTGTTTCTCTTTGTAATGTGCTTGTCCCAATGGATCGAATTTAATTGTCTTATGCATGTCCGCGTTTGTTTGTCCTAATCTAGCTTTAATCTCTTCTTCTGATGTTGCGTTTTTTTGAAATGATGGTTCCTAAATATTTAAATTTGTCGGTTCCTTTGATTATTGTTTCGTTATCGACTTCTAGATTCTCCACGTTTCCCTCCTTTGTTGTTGGATATTCCGTTTTATCAAAGTTTATTGCTAATCCTGCTTTAGTGTATTCTTCTTTCAGTTTTCTTACCATATAACTGAGGTCTTCCTCATCTTGCGCTATGATTACTTGGTCGTCTGCGAAACTTAGAGTATATAAGTAATCTTCTCGTATTGGGACTCCCATTCCACTACATTTTTGCTTCCATTTTTTTAATGTTTGTTCGAGCTATATTTTGAATAGTGTGGGGGGATGTAGAGCATCCTTGTAGTAGGCTTTTTGATGTTTGGAGTCTCTTCCCTATTTTATGTCCTATTTTTATGTTCCCTGTGTTGTTTTCGTAGAGAGCTTTTACTGCGTATATTAGTTCTTTATCAATGCCTATTTCTTTCATTGCGTTCCATAATCTTTGCCTTGGTACTGAGTCATAGGCCTTTCTTATGTCTATGAAGGCTAGATGAACTTCTCTATTCTTTGCCAGTTTTTTTTTCCATTGTTTGTTTTATAGTGTATATGTGGTCTATACATGATTTTCCGGCCGTAAAGCCTGCTTGGTCTTCTCCAATTTTTCCTTTTATATTTTCCTCTATGATATTTTTAATAATTTTCCCATACAATCGTCCCATACTCGATATTATGCTTAGGCCTCTATAGTTTGTGCATTTTCTGCGGTCTCCCTTTTTAAATATAGATACTATATAGGCTTTTGACCATTCCTCTGGTATTTTATCTCCATTTACCACTCTGTGGAACATGTTTCTCAGCATTCGATGTAATTTATTAGACCCGTACTTAATCATTTCATTTACCACACCCCCAGGCCCTGCAGAATTATTATTTTTGAGTGTTTTATTGTCTTCTTTACTTCTTCATAGCTTAGTTCTATCACTTCCTTATTCTGTTCTTCTTCAGGGTTCTCTTCCTGGAATTCTTGTCTGTCTTCTGTTAGCAGCTTCTTATAATATTCTTCCCACTCGCTTTCTGGGATATACTCTATATATATCTTCTCTCTATTGTTGTTCCTTAATGCTTTCATTATTCTCCATGACTCTGTGCTTCTAGTTCCTCCTATGTACTGTTCTAGATGCTCGCACGATTTTTCCCGTCTATCGTTCTTTTCTTTGTTTATCATCGTCCTCGTTTCTGCATTTTTCTCTATATATTTCTGTAGATCTTCTTCTGATTTTGTATTCAGCCATTTTTCGTATAGTCTTTTTTTCTCTTTTATAGATTCTTTGGTTTTTTCACAGATTCTAATTTTATGTTTCTTATTCTCGTTGTCTTCTTTACCTAATGCTTCTAGGGCCGCCTGTTTGATGCATTCTTTTATGTGGTCATACATCTGTTGGAAGCTGTCGTAGTTAAATTTATTTAATTTCTGATCTAATCGTCGTCTGTATAGGTCTCTTATCGTTTCGTCTTGCAGTAAGTGTATTTTGTATTTTATTTCTTTGTCTGCTTTTTCTGTTATCTCATTAGTATTTCTGTTTTCTTTATCTATTGTTCCTTTTTGCTTTATTGTCTTGTAGCACGGTACTTTTATATTTGCCATTAATAGTCTATGGTCTGTTCCACATTCTGCCCCTCTTTTTACTCTTACGTCTTTTATTTTGATAGTGGTAACGTTTTTAAATATAATGTAGTCTATTATTGATTTTAAGTTTCGTGTTTCTTGCATCCAAGTATATTTGTGGATGTCTTTGTGTTTGTAGAATCCGTTTGTTATTTTGAGGCCGTTTAGTTCACACAGCTCTATAAGTCTCTCTCCGTTGTCGTTAGTAATGTCTTCTCCGATTGGTCCTACGATATTGTCCTTTGTTTTCCTTCCTGTTCTCCCATTCAGATCTCCCATTATTATTAATTCTTGGTTTTTCTTTACCTTTTGTATTTCTATTTTTAGTGTTTCCATGAATCCTTTTCTCTTATAGTGCTGTCTTCTGTTGGGCCGTATACTCCTAATATTACTATGTCTTTTCCTAGTATTGTTATATTTAGTTTTATGATTCTTTCATTGATGGGTTACCAAGATGTTATTTTCTTTTTCCACTTCTTTTTTTCTAATATTCCAACTCCGGCCTTTGCTCTTTCTTCCTTCTTTACTCCACTCCAACAATACATCACTTCATCTATTTCTTCTATTCCACTTCCCTTTTTCTTCGTCTCGCTTATTACTAAAATGTCTATGTTCATCTTCTTAAACACTTGTATGACTTCGATGTTCTTTGTCCTCCATCCCTGTATATTCCAGGTGCCGAGAGCAGCTATTCTGCTTCGGGATTTCTTCGTTTGGCTTCGTTTTAAGCTTGGGTTAACTATTCGCTTTGAAGGAGAATTGCCCCCCCCTCGTATCCGATGGGGCTCCCTTCTTCGAAGGTGTGGATTGCCACCCGGGGATTTTTGCTTATCTTTTGATTTTTCATCCTACTTTTCAAAAACAACTAGCATTTCCCAGTGTAGCTTTTACGTGTGTTAGGGTGCTAACTCCTAACGCCACAACCCTCCTCCTTTATCCGGGCTTGGGACCGGCAACAGTGTTGATGAACTACTCAATCCATCCATCAACACTGCAGGCGGAGTTAGTAGTTAATAATATGAATTAAATAATACAGGTGACAGTACGCAACGTTGTCTGACTCCTCGTTGAATCGGTATTTCATCTGTTACTATTTCATTTACTTGTACTACAGCAGCCTGATTCCAGTAGTGTTTTATTACTTATATGTTTTTCTGGTCAAGTTAGATATTCTTTTATCAATTTGATGTTCTATACTTTATCAAACACTTTTTGATAGTCTAGAAAACATATACATGGTCTGGTTATACTCTCTACTTTCTTGAAGGGGGACCGTCATTCCAAAAAGTGCTTCTCTTGTTCCCACGCCACCTCGGAACCCAAATTGTAAATTGTCGTGTTGTTCTTTACATTTCTTGTAGATTTCATTTTGTATAATTTTTAATAAAACTGAAAAGGTAGCTTATGAGTCTTCATAAGATATGAGATTATTTTTCTTAGGTAATGGTATACAAGCTGTTTTCTCTCATCTAATACCTTTAGCAGTTTCACTGATATTTCATCAGGGCCTGGTACCTTTTTGTTCTTGCTCTTTTTGAGTGCATGTCTAACTGTGGTTTCCAAAATTTAATAATAGTCCCCTGTTGTGGATTCTACTTTATCTCTTCTAGTGTCGTTGAATAATTAAAAAATATACTCTTCAAAGCGTTTTTCTATGTTGTCTTCTTTTGTTACTATGTTGTTCTGTCAGTTTCTTGTTACGCACCCTTGCTTTTGTAGCTTAGAGCCATGCATACGAGAAATACATATCGCGCTAATACTTCCCATCACTCTCTTCAATATAGAGAAATCCTTTGGAAATGATCCAGGACTGCATTTTCCACCAGATATAATCTGAAACCTGAATCCTGCATATGTCCATGTGCTTATCTTGTAGAGATTTGAAATTAAAAAAAGGCCGCTAGCTATTATTTCAAGCGTAGTGTAGTTTTATGACGAAATCAATATAAGTATTCCTGTAATGTTAAAAATTATTCACAACTCTTCCATTCCCACTCTTTCACTCCCTACATAAAATGAGAGTAATCCAAAAATTTTCCAGCAAAAGCTCGTTTCGTATTACGTCTCCAGGCGGTTTGTAATAAAACCTAAAAGTTTCTAGATTTTTGCCAGTTCTTTCATGGCTTAAGGGCAAGGGTGAATTTAAAATTAGAGGGTTGTAGTAAAGTGTTTTCTGATTTGGCCATCTTGTTTCAACACATTTCGGATCATGAGATTGTGCTTTTATAGTGCCAGAAGAACGTGAGACAAACAGGGTGTTGTGAAAAATTAAGATATTACTTCTATTTGTGTATATATGTATATATATATATATATATATATATATATATATATATATATATATATATATATATATAATCCTAAGATATGAAACTAGTTGCGGGACTCGGCAAAAGGGCACAAAACAGATGTTCACACAATATTCATTTAGCCAATATTTCGGTATTAGGTTGGGACCTTCATCAGGGCACAAACTGAAAGAGAGATAATGAAGCAACCAACAAGGAAAGTCGGGCATAGAAAATTATTATTGTTAAGTTTAATTTTTAATTTTTGTAATTTATAATTATTAATGAATTCATATTGTTGTTATAAGGAAGTATACATTATTATTATTATTATTATAAAGAAGTAACAAAGTAAAAGTGACTCACATGCAGTGTGCGAATTAATCTAACAAGAATGACCATAAATAACAATTGTCACAACAAAGACCGACACTGAAATAAAACAGCCAGTATTCACTAACATATTAATTTAAAAAATATGGCATTTAGAGCAAGGATACCATTAGAAACCTTGGATGCAAAAAATCAAATACTCATTTATAATCAATTAACCACCTATGATCTGAAAAGAAAAGACAAGTATGACAAGGCGCTGATAAACGACAACTATTTGACAGAAGTAAGGGATCACTCAAAACAAGAGGGAAAAAAGGTTGAACAACCAGGAAAGTATCGGTTGAATACAAATTAGGTACTACGTCATTAGATTGGAATGTTGGTATACAGGAAAAGTACCCATTGGGAACGCTATTTTTAAACGGTATGGAGATTAAAGTGGCGTAAAGGAAATAGGATTTTTTCCTCTTGAGAGGAGAAGAGAGGGATTGGAGAAGTAGCTGAGGAGTGAAGAGGGTTTGTTTAATCGTTATATACTAAGCAATTTGAATAAAAATGGGAATGTAATTGTAAAGAAATTTAAGGGGACCATAAAAATATATATACCTAAAGAAAGGACACCCAAAATCAAATAAGTAGCGGGGGAAAGAGCTAGAGAAATAACTATTTTCATATCTTAGGATTTTGTTAGATACGGCAACTTTTGCTTTCTCTCTTTATATATATATATATATATATATATATATATATATATATATATATATATATATATATATATATATATATATATATATATAATATATATATATATATATATACATATATATATATATATATATATATATATATATATATATATCATCATTCATCATTCGCAGCTCATTCCACCCACCGTCGGGTGTAAGCCTCTCTTAGTTCTTCCCATTCTTTCCTGTCATGTGTTCTCCCCATCCAACCATGTCCCACCAATCTGTTTACATCGTCTGCCCATCGCGTTTGTGGTCTTCCTCTACTTCGTTGCTTTTCTCGTGGTCTCCATTCTATTATTCTTCGCGTCGATCTATTATCTGTCATTCTTCCAATATGTCCCTCCCAATTCCATTTTAACATGCAGGCCCGCTTTATAACATCCGTCACTTTCGTTCTCTTTCTTATCTCTACATTGGGTATGCGATCTCGTAGTTTAATATTGAGTATTCTTCTTTCCATGGCTCGTTATGTTATTTGTTATCGGCGTATAATGTTCTTTTCACTGCCCATGTTTCGGTTCCATAGGTGAGAACTGGAAGAACATATTGGTCAAAGACTTGCGCTTTAAGCGTGTTCGGTATGTCGGATTTAAAAACTCTCTGAAGTCTTCCAAACGCCGACCATGGCAGTGAGATTCTGCGCTTTAGATCTCCTGTTAAATTGCCTTCGGAGAGCACTAAACTTTGCCCGAGGTATACATATGATTGAGCCTTTTCGATTCGCTGGTTGCCTAATAATATTTCTTGGTTCTGATGTTCTTCGTTAGTTAAGTTTGGTGTTCTTAACATTAATCAACAAAATTTATATATATATATATATATATATATATATATATATATATATATATATATATATATATATATATATATATATATATATATTATATATATATATATATATATATATAATATATATTATATATATATATATATATATATATATATATATATATATATATATATATATATATATATATATATATATATATATATATATATATATATATATATATATATATATATATATATATATATATATATATATATATATATATATATATATATATATATATATATATATATATATATATATATATATATATATATATATATATATATATATATATGTATATATATATATATATATATATATATATATATATATATATATATATATATATATATATATATATATATATATATATATATATATATATATATATATATATATATATATATATACATATATATACAGCCACACGATCAGCGGAAATTCAAACGGAACTCCTGACTGGACGTAGCCCGAAATTTTTGTTAGCATATACATATAATATTGATATTATAGAAAACTCCACACTGACAGCAAATCGCATTTTTATTAAAATAGAAAAGGCTGTAGAAGAAGTAGGACTTAATATCAACGAGGAAAATACTAAATATATATATGCATCAGTAGATGGTAAGTCAGAGATATAGATATCTAGGAGCTGCAATTACAGTTGATAATGACGTCACAGAGGTAGTAAAGAGCAGAATTCAATCCGCAAATCAATCTCTTCTTATTGAGCAACTTTCTGAAGTAAAAAAGCATATCTAGAACTTCAAAGGTGAAAATCTTTAAAAGCATTATAAGACCAATAGTCACTTATGAGTGTCAGATGTAGACAATGAGGAGAACTAACAAAGAAACGCTCAGACGTTCCGAAAGGAAAATATTAAGAAAAACTTTCGAACCCCATCTCGATCCCAATCCCAAGCAACATGGCATTAGGACTAACGCCGAGATCTACCAGCTATATGGGAATGGCGCCATAGTTAAAAAAATAAAACTCCAGCGCTTAAGAGGGTCGTATTCATAAACTGCATTAGAGAGGCTGATATGGGAGAAGATACCGTCGGAAATAAACCACCCGGAAGGCCACGCTTAAGATGGAAGGACATCAGTTTGGATCTCTCAAGAATGAATACCCCTCTAGACCCAAATTTAATTAAAGACCAGAAAGCCTGGAGGAATATAGTGCAGACAGCCAAGATCCACCCTGGGTTCTAGAGCTACGTAGAAAGTAAATAAGATGTTTGAAGCGTTACAGACAGAGCAGAAGGCGGAGGTAATAGATTACTAGTAGATAAACCAATGTGGCTGTCCGTGGCTGTCCGTGGCTCGGTGGCGTAGTACTTTGCTATTATGCAGAAGGTCGGGGGTTCAATCGCGCAGGTGAGTATACTTATTTATTAATTTATTTAAGTAAATTTGACCTGGCCACGTACATAGGTAGTAGTTGTTTGAAGAAATGCAAATAACGCCCATGGCCGCACTACCGCGTTGTTTAAAAGGTGCTGTGAAATACAAAAATATATGTTTCGGCACTTGGACAACGTTGCCGGGTATTACGACATCTTCGCCGACGTCCTTGGGATATGGAAAAAGGGTAAAATTCCTACTGAGGCGGGGAGGTGAGCGAAAAAAAAAATGTATTTTATTTATTGTATGATTGTGGTTGATTTGTTCGTAGAAGGTTAAGTAGCCCTTTTCAGAGTTATAGTCTAAGATGGCAATTGTAAAACTTAGATTGGTTTAAGATACGCCTCAACCTCGGTCCTTTTTCTAGACTGAAACTAAATATATGAATTTTTAAGGAAATGTCTTTTTATTTCTATTTAACAAAGTGCAGTGTTACAGATATAAAAATATTGTTCTCTAACTTTTAATACTTGGTAAAATTATATTGTTTTCTTACGTAACGTAAACATTCTGTATATCTATGTTATCTAAACGAGACGCTGCCGGCGCTGCTGAAGCTCGGCTTTGTAATTTCCTGTTTTCACTTGGGTGGTTTTTAAATTGGAGAAAATCGAAACGTGTCCTATTTCTAATACCAGTGAAATGGCTTGTTCTCTTTCAATTTGAATAAATTATTTTACTAAAGATAGGTTTTCTATATTTTTTCTCACTCAAATTTACAACCAGTGAAATACATCTTATTTTTCCTAGCTTTTTTTTAAGTTTTGAAGGTTATTTAACTAGTTTATAACTAAAATAAAAATTTTATCAAGGTATCACTAACTGGCCAATTGAAATCACTAGCATTGGTGATTCAATTAGCAAAGTAGCAGTATAAAAGTCCGAATTTTTCAAGTTCAAATACCGATTAAGGTAACAACTTTTTTATTTTCACAAATTCGTCTGAATGTCACTGATAAGTATACTCGTAGAATGTTATAAAATTAGTCCATTATAATGAGAAGAATGATTTCCTTAAGAAACGTAAAATGGTTTTCACTACTTATCGTTTCCAATAGGTTGCTAAAATTGTATAGTCGGGTTTGCCGACTCTCTAGGGCACTGATAACACAGCCCCACAAAAAAAGAAGTGGGGTATACTTTTGATGCGATATATCAGATCCGTAGTATTTTTGCCCGCTGATCACGAATCTGACGTCAGAATATCGCCATCACATCTCAATTTTTTTTTCTAACTTCAAAGAATAGGTAAAAATTAGTAAAAATTAAGAAAAAAATATACTCCTAAAAAATTGATTCAAGCTTTTTCATGAATCCAAAGATGTATTAATATGTATTCGGACACGCTAAGCTAATATTCATCGGTTGGATTAAGCCATACAGTTCTGTTTTCTTTCTAACCTCAATATATCAGACAGATATAGTGCTTCTCGAATGCAAAAACGAATTCAAATTAAAATTCAACCGATTCTTACCAAATTTGGTACACGGGAGTTTTTTGGGTTGCTGATCATGAATCTGAGGTCGGATTTGCAAAATTCAAAATGGCGGATCCAAGATGGCGGACAAAATTTTTGAAAACCAACCGATTCCTACCAAATTGGGTATACAGTTGGAGAATCCTCAAACCTGATACTCTTAAACCCTAAACCCTGAAACCTTAGACTCCCACACCCTGTAACCTCAAAAAAATATACCTCAATAACCCTGTAACTTTAAAAATGAGACCCAATAAACTCAAAACCAGGACTTTTAAACCATATACTCTCAAATAGTAGACCCTTAAGCCCTAGAATTGCGAAGGTTAGACCCGCGCCTAACTTTCCTTTTTTTGGCTGTATCTTGTTCTTTTTTCCGCGAATGACCTATTCAAAGGCTTTCTGCCCAAACGCTTTTGAGGACTTGTTTCTCTTTTTAGCGACCAGCAATAGTCCGCTAGCATATGGTCATCCCATCGTCCTTGATACCTATTTTCTATGATTTTCAGATCTTGGTGAAAACGTTCCCCTTGCTCCTCACTGTAGTCACCAAGATTATCTGGGAAATCATCGATGTGGGAGTCCAGGAAATGTAATTTTAGATTCATTAAGCAACCTAATGTTTGAAAATTTTTTACCATTTTCTCGACTATTTCTTTGTACTTAGGACTTTTATTATTTCCCAAAAAGTTTGTTGCGACTTCTTTAAAACTAAGCCAAGCAGCTTTTTCAACTTTATTCATTTTAGTAACAAATAATGAATCTTGAAACAATTTTCTTATTTGTGGCCCGTCAAATACGCCTGCCTTAATTTTAGCTTCAGAAAATTTCGGAAATTTTTTATGCAAATATTTGAAACATGGGCCGTTTGTATCTAATGCTCTCGTGAATTGCTTCCGTTCCCTGTCTCTGCTATTCCACAGACATTTATAACAGGGATAAAGTGTAAACCATGACTGTTGGCCAAGCAATATTGTTACAATTTTCAGATCTCCACAAATTTTCCAGTTATGATCAACATATTTTATTTTTATCAAAAGCTTCATTTTTTCATATTGCTCTTCCATAACTGTGGAATGAGCAATCGGAATGGGAGCGTAAACGTTGGTATTATGCAACAAAACTGCCTTAATGCTCCGTTTAGAAGAATCAATGAACAGTCTCCATTCTTCAGGATCGTATGAGTTATTTTGAAATTCATCCATTAGACCTTTTACATCGGTACAATATGAAAGTGACAATTCCTCGTCCATTGTGAAATATTTTCGAAATTCTTCATCTCTGTTTCTATAATAAGAAATCGTAGCTTCTGGCTTAAGTAAATGTCTTTTCTTTAAAAAGGAAGCAAGATGCTCTGAACCATCTTTGGATAAGCCTAAATCTCTGACTAGATCACTAAGTTCTGACTGTGATACGAGTATTGGTTCTGGTTTACGGTTGTATGGTAGAAATTCTTTATCTGTGTCACTAGTATATGATAGGTTGTCATTAGAACATTCATTAGTAACAGTGTTTGAATCTTTTTCGACAGTCTCAATGTTTTCGGCATGAACTGATAAGGTGAAATCATTTGTTTCCATAACATCAGCATCAAGTGGTTCAGGAGGCGGAATTAGTTTAGTTGGTCTTGTTACTGTCGAAACATCGTTATAAGTAATAGTGCTTTTATTTTTTTGGTTATGCCTAGATACAACATTCATACAAAAGTAGCAATCATTTTCACTGTATGGTCTATTCCATATTGCTGGTCTGGAATATTTAATCGCCTTCTTATTGATGTACAACATTATTTTGCAAGAACTGCAAATGATGTGGGGAAGCCAATCTGTATCCTGGTGCTGTATTTCAATGTTAAAACAATCCTTATATAAGGTTTTAATCTTATCCGTTATCGGTGACCCCATTTTACTCAATACGTGTTGACAGCAAATATAACAAAATGAATCACTGTTTTTATCGCACTTATGAAAAGTCCTTGTACCGTGAGACCGTTTTCTTGTAGCATTATACTCTACATGAGCCAAGTCACCCACACATGAAGAGCTACGGTCGCTGGATGACGACGGCTGCGGGCCCGCTTTCCCACCCTGACCAACCGCCGATACTGGGTTTCCGAGTCCCTGCATCGTAATTCTCTTTCTTCTACCTGCCATGACGGCATCTAAGCCGTTATCCAGGGACTCTGCCGGCTAGTGGAGTAACACCGTTGCCCACCGTCACCACGTGGAGGTGCCCTGGATGCAGGTAGAAGAATAAAAATCGACCGATGAATTTTCTCGGCGTTCAAAATGGCGCGAAAACATCTGCCATCTTGAATTTTGCAAATCCAACCTCAGATTCGTGATCAGCGACCCAAAAAATCCCCGTGTACCAAATTTGGTAAGGATCGGTTGAATTTTAATTTGAATTCGTTTTTGCATTCGAGAAGCACTATATCTGTCTGATTTATTGAGAAAACAGAACTGTATGGCTCAATCCAACCGATGAATATTAGCTTAGCGTGTCCGAATACATATTAATACATCTTTGGATTCATGAAAAAGCTTGAATCAATTTTTTAGGAGTATATTTTTCTTAATTTTTACTAATTTTTTACCTATTTTTTGAGGTTAGAAAAAAATTGAGATGTGATGGCGAAATTCTGACGTCAGATTCGTGATCAGCGGGCAAAATTACTACGGATCTGATATATCGCATCAAAAGTATACCCCACTTTTTTTTTGTGGGGCTGTGTAATTTAATAAATCACAATGTTGCCAAATGTTCATTTATTTTTAATTGAAATAACTTTTGTATAAAAAAATTTCTGTATTTTCAAAAAATTCTGGGAGTTTTTTTTATGGGTCTAGCACCCGTGCTGCAGGGAAGTCCCTAAAGCGCTCCAGGAGCAGCATGTGTACGGAAAAAGCGATTCACGTTGTTCTTGAATCGCTGTAAATTGTACTCGGTGGGAAATACAGCGCTGGGCAAATTATGCTGAACCTCATACGGATGTGAAACACCAGCGTGACGTGTATTTCTAACATGCACCGCTTTGGGAGGAATTAAGCGAGCTACATCCTTCGAACACAGAGTATGTTTGGGAGCAACATGGGAGCAGTATTCCATAGTTGGTCGAATTTGAGCTTTGTAAAGAATTAACAGTTGTGAAGTATAAAACTTTGTGGTTCGAAATAATATTCTTAACTTTTGAGAAGCTCTCCTTGCCATGCCTGCAACATGTTCATGCCAGGACATATTTGCTCCCAAACTAACGCCCAACAAATTGAGCGACGATGTTAGGGGAATGGAGTGCCCCGACATAACTATGTCTGGTTCAGGAACATTAACTTTTTTAGAAATAGTAGTAGAGTAATAGTAAATAGGTATAATTCTGGATCTTTCCTGTGTTGATTGAAAAAGGGATGCTGACGTTTCACCAATCATCCTGTCAGCTGCACTAAAGACCTGCTTTCATTCTACACGTGCCTTTTTTTAGTGGGCCGGCGCACAGTTGATAAAAAAGAACATTACTGTTCAAAAATCCCAGCTGATCTCAAATTTCATCGGATCACCTTATTTTTTTTTTTAAATCATCGTAAGAAAATTTAGAAAAAAACTGTCGAGCCATATTTTAGAAAAATATATTTTAAATGGCCATTTTACGCAAATACTGTGATAAAAACTTGATCAATCCGAGAAAAAAAAATACTATTGACTTTACTATTGATTTACTATTGACCAGACTTATGTATTCCTACGTATTTTTGGTCACTGAATCCACATATGATATCCGATTGTGACTTTTAATAGTTATTTCGTATGTAGATTTAGACCTAGTGTGTTCTGCTAAGTATTTTTCAACGTTTTAGAAATTAGTATTAAAAAAGTTGAATCTTTTCATACTCTGTCGTTAATAAAACTATAGTAAGGGTTAAACAATTATTTAAACGAAAATATAGAGATAATTGGTCTATGTTGTTTCTTCCTACAACACCAGGCGCTTTGCCTAAACTGGAAACGGTAAAATTCTTGTATATCGTTACTGTTCACTGTAACAAAACTTTGTCATTGAGCATAACAGCATTGAAACCAGCGGCGTAGCGAGGACTAATCTAGACGTGGGCAAAATCGCATTAGCGAGGCCCTATTATCAGTATTTATTCCTAAGAACAGAACCTTTTTGGGTTCATGGTTGCTCACATTCATGATAGTGAAGTGAGCAAGGAATAATATAATGCATACATATTTAAAATAAATTTAAATTATATTTTTTAACCTATAAGATCTAATCTTTTACAAAAATAATGCTCTTCGGCTTTTTACTTTGCTAAAGTCTTGTAATAAAGATTTGTAGTTGAGTTTTGAAGCTAACTCTGCTTCTATGGATAGTACTCCTAAAGCTGACTTTCTTGCTTCATACTATTCCTCAAATAATATTTAATGATTTTTAACTTAGAAAAACTTCTTTCTGCGGAAGCTGTACTTACAGGCATAGTCAGCATGATTCTAATAACAATATAAACATTAGGATAAATGTCTTGCAATTTCTTTTCAATTATGTATACAATCAGATCATTGGTGTCTTTAATAGAGACTGCTATACAAGGCTCTAGAAGCCGTAGTTCTTCGTACAGCTCATAGGATTCTATATCTTTGCTTTCACCATGTTGAAGAATAGTACCCATGTCATAGCAGTGCTTCAAAAGTTCACTATTTGTCAAGGGGTTTAGATTATTTATTTCGTACAAAAATCCAAAATTGTTATAGTATTAAGTGAGAGCAGTAAATCTCGTGTCAGTGTCTTGTATTACGGCATCAACAATTGGATTAAAAAAATCAATTCTGAATCTACTTTCAACAGAATCAATAGGCTCATCTACTGCTTCATAACTAAATAATCTTTTTTTTCTGCGAACCCTTTTCTCTTTAAAAGTCGTTGGAATCTCATAACTGCTTTTTTCTGTAAACTCGTAGGCTTTTGCAGTATACTCATTGAAGCCCGTTTCCCGAAATTCTTGGATCCAGTTACAAAAATTGCGCAAATTCTCTACAGCGACCTTTAAATTTATATTGACTTTTTGCCAGATTTTACTTATATTATTAATACGGATTAATATTTCATACCAGACGTGTATCGAAATAATAAATTCCAGAGTAAGCATTTCAGTAACAATTGCTTCGCAATTACAAAGAGTATCCGCATCTTCAGAATGATTTTTAAGACTATTTAAGCAATCGATAACACAGGGCAACAAAAAAATATTTTTGTTTTGGTGCCTGGGATTTTAGAGCTGATTTTAACTATATTTGGGACGCTAAATCTATACATGCAACCCGTTTTTCTCTATCAGCTCTACTTTTTTATATACATCAATTTATCTACCAATGTGGTTTTTATTCAGTATATTCATTTATGGAGTTCTAAAATTATTATATATTCATTAATGTAGGTACAATGGTTTTATTGTCAGTCTGTAATTGAGTAAATTCCAGGTAAATCTATAAATAGTGGAACCATTGCCTATCAGGTACCTGAACTGACCCTTTTAATCACCTAACTCGGGTAAGTCTCGTCAGTTTGTGCGTTCTTACTAATAAGAGTAGATCGAATTCGGCGTGTTATTTTATGTTAAGAAAAGAGTGTTTTTGTGTTATTGAACAGAATTAAAATGAGTTCAGGTTCCGGTTCAAGAAGAAGTTGTGTAAATCAACCTGATGTGTTTTGCTATATATGCGGAGAATACATGTTTCAACAAAACAGACAAACTATTACTGACTTTGTAAAGCGAGCGTATCTTGGATACTTTGGAGTTAAGCTTGGTGATCAGGACAAAACGTGGGCCCCGCATCTCGTATGTAAAACTTGTACAGAGCATTTACGGCAGTGGACTACCGGGAAAAGAAAATGTCTAAAATTCGGCGTACCAATGGTTTGGAGAGAACCAAAAAAACCACTTCAATGATTGTTATTTCTGTTTAGTAAATACTAATGGAATCAATCGAAATAACCGCAGTAAGTGGACTTATCCCAATTTAGACTCGGCAATACGCCCTATCCCGCACTCAGATGAAATACCGATTCCAACATTTCATCAGCTACCACATATCTCTGATGACGAATATTTTCCCTCTGATCGCTCTTCTGATGCTAATAAAAGTTCTGATGCTAATGAAACTAACAGTGACTATGAGGGGACGTCATCAGTTCCTCAACGCTTCAATCAAAATGAATTAAATGATCTCACCAGGGATCTCAATTTATCGAAAAAAGCTTCTGAAGTACTGGCTTCTAGGTTGAACGACAAAAATTTACTGGAACAAGGAACCAAAATTACCTTTTACCGTACAAGAGAAAAAGATCTGCTACCATTCTTTTCTCAAGAAGACAATCTTGTATTTTGTCACGAAATTAGGGGACTCATGAAAGAAATGGGACTTTCTGAATATATTCCAGATGATTGGCGCCTATTTATTGACAGTTCAAAGCGAAGTTTAAAATGTGTCCTTCTACATAATGGGAATAAATATGGTTCAATACCACTAGCTCACTCAACGAAACTGAAAGAAGAATATAATACCATAGCTTTGGTCTTGCAGAAGATAAAGTATTACGAACATCAATGGATGATTTGTGTAGACTTAAAAATGGTAAACTTTCTTCTTGGGCAGCAAAGTGGTTACACGAAATATCCGTGTTTCTTGTGCCTCTGGGATAGTAGGGACAAAACACACCACTGGGTTAGAAAAGATTGGCCTCAGAGAGAAAACATGGACGTTGGGGAAAAGAATGTCATTAACGACGCTTTGGTTGAAAGAGAAAAAATCATACTTCCTCCGTTACATATAAAGTTGGGCTTAATGAAGCAATTTTGTAAAGGCTCTTGATAAGAATGGGTCTTGTTTTGCATATATAGGGGTAAAAATGCATCAGTTGAGCACAGAAAAACTCAAAGCAGGGATATTTGACGGCCCACAAATAAGACAATTAATTAAGGATCCTGCCTTCATAAATTCAATGAATCAAGTTGAACGAGAAGCTTGGACATCATTTGTTGCAGTTGTAGAAAATGTTCTAGGCAAACATAAAGCTCAAAACTATGTTGAAATGGTTAACAAGATGCTTAATAGTTTCAAATTCTTAGGGTGCAATATGAGTATTAAAATACACTATTTACACAGCCACTTAGACCGTTTTCCAGAAAATTTAGGAGACATGAGTGAGGAACAAGGTGAAAGATTTCACCAAGATATTAAAGTTATGGAGGACCGCTACCAAGGAAGATGGGACATGCACATGATGGCAGATTACTGCTGGAGTTTAAAAAGGGACTGTTTAAAAAAACATTCAAGAATGTCGCGGAAAAGAAGCTTTCCAAGTGTTGAGTGACTATTTCATTTCTTCAATGTTTTTTTTTTGTTTGTAAGTACGACATAATATTGTATTTTGTATAACTAAAATAAAAATTTCGTATCTACTTTTGTTTACTACACTTACGGATTTGAGTTACAATAATGTAACTTATATTTCTCTAAAATTGTATATCTTAAAAATTTGAGCTCCTAGGTACAAATGAATACGTTATTTGAATTCAGGACATTAAATTGATATAGAATCAGCTCAAAAAACCTCGACACCAAAACAGCTGTTCCCCTGTGTAATATAATCATACTGAAATAATATAGCTTTCACTGCGGCGATTCGGCTTTCCCATCTTGTATCAGACAACGATTTCAAGTTTATTTTTAATTTATTCTTTACTAATTCCTATCTCTTACTACTACTTTACTAATTCCTATCTCTACATATATTTTTTGGATAAAGCCAAAAAACACTTTTGCGGTAAATGATGTCTTGGCGGCATCAACTAAGAGAAGATTCCAACTGTGGCACCCGCAAGGAGTGAAGAATGCTCTTGGATTGATAATCAATATTCTTGATTTTACTCCCTTGTTGATACCGACCATATTGGCGCCATTATCGTAGCCTTGACCTCTACAATTTTGGATATTTAATTGATGTTTTTCTAGTTCTTCGAGTATTGCCTCGGTTAAAAACTCTCCAGTTGTTTCTGATACTGCTAAAAAACCAAGAAAATGTTCTTCTATAGTACCGGTACAGGTATTCACGAATCGAATTATAACGGACATTTGTTCGACCCGACTTACGTCTCTTGTGCAATCCAGCATTATGGCATAGTACTTAGTTTGTTTAATTTTTCCTATTATCTCATTAACAATCGCTTGTGACATTAACGAGATAAGTTCGTTTTGAATTTGAGGACTTAAATAATGTTGATTTAGTTGTTTTTCATTAATACAATTTAAATGGTCACGAAGAGTCAAATCATATTAGAAAATAATTTAAACAGATCGATGAAATTGCCTCTATTTCCAATGTGATCCGAATCAAGAGATTCCCGATGGCCTCTAAAAGCCAGGTTATGTGAAGCTAAATAATTTATAATATCAGCCAATCTCTCAAATAAATTATACCAATGTTTCTGACTTTCTTGAATCAGTCTCTCGTTTTCTTGATCAATAGTCTTTCCATGTTTAATACCTTTTTCATATTCTAGCTACTGAAGCATGCTTTTTCTGTATTAGTTCTGATTTTCGTGGCGTTCAAGAGTAGTATTTAAGTGTTTCCAGTCATTACAGCCTATAACCATTTGTGTTTGTAAACCAGAGAAAAGTTTGCAAATGAAACAATATACTTTATCTTGTGAAGGCGGATACACTAACCACCTACGATGCTGATTTTCACCATTGCTCAATTTTCTTGTAAAATAAAATTTAGAAAAGTGTCGTCCATTTTCATTTTTCGGGTAGTAATCATTGTTAAGATCTAAATTTTGATGGGGACCACATTGGACTAAATCATGACGATATGCATCGTTCATCGGAAAGCTCCATTTTCCTGGATCATTTCTTTCGAGTTTACAGGATTCGGACTCTTCGTTTTCCTCAACATTAACTGACAAAGTGGCCTCGTCAAGAACAAAGGAAGTTCTAGCACAGGACTCAGTGTTACCTACAGTTCTTTCGAATTCTTCTGGTGACGACGTATCTTCATTCATTTGTGAATCAGTTGTTATTTCTGATTCTGCAGTCAGAGGTCGAAAGAATTTTGTTCTGTTTTAAAAATTTCAACATACAAGTACTAAGAGCTTCATTATTTACGGCCAGCTCAGCTTTTCTTTTCCGCTTCGATGCATTTTGGGTGCGCATCTCTATCTCTGCTCGGGGCAGACATGATATCTGTAAAAATATTGTGATTTACATGTACCAATGATATGGCATTTTGTTTTTCAAAGATTCTTCATGAAATCGTGAGTGTGAGATGGGAGTGAGAATCATTAGTAGCGTTCTTCTAACCAATATCAATGATATTTTATAGAAGGATGGGTTGCGAAAGTGCTCCAAAAGTGAAGTGCTAGTTAATCCATGATAAATGTGCAACACGTGCATCACGCGCAAATTATGATAGATACTTGTCTCTTTTTTATTTATGTTCTTAATTATGCTTTCTTTTTTACACAATTCGGTAATGTGTCGCAAGTATCGAAAACTAGATGTCACTTTTTGTATTGATGGTTTGAATTTCGTCTTCCTTTTCAAACAATTTTGTAATGTACAGGAATGTAAACAAATGAATGTTAAAATCGGTTAAGTAGTTTTTGAGTTAATCCATTGCAAACAAACACACAAACAAATCTTTTCTTTTTATAATATTAAGTTTAGATAGATACCTACATATATGTATGAGAGCAGATATAACCTATCTTTCCTTAAAATATCATTGTATATAAATAACTGGGTCCGCGCTTGTCTAGTTCTTACATGATCAGAAATCTCATCGATTGGAATAATTAGCTTAGATAAATTTTATTACTTACCTACTGATTTAATTCCTTTTTGATTGATTTTTATGAAATAAATATTTATAGAAAAATTTCAAGAAAGAATTCTCTCACTTTTAAACTATACACTTAGTGAGAATTTAACATAGGTAGTGAGTATTTTGTTTTATGATAAAAACTGTTGAGTATACACGATCAATCAATATAAACAATCACATTCACAATCACAACGAGACGCAACGAAACGACGCCGGTTTGTATAGAACAAAAGTGAGAGATTCAAAGAAAGATCGGGGAATCCCCCGTTCATAAACTCAAGTGCTTATTCTTTTATAATGGTTTTAAGGTAACTTTTCATGCAACGCGGTAAAGTTTGAAATGATCGCGCCACAACGATCTGAGCGTAGTACGGCGTCTATTTAAGTATATAGTTAAACTAATAGTATATATATATATATTACATTTTCAAGAAAAGAATGGCGAAAAAACAGAATTATTAATGTTTTTAAAGTATTAATGTTTTTGCCAAACTGTAAGATAATTTGTTTGTAATTACGTGGTGGGTTTGTTGTCGGTCTTAAGTCATCCTTAAATCCTCCTCTCAAACGGGCCTCGCGCGAGGCCCCTTTGGGCGCGAGGCCGTGGGCGAGGGCTCGCTTCGCCCACGCCTAGCAGCGCCTCTGATTGAAACTGTCCAAGTTGAAGTCAATTGTTATTGGCATTTCGGTTTACTGCAACCATGGATATACACACTGTAAAACCATAAATTCATTGGGTCAATTTTCTCATTAGTTATAGCAATGCTTTCCTGCAGTTGCTATTGTGTTTTTACTTCTATAAAGAAATTAAAGGATTTGCATCACACCCTGTATTTGTTAATTAGTAATCAGAAACTGTATATTAAAATTTTATTATCCTTCACGATCGAATGATGATGTGGGAATGCAGCCAAATATTCGAGTTGAAAGATCTATCTTATCTTAATATGAGTGCTACTTTCACCTCCGATTAATATTATCTAAAAATACTAGTTTATTTTTATGTTTTTGGCCTGTAAGTAGGTTCCATGGTGTAATGGTGAGCACTCTGGACTTTGAATCCAGCGATCCGAGTTCAAATCTCGGTGGAACCTAAATTTTTTCTTTTCATTTTTTAATTTTTTTTTTTGACATATCACATTAATATTATATCATTTAACCATAACGCATTTCACCCATGGCCAATTGTTAGAAATAGCTAAATCTCCTGCATTAATTCAAACTTCTCGTCTTGACAGTTTTCTCGTCGAACTGCCATCCATTATCAAAATAATTAATGTTCCAATAGTCCGAGATGCCAAAAGCTAATAAAACATGGCCGAATTAAGGTTAAAGGATGACATTTAGGACCCATAATTTGAAGTTAAGGGAGATGGAACACTTTAGCGCAAACAACTTTGGGTAGTAAGACCTGTCGTCGACATCCGACTTAATTTTGAATCGTCAATTTTTTTGTTTAAGAAAACTATCTAAATATTAATATTTAAAAATCAGTAAGATGGTTTACCCAGTAGTTCCCTTACACAGTTTTAAAATAAATAAGTTTGACTTTCTTACACTAAAAAATAACATACTCCAAGCATTGCAACTCTACATTTAAAATGTTAGATATTTTAGAATGAGACGAAGCAAGTCTTCAGAGATACTTATAACTAAAGCCTGACAATCCTCTCCACATACTATTTCTATTAAAATTTGACATAATGTAAAAATATATATGTAATTCTTCCTCGTATCGAACAACCATTTAAACGACGTATAATACGAATAACGGAAAAGCTATCACAAATACTTAAGTTCAAAGAGCACAAACGACAAAGTAAAATACAAAGAATCTCAAGCTAGAGTACGCAAAATGATTAGTGACAAAAAGAACAACCAATCGGAAAAGACATGCTCAAGACTCAACACTTACATAGGAGGAAGAAAAAGCACAGAAAGCTGGAGACTTCTTAAAAATATGAGAACAGAACGGAAAAGAGAAATCTTTTCACCAATAATACCAGAAAAATGGAACCAATATTTTACAAATATGCTAACAGAAGATAGACCAGAGTTCAAAAGTACCCAACATGGAAACCCAAATATAGTTATACGAGGATCCCCAATAAGGATAACAACATCAGACGTTAAACAAGTATGTAAAACGCTAAAAAATGGTAGAGCTCCAGGACCAGGAAACATCCCAGGAGAGATAGTAAAATACGGAACTGAAAAGCTATTTAGCGCTTTGAGGAACTTATTCCAAAGATGCATTAACACATCAGAAGTACCTGAGGAATGGAAAATATCATACATATCAACAATTCATAAGAAAGGAGACAAAAATAACTATAGGGGAATAACGGTTACAGGATCTATTAGCAGAATATACGGAAAAATACTTAAAAATAGAATAGAAACGGAATACGTGGACGTAGAAGCTGAAGAACAGGCAGGCTTTAGAGCAGGAAGATCTACAATAGACCATCTCTTCTCACTGACACAAATCCTAGAAAAGAAAACCGCATTTGATCAGAAAGTCCATGTCTTGTTTGTTGATTTAAAAAAGGCTTACGACAGCGTGCCCCTAATGAGATTGTGGGAAACACTACAACAGAGTAATGTAAGCACCGAAATAATTAAAGCCGTAAAATCCTTATATCAAGACGCAAGAAGTAGTGTGAAAACCAAATATGGTATAACAACAGGGTTCCAGGTCACAAAGGGTCTCAAACAGGGCTGCTGTATATCCCCAACGCTATTTAAAATCTATTTGGAGAGTGCACTGAAGAACTGGAAAAGGAAATGCAGCAGTATGGGATTACCACTGGATGACGATACTACATTGTACCCGCTGTCATTCGCAGACGACCAGGTAGTAGTCGCCCAGGACATCGATGATATGGAATACATGACACGAAAACTTATGGAGGAATATGAAAAATGGGGCCTAGAAGTCAATATTAAAAAGACCCAGTATATGTGCGTCGGAGGACAACATCAGGACTTGAAACTGGCCACAGGACACACCATCAAACACTGTGCCAGTCATAAGTATTTGGGAACGAGAATATCTAGGGACGGAACACTGGAAGAAGCAATATTCGAGAGGAATATCCAAGGAAGAAAAGCGATTGCAATGCTTAATAGTATACTATGGGACAAAAACATAACCATTGAAAATAAGAAGATAATTTACAACTCAATAGTGAAAAGTATAATAACTTACAGCTCCCAGGTGTGGCCATTGAAGGAAAGAACAGAAAAAATACTAAAAGCTACAGAAATGGATTTCTGGAGACGAGCAGCCGGAAAATCCAGAAAAGACCGCATACCAAATGACACGATAAGACGAGCTTTAGAAATAAAGCACGATATAGTGGACGAAATCAGAACCCAACAGTTGGTATGGTACGGACATGTACCGAGAATGTCCCAAGACCGACTACCTAAAAAGATTTTAAATTGGAACCCTCATGGAAAAAGAAAGCGAGGAAGACCACGCCAAAGCTGGAGAGCAGGAATCAACAAGGAAGTACTAGAAAGAGATCTGGAGGAGGAGGGATGGAGAAACCAGGAGGAGTGGAAATTAGGCATCGGAAGACGGAAGACGTTATAAAACCGATTGATATATATATAATACGAATATGTATTCAAAGCCACCCCCAACCTTTTTCCACGTCTCTTTAATCACGTGTGTTAAATTCTAGGTAAGTTGAGCATAAGATTTGTTCATTATTCTAACATAAACTTGAAAAATTTTTCATAATACTAATAAACATAAGCATAATGTAAGAACCTCTACGCCAGTGGTCAGTGAAAAACGGATTAATTCAGGCCAGTTTAAGTATAACAATATCAAGCAATACGTGTCCATTAACGTTTTATCCCAGTTGTTACCATCTATAGCCTTAAGGATCTAACCTCCAGTCCATTTTAATGAATAATAATAATAATAATAACATAAAAGAAATATTAGACTATTTTCGATGCTATGGAAATGTTTACAACTGTAAACTGATATTTTCCTCCAGATACTATTTCTGTTAAAATTAAAACTAGTAAAGGAAATGATTTTGAGATTCCTAATATTTAAGAACCTTTAAATAAACGGATAACGTGCTATATTCGAAGCGATTCCCCTTCTTTAACTCCTTATGTGTTTGACTATTGGTAAGTTTGCTTAAAATTTATTTGTTATCGCAATTACGAGGTGTACAAGTATGAAATGCGGATTTCAGACAACAGATGGTGCACCAATGCAGTTTGTGCTATAAAGATTTGACACTGCGCCATTTTGTTGGGTCATCAACAAGTGTCAAACGCGCACGAGTAATAAATTGAAAAAGTGTGTGCATAGTGTTGTGCTGTTGTGTTCAATATGTCGAAATTTACTCCGAACAAAGAGCGTTCGCGGACAGCATTATTTTTTGTATATTGTATTTGTATACCGATTACTTCGAGAAGAACGATGGTTTCGGCATTTCAAAAGTGGTGACTTCGATGATGCAGACAAGGAACGTGGAAAATCGCCAAAAAAATAGGAAGGTGTAGAATTGCAAGCATTGTTAGACGAAGATGATTCGCAAACACAAAAACAACTCGACGAACAATTGGGCGTTAGTCAACAAGCTGTTTCCAACCGGCTACGAGAGATGGGGAAGATTCAGAAGACCGGTAGATGAGTACCACATGAGTTGAACGACAGACAAATGGAAAAGCGCAAAACACGTGTGACATTTTGCTCGCTCGATACAAAAGGAAATCGTTTTTGCATCGTATAGGTGGTGAAAAGTGGATTTATTTTGAGAATCCCAAGCGCAAAAAATCATGGGTAGACCCAGGGGCACCATCCACATCGACCGCAAGACCGAATCGCTTTGGCAAAAAGACGATGCTCTGTGTTTGGTGGGACCAGAGGGGCGTGGTCTACTATGAGCTGTTAAAACCTGGGGAAACGGTTAATACTAAACGTTACCAACAACAATTGACCGATTTGAATCGTTTGCTGCTTGAAAAAAGGCCAGAATACCGAAAGAGACAACACAAAGTCATTTTTCTTCATAACAATGTTCCATCACATACAACAAAACTAGCTCGCGATACGCTAGAAGCACTCAGCTGGGAAGTTCTACCTCATGCGGCTTACTCACCAGACTTGACCCCTTCCGATTACAGCGATGGAGCATACTTTGAATAAAGCACTTTTTATCATTCTTCCGAATTTAACATGTTTTTTTAGAAAAAAAATTCGCGTTTCATACTTGTACACCTGGTAAACACCGTAATACTATTAAAATTATACAAAATCTACCAATTCTTACTACTTTCATCACGTTTCCCTGAAGCGACATCGCTCAAAAACTGTGCTTTTCTGTCCTACGTCACATATTATGTATGTTCCTAATTTACCTAATTTCGTTCAAGAATTATCGTGCCAACAGGCAGATAGACAGACAGACCGACAGATAGACAAATGGAAATAGAGGTACTATGTTTTTCCTGATAAAGGAACCTTGAAACGTGAAAAGAAAAAGGCAAGAAAAAAGAATCAACGAGGAAAATTTTAGTCTACATTATCCTGAAAATGTCTCAAAATAGGTTACAACAGTGGCAAATGGACCAACGTAATCGTTGATTTCTTTCACCTACATCCAACTAAACTACAATCATAATTAGGACGGTTGCTAGCGATGTAAGTAATATGAGGCTCTATCCAAATAATTCATCCATGAACTGTCATTAAACAATCATCATAAGCCCTAGATGTTAAACTGAATAGAATCAATTAAAACGACCCTCCCGCTCAAAATTTACCTGTCACATATTTTACCCATTGGCAATTGTTAGAATTAGCTGAAACTTCAGCATCTCGCCTTGAAAGTTTTCTTGTCGAATTACTTCCATTATTAGAATAAATAATTAGAGTTCTAATGTTCCAATAAACTGAGATACTAAACGCTAATAAAACGCGGCAGAATTGAGATTAAAGGGTGGCATTTAAGATCAATAACTTAGAAATTAGGGAAGAGATAGTGCCATTTAGCATCTAGTCAACGCAGTGTAATAGAATACACCGTCGATTTAGAAACCGCACTTTCAGGAGAACATAAAAAAAAAACAATTACGAGGGTGTTTTTAAATTACTCGCCATGAAAATGTCGGTATACAAAAAAATAACTCGCTTAGCAAATTAGGAACGTTGTTCTAAATCCTAAATTTGTAGGAGTTCAGGTTAGTTCAAGTTAGCACACATGCTCGCAAACATGTTTATAATTACTTTTTTCTCAAGTAAAACAAGGAAAGAGTAAAAAAAAAATACTGTAGATTTTTCTTGAGATCGCTTTGTTTTTTTTTAACGCCTCTGTACAGTATTTCATTAATTTATTACCATCCGTGTCTCTTTTATATAATATTTCTATAAAGATTGGAAGTAATGAAAAAATAGCATAAAGCAGAAATTTATCGACTTCACGAACCAAGAAAGGACTTTATCATATTTATTTGAAGCTATCTCCACTAGTCCTCTCCCTCTGTTGTATTCACTATAAATAATTATACTTAAAATTGATTTATTCTTTCATGACGTATTAATGTCGTATATTACTAGACATTGATATCTCACTTCGTACGGGCGTTATCCTAACGAGAGTTCAACTAACAGGTAGACCCCCCAACCAACATTAACTGTAATAGAATTAGAAAGAATACGTTTCACTACCCGGGCCCGCGGCTCCGCTCGCGTGGACTTGATTCACCACTATCGTCACTGCTTATTCCTTAATTTACCCAGCGTAATAACGGACAGACACACAGACAGGGAGACGTTGCATTTTATATATATTATATTCTTTGCTACATGATATTGTTCCATATTTAATGCTTTAGGCAGTGTATTGCAAGAGAACGCGCTAGCGGCAAACTTTTCTCCGACTTGATTCACTATTCTCGTCACTGCTTATTCCTTATGTCACCTAACGTAATAAAATATTTCCTATAAACCTGGCCAGAGAACATATGTATGTTTAACAAAAAAGCACGTAAATCGGATAAGTGGTTCTCCAGTAATAAGCGCACTAACGGACAGACAGAGAGACGTTACATTTTATATATATTATAGATATTCTTTGCTACATGATATTGTTCCATATTTAATGGTTCAGCATGTTTAAAAAAAAAGCACATAAATCGGATAAGTGGTTCTCCAGTGATAAGCGCACAAACGGACAAACAGACAGATATACGTTACATTTTATATATATTATAGATGTAATAAAATATATATCTATAACCTGGTCAGAGAACATATGTATGAATTTAAAAAATCACGTAAATCGGATAAGTGGATCTCGAGGGATAAGCGCACTAATGGACAGACAGATAGATAGAGAGACGTTGCATTTTATATATATTATAGATATAGATTATTATTATTATTATGTAACTTGGCCAAAGAATATATGTATGAATTTAAAAAAAAGACACATAAATCGGATAAATGGTTTTCGCGTGATAAACGCACTAATGGACAGACAGACAGACAGAGAGACATTGCATTTTATATATATTATAGATTATAGATATTCTCTGCTACATAATATTGTTCCATATTTAATGGTTTAGGCGGTGTATTGCAAGCCAACGCGCTAGCGGCAAACTTTTTTCCGACATCATTCACTATTTTACGTCACTACTCATTTCTTATGCTACCTATCGTAATAAAATATAGCCTATAACCTGGCCGGAGAACATATGTATGTTTTTAAAAAAAAAGTACGTAAATCAGATAAGTGGTTGTCCAGTGATAAGCGCACTAACGGACAGACAGACAGACAGAGAGACGTTGCATTTTATATATATTATAGATGACCTAGAAACCTTTAAACGTGAACAAAGAACGATATTTTCATTAATAAAATATTTAACCACTGAAGTAAAAATATATAAATGTTAAAACGACCAAAATCCTTAAAAAAAAAAAACTAGGTTCCACCGAGATTTGAACTCGGATCGCTGGATTCAAAGTCCAGAGTGCTAACCATTACACCATGGAACCTGCTTGTAAGCAAAAAATTTAAAAACAAAAACACGTTGAAGATACTAAAAATAAAAAGTGAAAGTTTCATAATTATCTTCCAAAAATAAAATTTTAATAATCACGTGTTCATTAGGAATGTGCAAGATATCGCGTAAATTGTACAGATAAAAGGTCAACTCATAGAAAGTAAATATTATACCTTTTAATGTATAATTTAATTACCCGTATGTTAAAATATTTATCAACAAATTGAAATAATTTAGTCGCGTTTACAATAACTTATTTATTTAAAGTAATTTCATTTTTTTAACATCTTTAGGGGTTACGTCACCTTAGCGGTCGGAAAAATAGGTTTAAAAATAAAAAAAAAAAATTGACGCAGCTATTAAATATATAAAATAATATTTCTTTTACACATATACATAGTAGTTTTATGAATAATTTAAAATAATAACTAATAAAAAAAATTAAAAAATGACGGAGATATGAGCCATCAAGTAGGACCCTCTTTTGAAAATCCTTACTGATGGTGTTCTTATTTTCTCTGTCAGGCATCGTCTGAAAATTCGATCGTTTAATAATTTTTGTCTTATTTAAAAAGGTAATAGCTAAGATGTAGCATACGAAAGAAAAATATTTTTTTTTTGTAGAAATGACAGCTGACTCCGATGTTTATCGAAATTTTGAGTTTAAAAAATTTATAACTTATGAACGTGGCACCCAATCAAACAAATCCTATGCTACATCTTAGATAATATTATAAAAAATATGTGTGTAATGAAAGACTGATTTTGTCAAATTTCCACTTTATTTAGTTTCACTTCACTTTTGTATCAGACGAAACTATAGTATAGCGAAACGCGTCATACAGTTTCAGTGAAACTAAATAAAGTGGAAATTTGATAAAATCAGTCTTTCATTACATTCATTATGAATTTCCATCAAGTAACAGCCACAACAATTCAAAAAAAATATGTGTGGTAAATTTCAACAAAATCGGTTAAGTAGATCTTAAGATATCTTCTACACCAGTTTAAAAAAAACGCAAGAGATAAAACAGTACGACGTCAGTGTCTTAAAACCAAATATTTTTTAAAATTATCTTCAATCTGCGATTCCTGGACCGTTCATGAAGTCTTCCATTGTTACCGCGATGTCCTTCAACTCCTTTTGAGCAGTTCTTTTCAATTTCCTGACCTCTTTAGTCACCTGTGGGGCTCTCATGTTGGCTACAGATATTCGTTGAGAATCCAAGTTCTATTTTTTTTTGACTAGATAAATTGTTTATGCTTCTAGGAATATTTTAAACGTTTAACCATTTCAAAATTCAAATTATTTCCGAAGTTATAGCAATTAGAAGTGAGCGCGGCAGAGAGTCGGCCCGAAACTGAGGTAGCGATCGGACCCGCACGAGCGGTCAAAGCCTTGACAAAGAGTATTGTTCTTTTAGTCAGTCCTTTATAAAAACGCTCTTTAAAAGGATACACTCAGAATAACAACGAAAGTCTAAACGCTGTCATTTGGTCTATGGCTACAAAAGTGCATTATAGTGGCACAAAAATTGTTGAGATTGCATCTTACATTGCAGCTAGTATATTTAATGGAGGATATACTAGTGTATCAAAAACGATGCAATTATTCAACCTTGTAATTGTGCCAAGCGCACTTCGATTTACCGAGAATTGGATTCTCAACGAATATCTATAGCCAACATGAGAGCCCAACAGGAGACTAAAGAGGCCAGGAGATTGAAAAGAGCTACTCAAAAGGAATCGGAGGACATCGCGACAACAATGGAAGACCTCATGTACGGCCCAGGAATCGCAAATTGAAGATAATTGAAAAAATATTTGGTTTTAAGCCGCTGCGGGCGTATTGTTTTTCTCTTGCGTTTTTTTTTTTCGAAACTACGTTTTTCAAACTGGTGTAGAAGATATCTTAAGATCTACGTAATTGATACACATATTCTTTATAATATTCTCTAAGATGTAGCATAGAATTTTTTTGATTGGATGCCACGTTCATAAGTTATAAATTTTTAAACCCAAAATTTCGATTTCGTATCATTCCTACAAAAATTTTTTTTGCTATACTACATCTTAGCTAATACTTTTTTAAATAAGAAAAAAAATATTTTTTATTTTTCAGATGATGCCTGACACGAGAAAATAAGAACACCATCAGCAAGGATTTTTAAAAGATGGTCTTACTTGATGGCTCATATCTCCGTCCTTTTTTATTTTTTTTTATTTGTTATTATTCATAAAACTATTATGTGTATGTGTAAAAGAAAAATTATTTTATATATTTAATAGCTGCGTCAATTTTTTTTTTTATTTTTATACCCGAGCGCCAAGGTGATGTAACAGTTTCATACTGTATGCCTTCTTCCTCTTGCATCTTGATGTTATTAAATAAGCGATAACAATAAAACAGTAAAAATCTATAAAAAAAAAAAAATTTTGAAATTTCGAGGTGTATGTAACCTCTTAAGTTTTTCCCTTTAATAAATAATTGTTAATCGGAGTAACAGCCTTCAAGGGTACTCTAGATTTTTGGCTAGTTTTTGAATTTTTCAGTTGATTAATTGTTCATATTTTTTTTATCTTTATAACAATGAAAGAAATAGGAAAGATAAGTCTAGGTCTTTAAAACTTGATTTTTTAATAGTATAGTGCAACCATCAGCTAAAAAATTACAATGCTTTTGGCATTAAAACTGAATTGAATTTGTGTTAAAATTTGAATGTATGGACAAATGTAATCCTCAACTTTATCAATTTTTTGATAAATAATTTAGCCGTATTTTAGTAGTAATCATTGCTTTCGAGACTCCTTCTTTGTCTTTTTTGATCTTTTAAGTTTCCTACGGTCTGGTGATAGGTATTCATTACTCTTTCAGACAATCTTGTATTCCTCATTTTTTGGACATAACTGTATATTAAAATATTTAAAATATTTATCAACAGATTGAAATAATTTAGTCATGTTTATCATAACTTATTTATTTACAAAAACTACATTTTTTAACATCTTTAAATTTTTCTCTTTAACAAATAATTGTTAATCGGAGCAACGGCCTTCAAGGGTGCTGTAGGTTTTTAGCTAGTTTTTAAATTCGTCAGTTGATTAATTGTTCATGTTTGTCACAATGAAAGAAATAGGAAAGGTCTTTAAATCTTTTGGCATTAAATTTGAATTGCAGAATTTGTGTTAAAATTTCAATGTATGGACAAATATAATCCTCAACTTTAACAGTTTTTTGAGAAAGAATTTAGCCCATAGAAAACAGGCACAAATACTTTTATAAGGATTCCTTATTTTTTATAATTTTCTCTAAGACTTTTTAAAAACTATATTATGTATGACATCGGCTTTAAGAGATTCATCGGCATTGCCTGATGCCTAACTTGCATGTTCTTTTGTCATTCTGTTGGCCGTATTTTAGTACCCGTAATCATTGCTTTTGAGACTGACCTTTTTTGATCTTTCAAGTTCCCTGCGGTCTGGTGATACCCATTCATAACTCTTTTAAACAATCTTGTATCTCTCATTCTTTGGACATAACTGTATTATCTTAGTTTCTTTGTTGAACCAACCTTTAATTGATCTTCGGTGTCACACAATTCGGATTCATTCACGTCACCTGAAATTTCCTTTGATGATCTTCTTGTATCCTCCATGTCCCTGCATTATAAATTAAACCACTTTTAAAAAGTCCTTTTTTTATATCATGGTTTTTTTTTTAATCTAAGGGCACAAGTGTCATCCATTTAGACCGAGGATTCTTTTCTGTGTATGTGTTGTTAATCTTCTGGTCATCTGTTTCTTTTATATCGATGTCTATCCCTACAACCTAGGGTACTGGTTACTGATTTACTTTTGTAATTGAAGCATTCCAATTTCTTTAGGTTTTTCCCTGAAGAAGAGATTTATTAAAATTTCCAATCATCTGGTATAGGAGCAGCATTTTGATAATAATTATTGTCTTTTGTTGCGGCCCATATGATTAGTTCTGCAGAAATTCCTTCCGGACTTGTAGCTCCGTTTAATGTTCTTAATTCAATTCAATTAATTAATTAATTAAATCCATATTTACAGAATTATTTTTTTTTTAGGTAAATTGTGAAACTAGCCCTCGCGTGTTTATTCCTGGCAATGGAAAGTATCTTTACGTTAAAATCGGAGGAGTGATTCTTAAACATTCAAGCAGATGGAGTAACAACAATACATTAAGGTAAGGTAAAAAAATATACATACACACTTTTTTTTTCAACTCGGCTTACAATTACTTAATTTTACGGTTACTGACTACTTGAATTGACTTACCTAATCAAGTACAATTAAGTCAAATTACCTTACTCTATTTTTAATCAATTTGACTTAAATTGAAAGGAAATAATAAGTCAAACATCTTGACTTAATAAATCCAAAGCGAAAATTCACTTTTTAGAATTTCGTTAGTAAAAAATACACTATTTGGTCAAAAACAAACTTTTCGAAAGTAGAAGAAAATAGTAAGGCTGTGGTTATTAGTGTTCCGTACAGAACACTTATAATATCACTTCGGTGTCTATCTGTCTCTCTATCAGACCCGATTTTCTCTGAAACTATTTGACATAGAAAGTTGAAATTTAGCACTAATATAGAAATTGATTGCCTCATCAGAGCCGTGTAATTTTGAAAAATAAATTTTGACTTCAGAGGTTAGTTTTGGGGTGGGGGGGTGAAATCGGAAGTAAAAAAAAAATTTCTTTACCAGGTCATCGCGTGCGGTGTCAAATGAAAGCTTGTAAAAACACCAGTTCAAAAACATATATAATTTAATACTTGCGCATACTTGTCTTTGTGTTATTTTTAAAAAATTGCGAAAAATCGCTGTCCCTCCCTTATCTCGAAAAGTACTGATCAAAAAATTTTGATAAATTCTGGAATATTCTCCACAAGGTGTAGATTGAAGAAAAATTATAACGAGTGCATTACCTTTAATTTATCTGATATTTAAAAAAAAAATCAAGGTCATCGGTTTTCAGTAAAGATCGGAAATAAACTTGGTCAGTTTTTTTTTATCGGAAGCCTCCATTAATATTGGGTTATCTCTTATATTCTTGGTTACAACCGTAAAAGTGACAATGTTTTGATGAAAGGTCGGAATATGTGTTTCAAACGAACAAACATAAACTATTCATAGATCTATATCGTCGCGATAAATTACCACATGAAGGGCTTGGAATGAAGGAACAAAACTCTCCATCCCTATATGTTTCACTGCGTAGTATTTTTATTCTACTAGCACTCACGGGTTAGGAGAGATAAAGGTATCCCCGGGTGTAGTCCCAAAAATAGGGAGGGCATCTCTTAGAAAATACGCTAATGAATATGGAGACAGAAAGATAATCGAAGGGCGTTAACTTTTCTTTTGTTTAATGTATAAATGGGACACCTGCGGGATACTCTTCAAGAACCGGGGTTGGAGTAGGAGGTGAGACCCCCCTTCGATTATTATTAGCTCTCACAGGAAGGCTTATGTCCTCTGGCAAGGGTTTGCTGATAAAATTTTGTTTGGTATTTGGACTTGGACTTCATTAGAAAAATTTACTTTGAACTACATTTAATTTTCAACACAGTTACAATAATAAAGAAACTTAAAAAATTTGCAACTTTTTAATATTGAGCCAACCTTTTGGAGGGCATAAATACTTTTAAACTTCATCTCTTCAAATAACAGATCTGTGACATTAACACAAATCATAATATTCCTTTACCCATTTTGTGGATTTGGGGTAGCTTATTTCGACTGCTAAGGGTTGCGAGAATGGACATTCTTTATTCAATACGAGATTTTATTCATTGATTTGCTGGCTATTAAAATTTCCACAGCAAATTAGTTGGTAGCTTTTAATCCAGTACTTGTTGTTGTCTATTTCCACTCTCAAAGGACTAACAGATTCTGATAGTTTTTATAGCTAGGTCGTAACAATAGTTAGATTTTATAACAGTTATATTAAATATAAGTTTTTACAAAGACAAAAGTAAAGAAAAATTTTTAGTACCAATCGTTGTATTGTTTCTCAAAATATTTGCCTTTAAGATTTATACACTTTTGCATGCGTTCGAACTAATTCTTGAAACATTTTCTCCACTCTGAAGTTGGTACCTCAAAAACATAGTTTTAGAAGGATTCAACCGCTTCTTTAGGTGATGAAAACTGCTGTCCACGTCTTTTTTTTGACAATCGGGAACAAAAAGAAGTCGTTCAGCAGTGAATACGGGCAATAAGACATTAATTCGATGTTTTTCTCCGTCAAATAATCAATGCTGTGAGAGATGATGAAGAATGATGCGACGTTTTCAGTTGCTTTTTCTGATTTCATCGATGACTTCTGGTAAACAAATTGTTGTATACCATTTAGCATTAACTGTTCTTTAATCTTCTAAAGCAATGGTTGCAACATGTCCAGTATAACCAAAGAAACGTGCGATCATTTTCTTGGAAGTGCTTCGCGAACGAACCACTTGTATTGGATTCGGTTCATCTTGGAACGCAAAAGTTAATTGTTGCTAGTTTTCGGCTCGTATGAATATATTCGTTTCGTCTCCTTTTACGATGTTGTATACGGGTTTTACATGTCCCCCGTAGAATTATTTGAACCTTTCTTTATGCCAGTTGACACGACCGTGTTTTTGAGTTTCGGTCCAATTATGCTGAATCCATCGGGAACAGGTCTTTTTCACAGCTAAATATTCATGCAAAATTGAAGGTACTGCAGTTTTCGATATGCCTAAGTCACATGTCGATCATTTTTAAACGTGTTACGAACAACATCGATGTTTTTTGAAACGACAACCGATTTTGATCGACCTTCACGAAATTCGTCGCTGACGGAGGCACGACCATGACGAAATTCTGCAAACCAATTGTAAACAGTCTTTTCTGATGGTGATTCATTACGAAACGTTTAACGAAGGTGTTGTTGTTAAGTTACGTCTTTACTTAAATCGTAAAAATCATCCAACGAAAACCTTCACGTGAAATTTCCATGTTAACAAAACTGTTTTTTTAGACGCTTACTGTATACAAACTACTCGGCCAATTTCTGAGCTACCAGTGTTTTAACAATAACAAATGTCAAATTTTACAACAGTGGTAATGTCACATCTCAACAGCGCCATATATTATATGTTATATTGGCATTCACCTATTCAATGAATTGCTCCCCAGTTTTCGAAATATTGATAATATAAAATTGTATAAAAGAACATTAATTGATTTTTTTTGGAAAAATGTTACTATAGTATAAACGATTTTTTAACAGATAGAGGCTACTAATGTTAAGTTGCTAACTTTTGTTAGCTTTATTACATTTATATGAGTTCATTTATAATACTTCTTCTCATTCATTTAAAATAGTGCCTGACTTGTCCTATGCTATTGTGTATGGTCTCTTGGATCAATAAAGTTTATTTATTTATTTATAGTGGTCGTTTGTAAATACTTTAAAGGCGACACTCATATCATATAATGTGCGGCATGCCGTCATATTGAAAAGTTATTTAAGACCTTGTTGCAGTGACACATTCATTATTTTATTCTTTTTATTTCTAATTAATTTCTTTCAGTAATAAATAGTTTCCAATATTCAAAGAAATGACTTCCCGAAGTCCCAACAACCTATATTTTTAAAGAACGTAGAAAATTACTATTTAAATATTAAACGCTGTAAACATCGGAAACCCTACAGTTAGTTCCCGATGACTGTAAGCTTTAAATATTTAATAATAATTATTTACTCTCTTTTGAAAAATAAATTGGTGCTTGGATTTTAGGAATTACTTAGAATAATTAATTCTACTACTATAGTCTGTCAAGTAAGAACGTATCTGTAATAATTCTGTGCGAGGGAACTAACACCAGTTTTCTGTAGACTTTTCAATCTATTCTACAGAAAGGGAATATTTCCTTCCTGCTGGAAAGTGCCACAGTTCAGCCGACACCTAAAAAAGGCAAGAAAATCTTGCCAAATAACTACCGACCAATCGCACTGCTTTCAATAATATCGAAAGTCATGGAAAAGGATATCAATCAGCATCTTCTAAAATATCTTGAAGGATTCAACATGGCTTTCGTAAAAATAGATCAACAGGAGATCTTCTGACTTATGTAACACACGTTTGGAACAACGCAATTGACATATCCAAGGCATTAGACCGTGTTTAGCACGATGGGCTGTTGGCTAAGCTACGCTCTTATGGTATGTCTGAAAAGTTCTTTTTGTGGCTTTCATGTTTCCTCAGAGAGCGCTCTTTACGAGTGGCAGTCGACGGATTTCTTTCTAACACCTTCACTATCAACGCTGGTGTACCTCAAGGCTCCATACTGTCTCCTACTCTATTTCTCATTTACATTAACGATCTGCTGGAATAGACCGAGAATCCAATCTACAGCTTTGCAGATGACAGTACGCTTATCTCTTCATTCGCTTTAAACGCTCGGACATCGGCTACTCAGACGAATATCCGCAGACAGCAGGAAGTCATTCAACTTAGCAAACACCTGGTAGAAATTTTATCTTGGGGTGACAGTAACCAAGTAGAATTTAACGCTATAAAAACCCAGGTGGCAGTTTTTTCTAAAAAAGTTAACGTTGCTGAACCCGACATAGTTATGTCGGGGCACTCCATTCCTCTAACATCGTCACTCAATTTGTTGGGCGTTAATTTGGGAGCAAATATGTCCTGGCATGAACATGTTGCAGGCATAGCAAGGAGAGCTTCTCAAAAGTTGGGAATATTATTTAGAACCAGAAAGCTTTACACCCCACAGCAACTGTTAATTCTTTACAAAGCCCAAATTCGACCAACTATGGAATACTGCTCCCATGTCTGGAGCTTCACTTCCAAACATACACTGCATTTGTTGGATTCTATTCAAAGAAGAGCTGTTCGTCTGATTGGAGACCCGGAACTGACCGACGGCCTTGATTCGCTGGAACATCGAAGAACGGTTGGTGACTTGAGCCTATTCTACAAGTATTTTCATGCAAAAGTGTTCGAAGGAACAATTGCCCAGGACTGTGTTTCCCACTGAGTACAATTTACAGCGATTCAAAAACAACGTGAATCACTTTTTCCGCACACGTGTCGCTCCTGTAGCGCTTTAGGGACTTCTTCCCTGCAGCACGTGTACTAGACCCAAAAAAAAAAATCAGGGACCTTTGTCTATAACCCATTTTAGTAAAAATATCTGTCGATTCCGAACTCTCGTCGAAATCACGTAAAATCTTAAATGAGTCACTTATTTGCGCGTCGATTCGAGGCAGTCTTCCTCTATTCCTATCCAAAGGAGCAGCTAAATATATTAAAAAGTCGGTATCGTTTGTGAAGAAGTTGGTAAATCATTTTAACGCGACGAAAAATATCGACGGGACCCGAAATTGAAGCTGTGTCAAAGAATGGCAAAATTAAGAAAACTGGGTTTCGTGCTCATGATGTCCAATTTCCAGAAACCTTTGCTGGGCGAGAATTACGCTTGGGCCCACGATAAGATACTAGGGCAGCCCTCACAATCGCCAGACTCAAACCCTATTGAAAACGTTTGGTTCCTTGTAAAGAGAAAGCTCAAAGGAAAGATTCTGAGGATTTTGACTCAGTTGTCTCGCTAGATTCGAAAAATTTGCAGAGTATGTAGAAAATTTCGTCGACAGCTTGCCTCGAAGATTTCAGGCGATTATTGATGCAGGAGGTGATCGGACAACTTACTAAGGTAATTGCGCCGTTGTTAGCACACCAAAGAATACATTGATGGTAAAAAAAATGTTTTTTCAAGAATACGAGCAGTCACGTTTTTACTTGCCAGATTGTACATCTTTCTCCTTTCTATACACACGATTTCCTGTTTCTCCTCTTCTATCATTTTATCTGTATAGTTACTCCATTCTATCTTTTTGTTTACCACCCATTCATGTATACTATATATTTTACATATGTGTTTAATGTTGTCGCTATCTCTCTATCAGTCTTCTCCGCAAATCTGAGCAATATTTTAATTTCTGTTGTTTCCACTATTTGTTGTTGTTTTTTATGTTTCCATTATGTACGTCACCAGTTGCCTTAGGCGTAATTGTAGTCCTGTAAATTAGAGTGTTCGTTTTAATTCCTAGTTATTTATTTCGCTATATTACATCTTGGAAGCATATGTTACTACTGTTTTCGTCACCTTTTCAGCTTGGTTTTTCACTTCGGTGTCAATATCATTCTTATTCTATAATTTGTCACTTCAACAACTTACATCCTAAAAGATGTTTTGTTAAATTAGTTCAAATGAAATTGTCTAACTATTGTACCTATTTATGTGAAATGTATGTGAGAGAGAGAGAGAGAGAGATATTTCACATAGCTTTTAAAAACAAAATATTTTTATTTTCTATTTTTCAATTTACAAAGTTTTGCACTTATGCGGGAAAATAATTGTTAATATTGATAAATAACATTTTAACTAAAAATCAAAAATAATTCGTCTTATTAATTTTTCAGATCCACATCTACAACTGGCCATACTTGTGAAACATCCAATCGGATCGTAGTACATACTGCCCTTTATACTGCCCTTATTTGTCCGGAGCAAACAATTTCGAGAGATAGAATGGTCGAAGTATTTTCAGAAGGATGGAATATAAAAGGTAAAGAAGAGTGACATCTCCGAATATAAAGTGTAATTATATGCTTAAATATTTCCAACTAATAAATTTTAGGTGAACCCTTTTTTATAGTGTTACCCTCAGTAGAATTCCTGTTAAAAAAAAACTAGTACTTGTGCTATTGTCAGGGTATTAAACTGATCTGATCGCGCGTCAATAAACTGATATTGATTTGAAAAGTACACCTGTAGTTCAAATTTGAAGGAAGAAAGGAACCTATAGCTTATGAGCAATATTGCTTCAGGGAAAGGTGGAAGAGGTTTAGCCGAAAAATTTGACAAAATTTCAAAGCAGTATGATAAAGGTTCTTGGTTTTTAATTGCGATAATAAACATATTTAAATATATCGTGTTATAGGGTTCGTGAAGCCGAGAAATCTGATTGTTATGTTATTCTTTCGTTTTTATCATTTTAACAGAAGTCTTTCCTCTCATCAGATATTTTTGTGATTAAAGTCTCACCATAACGTGCCTGTCGTTTAAAAGATGCTTGGATTAAGCACTGGGAAAACATTACATATATATATATATATATATATATATATATATATATATATATATATATATATATATATATATATATATATACCAGGTGTACAAGTATGAAATGCAGATTTCAGACAACAGATGGTGCGCCAATGCAGTTTGTGCATTGGTGCACCATTTTGTTGTATCATCAACAAGTGTCAGACGCGCACGAGTGATAAATTGGAAAAATGTGTGCATAGTGTTGTGTTCAATATGTCGAAATTTATACCGAACAAAGAGCATTCGCGGACATCATTAATTTTTTGTTTTCATTTGAAGAAAACTGCTGTTGAATCATACTGATTACTTCGAGAAGCTTATGGTGAACATGCTCCAACGCAAGATACGTGTGAACGATGGTTTCGGCGTTTCAGAAGTGGTGACTTCGATGTTGCAGACAAGGAACGTGGAAAACCGCCAAAAAAATACGAAGATGTGGAATTGCAAGCATTGTTAGACGAAGATGATTCGCAAACACAAAAACAACTCGCCGAGCAATATATATATATATATATATATATATATATATATATATATATATATATATATATATATATATATATATATATATATATATATATATATATATATATATATATATATATATATATATATATATATATATATATATATATATATATATATATATATATATATATATATATATATATATATATATATATATATATGTATGTATGTATGTATGTATGTATACTAATACATACAATTTTAAATGAAAATAACCTGTCAAGTGCAAGTTGAACTTGCGCAATTAGTATTCCGTTCGTTGACTGATTTTAAAATAAAAAATGTTGTTACGGTGGTATAAAATGATCAGTGACTTCACAAAACACACCCCAAATGAGTTTTCAACAAAGTTTGTTTCCAATCTTTACTGAAAATTGATGAATTTTTTTTTTTTTTTATATACCAAATAAATTATTAAAGGTAATGCACTCGTGATAATTTTTATTCAATCTACACCCCCTGGAGAATATTCCAGAATTTTTTCAAAACTTTTTGATCACTTTTCGAGATAAGGTGGGAGGACAGCGATTTTTCGCGATTTTTTAAAAAATTTGACACCACACTCGATGACCTACTAAAAAAATTTTTTTTTTCGCTTTCGATTCCCCCCCCCCCCCCAAAACTAGCTCCTTAAGTCAAAATTTAACTTTCAAAACTACACGGCTTTGGCGAGGTCATCAATTCCTATATTATTACCAAATTTCAACTTTCTATGACAAATAGTTTCGGAGAAAATCGGGTGTGATAGACAGACAGACAGACGGACAGACACCGAAGTGATCTTATAAGTGTTCCGTACGGAAGACTAAAAATGAACTAATTTAAATTTATAATTTTGAAAACCCACTTTTCTCAACCAATCCTTGAGGAAATTTCATAATTTTAGTTTTTTTTTTCAGTTACTAACATATGCAAAAAAAAGTTTCATTTAAAAGTGCTTCCGCCTCACCATGAGGTACTGTCAATAACTTTCCAAATTTTTTATACTAGTTTTAACAAATATATTGTAGTTTTAAAAAATTAATGTACAAATAGAATTCTTTTTCATTTAGTTAATTTGTTTGCCACATTTCTTTGTAGTATTATTTTCGTACGGGTGTGCTTTGAATAATTTACGAAAAAGAATAAAAGAAAAATCATAAGAATACGTGCCGAAATGGCTAAAAACACAAGTCACCGGCCACGTTTATTTATTCAGCGCGAAAATGAGACAAAGGAAAACCACGCAAAAGGTGTTAAAATTTGAATAAAAAATGAAATGAAAAACTCTTTTATTAAGAATGTGATTGTGATATTTCATTTTGTTCCGCTATTCTAATTTCTTAAGCGCAGCTCGACAAATTTCAATTAACTATAGTCCTACTTTAGAACTTTATATCGAAATAGAATAATTTTGACAGTTGCTTTTGCCATAACGTTAAAATAAATAACACGTCAGAAATGTGTTTTTGGGGCTCAGATAACTTCTGAAATCAAGTGCTGATTGGATCATAATCAGTTCCGTCAATTCACTTCGAGTATCGAGTTTCATATATGTACTTTTTAGGGTTCTTAGGGTATATAAATATAAAAATTGTATTATTTCTTCATTAACTTCAATTATTTATAGTTACACATGATAATAAGGTGGGGGAGAGAGTGAGGAGGGGTATACGTCCTTTTCATGATTCTTGGTATCTAGGAATCTGTAAAGTGTTTTATTTTTTCATTATATTCGATTATTATGGTCAGTCACCTCATAAGGGGAAGGAGGTTAGAAGACTTGCTTCATATATTTGTCTGGTTTCAGTTTTAAATATTTCTCTCTTGCCCAACTGTTTTTTGTGATTCATACCTTACCCTAAAGTACCTATCATTTAAAATATTCACTTGTAGTCCTTGGATAAACCTATTTTTAAAGTTCTGTACCAAAATTGAAAAACAGAACACTTATCAAAGCACTCGGGTGTCTGTCTGTCTGTCACACCCGATTTTCTCCGAAGTAAAAAAAAAGTTTTTTCAAGATTTTGGAGTGGAGTGTCAAGTAAAAGCTTACGAAAACACGGGTCCAAAAATTTATATGATGTAGTACTAGCGCAAACTTTTCTTTATATTATTTTTTAAAAATGACTGTAATATCCTACATGAAGATGTATAAAATGAAAAAGCTAAATGCGCGATGTTGCAATAGTAAAAGTACACGAGCTAGGCTTCGAAATTGTTCCCCACCTATCCTATTCGCCAGATTTAGCCGCAAGCCACTTTTTTGATTCGCTTGGAAGGAAGAAACTTTGGTCGAATGTGTGCTGTAAACGAGTATTGTTCACAGTTCGAAACAGTTTTTTCTTCTGAATTGTGAATGTGAGAATTGGAATATCGATGAACCAAATGCAAAAATGTTATTTATCTTGTTTTTTACAAGACTTTTCAATCCATTGTCGAATTTTATGAACAAATGCTCCAAATTACTTTAAATAATTTTTCCGAAGAAAAAATCGTAAAAACAGCAAAACTCAACGAACTCGTACAATAGGCGTTTGTAATTAAGAAACACCCCATTTTACAAAGCTAAAACCAAAAGTGTGGGGAATTTGGCGGGATGATCAATACGAATCAAAACAGGCAACAGAATTTCGCAATATTAATTGTCTGTTTTTATTGGTATTGTTAATCTCGCCAAATTTTGGTTGTTATAAACATCTTCCCTGCGCTCTTTTTTTTGTAGTATTGTATAATGATGTTTTTTTGGTAATCACAAACGCCAGTACTTAGTTAGAACAGAGTCAGTAACTGGACAACCAAGCAATTTATTCGTATAAGGTCAACTTTATGGCTAGATAAATAACTTCAAAACCTATCTTTATACAAAGACAATTTTGTGACAACTGTATTTTATCTTATATATTTTAGGCAATATTACATATAGACGTATCGAATTGAGCACCTCCTTCCTGTTGTTTATTGGTCAAATTTAAGGTTCAATGTTAAAAGATTAATTCGTTTAATTCAACTGGGGTTTTGAACAAAAAATTTTTTTGTTATAAATGGAAAGATCATATATAAGTTTTATAACAAACCTATTTTAATTTTTTTCGTTATAATTAAAACGTTATATCAAATTGAAAAAACTTAGTACCGATGACGCGCCGACAGTTCCCGAAAAAACCCGAGCGCCAACGTTTATTTCTCCTCAACATCACAGACAGCTGATACGAGTATTTTAGTTTTCAATCAATTTATTCTTGTTATTATCATCAGTATATTGATAAGTTTATTGAAAATGTCTAATCTAAAAAGTTATCGTACCTATTTCGTACCATTTTTTGCAAATACCACCAAAACAACTCCCGAAAAATGTTTTTAAATATGCCACAAGATGTTAAACATTGACATTAATGGTTCCAAGCAGCACGACGTATTAATCTTAAAACATCAAATTTTTTCTGCTGTGAATATCACTTCGATGTAATTATTTTAATATAATAATGTATTTAATAATCATTTATATCACAATATAAATATAATACATACAGTTAGATCAAAAATTTTTTTAAGGATGCTAACTTCAAATCAGAATCAACAAAAATCATGATGATACAAAAATTTCGAACAATTAGAAATTCCATAATAGATTAACACATTACTGAATTAAATTAGTAACCAACATTTTTTATGCACTGAACTTCAATAATTTTGACAGTATATACACAGGTAGAAGCTGTTGACAGTACTTACGTGAAAACATTTTAACATAATGACGTCACAACCATGGCAACCAATCGTAGCGTTTTGGTGTAATTTTTTTTTAATTTTATAAATTTTAATTTACTCAATTTATTTTTATTATTTTTTCGATTACATAGGTATACAAAAAAATCTCCCTTTTAAGTGAGAAACGTGTTTTCTTAAGTATTTTTTTATGCTGAACCCAAAGAAATCATAAAAAAGACATCCACCTTGAGGTTTTTTCAGAAAACACACTTAAAGTTGCCAGAAAACTATTAAATTGAAAAAAATACATTTTAATAAATACAATATAAAACTGTATATTCATGAAAATTATGGAATAAAACTATTATTTCGCACATCTTTAAATGTTCTGTATCTACATTTATCATAAAAACTTTAAAATATTAGGGTTTTAATATTTATGTTTAACAAAAAACCCTCATTCACCACCTGTAAATGCAAAATGCTGTTTAAAATAAATATGTGCAACTGCTAATTAAAAAAATTGTTTTTAATTTTTATTAATATTGAGCAGAACTCTCACTCGCTCGCTCAGTCCCTCACTCACTTACATACTCACTCATTCACATACTTCCATACTCACTCACTCACTTCTACACTCACTCCTCCACTCATTCACTCACTTGCTCACTCGCTCAATCTATCCACAAAATTGAGTTCTAAAACTGTCAGAGGATATACATTAGATTGCATTTAGCAACCTTTTCTTCCTAAATAGTAAACGGATATTTTTTTTTTAACACTAAAAACTATTCCTCATGTTTGACATCAAATTCGAATTTGAAACTTAAAAAACCGCTAGAAATGCTAGTTTTGTTTGAAAAAAAATTCTGGTTTAGCTGGTGCATTTATTTACATTAAAAAGCACTTTACCAACTCCTGTAAGTATTAAAAGCGAGTTTTTTGTTAAAAACATAAAACTTTAGTCTTGATGTCAAGTCAGGATTAAGAACCTCGAAAAACACTTTAATTTAGCCGTTGCACATATTTATTTTAAACAGCGTTTTGCTACGCAATTTAGTTAAAGGTGGCGTATGCGTGTTTTTTTGTTAAACATGAACACTAAAACCCTATATTTTTAAGTTTTTATGATAAATGCAGATTCAGAATATTTAAAGATGTCCGAAATATTAGTTTTAGTCCATAATTTTAATGATTATACAGTTTTATATTATTTATTAAAATGTATTTTTTTTAATTTTCCAGCAACTTTAAATGCGTTTTCTGAAAAAAAACCTCACAGTGGGTGTCTTTTCTTATGATTTTTTTTTTTGGATTCAGCACAAAAAAATACTTAAGAAAATACGTGTCTCACTTAAAAGCCAGAGATTTTTTTGTGTACCTGTATTATCAATATTATTTATGATAAAATTTTAAGATAAAGTAAAAAAATCGATAATTATCTTTTATTCAAAAACCCAATTGTCATTAATAACGGGGCAATCGTTCATTCACTTCCAGAGTTAGCAATGCTTTAGAAATATATTTTCTTTTAGGAAATTCAAAGAACACAGTAGGTCAATTATCCCTAGATAAAGTGGAAATCGACCGGCTAGGCAAGGAACTACCCAGGACTATTGTCGTTGAATTTTATGGAAAGGAAACAGGAAGTTATCCCGTTATGTGGCTGGAACTTTCCAAAAGGTCAGTTATTATTTAGTTTACTTAGTCTGAAAGAACGTAGTGGGTGTACAGTGGTGTAGATGGTTTATTTTACTGAACGTCAACATGCCTTCCCGATGTCCAAATAACCGCACAAAATTTAGAAAAAAGGTCGTTAAAAATGACGAATTTTGAGACGGTAAGGGAGCATGAGACATGACTACTCTCTGGTCAAAAATTTACATTAACTAATAAAATAACAAAACAACACAGGGAATAGTTAATTTATTTTTGTATGAACGGTTATCTAATAATAATTTCATATATTGACTTTTCGTGTGATTATATTCAGAATATTTTGGCATTATTATGTTTCGATATAAGAATAGCAATCATTGTTTCTATTTTGTTATATTATATAGATCTTAACAACGTTTTAGAAAATTTGTATGTGTTTTGTCCAATAAAAACAAAAAAAGGACAAAACAACGAGTATTTGGTTTGAATTTTCATCTTGTAATTCGGAATAATTTAACTCTGATGCTTAGAACCTTAGGTTTTTATTATTCCTGGCTCGCAAAGTTCTTTTGCAAAATAATAAATGCGACCCCGAAATATTTTCTACGCGGCCGCTCACCCCTAAACGAAATCTTAGATTCGCCCCTACTAGGTGGTTAATTTTGTTGGTTCTCAAAAGTTAAATACTTAGTCACTAACAAAATAAAATATTCAATCAATTCTTTATCAAAAGCTTTATTAATTGACAGACTTGTACAAAGCTATAAAAATAAAAATAGAAAATTTCCTCTGTGGTACAACAAAGATATTATAAAAGAAAACCAACAAAAAAAGGAAAAGATCTGGCAATGTCATTTATCTAAATAGATTTAAGGAATTAAGAAGGGAGATGAATGTAAGGATTAAAGTTGTGATATATTTCTGATATCGAGAAAGATATTACAATCCCAAGTCTTTCTGGTGGTATATACAGCGAAAAAAAATATCAGTGCTGTTCCAGGCTGTATGTCATTTGACGGTAGAATAGTGGATACTTCTTCTGATATTATATCATCATTTGGGGAATACTTTACTGATGTCTTTGATCCTATTTCATCCGGCACTGAAAATTTAGAGATAAAAATTGTTAATAATAGAGTGATTTTCCAACTCTTATTTTGGTACGCCACTGTCTTTATCTTTATTTGAAGCATGCGCTCACCGTCTGAAGCTTACACAGTAGTAAAGGGAAGAAATTAAATATAAGGACTCAGCTGTTATCGTTATTTGAAACATGCGCCCCCCATTTGGAGCTTGCCTAGTATTGAAACAAAATAAGAGAAACCTTTATTAACGATAACGATTTCCCTTATTTAGGAACTTATAAGAGAGGTTATTTGAAGTTCGTTATTCTTATTGCTATTATGATAAGGCCTTTTTCTCTACTTAGGTACACAAACCACTAAGAAAATACAGTAAAATTAAAATGATAATCTTTTATTGCAAATAACACTAACAACAGTTAATTAGGATACAGATTATGTTGGTATTTTGCAACTTTTGTCACAATAGCAGTGTGTGTAGTGCTAGTTTCAAATAAAATTTTATGTTTCGCACATTCGTATTTACCTTCAAAATATTGAAGGAAGTGATAGAAACCTGCTAGACACAGCTTTAATTTAGAAACTTGTGTTGACCCATCTAACCACTGTGCTAAACCAAGAAGAATGAATGAAAAAAAAAATCCCCTAAGTTTGTGAGATGAATACTAACCTAACCTTGCAATTCCTTCGCGTTAATACTGCGCAGATAACGATAAGGACAAAGGCATGTGAAAAATAAGCGTTGCAAAATCTCCCTAATAATCTAATTAACTTACCGGTGTTTACAGAGGCGGATTTAGTAATTGCAACATAAAATTGAAAACCCATGGAGAACAAGTAGTTAATGTATTTTTTTTTCCTTTAACCCGATGAATTACCCATTTTAAAATAATAAACTATTTCTATCACACCTTTTATAATATATTTTCTCTAAAATAATGTTTGTTACAATTGTTCCGCCAGTGGTCGTGTTGCTCAACCAGGTCTGTCGGTGTAGGTTGACCCTGTGTAAACGGAACTATGGCTTGTTTCATCAAACAAAAGGAATCATGTAAGCGAAAAACGTAAACGTTTTAACAACTTTGGTCTTTAAAAAATTTATAACTATATTTTCAAGAAAATTATTACAGTTTTTTTAGATTTAAAACTAAAAATTCTCTTTTTTTAGTCCATACAATTTAACGTTTCATTTTAATTTCCTTGCCATTTATTTTCGTTTGTGCACACAGGCCAACTAAATTCCAGGCTATATTTCATTTTCTGGAAAATAAATGTTTTTCTTTTGTATTTCACGTCTTCGTTGGCACTGGTACAGACGTGGAGTAACAATATTTGAAAATATAGCGGAAACGTTATTTTCTATTATATGGTGTATGATAGTATTTTAACAAGACTAGGGAGCAGAAATAGTAAATCGAATTGAAACTTTACCCAACTACATACATCAGGAGAATAATGTTTTTCACCGCTATGTATTTATGTTCTCCCGCTTAACCATTGGCTGTATAACTACAGTATAACTACTTGTCTAAGGCATGAAAGCAATAATAGTTTTTAAAGCTTATCAAGGTTATAAAATTAAATTGCTTTAGTGTTAATTCGTATTTACAAAATAATACAACTTAACTATTTAAAATTTAAAAACATTAAATTTCGAAAGAAAAATCTGCGTCGGCTATTATAACTGAGGGAACCGTCAACCATAAACCAGTATCCTTTCATGAGAATTTTGACTTTTTGCCATCTATCAGACTGGAGAATACCTACGTAGAGTTTATGCATGCCGCAATTTTACTGTACGGTATTTATTGGGGCAATATAATTGCTAAAGGGTGTCTCAAAATGGCCTGACATTTTAAATTGCGCGCCATTTTCTTTTTTGTTGAGAACATAGAGTACTAATCTTTGACAATTGACATCAGGAAGTATTGAGGTTTAGTCGTGGAGAATTATACGATCGCTCAACGCATAGAAATTGTGAAAATTCACTATAAAAATAGTGAAAATTTTGCAGAGACGGTTCGAAAAGTCCGCAAGTTTTTTGGTCATCATAACACACCATCTCGCAACACGGTGGTGCAGTTAATCAAAAAATTTGAGTTTTGGATGGTTGTAGCTTCTACTTAATGGAAATTCATTATAAATATATAATAAAAGACTGTTTTTAGTCAATTTCCACTGGTTTATTTAAATTGCGATGACGCGTGTCGTTGTCGATGCAGCTTCTTCAGATCTACATTTTACACTGTCAAGTTAGGTCATTGTCATTGTCTTTATTGAATTTAAGTTAGGCTATGCCTCTTACTTACATTTATGATAGCTTATATTCCTATACTACTTAACCTAGGTTCTATACAGTAATCCTAATTAACTTAACCTAGGACATTGGGTTTTAATTACATTGGTTGACTAATCTAACTTAACTAGAGCTTAATTCTAAACTAATCTAGAACTTAATTCTAAACTTAATCTAGGTTACAATCTTCATGGGGGTGGGGGAGGGCCATCGTCTTCGTCGGATATGGGGTCAGAAGGTCTTGGATAGTGATGGCGGGCGTTGGCGGGCACGTGGAATGCGCTCCTTATGGTGGCGTTTGGGTGTTGTAGCGCCTTTGCGAAGAACTTGATGTTGGTGGACCTCATGTGTGCCTTGATCGTTGGCACACCGAGGTCTCTATGCAATTGCCGGTTTCGGACGAACCATGGGGCTCCCGTGATCATCCTCAGGGCCTTGTTCTGTACTGCCTGAAGTTGAGCTCTGCGTGTCTTGGTGAGTTTAGACCAAGTAGGGCAGGCGTGTGTGAGTCCTGCCCTCACGATGGTTTTATAAATTAGCAGCTTGATTTTTGGTTGCAACTTACTGGACCGGCTGATGATTGGGTACAGCTTGCCCAGTAGTTGCTTGGCTTTCCTTGAGGCAGCACAGACCTGGTCTTTCCAGATGAGGTGTTTGTCATACTGGATTCCCAGGTACTTGATGGTGGTTGCCCATTGGATGCGGGATCCCTGGAGCTGGAGTTGTCCATAAGGAGTGCCGTTGCCTTTGGCGAAGACGATGGCCTGTGTCTTACATGGGTTTAGCTGGATCTTCCATCGGTCGAACCAGGGGGCGAGGACGTTCAGGTGGCGCTGCAATCTACTGGTGATGATTCTGTAGCTGCTGGATTCTGCTATGATGGCTGTGTCGTCAGCATACAGGAGTAGGGTAGTCTGATCCGTTTTTGGAATGTCGGCTGTGAAAATGTTAAAGAGGTGGGGGGAGAGGACGGAGCCTTGAGGGACTCCGGCTCTAATGGCCTTGACTTCGGAGATGGCCTTATCGACTCTGACTTGGAATGTTCTGTCATAGACGAAGGATTGAATGAGTTTGTTAATGAAAAGGGGGTAGCCGTGTCGGATCAGTTTCAGAATGAGGCCTTCGTGCCAGACTCGGTCGAAGGCCTTTGCTACATCGAGAAACACAGCTCCAACTTTGTGACGTTTGTTGAAGCTGTTGGAAATGGTTTGGGCGAGTTTCGTGGTGTGATGGATGGTGCCATGAAGGGGCTGGAAGCCATACTGTTCGTCAGGGACAACACGGAGCGCTGTGGACTTTGCTCTGACGATTTCGAGGATGACTTTTTCAGCTATCTTACCAAGGCCTGGAAGTAGGCTGATTGGCCGATAGCTGCTTGCCTCATGGGATGGAGAGCCTGGTTTTTTGATCATAATGACCTCAGCTTTTTTCCAGTAGAGTGGAAAATAGCTGAGTCTCAGTATGCTGTTAATGATATTGGTGGCTTCTGAGATTTGTTTCTTGGGGAGTTTTTTGAGGGCTTTATTTGTAATTTTATCATGACCTGGGGCTTTTCGGATTGAGGTAAATCGAATGATCTCATTAACAGCGGAGGGGGTTGTGAAGTACGTATTGCGAGGGGGCTGGGCAAGATTTAGGGTCTGTATGGTTGTAGCGACCCTAAGATCACGGGCTGGATCGGGATGGGCAGGAGTGTTAGGAGAAAACTGTTCCTCTAGCAGATCTGCCAGAAGGTCAGCCTTCTCCTGGGTTGTGGAGGCTGTGGTGCCGGCGTGGGTGAGGGCTGGCATGGACCTTGGCTCGTCATTGGAAAGGGCTGTTGCCATTTTCCAAAGAGAACAGTCCTGGGTAGTGAGGGATTCTACTTTGGACTCCCACCTGCTGCTGTGGAATTCAGCAAGTGAGTCTTTCACCTGCTGCGTTGCTTGATTTGCGAGCCTTTTGAGGCGGGGGTCTCCCGTCCTGAGGGCTCTTCTGAGCAGCCGGTTTTTATCCCTGATCTGCTCTTTGATAGCTGGGGGTAGTCTACCTTGAGAAGAGACTGGTTGGGTTCGTGACGTTGTGGCCTGGGCAAGGGCTGTCTGGATATCAGCAGTCAGTTTATTGACTGCCGAATCCAGATCCTGGGTTGTGGAAATTTTTGGGATGGGACCCGTGGTCGCCAGGAGGCGTTGGAAGTGGTCCCAGTCTGTGCTGGAAGTGGTGACTGTGGCATTCATTTTGTCGGCCGGATTTCCCAGTGTAAAAATGACCGGTAGATGGTCAGACGAAAGGTCATGAATGACAGTAATGTTATGCCGGAGGTTGATATTTTTTAGAAGAAAAATATCTAGAAAGTCCGGTCTTCCGTGTCCAATGTGGGTGGGCTCGTCTGGAGCTATGAGATTGAATGGGATTTGGTTCTGGATGGCGTCGAGAGCAATGCCATTAGCGTTCGTAGCTAGGTTTCCCCAGAGAACGTTTTTGGCATTGAAGTCTCCGCCCAGAACGGTCTTTTGATTGACAGGGCCAAACAGCAGATGGAAGTCTGCAGGATCGATGGGATGTTGGTCACCGTTTTGTTGGTAGACCGAGAAGAGGTGGATGGTGGTGTTGTTTGCCATGGTTATGGCAATAGGCGTGGCTTCAGTTTGGACAAGAGGAAGGGGGGGTGGTTGGTAGTGATTTAAGGAGTGCTTGACAAGAATCATGGTCCCCCCTAGGCGGGCCCTGATTCTGTCGTTGCGGTAAACAGTGTAGTTAGGAAGACTGAATCGGATGCCGGGCTTTAGAAAGGTTTCTTGGATTAGAGCTACGTCGACGTTATGGTCTTGTAGGAAATGGAGAAGTTCATGCTTTTTGTCGCGAATGCCATTGGCATTCCATGACAAGATGTTTAGCATTTTAGGAGAGATCTTATTTGGTCGCTTACTCATACTTGGGCGTTGGAATTAAGCAGGGGCATGAAAGTGGCGGAAAGCTTTTGAAAGTTTTGGATGTTTTTAAAGAAGGTTTGCTTGGCAGAATTCATGCTATTGATAGATGTAAGGGCGTCGGTCATGTTTGTTGGAATTGAGGTCGCTGGGGGAGCCGCCGTTTGACGACGGTTTGCCCAGGAGAAGGTGGCTTGGGAGTTAGCTTGGTTGGTTGCGGGTCGCTGCGACGGGTGTTTGGGACAGCCTCTGTAGGAGGCTGTATGCTCACCCTCGCAGTTTGCACATTTGGCAGGTAAATCCCGCGTTTTTTTGGCATGTGGACGTGAGGTGCCCCTGCCCGCATTTAACACATTTGGGCGGAGCCCTGCACAGATGGGATGAGTGGCCAAATAATTGGCAGTTGAAGCATTGGGTATTTTTAGACTTGGAGTGTTGGGGTTCTGCTTTTATTTTGTTGTGCCTGACTTCAGTAATAGCAAAAATGGCTTTATCGGATTTGGGCACTAGCACCAAAACCATGGGCATGGGGTCCCCTGATTTGTAGTGCCATCGGATAACTTTATGAGGGTTGTGGCCTTTTTCACGCAGGTCACTAGCAATCTCGTCGGTTGTGAGAGTCTCTACGACTCCCCTCAACACGACGTGATTTAACTTGTCCTCCTGGAACTGGAAGGTATGGAAGGGTTCCCTGTTCTCCTCCAGGAATCTAGTTATATTTCTAAAGTCCTGGGGGGTCTCGGGGTGTATCCTCACACCTTCCGGGAGGGTGACCGCGCGGGTAAACCTGAATTTCTTGGCATTGAAAGTTGAGACGAGTTGATTGTAGCGCGTTTTGTCACGCAGTACAATGGGCGGAACTTTGGTGTTAGATGATGATGGGTTTGAGGGGGGGGGTTACCGTGCGTGCTGGCGACTTACCTGCAGCAGCTTTTTTAGCAGCACCTTCCTGACTGATGTCAAGTCGTCATTCGTACTTTTCAAATAAATATACGTTTTGTTAATAAATTAAAATGACAGGTCATTTTGAGACACCCTTTATTCTGCTGGCTATTTAATTTAATTTAGTTATTGTTATTAACATTAATTATTGATTAACAATTGATTTTTTTAATCTCTCATAGAAGTTTTTAGTAGAGTGACTGACTAAATAATCATCAGTAATAACATACGAAACTAACTCATTTCTTACTCTATAATCCCTTAGTTTACAACCTGAGATTGTTCTATTACTGAAACCAAACTCACTTAAAACGATCTCTTGCCATAACACCAATCCCTAAGTCCTTTTTTTTAGTGCTCCGTATGGAGGCCTTTGACTCCGTGAAATGGACCACACTCTGGTTAATTCTCCAAAAGATCGGTGTTCCTCAACATCTCTTGACGATGATAAGGAGTCTCTAAGAGATTCCAGCGGCCGTCCGAATCAGCCAAACTACCTTTAAGACGTTCAAAGCAGAAGCCGGCACGAAACAGGGTTGCATTCTCTCCTCTATTCTATTTAATATATATATATATATATATATATATATATATATATATATATATATATATATATATATATATACAGAATATATAATGAGAAAAGTCTTGGAAAATTATTAAGGGGGGATTTCGGTAGAAGGCAAAAATATCAACAACTTAAGGTACGCTGATGACACCCTTATAATAAGGTTGAGACTGTTGTAGCAAGACTCAAAATAAACAAGACCAAAACTAAAATTATGATCATCGACAGACTTACCAATAACCAACCACAGAAGGTAGTGGACACTAAAGTAGACTGACAGAAAAAGAGTCGAAAGTTTCGAAACGTGGGTGTACAGACAAGTTCTTCGAATCTCCTGGACAGAGCACCGGACTAACGCGTCAGTGTTAGAGAAGATGAACGTGAAAACGTGTAAACCAAGCCTACCTCACATATTTTGGTCACATCGCCAGAAGAACAGACACCATGGAGAAACTGGTGGTCGAAGGAGAAGTCAGCGGCTGAAAATCAAGAGGCAGATCTCCTACAACATGGATAGGCCAACTGCAATCCCTTGTTGGAGAAACTCTGCATGAGGCAGGCCAAATGGCCCTAAACCGAGAGATCTGGAAGGGTTAAGTACGAAGGACTAGCTCATGAGTAGTCACCATGCCCTACTAAGGGCAGTAGGACAGAGAAGTATGATGGAATGCTCATGGGATCACTTCGGTGTTCGTCTGCCCGTCCGTCTGTCATACCCGGTTTTCTCCGAAACTATTTGACGTAGAAAGTTAAAATTTGACAGAAATATAGGAATTGATGGCCCAATCAGAGCCGTATAGTTTTAAAAGTTAAATTTTGACTTAAAGGTTTAGCTTTGGCGGGTGAAATCGGAAGTGAAAAAAAATTGCTAGGGAGCGGGATGCCAATTGAAAATATTCGCGTAAATTTTTCTTCATAATATTTTAAAAAAACCGCTATCCCCCCTATATATGTCGAAAAATACTAGTCAAAAAATTTCGAAAAAATTCTGGAATATTCTCCATAAAGTGAAGTTAGAATGAAAATTATCACGAGTTTGATAATTTATCTGGTATATAAAAAAACAAATTTTTCTAGGTCATCAGTTTTTAACAAGGATCGGAAATAAACATTTTTAAAAACTCATTTTATACATTTTAGACCTTTTTTTATTTCAAAAGCAATCACCGTACGGAACACTAATTGCGCAAATCCAACTTGCCCTTGTCAGGTTTTCTTTTAATTTAAAGCTTGTAAAAAATAGAAAAGCTGAAATCCGAAATAGCAGTTATTCGAGCAAATATTAAGAGCAGAATTGTATTCCTTACTGACAATTTCTACTGTAGAATCACGACGACCTTCGATTAAAAGTTTATAAGAAGTTCGTATACGTTGGGAGATATATTACAGTCTGCCAAGTAAGAACGTGATCGCTCGTATTCTTGAGAAAATGTATTTTTAGAACATTTTTTGCCATCAATGTATTTTTTGGTGTGCTAACAACAGTGCAGTTACCTTAGTCAGTTGTCTAATCGCCGTCTGCATCAATAATCGCATGGGATCTTCGAGGCATGCTGTTGACGAAATTTTCTGCATACTCTCGCGGCAATGATCTCCAAGACAACTGAGTCAAAGTCCCCAGAGTCTTTCCTCTGAGCTTTCTCTTTACAAGGGACCACGCGTTTTCAATAGAATTGGCGTCCGGCGATTGTGAAGGCCACTCTCGTTTCTTATTGTGGGCTTCGCGACGTGATTTTCGCCCAACAAAGCTTTCTTCAACGTGCTTCGGAATTTGACATCATGAGCACGAAGACGTTATCGAATGGTCTTATGGGATACATTCAAACCCAGTTTTTTCATTGCAGCTCCTTAACGCTACGTCAATTTCAGGCCCCGTGAAAACAAAGACACGATTCGTTTTTCGACTTTCGGAGTGACTTTGCCTATCAAGCCACGTTTTGGCAAGTCAGAGACGTTTTTCGCCTCGTTAAAATGACTAACCACTTCTTCACAAATGACATCAACTTTTTAATACATTTAGCTGCCGCGGAATGTGTCATTTTAAGTCCCTTTGGATGGGAACAAAGAAAGACTGCCTCGAACTGATGTGGAAACAAGTGACTCATTTTTTATTAAATCACTAGAATTACATCTACCAAAAATGAATTATCGCGGACACGTTTTTACTTGACAGACTGTATATATTTTGGAGTCTGGGTTGAAATGAATAGAACACTTTAATTTTTTTACATTTTATTATCGATTGCAAGAGATATTGAGTTTTCAAAAGGACATTTTTTCACCGTAGCAACTAAATGATACAGTTGCAAGAAAACTGACTAACCCTATTTCAGTTTAATTTAAAATTAACCAGAAATATTAATTTTCTGGCTGGAAGTGACAGCGATGCAATTATTTTAATAAAATTCTGACCCATTTAGTTCAAAAAGTAAGCTTGCTGTTTTATTTATTTTTTAAAACGCAGATTTATACAATGTTACCTCTCTCTTATCCTCTTAATATTAATATCTTACAAAGAAAAATCTTATTGATATTAATCATGGAGGAAATGTAAGAAAATTGCAAATGGGCTATCAAAAAATAAAGAGGACCATTAATATTCATTTGAAATCTTCTCAACGAAAAACTTGTGAAAAAGCTTCCTTCATTATTATGACACGATGTAGAGATTCGGAATGATATGGAAAAATCACTGACATATTCCTTAGTTTTTAAGCCGTGTGTAACAAAGCTACATAATTTTGTTTGGCGTTGTATGTGTCACTTTCCTATTATACATTGCAATGAACAACACGCTAACAATGAAATCAGAATAATACTAAAAATAAGAAAAAAGTTAATGTAACAGTACACAGGTGGACAAACCAAAACTTCTAAACTAAATTAAAAATATCAACCTTGACGAACAACTAACGAACCTCGATAGTCGAAGTCTTATATCACTTTTTCGTATGTTAAGCATGTTTGGGAGAGTTGAGAATATAATCGCGTTATAATTCAAATATTACGAGTATCTCTCTCTCTTAATCCTTTCACCTCAACAAGAGTATCGTTGATACTGGGCAGTTGCTGCCTCAACAGTCATTCTCCAGACATCTCGATCCTGCAAGCCATGAGTTGACTCATACATACCCATACCGTGAAAAGATCTTACTTGGTCAGACCATCTTGTTGGAGTTCCACCTTCACCGTTACTACAAGCTTTTCCATGGCATCCACTTTCTCTATAATATGACCAAGATATCTCTGTCTATTAATTCTATTTGAAGGACGATCATTTATACTAAGCTGTTCAAGAATAGATACATTAGCACGGTATTAGGTATATAATACTCTGAGGATTCTTCGATATGCCCACATCTCAAATGATTCCTCTTTTGTCAACTTGTTTAATGGTCCGTGTTTCCGATGTGTAAGTTACTATAGGCAATATAAGGCTGAACAGCAATCTTAACTTTATGCTTTTTCTGCAGCTCTTATTAGATCTTAGTGAGTTTGATTGTCGAGTTTCTAGCCATAGCCAAACGTCTTCTTACTTCCGCTTCACAGCCACCATTGTTAGTTTTGAGGGAGCCTAAATAGTTGAAATGGTCTACAACAGTGAAACCAGCAATATCATTTATGTGTGCAGATGTTTGTTCCCGCTGTAATAGGCAGATGAAATTTTACAGTCTACCACAATTCTAAAAATTCTTCTCTTCCCCACATCGTACCCAGTTATAAACAGCACCCTGGAAAGTTCACAAGCCACTCTCGCCTAAGCCTTGTTGTACCCAGAATAATTCAGCCCTAAATAACAATAAAACCGTAAATATGTTTTTAGTGTTCCGTACGGAACACTTATAAGATCACTTCGGTGTGTGTCTGTCTATCTGTCACGCCCGATTTTCTCCGAAACTATTTGACATAGAAAGTTGAAATTTGGTACTAATATAGAAACTGGTGGCCTCATCAGAGCCGTGTAGTTTTGAAAGTTAAATTTTGACTTAAGGGGTTAGTTTTGAGGCGTGAAATCGGAAGTGAAAAAAAAATTTTTTTACTAGGTCATCGAGTGTGATGTCAAATGAAAGCTTGTGAAAACACGAGTAAAAAATATACATATAATGTAATACTTGCGCACACTTTTCTTTGTATTATTTTTAAAAATTCGCGAAAAATCGCTATCCCCCTACCTTATCTCGAAAAGTACTGAACAAAAAATTTTGAAAAAATTCTGGAATATTCTCCGCGGGGTATAGATTGAACGAAAATTTTCACGAATGCATTACCTTTAATAATTTATCTGGCATATAAAAAAAAAATTCAAGGTCATCAGTTTTCAGTAAAGATTAGAAACAAACTTTGTTGAAAACTCATTTGGGGTGTGTTTTGTGAAGTCACTGATCATTTTATACCACCGTAACATTTTTTTTTATTTTAAAAGCAATTAACGTACGGAACACTAATTGGGCAAGTTCAACTTGCACTTGACCGGTTATTTTTCCTTAACGATTTGACGCCGAAGCGCAGATTTCTTGGAATACATTTAAATTCTTAGTTGAACGGGAACTCTTATGTGGATCATCTAGCTTTTAAGATATTATGGTGTACTTTCGAAGATTGTTGACATATTAGTACTCATTATAGCATTATTTATTGCAGCCCATATGTGGCATAGTATGATAAACTGGGGTCAGGCGCCAGCTGCGGTAAGAATCTTTGGACTGCACCGAAAAATGATACGAATATTAATAAATTTCATGTACTCAAATGATGTAAACAGAAATTTATTGACCGAAATATTCTAACTGTACTTTCTATGGTCATATATAGATATTTACTTCATGTGTAATAATTAAAACCCAACATTACATAACCATAAAATGCCTCAAAGTAACTACTACAGAACTAATTGTTTTAAACTAAATTTGGTAACAGCTACTTTTGTGTCAAGTTTTACAATAAGTCCTACTTCAATACAAAATCTGCTGAAGATAAATTAGGGAGTTTCTGGCTCGGCGTATATTTTACAGATTGACAAATACCTTAACAGTGATGTTAGTATTTAATATCATTCTTGGTATGCAGGTTGTTCCTTGATCCAAACCACTATTTAAAACAACACATTTGTTTGATTTAGATGCTAATATGCAGCAGTGTACGATATTAACACTTTGGAGAATTTCCAGAGGTTGTAGTTGAAATATCTAAGACAATCGACAGCGTTTGGCAAGATGGATTGTTGACTAAGTTGAGTTCTTATGATACGTCTGTGCTGTTAATGGTTCTCGTGTTTCATCAAGAAGTGTTCTTTACTAGTGGCAGTCGAAGAATTTCTTTCTACCACGTTCACTACCAACGCCGGTGTGCCCCAAGGCTCCATACTGTCTCCTACTATCTTTCTCATTTATATTAATAATCTGTTGGAAAGGACTAGGACTCCAATCTACAGCTTTGCAGATTATAGTATGCTTATTTCTTCATTTCCTTTGAACGCTCGAACATCGTCTACTCATGCAAATATCCGCAGACAGTAGAAATTCATTCAACTTAACAAAGACCTGGAAGAAATTCTATCTTGGAGTGTCAGTAACCAAGTAGAATTTAACACTACAAAAGCCCAGGCGGTAGTTTTTGTTAAAACGCTGTTGAACTCGACATAGTTATGTCGGGCACGCTATTCCTCTAGCATCGCCACACGATTTGCTGGACGTTAATTGGGGAGCAAATATGTTTTAGCAGGAACAACTTTCAAGCATAGCAAAAGGACCTTCTCAAAAGCTGGGAATATTATTTGGGAACTATATGCGCCACAACAACTATTACTTCTGTAGAAAGCTCAAACTCGACCCTCTGTTTCCAAACATACCCTGCATTTGTTGCATTCTGTTCAGAAAAGAGGTGTTCCCTGATTGGAGATCCAGATCTGACCAGCAACCTAATTCCTTGAAGTTTCCAAGCAGTCTTTTATGTGGAGGACCTCATCTCTTTGGAATTATTTGCCCAGGATTGTGTTTCCCAGCGAGTACAATTTACAGTGCTTCAAGACCAACGTGAACCGTTTTTTCATTATTTGAAGCATTCTGGTGATCTTAGTAAATTATTGCTGTAATATTACTTAGAGCATTACCATAAACTAAAGAATTGGGTTGTGATTAGTCACTCAAATAGCCACTACCCAACAGGAAATAAATGTCCCGCTCTTTTTAATACCACATCTTCTGTCAGTGTCTATATACTATTTATCATGCTCCTGTTATCTCTGCTACTACAGAGATGATTCTGCTGTCCCAGCTACCCACTATTTGGTTGTCTAAAATTTATATTAAGTAATTCCTTGGTTGGTTGGTTGATTGTAGGTGGGGTAAGCAATTGTGCCTGTTTGTGCACTGAAGCCTCTTGGCTTATTGAGGTCCCCTCACACAGTTACATTAGGGCCGAGGGTTTATTATCTTCCTTCCAAGCCCTTCATGTGATAATTTATCGCCACGAAGTAGATCTTTGAACAGTTAAAATCTGTTACGAGTTAAAGCCGCACATTCATATAGGATGTGCATAGAGGTTTTTTCCTCTTCACCACATAGACTGCGTATCGTGGGTATTTACTTTCTGAAAATGCTTCCTTAGGTGACCGGTGATCTGTTTCACCACTAGTTTGGTCTGGGCCCTTGTTAAATAAAGGATGTCATTTGTTGTTTCTTCGAGGAATCACCAACAACATACATCGTATGTCTTTGGCCATCAGATGTTATTAATTTGACAATCTGTTGATTGTCGTTTTTATACCAAACGATGGTCTGGACTTCTCTATGGTTTTGTAGCTTTGACATGCAATTTCTTAGTCTACGGTATTAAATTAGACCAACATAATAGCTTAAATAATATTTAATTTTTTTTTACATTTACAGAAGAGATATACCTCCTAACGGTTTGGGCATCTTCATGATCAAACCCGACCACTGCCAATATAGATGCCCAGAACTAGACGCCTGCATCAATTCATCAGTATGGTGCGATGGTAGAGAGGATTGTCCATCTGGAGTAGATGAAGCTATTACCCACTGTTCCATATTGCTTCAACTTCCCCCCGTTTATTTATTTTTTGGGTCATTACTTATAATTTTATGCAGGTGAGTAGAAACTATAGTATAGTATATTTGAATGATTAGCCCATTAGCAAATTCTATACCATTTTATGCTAGAACTTACTGCGACAGTTTTCTGTTCTTTACCTATTTTTACCTCCCTTTCTTGCTCATACATATTGCAGATGATTTGCCTATTTTTAATGTTTATAACTTCTTTCTTCTTTTCAGCCTGCTCTCCTCATCCACTCCTGGATGTAGGCTTCTTCCAGATATTTCCATTTTTCCCTGTCCAGAGCCGTTCTGTTCCAAGTTTTTCCTGCCATATTCTGGATGTCGTCTCGCCATCTTCTTTAAGATCTTCCCACCCTCCTCTTACTCTCCCTGGGGCGCCATACTGTAAGCTTGTAGGTCCATCTGTTGTTCTCTCTCGCTACGTGAACAGCCCATTTCCACTTTAGTTGAGCCTCTCTTTCGAGAGCATCCTTCAGCCGTGTTCTTGTCCAAATTTCTTCATTTGGGATGCCATCTCTCAAACTCACTCCAAGCATAGCGCTCTTCGTTGCACGCTGTGCCACTTGATGTCTATTAATCGAATTACGTGATAGCAACATCGTTTCAAGACCGTACGTGAGAACTGGCAGTACACACGACTCGTCCGTCTTCCTTTTAAGGTTTACAGAAATATCTCGTAATCTGAACATAAACCCGAGTTTACCAAAAGCTGCTCAACCAAGACCCACTCTTCGAGAAATTTCTGATGTTTAGTTCTCCTTTCCTAGTAGTATTTCTTGTCCGAGGTATATATATTCGGATATGTTCTCTAATGACCGATTTTCGATGGTAATCGTTATTTGCTCTGACTCATTATCTTTATTTTACTCAGGTTCATTTCTAGGCCGACTCGTGACGATGCATGATGCGGTTCTTCTAGCTAGATATCGTCCGCAATTCGTAGATAATTAAGTGGTGTTCCGTCTATGTTAATCACCTTATTTTGCAGGTCTAAGGTCTTAAAAACGTTCTCCAGTGCTAGTGTGAACAGTTTTTGCGAGATCGTATCTCCTTGCTATACTCCTCTTCTTATCGGTATTTTTGGGGTCTTAATGTCTTCATTTACTGATCTGTGGATGTACGCATCTGGGGCTCTTAAAACTGCCCACATTTCTATAAAGTCAAAGGCTTTCTGGTAGTCTACGAAAGCCAAATGTAAGAGTGTATTATATTCCGTGGTTTTCTCAATGACCATACGTAGTGTCTTTATCGCCTTTTTTTCTATATAATAACAACTTCAGAATTTTTCCATTTTTTTGGTACTTTACCCAGTAATAGGCACTTGTTTAGTAATATCTTTATACTTAAGTTCCCGTTTCTCGTTGTTAAAATTTCTGTAGTAATACGATCTTCACTTGGACTTCTATTGGTTTTCATGTGCTGGAGGGCTGTTGTTAGTTCGTGATTATCTATTTCAGGGATTTTCTCTGAACCTACATTTTTATTTTATTTTATCTTTCTTATCTTTATACCTACGTCTCTTAATATGCTGAAACTTATCTCTATTTTGCAGTGTCGAATGTATGTTACCTATCTACGAAAGTGATGTGGTTTGGTTTTCGGCTCTAAACTTCTCCTCTGTAACTGTTAATATGGCGCGTATCACTTTCCCAGTAATCAATTCTCACTACTTTCTTCTAAACGAAAAATGATTGTTATTTAGAACAATATGGTGGATTTTTTGTAGTTTTTGGAATGACTACCTCATTTGGAACATCCATTTATTTTTAAATTGTGCGTAAAATCTTATAACTTTTTTATTATTAATGTTATATGCCTAAACGTAGTAGTTTTTCAAATATTTCAATTTTTTAAAAAAAATACTAGTTTTCAGTTTTGTGAAAAATTGCCAGTAGCGCCATTGTTTCTGAAGGTGAAATACTCATAATTGGTAGGAGCGTTCTATATATATGAAAAAAAAGATATATGTAAAGAAATTTGAGCTAGATACTACAGGGTGTTCAAAATAAATTTAGCACACCCTGTATATTATTTTTTTCTGATAGATTTTACAAAACCCTCCAACTTTTATTAAGTATGTCATATACCTATTTGTAATAGTTTTCGATTTATTTTCATTTTTTCAATTTTACATCAGTAGATATGGAAAATAGGATACGGGATGCGTGCAGGACAATAACGCCCTTTATGCTAAGAAAAGTGAAGGAAAATATTGTAAAACGATTAAACATATGTATTCAAGTAGACGGGCATATTTTTAAATATTTATTTCGTCATAATAATTAATCATTAGATAAGTTAACCTATGTTAAAATTATTATTATTTGCTTAAGTTTTCACAATAGCGTAAAAGTATTAAAAACAAGGGTAAAAATTGAAAAATTCAAAATAAATCGAAAACTATTAGAAATAGGTATATGACATACTTAACGAATGTTGGAGGGTTTTGTAAACTATTAGAAAAAATAATAATATACAGGGTTTGCCATTTAAAAAATTTGAGATTTTCCAATTTAAAATAGTCGAAATGCATAATTTATTTTGAACACCCTGTAGCATTTAACTCAAATTTCTTTACATATATCTTTTTTTTCATCTCTATAGAATGCTCGTATCAATTATGAGTATTCCATCTTCAGAAACAATGGCGCTACTGGCAATTTTTTACAAAACTGAAAACTAGTATTTTTTAAAAAAAAAATGAAATATTAGAAAAAATACTAGGTTTAGGTATATAACATTATTAATAAAAAATGTATAAAATATTAAAAATTTTCAGAAAATTTGCCTTTTGTTATAACAAAAATACACTGAAATTTTAATTCAAAAATGTTGAACCCACTGGGCAAAATTGAATTTGTTATTTAAAATTTGAATTGCCCCGCCATTTTTTGCCATTAGGTCTAAAATGGATCTTTTTTTTTCAAAATTTAGATCTTGACGCCAGCTTTCCAATGCCATTCAAAAAAATTTTTTGTAGAGTCATTTTAACCGTTTTTTTTTAGATTTGTTTATTAATAAATAAAAACAAATGCGGTTTTTCGGTCATTTTGAAAAAAATTGAAAAATTTTTATCACATCAGATAGAGAATCGCGAGACCTTTATTAAAAAAAACAATTTCTTTTTCAAAATGTCAATTGTTGTTATTTGATTAATAAACAAATATAAAGAAAAAACGGTTAAAATGACTCCATAGTTTTCTGTTTGTCTCTATTCGACTGATAAAACACATTTTAAGCTCAAAAAAACGCATTTTGAAAATTTCAATTTTTTGTAAACAAAAGAGCACAAGTTTTTCGAGGTCCAAAGCTCAGGCCGGAAAATAACTGCTTTCCTGGGGAAGATCGCATCCTCCCCGAGCATCGAGGAAGAGTATCTACCGGTTACCCTCCATTATTTATATCCAAATCTAATAATTAAGCTTAAAAAATAGTAAAGATTTAACTCCTCTAACAAAATAATTAATCTGTTTCAGCATCGCTTTTGTTTTCCTTCTATGGAAAACATGCCGAAGAAGACCACGTTCAATTCTACAAACGCGCCTGCAAAGTCTCTCTTCAGACACTGCCATTATCGATGAGAAAGGTGTCATATGCAGCTGACACAGCGATAATTCTGTGCGCTACGTAGAGATCGACAGAGTCACGACTGTGTGACGTCATGGAAATGTCTATGTAGCGTACAGAATTAAAGACTTTGAACAATTTTATAAAGTTTTCTTAACTAATTGAATGCAAGTATTATTAAAAAGGATGTAAGGTAGAATATAGTTACAACTTGAATAGCAACAATTGTATATTACTACAGATTTACCCATTTTCTAATACTGTTGCTGTTCTTTTTACTATTAGCAATACAGGGTAATTTTATTTGAGGCTAAAACTTTTTTAACAGGTTGTCTTTAAACTAAAACTACTTTAACTTAAGCAGTTCTAAAATTGTAGATTGTATTTTATTATATTCATGTAGTATTTATATGAGTTTTATATTTGAATATTTGGCATTCGAATTTATAGAATTGACGAATTAAAATGCTCATTTTAAAGTTTTGCAAATTAATTATATCGGAACACACTTTTGGTTTATGTAAATTAATCGTTCGTTCTAATCAAGGATCGACAAATAACCCTTACCCTTATTTTGTAATTTTTCATGGTTTTGATACTAACAGAATCGAAAAATGAGATTAAAAATAACACTTACTGTAACAAGTAAGAGTTTTTTTACCTGATAAGGTCTCAAATAATTTGATATAAGTTCGTGTTAAAATTTGACTGTGTCAGTTAATATCGTTGTGATGTGAAAAGACATGTTAAGTTAAAAAAAGACATCGAAATTATGAAAATTACTTCAAATTATGTTGTACATAATTAACAATATAGTCGTATTAACATTTTTTATCTTTGCTTTATATTTATTTTTAATCCTGTTTTTTCGATTTTCATTTTCATTTCCTTTTAAATATACGAGGGTGGATTAAAACGTCTTGCAAAAAATAAAAAATTTATTTCTTTACATCCAATTGAGTCAATACTTTTGGTCCAGCGAGATTCCAATTGTTTTATTCCTTCAGAAAAAATAATTGTTTCGAACTGTGCAGAATAGTCACAGATAACCTCTTCTTCCCCCAAGTCAATTGTTGAGGTACGGAAACAAACAAAATTAACTTGGAGCCAAATCTGAGGAATAGGGTGGGTGGAGAACTATTTCGAAGCCTAGCTAGTGCACGCTTGCCATTGCAACGGCCGATGTGTGAGCAGATGCATTGTCCTGGTGAAAAATTACTTTTTTATGCGCTAATCTTCGTCGCTTCTGCGTCAACTCACTATGCAAATGGTCCAATAGTGTTGCATAATAAGAGCCAGCCACTGTTTTATTCTTTTCTACGTAGTCAATTATGATGATACCCTGTGAGTCCTAAAAAACAGTTCCCATCATTTGACCCGCCGATAAAACTGTTTTTGCTTTTTTCGATGCACTTTCATAATCGCTTTGACTGTTGTTTTGTCTCCGGGGTGTAATAACGGACCCACACTTCGCCTATAGTTACGCCACCAGAAGTCCTTCCAATTACGCTGCAACTTTTCCAAACATAATTTTGAAATCTATTTCCGCATGCACATTGGTTTGAATCCAACAAACGCGGCACCCATCTTCTACAAAGCTTTTTCATTGATTGACCTTCATATAGAATATTATGTACCCGTTCATATGAGATGTCTACAATCTCAGCAATCTTCTGAAGCTTTATACAACGTTATTCCATCACAATACCATGACTTTTATCGACCATTTTTTCAAAAGAGACCTCAATCCGGCGTCGGCCACGTTTCAATTTATTTATCCAATAATAAATGGTCTTGAGCGCTAGCGCAGAGTCCCCATTCATTTCCTTTATTTCAGTTTCTATCTGCGGCTTGCATCTGTTTAAAACTTTGAACACAACCGTTACAAGAACCACATTTACCAACAGTCATTCCGCTTAATAAAGTTTCCCGCCGTTAGATAAAAATTTACCAAACTTGTCAATTCACCCTCGTATGAGAACCTTGATATTTAAATAGATGTAACGTTGAAAGTAATTTAAATATCACTTTACCAAATTAGAAAAATTTGACACAAGATATTAAAGAATGAACGTCAAATTTGTAGACATGAACATATTAAATAAAACACAATATTATTTTTGAATACTTTTTCATTTTGGGTGTCATTTAATAAAATTTAAATCAATTTTAATAAAAACCTAGTGAGAAAGTTATTACTTTAAATACTTACATCCTGTATAATCAAAGATTAAAAATTATGAAAAATTGAGTTGTGTTCATGTAGTATCATTAATTGAGGTAAAAATATTGCCGTTGCTCATTCAATGATTATTTTTATCCTTTCTTATAACTCTAGAAAAAAGGATAGACGTACCCTGAAATTGAGATTATATCAAATCGTTGAACGGAAAATGCCGTAACTATCTTGTTTTAAAGAAAAGGCGATATTATTTATAATTTAGCAGAAAAAAAGAGTAACAATATGTGAGCTTTAAGGCTGGGCGCGCATTTAAAAGTAATTTAGCCTTTTTCTAAAATCTTGTTATGAACCAGTGCAACGATAGAAGTAGGCATTTCAAACAATAATATTATCTTTATTATTTAAACCAATTAAAATTGTAAAATGTATTAAGCATTTATACTCACTCTTAACGATAAGGAGAGCTGTTTAATACAAATCCTGGAGTTTCACGATGTATCTCTAGACTATTTAAAGCTTTACGTACATGTTGGTTGCAGAATTGAAAGTCTTACACCCATGATGAATGTTATATTTATCAGCTGTGAAATAGTGGAATGGAAACGACGCGAATTATTAGCTCAAATAATGACTCGAGTCGTTCTGTTCTCCATGGATCTAGCTTTGTTGACTTCTGTGTGTTGAAATTAAGGTTTTACCCAGACGTGTGTGTGTGTGTGATTTTTCTCTTGGAAATTAAATTTAATGACTTACCCCTTAATAAAATTGCCTTTTCTTGGTCAAGGTTTATAATCTTTTCATCTAACTCAATTGTAATCAGGACTTTTGCTAATTATTTACAAAAACTTACCAAAATAATCCTATCCTACTGCTGCGTCTCTCCACAAACAATACTCGATCAGCTGATTTGCTCTTACCCCTCCTTAATCTCCACTTTCTTCTCCTAAAAGTTTATCTAATGGTGTTTAGACGTGATGGGATCCTGCTTTCGGCCTCCTTAAGTACTGTATCACACGGGCCACTTTGTCAAGCCATGTCTGACCCATATCTGAACTTGAACTAATTAGTGCTGCTATGCTTATGCACTGAAATAGACCCCGTTCCACGGAATTTGTCCTACATTATATTGCTGATATTTGATTCAGATGACAGAGAGCAAAATGGTACCAAAAAAAATAATATTAAATTGATTTTTCAACAGCTTCAGCTATATCCTGTCTTCTTAAATACACTTATAATATGAATATATAGAATTATTAATAACGATTTAACCTTAATTACAGGTTAAAGTAAAATCCAAAAAATATAATTGTTTTTTTTTTAAGACACAAGCTAAATGAGACAGTGGTTCAGGCGTGATTTCAACCTAAAGCTCACCTCTTGCACTTTAATTATCTTTTTTAACCATGTGTATTTTCTTCTATACTAGAAACGGACCAAATATTTAAGTAAACTTTATAGTGTGCTGATTTAAACTAGCTACATAAATCTTAGTGTTTTCAAATTACTAGCCAACTTATTAAATCTATTAAAATGCATTTTTACATGAATTTTTTACTATTTGAATATAATTTTTGAGAAAGGAGACAAATGGACCTACTCTGGCGATAAAAAATAATGTTTTTCTCAACTTTTTCCTTATAGAACTTTGAAAGTTATAAAATAAAAGGTAACCTAATAAACACTACATTAAATTTTAAAGGCAATATAGAGTTGATGAAATGCATAAATGAGAAACGTTTATATCATACCAACTAAATATACCACTAATAGATATCATTTATGAAACATACTGTTCTATCTCTGATAATCTTAATACCTTTACAGTTGATAAATTACAAACGCAGAAACTGTACAGAAATATGTAATACTTAGTGGGTCACTTGTATATTACAAGGTGTTTCTAAACATATTGCTAATACTTAATTTGCCCCTCGCAAATATAAGTGATACATATATATATATATATATATATATATATATATATATATATATATATATATATATATATATATAACACATGGGCTGAAAAGTCCCGGGCCTAACACATAGATGGCGCTAGTTTTATTGCAGTCACCTTTTTTTCAGTTAATACTAACCTTCAAAAGACAGCTGTTAAAATTTCATGATATTCTATTCATTAGTTTGTGAGTTATTGTGCTAAGAGTGACGCTACTTTTGTTATTTTCAAAACAATGGATCAAAAACAATTTCGTGTTTTAATTTTACACTGCTTCTTGATGGGAAAAAATACCGTTCAAGCGAAGCAATGGCTTGAAAAGTGTTATGGGGACTCCGCTCCATCAGAAACAACAATAAAACGTTGGTTTGCTGACTTCAAACGTGGTCGTAGAGACACCGATGATGCAGAACGCAGTGGACGTCCAAATGAGGCGGTAACACCAGAAAACATCAAAAAAATCCATAAAATCGTTTTGAATGATCGAAAAGTGAAGTTGCGTGAGTTAGCTGACATCGTAAAGATATCAAAAGAACGTGTTGGCTTTATATTGCATGAGCATTTGACTATGAGAAAGCTCTGTTCAAAGTGGGTGCCGCGTTTGCTCACTGTTGATCAAAAACAAGAACGTGTTGATGATTCTGAGCAGTGTTTGGCCATGTTTAAACGTAACAAACCGGAATTTTTGCGTCGATATGTGACAATGGATGAAACATGGATCCATCACTTCACTCCGGAATCAAAACGATCGTCATCTGAGTGGACAGCAACTGGTGAACCTCGTCCAAAGCGCCCGAAAGCACAACAATCGGCTGGAAAGGTTATGGCCTCGGTATTTTGAGATGTGCGTGGTGTAATATTCATCGACTATCTTGAGAAAGGAAATACCATCAACAGTGAATATTATATAGCGTTATTGGAGCATTTGAAGGCCGAAATTGCAAAGAAACGACCGCATATGGCAAAGAAAAAAATTTTGTTTCATCAAGACAACGCACCGTGTCACAAGTCAATCAAAACAATGGCAAAACTACATGAATTGAACTTCGAATTGCTCCCACATCCACCGTATTCGCCAGATTTGGCTCCCAGCGACTACTGGCTGTTCGCAGACCTGAGAAATTTCGCACGAATGAAGAGGTTATCGCTGAAACTGAGGCCTATTTTGAGGCAAAAGATAAATCGTTTTACAAAAGTGGTATTGAAATGTTAGAGCGGCGCTGGAATGATTGCGTTGCTCTTGATGGAGATTACGTTGATGAATAAAGCTAATTTTGAACCAAAAAAACCGTGTTTTCTTTGTTAGGCCCGGGATTTTTCAGCCCATGTGTTATATACATATATATATATGACAAAATAAGTGCTTATACTGTACTCTGTCGGTGACTTATTTAAAGTCTTTCCGAACAATGCGGCCAGTTGACACTTAATTGCAGAAGCGCACCTTCTCAAGCTTCCCGCTCGAAGGCATAGATGGTGCATTGGTGAAGCAACCAAGACGAATCGAAAGATCCACACTTCGGAAGTTGCCAAAAGTGTTCTCTTTATTTGCTAGGCCATTCGAAGACCCGTTTCGCCGTATCACTGCTCATCAGCTGGGCTAGGTTCAACAATCACAAACAACATCATTTCAAACCTTATCCGGGTACTAACGGAAAACCATGACAAAATAGATGCTTATACTGCACTCTGTCGGTGACTTATTTAAAGTCTTTCCAAGCAAAGCAGCCAGGCCACAGCTGACACTTAATTTCAGAAGTGCACCTTCTCAAGCTTCCGCTCGAAGGCATAGATGGTGCATTGGTGAAGCAACCAAGACGAATCGAAAGATCCACACGTCGGAAGTTGCCAAAAGTGTTCTCTGTATTTGCTAGACCATCCGCAGACGCGTTTTTCCGTATCACTGCTCATTAGCTGGGCTAGGTTCAGCAAACATAAAGAACATCATTTCAAACCTTATCCGGGTACTAATGGAAAACCATGACAAAATAGATGCTTATATTGCACTCTGTCGGTGAGTTATTTAAAGTCTTTCCAAGCAAAGCAGCCAGGCTACAGCTGACACTTAATTTCAGAAGCGCACCTTGTCAAGCTTCCCGTTCGAAGGCAGTACATTGGTGAAGCAACCAAGGCGAATTGAAAGATTCACACTTTAAAATTTTCTAAAATTGGTCGCAATGGTCCCAAAATTAAGTGTCAGCTGTGGTCTGGCCGCTTTATTCGGAAAGACTTTAAATAACTCACCAACAAAGTGCAGTATAAGCGTCTATTCTGTCATGGTTTTCCGTTAGTACCCAGTTAAGGTCTGAAATGGTGTCCTTTGTGTTTACTGAACCTAGGCCAGCTGATGAGCCGTGATACGGCGAAATGCGTCTTGGAATGGTCTAGTAAATACAGAGAAAACTTTTGGGAACTTCCGAATTGCGGATCTTTCCATTCGCCTTGGTTGCTTCACCAATGCTTCATCAATGCGCCATATGTATGTATTTATATATATATATATATATATATATATATATATATATATATATATATATATATATATATATTTATATTTATATATATATATATATATATATATATATATATATATATATACATATATATATATATATATATATATATATATATAGATATATATATATATATATATATATATATATATATATATATATATATACATACATATGTTATATATATATATATATATATATATATATATATATATATATATATATATACATATATATACATTTATGTATATGGGATCGAGACTGTGAAGTAAATTCTTACGCTAGTGTTAACAGTACGGGCGTCCAAGCGTATTAGACAACCCGAGCGTGCCATAAAACACCAATTAAGACATACCGTGCTTCTTTCCATATTAAATCCAATCGTCACAAAACCATAACAGCTACCGTGCTTTGCTCATGGATTCAGTTTTGCTGATTCACACCGAATGGCACTGAATTTTGTTTACTACTGACACTTTCCGATGCATGCTCCTACTGTTATGGTTATGCTATGATTGCATCTTGACTTAGGCTAACTGACAAGCTCTGATATGAACTAAAACGTGGCCTATCCTAGTTTAGTGTTTCATATATGGCACGTCGTCTTGGATGGCTTTATTTTTGAAATAAGACCAAGAACTTACTCTGATCGTCTTGGTCCGATAAGCCATTATTTATACTTTCTGCATATTTTTAGGGACGTTTAATATTCCCTTAAAATAACCTAATTGTCAAGTTAAGAACATAAAAATCTACAGTTAATATAAAGTATTATTAGCAAAATTTACAGCTAACAAGAATGTTATTTTTTTAACACTTTTTCATTTTAGATGTCATGTAATAAAATTTAAATCAATTTTAATAAAGACATAGTGAGAAAGTTATTACTTTAAATAGTTACATCCTGTACAATCAAAGATTATGAAAAATCGAGTTGTATTCATGTAGTATCATTAATTGAGGTAAAAATATTGCCGTTGCTCATTTAACGATTATTTTTATCCTTTATTGTAACACTGGAAAAAAGGACAGAAATATCCTGAGATTGAGATTATATCAAATCATTGAACGGACGATGTCGCAAATATCTTGTTTTAAAGAAAAGGCGATATTATTTATAATTTAGCAGAAAAAAGAGTCGCAATATCTGAGCTTTAAAGCTGGGCGCGCATTTAAAACCAATTTAACCTTTTTCTAAAATCTTGTTATGCACCAGTGAAACGATACAAGTAGGCATTTCAAACACTAATATTATCTTTAATATTAATAACGTTTACAATTAAAATTGTAAAATGTACTGTTAATATAAAATATAATTAGCAAAAGTTACAGTTAACAAGAACATAATAAATTTAACGTATGCAAAAATTCTACCTAGCTATTCTCCAGTGCGATAGATGTATCGTTAGACGGATATATCGAGTGATACATTCTTTTTAAAGATCCTTGGAGTCGAGAAATTATGTCAGTTATTCTTTATTTCCAATTGTAATAAACATAGTATGTAACGGAAAATGTCAGGTTTCAGTTATAAATGTGCCGTCTCCCCTTTTTCTGATCGACTTCTCCTTGTAATTAATATCTTAATTTAAAATACCTATCATTTAAAATATCGAATTGTAATTTTTTTTGTAATTTTTAGTGCGAAAAAGTCTAATTCAATAATTGAACGGTCATTTTTTAAAAAAATAAATAATTGTTTTTCAAATACTTAACTTCATCTACTTTAGCATCAGTTGCATTTTAAAATGAAAAAGGTAAATTATTTTAATTTGTTATAATTTAAAATAACCAACTTTTGATTTCAAGCGCCCCAACAACCCAACAGTCAAGTTTATTGTTAAAATTCAAATTAACTGTTTTCGACTGCTAGTTTATTGCAACCATTAGCTTACATGCTGAAAACCTTAAATCCTTAAAGCTGGTTTTGTTGTTCATAATAGAAGAGCGCCACTTATCATTATTTGTCCGCTGTTGCTTTTCATACAAGGATTTAGATGTTTAAATATATTAAACGGTTTTTATAATACCCTGTATATTGATATAATATTTTGATTTTTTTTTAAATAAATAATTTAAGATTATCAGCAAACAAAAAAGATGTTTCATAAATTTCCTGGATTCGTCTATACATGGTACGGTACGTCATATTCTAAATATAAACGTTTATCACTTAAACATTGTATCACATATTCATCAATGACATTTGTTCCTTAAATATGTACTAGTAAATTATTTAGAATAAAGAAAATCTACGAAAATGAATAGGTATAATAAACAAGAAGTTGTGTATGATTTAGTTCTGTTATTCTAAAAAAAAAGCATAGCATAATAAGCTTTTATAGGTTGTTGAACTCTGCAGGGTGAACTTCAACATTCAAATGTAGAAAAATAGTAGTCAATTTATATGAATCACTATATGTACTTAATACAATATAAACTTTGAATTACAAGATAATTATTAAAATTGAAACATTTACAAATAATACATCGCTCTCGGAAGCGGTAAGTTTCTGGATGACACCGGTGTCGTAGGTGAAATCCTAAATCTTTACGAATCTTGTTACAATACTACAACTTCTCAGACTTTGATACTTAGAAAATTGTTTGTGCATTCGTATTAATCGATGTAAAAAATAACGAATACATATTTAAGTAATTACAATTTACTTGACTGTCACGAAATATTGACAGGTATATCTAATGGCCTGGTTAGATCATAGAAAAATTGTATTTTCTTTTATTAGTGTGGAAAATATAATTTTCACAACCAAAAAAAAAAACACGAAACGATATATACAATTTGAACTGTTATCATCAAATTTTTGAGATATTTAATGTACTTAATGCTAAAAATCAAAATTTGTTGCAATGAACCAAAAATATGATTTAAATTCTTTATTTATTTTAAAATATGTTGGAAAATAAATATATAAACTCGTATAAATTAATTTAATGTGTAAAACGAATATATTCAAAAATATTATAATATACAGTATCCCATAAAAAGTTTAATTTTAAAATATTGATAGTAAAAAAGAAACAAAATAACCTAGAATCTTTGAAAAATAATTTCTTAAAAATAATGTCATTTAAATGTGAATCGATACATTTTCGCACGAGCGATGAAATTATTGATTACTGCTCAGTACGCCGTGTCCGTGATCGCTACCAGATATTTTCTTTTCATTGTGCTAAAGAGCGAGGACTATTACTGTAAACTTTAGGCATCCCCACAAGAAAAAAATCCAGCGATTTCAAATCAGGGCTACGTAAAGGCTATCTTATCTCTCTTTTGGAATCAATTTACTCAAAAAAAAATCTGGAGTAATAGACGGAAATATGTTTGACTATCAATGTTGTCCATCTTATCCTGTTGAAACCAGGTTGCCTGAATATAATCATCAAGATTTTGTAATACGGCTGTGAAAAACTTCTGAATGATCTCAGCATATATCACCAAAAGAACAGTTGTTGTGCGCCCCTCTTTTGATGCTTTAGTTCTGGATTTGTCGAACTCCAGTATCGATATTTTTGTTTTCAATGTCATGGCCGTTAAAGTGGAAATTTGCTTGAGTGTAGAATAAACTATTTAAACTTATTTATGGGATACTGTGTATATTTGCATAATATAAATTTTTCAAGGAACCTTATTCGATTAACACGTAAAATTTTCATTTCGTTACTACCGTGACGTTTATATTCGAAAGCTCGATATTTGGGTAATGAATTCCATATTTAGCTTATGTTTCAAAAGATACAAAAAAACACATTACCTTGACGTATAGCTGCTACTTGCTTGATTACCGCTTATGAAATTGTTTGTCTAAATAGCCCATTCGCCAGGGGTTTTGAGCGTTAACACGCTGCATTTTGGCACACAGGTAGTTTTTTTGGACGTAGAATACGATAAAGAAAAGTTTGCTAAAGTTTGATGTACGCAATGGGTCCACAAGATCCACAATAAAATCAAAAATTCGTTTTTTCGGTAATATCTCGTAAAATAAAAAATATATCGAAAAACTAATAACACCGCGTGTAAGAGCGGAAAAATTAAAAAAAAATAGTATATAGTTTTTTCCAGATTTTTTTATTAGCGTGAGAATTTATTAAACATTCAAATAGGTGGTTCAAAAAATGTAGCGCGCCAGACAGGTTAATTTGAAAATCTTCGGGCACCGCTCGAAGGTTAATCGATATTACTTCTCAGAGTGTAAAAAAATTAAAATATTGCTGTTAGAAGAGGAGACTTTCAGCTTTCCGATGATACTAATAGTTTTTATTCTTGTTGCTTTGTAAATTGTAAAACTTAAAACGAAATTTTTGTTTGCATAATTTTAACGGGCATAATGTAAATTACAAATATTTAATAAAATATAGTATTGAAAAAAAATCTTTGTGCATATCTCATTATTATACCTCAAGTTTCAATGTAAGAATAATTAAAAATAGACACATTTGCTGTGTTATTTAAAAATTGAGTTTTAAAATATGAAAATTTGCGTGTTGTAGTGCGCTAAAAGCAATTTTACATTCAAAGCAGTACGAAATGATCAAAAAAAATCGGACAATTTTTTTTTAGTTACAGTTAAAACTATACTTGATATTAGAAAATCATTAAAACCCTAAAAAAACTTTCTCTTCTTTTGTAACTTTGCTTTTAAAAAAGTGTTCATGATAAACAAATCTATATACTACTCGTATTTTTTTGTAAAATTTTCCGTTCTTTCATGGGGTGCTATTAGTTTTCCGATATATTTTTTTATTTTTAGAGATATTTGCGAAAAACCAAATTTATGATTTTATTTTCGATTTTGTACGTTTTCAAGCAGCAAACTTTTTTATCATATTCTACGTCCCAAAAACTTCCTGTTTGGCAAAATGCAGCCTGTTAACATTTAATGAGAGCTTTTCGTTCAAATTTGCCTCTGACGACTGGGTCTCATTTATTCTTTTGAATTGTCAGGATTACGACAGCTCGTATCAATGGATGTATTTTATCTTTATAATGGAACTGGTCACCTGCCACCTTAATAAACTAAAAATGTATATTTTAATAATTATCGAAACAAATATAAAAATTTTGTAAAGTAGGTGATCGGCACTGTACGATTGTACAAGGACTGATAACACAATTTTGTACATAATTAGTCATGATATTAGGATTAGTTATAGAAAATAAAATCAAAACGTAGATGCTTCTAAAGAAAGCTTAAAATAATTAATAATAATTATTAATCATAATTAATATTAGCCAATGGCATAATTTTTATTGTAAATATAAAGTAAGTTAATCCATTTTAAGGAAGAGAAATATGCGTTCAAGCTTATCAACATTTTTCAAAATGTTCAACATTCAAAAGAATTCACTGGTTTTCTTAATATCATTAATAGTTCAATCTAATGAAATGCATAATTTTAGTTAATAAAGAAGAAAGTAAATACAATTAAATTTTTAAAAAACAGCTCAATATTTTCTAAATTGGTATTTTAAAATGTTAAAGTTATATATAACCATATAATCTGCTTTTAAAATTAACTAGTGACAAAACCGGTACGCATCCCCAGCAGTTTATACTATCAGACCACGTGCAATCATTCAACTTTCCATTGCGCTGCAGAAAAGCCGAGAAAGGTAACTTTTTTGTTTAAGACAGGGTTAGAATTCCGTCCAGTGTTTTCTACTTGACTTCACTGCACTCATTGAAGTTTTCAGTGCATCATTAATTTGGCAAGGAACGATGTTGTAAACGACATTCTTTGTCTACTCCTTTTTGGTGTTCCACTTATATGTTAAGATCACGTCGGTGTCTGTCTGTCCGTCTCTCACACCCCATTTTCTCAGGATCTCTTTGACATAGAACGTTGAAATTTGGCACTAATATAGCAATTGTTGACCTCACCAGAGCCGTGTAGTTTTGAAAGTTAAATTTTGAGTTAAGGAGTTAGTTTTTGGAGAGTGGAATCGGAAGTGAAAAAAAAATTTACCGGTTTATCGAGTAGGGTGTCAAATGAAAACTTGTAAAAACACTAGTTTAAAAATATATAATGTAATACTTACGCACACTTTTCTTTGTATTATTTTTAAAAAATTGCGAGAAATCACTGTCTCCCCCTTATCTCGAAAAGTACCGAACAAAAAATTTTGAAAAAATTCCGGAATATTCTCCACAGGATGTACGAATGTAATCGTTAAAGTAGGAAAAAAGGGAATACTAATGGATGGTGAAGGATTAAATCACTTAAGGTTCGTAGAATTACAAGAAATGCTGATGGAATTAAATAACAAGTCTCGAGAAATCGGCCCAAAAATAAACTTCACCAAACCATCGAAATATCAAAAAATAATTTAAAGGCTGACTTGGATAGAAGAGTCTCGTTAGCTTGGTATGCGTTCGCAAGGTTACAATCTACATTTAAATTGGACATCCCAAATACAATAAAAGCCAGAATATTCGATCAATATGTACTGCCGTTATTAACATATGGCACTGAAACGTGAGCTTTAAATAAAAGTATAATAAATAAACTCTAGGTAACACAAAGAGCAATGGAGAGGAGAATCCTAAATATTAGACTCTAAGATCGTATTCCTAACATCGAGATACGAAGAAGATCAAAAGTGACAGATATAATACAACAACTATGTATACTAAGGTGAAATTCGGCAGGGTATATCGCAAGGATGAATGGTAACAAATGGACACGCCGTGTAGTTGAATGGAGGCCTAGAGAACACAAAAGATTTAGAGGTAGACCACAGACAAGATAGACGAACGGCATAAAAAGATTAGAAGGAGATGATTGCAAAAAACAAACAATAAAGCTCATTGGAGGAGGCTTACATCCGACTATGGCTAGAATAAGCTAATGATGATGATTTGTCTTTTATTTTTATTACTTCATTCCCATTTGTTTTGTCCAAAGTTTGATCACTAGCATATCTAACTAGATTTTCTGGGCAAAGTTAAGGTGTAAAAAATTTTTAAATAATAAAGTTTATTTCATATTTATATATATATATATATATATATATATATATATATATATATATATATATATATATATATATATATTATTATATATATATATATATATATATATATATATATATATATATATATATATATATATATATATATATTTATATCAGGCATCTAATTTCACCAGAACAACAGCGATGAGCTTAACAGCGACTTAGGTCGCTGGTACACCACGATATTCCAAGGAACCGGTTCACGATGTGGAACTCGTCACGTCGCGTTGCCGTTGGAAGTAGTTATTTGAAGTAATAGCGTTTTGCCTTTCAACGGAGACACGACGGGCCCACGTCGTGTACCGGTGAGTAGTCGGCCGATTGTGACCGTTGTCTGTAACGAGACGATAAGCGCCGCACAGTGGGAAAAAACGAAAAATCGTGTTTCAAAACTGTCTAAAAGCCTTCAATTTTGGTTCGATTTGGACGATTTTTTTTTTAAATTGAAGCTTATTAAATTCCGAACAAAGTTGTCGGAGCCGATTTTGCAATTAAACTTTTGTTTCAAAATGGCGGACGTCTTCAAAATGGCGGTTTCTGATTATATAGCGACTGAGACACAGAAAACGCTTACAGTTTCAAACCAAGTTGTGCTAAAATGCGTGTATGTATATTTTTTTATGTCGCAGATAATATATCTAATATCACAGTTACAAGATTAATAATAATGAACCCAAAATGGCTGCCATGAACAATAAAAGTATTATAAATATGAATAAACGTACCATTATTATTTTATATCCATAACATTTGCATAAATAATTTCTTTAAGGTTGTTAATTATAAATATGTTTCAACAATTGACTTAAAATGACAAATCAAGTATGGCGGATGCAGTTTATGTAAGAGTAAGTTAAGGTTAGACATATTTATTTTCTTATTTTTCTAGTCTATTCCTATAATTCAGTAGTTCTGTATATGTACTAAAGGGTTTTCTCGTTAATAAAGATTATTATTACTCTTACAAAATACACGCAGAGAAATGCTAAAATAGGGACAGTTAAATATTGTGCTGCATTAGCCACTGTTTAGCAACAGCAGCCACTTTTTTGCTACAACAACAAACAATGTGGCTAGTGCAGCAAAATATTTAGCTGTCCCTATTTTAACAAAACGTTTTAGCTGTTGTAGCCATTTTCTAGCTGTGTGAGCTGTCCTTTTCTGCGTGTATCGCTGTTTTTTGTATCTGCTAGAAAATTGTCTACTATAAACTTGAATAACTTGAATGATCTGACTGCCACAGTCTAAATGCCACAGAGAAACTTTCTTGCTCGATTCAATTTTGGCATCCGACATATTTGATTTGCATTTTAAGTCAATTGTTGAAACATATTTATAATTAACAACCTTAAAGAAATTATTTATGCAAATGTTATGGATATAAAATAATAATGGTACGTTTATTCATATTTATAATACTTTTATTGTTCATGGCAGCCATTTTGGGTTCATTATTATTAATCTTGTAACTGTGATATTAGATATATTATCTGCGACATAAAAAAACATACATACATGCATTTTAGCACAACTTGGTTTGAAACTGTAAGCGTTTTCTGTGTCTCAGTCGCTATATAATCAGAAACCAACGTGCGCCATTTTGAAACAAAAGTTTAATTGAAAAATCGGCTACGACAACTTTGTTCGGAATTTAATAACCTTCAATTTAAAAAAAAATCGTCCAAATCGAACCAAAATTGAAGGCTCTAGACAATTTTGAAACACGATTTTTCGTTTTTCCCCATTGTGCGCCGTGGCCGATCATTAAGTTCAGGTCGAGCGAATTTGCAACATCTGCGTATGCAGCGAGTATTTAAAACAGCGCTGGTTTACGAAGAATTGGGTTGCAGGTATTACCTGTGACTATATAAGTCACAGATAAAAGTCACAGATATGATAATAATGCTCATCTCTACAAAATTTTATCTTGTCCTTGGATATCGGACATCATCCGGCATCAGTCTTTCTTCGTTATGATAGTTCAAATAAGTGGATAGAATTGCAAGCCCGTCTAATGCAAAAAATACCTTACTACGCTTTCGTGCAACACCACTAAAAAATTGAATGATCGCACGTGGTCTGGTAGTAAAACCTGTTGGCTATAAGCTGGCGTTATCAGTTATTTTTGGTAATTTTAGTGGCAGGTTACATGTGGTTACATATACCTTATTAAAGTACAAATTTAGAAATTATTGAGCTTTTATATAAATATATATTGCTGTATATAATGTTACTTACTTTCTTCTCTAATAGCTTTTATATTGAACATTGAGAAAGTCACTGAACTAACGCTTTGTTTATATTTTCGAAATATGACAACGTTATACATTTAACCGATTTGCTTGCGTGCTATCCAGTCAACGAGTATTCAGGTCAGGTTAGATGTATGACTGCGTTTAATGTAAACATGCGGTGCCTTGGTTTTATGCTTTAGTTAAAAATTGGAAATTTAGCAAGTGATTAAATGCTGGAAAGAAGTTCTCAAATCAACAATCCAAATGTGCTGTTCTACTGTTTTTGTAAAAGTGAACAATGCAGTTTGTAATCAACCCTGTATGTAATATGACTAACGTATATGTTTTTTTTTATGGATCTACCACACGTGCTACAGGGAAGTCCCTAAAGCGCGACAGGAGCGACACGTGTGCGGAGAAAGCGACTCAGGTTGTTCTTGAATCGCTGTAAATTGTACTCGGTAGGAAACACAGTCCTGGGCAATTTATTCCAAAGGGATGATGTTCTCCATATAAAAGACAGCTTGAAAAGCGTTATACGAGGAGTAACAAGCTGAACCTCAGACGGATATGAAATATTAGCGCGACGTGTACTTCTAACATGCACCGCTCTGGGAGGAATTAAGTGGGTCACATCGTTCGAACACTTTTCATGAAAGTACTTGTAGAATAGGCTCAAGTCGCCAACCTTTCTTCGATGTTCCAGCAAATCAAGGCCACCGGTCAGTTCCGGGTCTCCAATCAGACGAACAGCTCTTCTCTGAATAGAATCCAACAAATACAGTGTATATTTGGGAGCGGAGCTCCAAACATAGGAGCAGTATTTCATAGTTGGTCGAATTTGAGCTTTGTAAAGAATTAACAGTTGTTGTGGAGTGTGTAAAGCTTTCTGGTTCGAAATAATATTCCCAACTTTTGAGAAGCTCTCCTTGCTATGCCTCCAACATGTTCATGCCAGAACATATTTGTTCCCAAATTAACGCCCAACAAATTTAGTGACGATGTTCGAGGAATGGAGTGCCCCGACATAACTATGTCGGGTTCAGCAACTTTAACTTTTTTAGAAAAAAGCCGCCTGGGTTTTCTAACGTTAAATTCCACTTGGTTACTGTCACCCCAACATAGAATCTCTTCCAGGTCTTTGTTAAGTTGAATGACTTCCTGCTGTCTACGGATATTCGTCTAAGTAACCATAGTCCGAGCGTTCAAAGTGAATCAAGAGATAAGTGTACTCTCATCTGCAAAGCTGTAGATTGGAATCTCGGTCTTTTCCAGCAGATCGTTTATATAAATGAGAAAGAGAGTAGGAGACAGTATGGAGCCTTGGGGTACACCGGCGTTGATAGTGAAGGTGATAGAAAGAAATCCGTCTACTGCCACTCGTAAAGAACGCTCTCTGAGGAAACATGAGAACCACAAACAGAACTTTTCAGACATACCATAAGAACGTAGCTTAGCCAACAGCCCATCGTGCCAAACACAGTCGAATGCCTTAGATATGTTAAGAGCAACCGCTCGAGATTCTCCAAAGTGTTCAATTGCGTTGGGAATAGTAGGTAGTGCTTTTCCCTGGAAATCGACAGTAGAATGTGAAGCAAAGAGTCCAGCCAACAAGTTCGCTTTCTCAACAGGTGTCGTTGCAATAGAATTATCTGGCCGTGTTAGTGGTGGTATGGTGGACTTGGTGAAATTTTGACTAACTGCCTTAGCGACTGACCAAAAGGACCTGGAATTGTTGGGACAAGCGAGAAGTTTGTTTCTAATCCGTTGATTGTGTGCCTCCTTGGTTTCGTCGATAATTTCTTTGCATCTGTTCTTGGCACGAACAAAAGTTTTATGGTGTTAGGATTTTCACGCCATTGTCGGTATGCAAGATGTTTAGAAGCAATAGGGCATTTCTTCGAAAAAGGGATGTAAGCCTCCATACCGGCCAAAATAACATCGGAAACCTCCCTGGCGCAGTCAGATAGGTCGTCGGATCGAAAACAAACGTCTAACCAAGGGAAAGTTCGAAAATATTCCATGAGATCTTCCCATTTAGCAGATTTGTAGTGCCAAATCTTGCGCGGTTTAGGCGCCTCTCTGTCATTGGTAGAATACTCGATGTCGAAAGTAGTTTATGGTCGGAAGGACCTAACGGCGTATTTACGCTGACCGTGTAAATCTCCGGATTGGTGGTTAAAAACAGAGATTGCAGTATAGTCATTGCACGACTATAGGGAAAAACACATTGCTGTGTAGTTTCAACTGTTCTATAGGTGGATCGCTTGAGGGTATTACCCACGTAGGACACAGGTTATGAGACTAATGGGAAATAAAATTTTCGCTACTATCTAGTAAATTTTGGGTAATAGACACTTCAAATAATTTAAGGCGTGTTAATACTGCTTAGGTGAACGTAAAAATAAATTTTAAAATATTCGGAGATAAACGTTTCAAGTCTAATTTAAGGTTGTCCCTAAAATTGGAACTTCTCACCTAGTGAAAAATGGTGGAACTTCCCGTGTTTGTTCCTCATTACTACCCCTCGCGTAGAGGAGGCGTGTTCTTTATGTCCATTTTCTGCTCTTAAACTTCACCCACTACATCGCTCGCGCCTTCCGGATCAGGCTCAAAATAAATATTCGATATATTACACTCTGCCAAGTAAGAACATGACCGCACGTATTCTTGAAAAAATGTGTGCCGTTGTCATCAGTGTATTCTTTGGTATGCTAACAGGCAATTATCTTAGTAAGTTGTCCAATCGCCTCCTGCATCAATAATCGCTTGACATCTTCGAGGCATGCTGTCGACGAGATTTTCTGAATTCTACGGTAATGATCTCCAAATTTTTTCGAATCTCGGGAGACAACTGAGTCAAAGTTCTTAGATTCTTTCCTCTGAGTTTTCTCTTTACAATTGACCAAAACGTTTTTAATAGGATTGGCGTCTGGCGATTGTGAGGGCCACTCTAGTATCTTATTGTGGGCCCAAGCGAGCCACTTCGTTCTTAATTTTCGCCCAGCAAAGGTTTCTTTCTTCAACCTGCTTCGGAATTTGACATCATGAAGATGTGCTTTAACTTGTACTTGCAACTTTTTTGTTGGTTTTTTTTTTTTGTAATTTGGCTAAAAGATGGAGGTCTCTTTTAGTGTTCCGTACGGAACACTTATAAGATCACTTCGATGTCCTGTCCGTCTGTCACACACCCGATTTTCTCCGAAACTATTTTGTCATAGAAAGTTGGAATTTGGTAATAATATAGGAATTGATGGCCTTATTAGAGCCATGTAGCTTTGAAAGTTAAATTTTGACTTAGGGGGTTAGTTTTGGGGAGTGAAATCGGAAGTGAAAAAAAAATTTTTTACTAGGTAATTGAGTGTGGTGTCAAATGAAAGCTTGTGAAAACACGAGTAAAAAATATATATATATATAATGTAATACTTGCGCGCACTTTTCTTTGTATTATTTTTAACAAATCGCGAAAAATTGCTGTCCACCCGCCTTATCTCGAAAAGTACTTATCAAAAAATTTTGAAAAAATTCTGGAATATTCTCCACGGGGTGTAGATTGAACGAAAATTATCACGAGTGCATTACCTGTAGTAATTTATCTGGTATATAAAAAAAAACAGAAATTTCAAGGTCATCAATTTTCAGTAAAGATTGGAAATAAACTTTGTTGAAAACTCATTTGGGGTCTGTTTTGTGAAATCTCTGATCATTTTATACTTCCGTTACAACATTTTTTATTTTAAAAGCAATCAACGTACGGAACACTAATTGCGCAAGTTCAAGTTGCACTTGACCGGTTATTTTTAAATAATACTCTTTTGGGTGATGAACTATTTACTATGTACATTTAAATCACGATAATTTGCTTATGGTAATATTTGTTTCTGAGGTCGCTGTTTCCTATAAAAATAGTCATTTCACCAAAAATTTTGAGGATTTTAAGTTATTGGCCAATTTTGATCATTTTCCACTGCTTCTTATAGTTTTTTTCAGCCCATAAACAAAGAACGGGGAATTTCTGGTTCAACAATATTAATTTAAGGTACTTAATAATGGATACTATAATAATTTTAGCCAAAATTAATCCAGTTTTCAATAAATGGCCAATTTTCAATTTGTTTAAATATTTTATTTCTTTGTTTTCAATTGAAATTTATCATGTGGGAATTATTAGAAGATAATAATCTACTTGTATGAGGTATATAAAAATTAAACTATAAGAACTTTAAAAAAAAAAGCTAAAAATAGCTGACATTGGCCTATAGCTTAAAATTCTCAAAATTTTGCTAAAATGACTATTTTTATAGTAATCAGCGACATCAGAAACATATATTACTATAAACAAATTATCGAGATTTCAATGTACACAGTAAAATTCATCGCCCAAAAGAGTATTTTTAAAAAATAGAGATCTTCTTCATCTTTCAGCTAAAATTACAAAAAAAAAATTAACAAAAAAGTTGCTGATATAAGTGGAAGCGCTTTATTTGACGAGTATTTAAAAAAAAAAAAATTAGTGCCATTTCTTAAATATTGAAAGGCACCCAGAATTTTGAGTTGCACAGTGGTACTTCGTCCCACCGTGAGACGCACAAACAAGTGGCTCATTTTGAATTTTACGTGATTTCGACGAAAGTTCGTAATCGACTGGTGCCTTTACTAAAATGCGTCGTAGACAAAGGTTCCCTCTACCGATTTTTTATTAAATCGCTAGAATGGTAACTACCAAAAACGAATTATCGCGGACACGCTCTTACTTGACAGACTGTATTTTAACTTAAGAATAATTAAACATATTTTAGGCTCGCGTCTGTTCATTATTTTTTCTTTTTATAGTTTTAGTAAAAACTCTAAAACTTGAACTGTTCAATTGGTAAAGTATACGTCATGAAGGCAAAGTATTCTGGTTTTTTTTATGGACATAGCACACGTACTACAGCAGCAAATCGCTAAAGCGTTACAGTAGCGATGCGTGTACGTTGATCTTGTAAATTTTACTCGGTGGGAAACACAGTCCTGGGCAAATCATTTCCAAGGGATGATGTTCTCCGTATAAAAGACTGCTTCAAAAAGGTTCTATGAGGAGTGACAAGCTGAGCCTTATACGGATGTGATGTATTAGCATGACGAGTATTTTGAGCATGCACTGCTCTGAGAGAAATTAAGCGGGCTACATCGATAGAACACTTTCCATGAAAATACTTGTAGAATAGACAAGTCGCCATCCGTTCCAAAGATTCAAAGTTGCTGGTCAGTTCTGGATCTCCAGTCGCGCAAACAGCTCTCTTCTGAATAGAATACAACAAATGCAGTGTACAGAGCCCCAAACATGGGAGCAGAACCCCAAACATGGCAACAGTATTCCATCGTTGGTGGAATTTGAGCTGTAAGTGTCTCAGGTTTGTAAGAATTTTTTATTTCTAAAAATGTCCACTTTAAATAATTTATTCTAGTTTTATTATTAAAAAATAAAAATATTTTATAGTAAAGAAAGTATTGAAGCACAAATTTAAAAAATGTTGAAACTTTTCTCTTCCTAATGGTGAACAGGACTATCCAATAAAATTTTTTACTAAAGAAAAAATATAACTCTGTTTAGATTTCGATATTTATAAAAAAGAAAAGTTATTTCAAATGCTTTTTGGTGGTGCATTACTTCTATAAAGCTTAAACCAGGTACAATAAAACAAATTATGTAGTGTGTTACGAATGGGCAGGAATAGTAATTTATCTTGGCTCCGACTTGTTTCGTAATGTATATTTTCACGAGTAATGGCGATCATTGCGAATTGAACACCATACTTTTTCTACAATTAGCCAACTACAAGTATAATAAATAAATAAAATAAGTAAAAATAAAGAAAAGTAGTTAAAGTTAAAATGATTCTTTGATAAAATGAAGAAAAATTTATCGCCGCAGCCTTACTTTTTTGTAGCCTATTTGATAACAGTTTTCTGCGCAATTTTTGATGAGGTTGCACAACAATTGAAAAATTAAAATTCAGTTCAGTTGTGGAATAAAAGCTGTTGAGTAATAAGTAACGCCTTTAAGTAATGGGTAATATTTTTATTTAATTGCATAATAATGAAAACATATTGTTAAATAATTTGTAGAAAAAATATGTTTTTACGATAAAATATTGTCTAACCCTGTTCATTATTAAGCACAAACTTGTGATATATTGTTTTTTAAAAAAATTTTAGAGATACGGTTTAAATTTCGTTAAAAAGTGTTCAAAACATTATAATGTAATATGCATATCATCTACGATATAATATTATATTTAAAAATATGCAATAGATACACACTGCCCAACACAATTTGATGTGGTCATTTGATATTTTAAGTATATTATATTTATTTTTGTTTAAATTTATACGTTTCATTTTATATATTTCTAATTTTAGTTATTTTGTATTATTAGAAGAAAAAATTTAGAAACTCATTTTAAAAAAATATAAATTTTACTACCAAATCTAGTTTATACTTTTATAATATACATATATATATATATATATATATATATATATATATATATATATATATATATATATATATATATATATATATATGAGGCATATTCAGACAGTAAATACTGTTTTGGAATTAAAAAAACATAACATTAAATCAAATAATTTTATTTCTACAAAAAGGGCAACCTTTAATCTACTTTTCTACATAATTTCCATCAATGTCGGGGCATTTTTTCACATCATTTAACCAGCTTGTTGATACCCTACCTACTGTTGGACAGCAGTTTTAAGGTGTGCGGCCGCTACAGCGATGCGATCGCGCATCTGCTATTGTGGCCACACGCTTGTTTTTAGGGGCATACACTCTTGGACAAAATTAAAACGCAACAATATATTAAATCATACAAATCTCTATAATGAATTAATTTTAATAATTTTTTATGAACATTGGTTACAATGAAAGTTAGAAAAAACTTATCCGGATACTTTAAAAGTGAATTAGCTAGCAAATTTCTCTATAAGATTCGAATTAAAATTATTCTTAAGACCTAATAACAAAATCGTTGAAATTATGTAGTAAGGAAAAAAATAAACTGGGACACTATTAGCAAAATTAATGGTGTAACTGGGACACTAGTAGCGTGTGTTGCCTCCTCTACTTCAGATGACAGCGTTTATGTGCCTAGGCATGCTTCTAATTAAATTTTAGATAAAATCTTAAGGAATTTGCTCCCATTCTGTGATAACTGCATTTTCAAGTTCCCTCAGGTTTCTAGGTGCAGGTATATGACGTTTCACATTTTTCTTAAGGTGATCACATACATGTTCTATCGGATTCAGATCCGGGCTTTTTGGTGGCCATTGCATAATCGGTATATCAACTTGATTAAGATAATCGAGTACCTCCCTAGCCACGTGAGGTCGAGCGTTGTCTTGCATAAACAGGAAATTGGGCCCCACAAAATGACCGAAAGACATCACATATTCTATTACAATATTCTCAAGATAGTAGTCAGCATTCATGGATCTCGTACGGACAGGAACTAACTCTGTGCGAGCATCAAAGCAGATACCACCCCAGAACATAACAGAGCCACCGCCGAATGGAATTCTTGCAGAGATATTGCAAGGAGCAAACCTCTCTCCTGGTCTTCGCCATACTCGCTCACGACCATCTGGATGTTTTACACTAACCCTAGTTTCATCTGTGAAGAAAACTTGTTTCCAATCATCCACAGACCAGTTTTTCGTGATTTCGAGCAAAACGTAACCTGGCAACTCTGTTCTCTCTAGTAAGCAAGGGCGCAGTGGCTGGTCTCCTACTGTTTAATCCAGCTTCATTTAACCGTCTCTAACTGTTTTAGAAGAAATTGTGACATTGCGAACAGCTACGAGTTCGTTTCTTATTATAGAACTAGTGACAGTCCCGTTTCTTAAAGCATATTGTCTTATAAAACGTTCATCTAGGTCGCTAGTGCATCGTGTCCGCCCTTGCCCTAGCCTTCTAGAATAAGTTCCTATTTCATTCAAGCGTCTTACCATCCGACTTATTGTGGAACGATGTTTGCCTAACAAATTGGCAACATAACTCTGACAATATCCCTTATCCAATAAAAACTGAGGCTCGCACTACCTCGTGTTCAGTTAAATTCCTTGTTCAATTCATTTTTCTAATTCGGGGTCAAAAATGAAACAGTCTACCACAAAAACGTATTACTTTGAAAAAGGGAACAATTTATAAGCTTACTTTTAAAGAAAATCTATCGCATTATTACAGAAAATTGTTTATCTTCTAAAAAATTCTTTAAAACTGTAAATCTAAACGAATTGTTTTCATTTCTGTCATGAATAACGAAACAAAATATATACTATTCAAATACTCGATAAACTTTAAAACTGACATAAGAAAAAGATAAATTAATTTTCAGATCGTTGCGTTAATTTTGTCCAGGAGTTTTTATACAGGCTCGTTCGCCCGCATTAATTAACGGTCAAATGTGAAAAAACTCTACCTGAATATATACGTCGTCCGCTGCTAATTTTCGGGAATATACTTTTTCGTATGATTTACCTGGTTTAAAATATACCTAAATAATAAATTACGAGTACATACGAAAAGTTTATTAGAACAAATATAATTGCATGTAATTAATATTCTAAAACTATAATAATGTGAATTTAATATTGCATATTGCAGCATAGAAATTTGATTATTATTAGGTTTTACAATATTTTCTTGTATAAAATTTTCTCGTTTCTTTGTCTTACTGTTTAAACGTTTGAAACTATTTACACTCTGTATTTGTACGTATATTTGATATTGGTAATGTTTAATTGTTTCCAAAAATACAGATTTATTAGGATGACTAATTAAAACATTTATTTAAATGTGAGTGAAACGACTCACATGCATTTGTTGTTCTCTAGCTGAAAACTAATTTCGCGGCCCATATGTTAGGTAGAAATGGCGCATCGTCTTCTATATAATTTTCTACGAGATAGTCTGCAAATTTTTCTAACTGTTAGTTGCTAGGTCCCTTTTCATTTAGGATCTATATTATAAAGGAAAATTAATTAGATAAAGTATAACGATATACTATAATAACCAAACCTTTATATTGAGATAATATTAAAATACTGAAATAACAGTTATTTAGGAAAAGAAGGCCAAAACAATACCCAATCCATTTCCCTAGTTCTGTTCTCTTCTTATAGTCTCTGGCTAATCCTAGTGCTTGAATTTTTTTCCACCAAGCTTGACTGAGATGAAAACGACAGCCTATAATTTGCACATTATTCCAAACCTCTTTAACGGCCTTATGGACTGATGTTTCAAAATCTATCACGACTTCTACCGGTTGAAAAGTTAAACTCTCTATATTTATTTAAAATATAGGTTAAACAATTTGTATATGAGTTTGTCGAGTTGTCCTTTAATAGACAAAATACAAGCGAAATATAATGTCCATTGCAGCATCCGTGAATTGTAACAGTTGTAGAAAATGCTTAGGGGCATATTTGAATGTTCCGTCGATGAATATACGAGTACAACGCGCACAAATGTTTCAAATTGGTTTTTCGCATGAAAATATTACTATATTCGACACAGAATTATTTATTATCAAAAAATCTTCTCCTCTCTTCGTGACAGTCGAAGTCATCTTATCCAGCGCATGATGTAAATCAGCACACGGCTTGGGCAGTGGGCTGAAATTTATCTGCAAATTTGTGAAACTTATGGTGAAAGAACTATGAGTGAAGAAATAGTGCGAAAATGGATACGGCAATTTAATGAAGGACGCACGAATGTTCATGATGAGCCATCTTTAGAGAATGAAGATTTGTTATGGAAAGTGGATGAAAAAATCAGTGAAAATCGAAAGTTTACAATGTCTTTTTTATCTAATGAGTGTCCTGAAATATCACGATTCCTTCTTCCTGAAATCGTAGTTGAAAGCTTAGGTTATCGTAAACTTTACTCTCGCTGGGTTTCGCTGACGGACGTTCACAAAACAAAACGAGTTACTCGCAATCGCCCTCAGGCTTTTCTCACTCGACACGACAATGAAGGTGACAATTTTTTGAACCAAATTGTGACAGGTGACGAGACTTGGGTTTCCCACATCACTCTTGAATCGAAACGACAGTCAATGGAAGTTCCAGACGAAAATCTCGGCATGAAAAATCATGTGTACGGTGTTTTGGGATAAGAAAGCTATGTTGTTGATTTATTTTGTGCCCAGAAGTGAAACAATAAATGCTGAAAGATATTGTGATACCCTCAGAAAACTTTGCCGTGCAATCCAGAACAAAAGGCGAGGGATGCTCAGTCGCGGAATCGTGTTGCTTCATGACAATGCAAGGCCGCATACAGCCGGTGCAACCCAAAATCTGATCAACCAGTTTAGCTAGGAGCAGTGGGACTATCCGCCGTATAGCCCTGACCTGGCGCCGAGCGACTACCATCTATTTCTTCATCTCAAGCGATCTCTAGCCGCCCAATACTTTGACAACGATGATGACGTTAAAACTGCCATTCAACATTGCTTATCTTCACTGGCGGCATCTTTCTTCGAGAAGGGTATTAACAAGCAGTTACACGATATGAAAAATGCCGTGACATTGGTGGAAATTATTTAGAAAAATAGTTTAAAAATTGCTCTTTCTTACAGAAATAAAATTGTTATTTAATGTGACATGTGTTTTTTAATTCCAAACTGGTACTTACTTTCTAAATATATATATATATATATATATATATATATATATATATATATATATATATATATATATATATATATATATATATTCCTTTTCTTGAGTATAGGTTTGCAAACTATTTTGATCTATGACGTTTTGTACAAAAAATTGAAACTTATTTAACCTATAATTTAAACTATCCAAAAATTAATACTGGTGTTACCGATAGATCGAATACATTAACCTCTGCAAAATACCGACCGGAAATCAAACGAATCAAATTAATAATAATTTCCAGAAAACATATTATCAAAGACTATCGGAAAAAGAAGTTTCTTATTTTATATTCACAACCAAAAAGACAGATAAAAAATCAAAAAAATAAAAAATATATAAACATGCTATAAGCTGCCGTTTTTTGGAAAAACTGAACATATTTTGTTGATACATAGCATTACTCTTTTGCGTAAAGCACAAAACTTAATCCAGTCGTTATTTATAACTTTAAAAAGTAAAGATATCGATAAAAGGAAGTCAAACTTAATGTATTCTAATCTATGTGTAAACTCTTTTAAATAGCGAATGAATGATCAAAAATACACTTAAAATGCTTCAACTGCACTATACAAACACGAAACATAAACAAAACAGAAATTTAACTTCACACTCACAAAAATACTGACACAAATTAATAATTACAGAGATGATTGGAATAAGGAAAGAAAAAGAGACACTAACCCAAAAAAAACTACACGTATAAATAATATGAGTCAAATCTACTATTTAATAAACCCAAGCTAAAATTTCATAAACTGTTCCCAACCCCATTCAAGCAGTGCATCATAACAGAAACCTCATACTTTACACGTTTAAACGTATACAAAAATAAAAGAAAAAAATAAATATGTAATTTTGTCTATTTAAAATTAAAAAAAAAAAGCAGCTAAGTGCAAGTCGGACTTGAGCAGTTAGTGGTTCTTACCGTGACTGCGGAAGTATTCTATGAAATTCAGTCACACATTCAACTTCAATATAAGACTTACCAAGAATATATAAAAACTAAGATATCCTTGCAGTAAAAGTTTAAAACAAATATTTACTACCTAAATATTTGTTTAATTATAAACAAGTACAGTAAAATTAGTTTGTCTCAGTACATATCCTTTGGTCAACAGCTCTTAGTCTAAGTTATATTCAAATCTTTCCACGAAAAAAATCTCCACCATATTGTCAAAACGTAATACACTCGGAATTTTGGTGTTTTCACAAGCTTCCATTTGACACTCTACTCGATGACCTTGTAAAATTTTTTGTTTCACTTCCGATTTCACCATCCGAAACTAACCCCTTTAGTCAAAATTTAACTTTCAGAAGTCACGGGTCTGATTGGGCCATCAATTCCTATATCTGTGAGAGAAAAAAAAAGAAAACCAAGTGTGATAAACAGACACCGAAATGATCGCATTGGTGTTTCCGTACGGAACACTAAAAAAGAATATTAAGACTGCAAAAGAACAACCACACTCAAACTGACTCGTACCAATAGAACCAAAATAATTTTAGTAAAATATTTTAATAGCACGTTTTAAATTGATATTGTTGTATAGTGTATTGTAATAGGTTTTTTTTTTAATTTAATTCCCCTATTTTAGAAACAAAAGCACTACATAATATGCAAAACGTCGTAAATAAGAATAGTATTGTTCTTAGCCATCCCATATCCAAGAAAAAAAAACATTATTATTAGAAGGACGTAAATATATATATATATATATATATATATATATATATATATATATATATATATATATATATATATATATATATATATATATATGTATACATGAATTTTTTTTTTTTTTCAAGTTACTCCCCTGACAAATTTTTTATTTTTTGTGAATAACAACTGGTCCAGATTTTATTGAATTTGAGCGACATCTATTGCTCGAGCCCTAACTTCAAATGGATTTATTCTTTAAATATCGAAGAAAAACATAAGAAAATATAAAATGTTTAATATATTGTTTGTTGATTTAAAAGAATATATTACATTCTTTGGTCACAAAAACTGGCTGTTCATCATTTTTTTATGTCATATACGTCACGTTACAGACATTAAGTAATTTTTTACTCGGTAAGTTCTTCATTTTCAATCTTTTTTAGGTTAGGTTTTTCCGAGTTTTTAGTTTCAAGTCTAGGTTTGTAAGAATTTTTTATAATATTTATATCATAATTAGAAATTTATATTTTCTTAACTTTTTCTTCCATATTGAAATCTCCATAGTAATCTTCCATAAATAAATCCATTCGGTTAGGCTTCGAGCCATAGATGTCTCTCAAATTCAATAAAATTTGAACCAGTTATTCAGAAAAAAACAAAAATTTTTCAGGGAGGGTAACTTTTAAAAAAATATATTTCCACCCACTTTAGTATATATATATATATAATATATATATATATATATATATATATATATATATATATATATATATATATATATATATGTATATATATAGGCCATTCGTCGTTAACCGAACCCCCCCCATTAGTCTATAAATTGACGCAATTTATGATATGTAGTTTCCTACAAAAGTTGTAGGTTTTTTGGGGTAGAATAAGATTTTTAGAGAAAACTTTTGGTTATATTAGGAAATTACATTTTTACTTTAGGTTTTCTGAAATTTTTTAAAATCCTTTTTCAGATTTGGGTCGGTATTGAGCCCAAATCAGCAGAATTTCCTAATATGCTACTCAAAATTCAAACTACAATATCACAAACTTTAATCTGGACCAGATTGTGTGGTCATAAATGGCATAAATTTATGAACTAATGGGGGGAGTCCGGTTGACGAAGAATGAACCTTTATATATATATATATATATATATATATATATATATATATATATATATATATATATATATATATATATATTTAATTATTATATTTATTTGAAATGTGTTTTTTTTCTACAAATAGACATATACTGCTACTGATTTCGATTGAAAAATCATTCTACCAAAACGAATAATTTTTGTAAATAGATATTTCAATATTTTAGGAATTTGTTTATAAGTAGTTCGTCAGGTGAACTGACAATAAAAAAAATTAGATTTCGTTTATATATAAAACATATAGTATTATTAAATTTATAATTATCGATTGATTTCGACAATGCAATGTAAAATTTTGAAGGTCTATGGAGTCCTAATACTATTATTATTAGATGTCTTGCATACCATCTAAGAGTTTCTGTTTTTATTACTTAACGGCAATTAATCATTTTTGTTGTAAAGCAGCAAGAATCGACAAGTTATATCTTGCTGCCATGTGGCATCGCCTAGCAGTTATTTTAGCAATCGTGGCTGCAAAGCTCCTTTGCTAAGGATTCCTCTAGACTTTTAATATTGGGTTGACATACTGTTGTATCTTACTGCCATATTAGGCAAGTACAGTGACAGAATACTGTTACTTGCTTTTCTTTCTATTTATCCTATGTCGGCTGACGAGTGATGATACGGCTAAACGCGAATCCTGATATGGTTTAATATTATAGATGGGAGAGCAATAAATAAATGCCAAAGTAAAGGCTATCCAATTTTGATTGTTATTAATTATGAATATTTTAGAATTTATTTTTTAAAAATTGATAGAGAATAATGAGATATTCTTTGTTTTTTTTTAATTAAGTTAATTTTATGGTTTTCATTTCTGCTTTAATATTTTTACTTCAATTTTATCATATTTCAAATAGCTATATAACAGTTACATTGCATTATTTGAATCATTATTTTATAATATAACAAGGGTAGAGAATCTAGGAAAATAAATTTTGTTACAATGGAAGAACATTTTAAACTGAAGAGATGTACTATTGTAAAGTTGTAACTTGTGATTGTTGTAAGATTATTTAATAAAATATTTTTAAAAAGTTATATTCATTGTTTTATTTAATGACAGCCCCAGCCTTTTGTGCTTTTACTTAAACCAGCGTTTCTCAACCTGTGGAGCGCGCCCCACTAGGTGGCGTGATTACATTATTGGGGGGACGCGAGCGTATAGAAAAAAAATTATTATTAAAAACATTCATTAAAAACATTTAATATAATTTATTGAAAGGAAAGCAAAACAAAATACATTCTGACATAATAAAAAATAAAATACACATTTACACTGATATAATACACCTATAAATAGGATTGTATTAGTACTACACAATGTATTTACCTCATAATTAACATATCAGTACTAAATTAAAAACAAGTTTAATAATTATTAGTGACTCCCTTCGGCCTGTTTTGCAGAGCAAAGATTTTCGAAGGATGGTTTAGTATTATAAATAGACACTCTGAGTTCTTTTTCTATATTTAGTTGAGTGATTTATTATTAAATTGTCTTTTGATTTCGCCACTTGCCGTGAAGTCTATAAAGATTTCTTCTTCGCGAGTTGAGAGCCCTTCGGGGGTACTTGCTACCAAGTTGTCGTCGGTAAGAAAATACTTTTTAAAATTCTTTGTCAACATGGCTAGATGATTTTCAATGGTTACTAAAACAACTTTCACATATTGTTCTTCAGCCTTGTATGTTTTAAACACATTCACCCACATTTGCAAACATTTCTAGATTTTTTTGCTTTATATTTTTGCTCCACAATTCCAATTTTCTACAAAAAGCATTAATTTTATCACATGTTTCGAATATATGTGTATTTGTTTCTTGAAGTTTTAAAGTAATTAGTTTCTCGAATATATCGACCAAGTAGCTCAATTTCATCACAAATAAACTATCTCGAAACTTCTCTGCTTCCGGTCGGTTTTTCCACTTCTAGAAAAATGGCGATTCATTTCTTAATTCATAAACACGTTGCAAACATTTCCCACGTGATAACCATCTTGCCTCGCAATAAAATAGTAACGCTGAATGTTCGGCACCCATATCTTTACAAAGTACAGAAAAAAATTCTAGATTTTAGGGATCTCATTTTAATATAATTTACTACGGTTACAACTGCAGTGAGCACAACATTCAGAGCAAGACTCATTTCTTTGGAAGCCAGAATTTCTTTGTGGATCATACAATGTGTCTACACACACAGTGGAGATTTTTGTTTCACAAGTGCTTGTACACTTTGAAATCTTCTAGACATTGAATGAGCACCATCGGTACATATTCCGACGCAATTTTTCCACTCCATATTTGCCTCGTTTATAAAATCATTTAAGATAGCAAATAATGCAAGTGATGTTGCTTTGAGTTCTATTGGTTTGCAGCAAAATAGTTCTTCTACTACTGACATACCATCTCAAAATCGAACATAGGCAATGAAATGAGCATCTTTATTGTTATCTGTTGCCTCATCAAGCTGAATTGAAACCAATTTATCACGCAACTTCCCGAAAAGCTGATGCTGTACATCTTCAGCTATATCACCGATTCGACGGACAACAGTATCATTTGATATAGGTATGGATAGCAATTGTTTGGCAAAATTATCCCCAAACATAGTTTCTACAATCTCAGTTGCTGCTGGCAAAACATGCTCTTCACCAATGGTGTGAGGCTGTTTACATCTGGCTATTTTATATGAAACTTTGTAAGAGGCAAGTAAAGCTTTTTCATTCACAGACAAAGTTTTTTTAAAAAATGATTTCTGCTTTACATATAATTTTAATTTTTAATTCCAAGAATTCTCGGAGTTTGTTAAGGTACCCACTATGAAGCGTTTCCAAATGTCGTTTAAGTTTATTTGGTTTCATGCTGTCTGCTGAAAAGATTTTTGAGCAAATAACACACAGGGGCCTTTCTTTTTCGTTTACTTCAGTACTGGTAAACCCTAAATTTAAGTATTCTTGAGAATATTTTCTTGATTTTATTTCCGGAACCACGCTCGTCGCCCACTTAAAAATTTATCTATGATTCTGTATAAATTTACTGCCGTGAATACTTAATAATAATTTCAATTAACACGTAAATTACAACATACACATTCACGATAAATCTGATAGCAGTAGAAGGATCGACTCGACTGAGACGGGCTGTAATCGAACGAGGTGCAGTATTTATACACTTTTGGGCAGACTTTCCGAATGTTCGAGACAACTCGGAACTTCTCGCGAAGCCGCTACCGATATGGTGGACGTGACAGAGAGCAATATAGGGGCATCGACTCTAGTTTTGTCAACGCAGCAGATATGTGTTGCCAAATATGAATAAATTTACTTATTCTTGGTAGTTTGTAATTAAGGTCATAGTGTAGCTTAAGCATCAAAATACTGAAAATACATTATTATTGCATGCATTGTTATTGTATGAGAGGGGGGGGAGGCGCGATGAAAATTATGTTTGAAAATTGGGTCGCAAATACTGAAAGGTTGAGAAACGTTGATTTAAGCTGATAGTACATACCTGATCTGTACAAGTCCCAATTTAATTCTCGAAAATGCGCCTATTGGCGCCTTTAAATCACCTTGTATATTTACACACTTAGATAACGACAGCTTTGGGAGGAATAGTTCAAGTTGTTGAACAACTATACCCTAATTCTATGAGATGTAGGCCTTCTTTTAACAGCAATGCTACACCGTGACTTGTTTTTTTCGCATACGTGTCGCTCCTGTAGCGTTTTAGGGATTTCCCTGCCGCAGGTGCACTATACCTATAAACAAATAACCGGCCAAGTACAAGTCGGATTTGCGCAATTAGTATTCCGTACGTTGATTGCCCCCCCCCCAAAAAAAACTAACCCCTTAAGTCAAAATTTAACTTTCAAAACATGACTCTGATCAGGCCATCAATTCCGATATTAGTGTCAAATTTCAACTTTATATGTCAAATACTTTCGGAGAAAATCGGGTATGACAGACGGACAGACAGACACCGAAGTGATCTTATAAATGTTCCATATGGAAAACTAAAAAATAAATAATAATTTTAGTTCATACAATTACCGAACTCTGTGAGGTAATATATGTGTAAGAAGTATTATATATCTAAAGATGTATCTTTTTGCAATTATCACTAGTGTAATAAATAATAAAACATACATCATATAAACAATATTTTACTGCTTTAAATCCTAAACAAACAATGACAAAAATAATAATCACCATAATGTTAATAATATTAAAACAAAAATAGTTGGAGGAATTTATGTTAATTTTGTGGAAACAGTAGTATATGTTATATTAATAATAATCAAATAATTGATATTACATATTAAAAAAAATTAACAATGTTGTTTTTCATGAGCACACAGCAGACACTCTGCACAAAAAACCCTAAATTTCTTAGATTCACTTTAGCCTTGATTCGAGATCGTTCCAGCGGAGAGAAAATATTATTTTTTTGAAACATAACTGGACAAATTCAAAAGAAACTGATGGAGTTCAAAGGCACATTTTTAAGGCCGATGACAGCTATTTCCTCAAGGCTGGATTGTATCGTGTTAGAAAAATATTCATCTGAGAAACCACAATTCTATTTAATCTCATTATGTCAAAGTTAATACTTGTTTAATGTTATAGGTAATTGACTGAGTTCTTCTCGTAGCTCTCATAAGGCTTTTTGTTTGTAATGTCTAAAAAATTATAGATTAGGACTCTTAAAAGTGTTCACATTTAATAAATAACACAGCCCCACAAAAAAAAGTGGGGTATACTTTTGATGCGATATATCAGATCGGTAGTATTTTTGCCCGCTGATCACGAATCTGACGTCAGAATATCGCCATCACATCTCAATTTTTTTCTAACCTCAAAAAATAGGTAAAAATTAGTAAAAATTAAGAAAAATATACTCCTAAAAAAATTGATTCAAGCTTTTTCATGAATCCAAAGATGTATTAATATGTATTCAGACACGCTAAGCTAATATTCATCGGTTGGATTAAGTCATACAGTTCTGTTTTCTTTCTAACCTCAATAAATCAGACAGATATAGTGCTTCTCGAGTGCAAAAACGAATTCAAATTAAAATTCAAACCGATTCTTACCAAATTTGGTTCACGGGGGTTTCTTGGGTTGCTGATCATGAATCTGAGGTCGGATTTGCAAAATTCAAAATGGCGGATCCAAGATGGCGGACAAAATTTTTGAAAACCAACCGATTCCTACCAAATTTGGTATACAGTTGGGGAATCCTCAAACCTGATACTCTTAAACCCTAAACCCTGAAACCTTAGACTCCCGCACCCTGTAACCTCAAAAAATAGACCTCAATAACCCTGTAACTTTAAAAATGAGACCCAATACACTCAAAACCAGGACTTTTAAACCATATACTCTCAAATAGTAGACCCTTAAGCCCTAGAATTGCGAAGGTTAGACCCGCGCCTAACTTTCCTTTTTTTGGCTGTATCTTGTTCTTTTTTCCGTGAATGACCTATTCAAAGGCTTTCTGCCCAAACGCTTTTGAGGACTTGTTTCTCTTTTTAGCGACCAGCAATATTCCGCTAGCATATGGTCATCCCATCGTCCTTGATACCGATTTTCTATGATTTTCAGATCTTGGTGAAAACGTTCCCCTTGCTCCTCACTGTAGTCACCAAGATTATCTGGGAAATCATCGATGTGGGAGTCCAGGAAATGTAATTTTAGATTCATTAAGCAACCTAATGTTTGAAAATTTTTTACCATTTTCTCGACTATTTCTTTGCACTTAGGACTTTTATTATTTCCTAAAAAGTTTGTTGCGACTTCTTTAAAACTAAGCCAAGCAGCTTTTTCAACTTTATTCATTTTAGTAACAAATAATGAATCTTGAAACAATTTTCTTATTTGTGGCCCGTCAAATACGCCTGCCTTAATTTTAGCTTCAGAAAATTTTGGAAATTTTTTATGCAAATATTTGAAACATGGGCCGTTTGTATCTAACGCTCTCGTGAATTGCTTCATAAGTCCAAGCTTAATGTGAAGCGGGGGAATAAGAACTTTTCCTGGATCTACCAATGGTGGAAACAATACATTATTTTCACCAGGAGTGAACGATTCTCTTGTTGGCCAAATTTTTTTCTTATAATGACGTTCCCTGTCTCTGCTATTCTACAGACATTTATAACAGGGATAAAGTGTAAACCCTGACTGTTGGCCAAGCAATATTGTTACAATTTTCAGATCTCCACAAATTTTCCAGTTATGATCAGCATATTTATTTTTATCAAAAGCTGCTTCATTTTTTCATATTGCTCTTCCATAACTGTGGAATGAGCAATCGGAATGGGAGCGTAAACGTTGGTATTATGCAGCAAAACTGCCTTAATGCTCCGTTTAGAAGAATCAATGAATAGTCTCCATTCTTCAGGATCGTATGAGTTATTTTGAAATTCATCCATTAGACCTTTTACATCGGTACAATATGAAAGTGACAATTCCTCGTCCATTGTGAAATATTTTCGAAATTCTTCATCTCTGTTTCTATAATAAGAAATCGTAGCTTCTGGCTTAAGTAAATGTCTTTTCTTTAAAAAGGAAGCAAGATGCTCTGAACCATCTTTGGATAAGCCTAAATCTCTGACTAGATCACTAAGTTCTGACTGTGATACGAGTATTGGTTCTGGTTTACGGTTGTATGGTAGAAATTCTTTATCTGTGTCACTAGTATATGATAGGTTGTCACTAGAACATTCATTAGTAACAGTGTTTGAATCTTTTTCGACAGTCTCAATGTTTTCGGTATGAACTGATAAGGTGAAATCATTTGTTTCCATAACATCAGCATCAAGTGGTTCAGGAGGCGGAATTAGTTTAGTTGGTCTTGTTACTGTCGAAACATCGTTATAAGTAATAGTTATTTTTTCGGTTATGCCTAGATACAACATTCATACAAAAGTAGCAATCATTTTCACTGTATGGTCTATTCCATATTGCTGGTCTGGAATATTTAATCGCCTTCTTATTGATGTACAACATTATTTTGCAAGAACTGCAAATGATGTGGGGAACCCAATCTGTATCCTGGTGCTGTATTTCAATGTTAAAACAATCCTTATATAAGGTTTTAATCTTATCCGTTATCGGTGACCCCATTTTACTCAATACGTGTTGACAGCAAATATAACAAAATGAATCACTGTTTTTATCGCACTTATGAAAAGTCCTTGTACCGTGAGACCGTTTTCTTGTAGCATTATACTCTACATTAGCCAAGTCACCCACACATGAAGAGCTACGGTCGCTGGATGACGACGGCTGCGGGCCCGTTTCCCACCCTGACCAACCGCCGATACTGGGTTTCCGAGTCCCTGCATCGTAATTCTCTTTCTTCTACCTGCCATGACGGCATCTAAGCCGTTGCCCACCGTCACCACGTGGAGGTGCCCTGGATGCAGGTAGAAGAATAAAAATCGACCGATGAATTTTCTCGGCGTTCAAAATGGCGCGAAAACATCTGCCATCTTGAATTTTGCAAATCCAACCTCATATTCGTGATCAGCGACCCAAAAAATCCCCGTGTACCAAATTTGGTAAGGATCGGTTGAATTTTAATTTGAATTCGTTTTTGCATTCGAGAAGCACTATATCTGTCTGATTTATTGAGGTTAGAAAGAAAACAGAACTGTATGGCTCAATCCAACCGATGAATATTAGCTTAGCGTGTCCGAATACATATTAATACATCTTTGGATTCATGAAAAAGCTTGAATCAATTTTTTTAGGAGTATATTTTTCTTAATTTTTACTAGTTTTTACCTATTTTTTGAGGTTAGAAAAAAATTGAGATGTGATGGCGATATTCTGACGCCCAGATTCGTGATCAGCGTTCGTGATCAGCGGGCAAAAATACTACGGATCTGATATATCGCATCAAAAGTATACCCCACTTTTTTTTTTTGTGGGGCTGTGTAATCAGGAATAGCATCGCCTGAAAAAGGGGTACAATTTTTAAACGGTTAAGGTCTCCAAGTCTTTCTAAATCTACAGTTGAAACAGTGATAAATACATTTGAATTTTTAAGAAGATAAACTACATTTTTGGTTATTTGGGGAAAGGGTACTCCAAACAAGAGGAGCGTATCTCCAGCCAGACAGTAGGACATATAGATACAAAGAGCATTGAAGGAAAAAAAGACGCTATTAAAGGCGAAACTACCTATGGGGGGGAACAGCGGGGGATCAATCAAGAAATGGGAAGGAGACGTACGACAACTAGGGGGCATAATTTATTGATAAAAAAATCTATAAGCTTAGACCCTTCCCAACACAGTAAGCTAAAAATCAATGAGCCAAAGGCGGATATTTTTAACAAAAAATAACCCTTTCCTCGGTGAAATTTTAAAGACTTACACTCAATTCACCAACTGATGGCCAGGGAGGAAGAGATGAAGAGACGCTATTTTTTACTTTACATCACTGGGTCCGCCCTTGATGACGACATAGACTGTCATACATATTTTTTTGAACAATACACCAAATGTTGGTGGACAATGATCTTTTTTCTTGTTTGTATTTGCATGTACTATCTTTTAAAGTCAATCTATAATATTTTATATAGACTAAAAATATCATTGCATCATTTGAAAAATACAGAAAAAAATAAAACCATATCAAAAGTTCTGCTCAAGATACCACAAAGTCTTGAGTCAGTCCTGATTAGCACAGATTTTAAGATGATATATACTGTTTCCTTTTAATGCAATTGCAAAATTAAGTCTGCGCTGGTCCATAGAAAAAAAAACCGGCGCACAATTAGTGTTCCGAAGGTTGATTGATTTTAAAGTAAAAATCTTTGTTACTGAGGTATAAAATAATCAGTGACTTCACAAAACACACCCCAAATAAGTTTTCAACAAAGTTTTTTTCGATTTTTACTGAAAACCGATGACCTTGAAATTATTAAAGATAATGCACTCGTGATAATTTTCGTTCTATCTACACCCTATGGAGAATATTCCAGACATTTTTCAAAATATTTCGATTAGTACTTTTCGAGATAAATAAAAAAATATTCTGTGTTAAGTATAAAAATAAAGCAAAAACCTATAATCTGCTTAGCTCAAATCAGAACAGCGATGGCTTCAACTTTCAGTTTTGCCCCGGTCAAACTTCGCGGAATCTGTAAATCTGCATTTTCTCTGCGAGAAAAAACAATGATACTTAACGTCCACAATGCTCTAGTGCATCAACCGCCAACAAGCCAAGTCCGTGAAATTGTGGAAACCTATGCCAACATGACGGGAGTTGGATCAGCAACTATTTATAGATTTCTAAAAGAAAGAAAACGCGGTCCTTACAACGAACCTCAGAATCACAAAGGAAAGGAGTCCTTAGAGGTCGATCAAGACTTTAAAAATGCAATAAGAAGAAAAGTACACCATTTTCTTTTATTAAGAAAGAAATACCTACACTATATAAAGTTTTGCAAAAAATTAGAAAAGACCAGGACTTATCAGATTTAAAAAAATGAAATTATAGAAAATCCTTCATAATCTAAATTTTCGTTGGGAAAAACACAATAGAAAATCTGTTCTTATCGATAAAACAGAAATAATTTGTTAGAGAAGAGAATATCTACGAGCAATCAGAAAATTTCGGGCCGAAGAAAGAAATATTTTTTATTTAGATGAGACTTGGGTTAATGAGGAACCAGAGTGAAAAAATTCTGGATTGACTAAAACATTAAGAGTGCCCAACAAGTTTTTATGGAAGGTTGGTTAACTGGATTACAACCCCCTTCAGGAAAAGATCACAGGCTAATTATAGCACATATTGGTAGTGAAAACGGATTTCTCGGCTTGTTGGAATTCGAATCAAATCAGTTATCGTATTAGACAATGCCCCACACCATGAACGACTCCCGACAAATTCACGGAAGAAAGCGGATATTCTTCAGTGGATAGGAGACAAAAATCTCAAACATAAAGATGGTATCTTAAAAGCGGAACTTCTCAAAACTGCGAAACAAAATAAGAACTGCGAACAAGAAATACGCAGTCAATGAGACGGCAAAGTTACTGAATATCACAGTGCTTAGATTACCTCCACATCATTGCGAATTGAATCCCATAGAGCTAATTTGGGCCCAAATGAAAGGTTTCGTTGCAAAGAAAAACACCACGTTCAAACTTTAAGACGTTAGCCAATTATTACTCGCCGGAATAGGAGGATCAAAAAGGATAATTGGATGCCATTCGACATGTTATAGAAGAAGAAAATAAAATGTGCAAACTTGACGAATACATCGAAGAAACTGTGGAAATAGAACCTTTAATTATCAATTTAAGAGAAGTCGCGTCTTCAGATTTTGAAGATGATGATTGTTATTTATTGTAATTAAAGTACTTATATATCGTGAATTGTGAATTTGTATATATACATAGATCTATAAATTAAAAAAATTTTGGTAATAAATCTTATATTTCTATAAATTTATTTTTAATATAATTTTATTATTGAACACTAAAAGCAGATCACGCTCGGACGGCTATGCGAATGAACTCTCATTTACATTTTATGGCTCTATTGTATAGCAGACGTTTTCTGCCTAAAATAGGGTGAACCCCTAAAAATAATTCAAAACAGGTAACAAAATCCAGTAAAATGTACAAGAAATCTCTTTTTTCTTGGGCGCATCCCAACATGTATTTGCATCTACAATGGGAGAATTCTGCTAACAACTCCAAACAAATACACTTTAATATATTTTAAATTTTATATTACTTTTAGTTATAGTTTAAAACAATATTTTTCATCACAATTGGAATTATTTTACATAAGAATAATAAAAAAACTGTAGCTTTACTTTTACCGTTCCTTTAAATTGTACATAATATCTCGGAATCTCCCTACTTACTTGACATTTGTGATAATTATTCGGAAAATCATCTATTATAATTTATGTACTCTGCGGCCTTTATTCTTTCTTTCCATCTTAGAAAAGTAAAAACAAATTATTAAGGTACCTAATTAGAATCCGAGTATGTAAGGAACCTCTAAAGACATTTAATTATAAAACAGAAGCTATCATTCAAAAGCATATTTGTGCCGTTTATCGAAAACTGTTTCGGTCTTCACCACTCCAGCATAATAGTCGGCAGGAAGTTAAATATAACTATTATGCTATAATTTGCTTTATTAGATTTCTCTACCGCCGCTTTCAGTTGGAAATCTTCAATGCAATCTCTTACTCATACTATTGTAGTATTGTTTTCTAGTCCATAACCTTCGGCATAGCATGAATCAAATTAAAAATGAAAAACGCAGGCGCGGAATTTTATGTTCTAGTTCATTATTCATCTAAGTGTTGTGTAACACCTTGTAATTGTACTAGTTTTTATGAGGAATCTGCACTTTTAGTACTAAGTATGTTATAATAATTTAATATGGATTCTATCTATCTAAGGGGAAGATTCCATTTCTAAACAGAGCCCTACTTAATTTTAAACCAACGGTTTCTTTTTTGGGCTTCTCGCATCCATGATCGACCAGCCGGCATCTTAAAATCATCCGTCCAACTGATCTGTGGCCACCCACTGCCACGCTTTCCCTTATCCGACGTCCATTTTGGGATGCTATTGTTCCATCATCCGTTCATACATCTCGCCACATGCCCAGCAAAGTTCCACAGCTGTTTCTTCAGCGACATTTTTCAGTCTTATGATGTTCCTTATCGATCTGTTGGTTTTCCGATCTCTTAGAAATATTTTGACCATTTGTCGTTCCATTACTCTGTGTTGTAGGCAATTTTTCAATGTTAAGCCCTGTAAGTGTCTATGTCTGAACCCAATACGTGAGCACGGGTAGCACATACTGGTCAAACACCCGGGATCTAAATCTAATGAGGCTTTTTAGTACCTTGGATAGCTTTCCGAACGCTGCCCACCCTAGTTTTCTTTCGTATATAACTTTTGATGTTCTCTATGTCTTGATTGGAGATTTTTATTTGTGGGTTGGTGGATATGCATTAGTTATTCAAAATATTTAAGAAGAAACTAATTTTTTCGCCAAGAACTTACCCCGCAAATATAGATAAATTGAGAACTAGAATTCACATATATTGACAAAATATTTCAATAAAAATAATTAATAATAACTTTGTTCATTTCTGATAGTTGACATAGATATTTATTTTTGTGTTAGAACCCTAACGGTCGAGCTTTCTAGCAGTAATTATTGATAACAATTCCTTTGTCGACCTCCGGCCCTAAACAGCGAGCGCTCGAAAGAGGGCAGGTATGCTTTCACAAGACAGAGATACAATTTGTTGTACTTTACTTCGACGTTATGCTAATATTTCAATTAATATTTTGAGTTTTGTTCTCGCGTTTGTCGATCCTAGCTCGGCTGATGAGCTCTGATACGGCGAAGCGCGTTCCAAAATGAAACAGTGGTCACTGCTGAAATAAGGTACTTGAGTTGGTAGTTGATATAGATTAATAATTAAATGTTTATAACCTAATTTTAAATACACTTACAAAAAAAAATATTACTTTTAATTTTACTAGAAAGAGTAGGCTAATTGCAGCTCGCCATTACGACATCCACAAATTTTATTTGTTTTAAAATATTACTCTTAAAAAACTAGAGTCACAAAGTTAACTACATGTTATTTCTATAGATAAATAAACGTAAAAACCACGACATCCTTATCAGTGCCTAATTAGATGTAAATAATTCCCCATTATTGAACTTTCATCACTGATAGTCTATTGTTAGTTTATAGCTTCTATACTTACATTTTATAAAATTATATTTCCAATACATAAATAATATTTAATTACCTGCTAAAATCTTTAATATTTCTAAGTTATATGAAGAAAAGACAGTATTGTCGAAACGATCGTCATAGTAGTCAAAATAAAGTGAAAATCCAAAAATTTGTTATATTTTTATGAATTTGAATTTCCTATACTGAACAATAATGATGTCCATTTCAGTTTAGATGCGCAGTATTATAAATAGTAATTATGTCCCATTCTCTCTCTTAAGACAGTTGAGATTGAAAATATTGAAGAGATCATACAACCGTTTTTTATAAAAAGGAACGCAACATAATAAATCCAAAGGTAATGGTAGTAAAATTCCAAACACAAAAAAAACTCCACGGCTGAACAAAATCACTGCTTTCTCTCCTACTTCATTCATTATTAGAAATATTGAAAAGTTATGTTAAATTTAGAATTTTACGACTCTAAAGATTCCTAACGTGATACAGATGATATGTTTACTGAAACTCGTTCTCACAAATGATTATTTTGACTTCTATAGACCTGAAAGTTACTTTTGCAAATAAAATAGTGAATATATAATTATATGATTTTATTATAAATATTCGTACAAAAAAAGCTTTGGACATCGTGGAGTTGCCGGCGATAGTGTCTGTCCTGCAGCAAATGAGAATAGAATTAATTTATAATAACGCAACAGTAAGTGTAAGACTCCATGAATGCTCAAGTAAATACCGAGTAAAACGTGAAATCGGAAAAGGTGTTCGATCTCTCCTAAATTTTTTACGGCGCTGTTAGAATATGCTTTTAAGGAACTTAATTGGCTAATGATATTGTCATAGTAGCCGAAAATCTAGGTGATGCCCAACAAATGCTTACCGAATTGCAAATAATATCAGCAAATATTGGTTCAAATATTAACTTTCACAAAACCAAGCGAGATGGAGCACGTTCAAAATTACAAGTATTTGAGTCATAAATTATTAATTGGCAAGGATAACCAAACCCACGAGATACACCATCGTGTGGGTTTGGGATGGACGGCTTTTAGGAGGCTGAGAGATAAGCTGCAAGGCAATTTACAAAGTGCTTAAAAAAGAAAGCTAGCAAACAAACTGAAAGTATTGCAACGGGCAATGGAGAGAGTTAGGCTGGGTTTCACAAGAAAGTATAGAATAACTATCAGACAACGAACAAAAGTAACAGATATTATCCAAAAAATTACGCAATCTAAATGGAGATGGGCAGGCCATATAACCTGAAGGGATGATATCCGATGGTGTAAAAGACTAATAGAATGGAGACCCAGACAAAATAAAAGGAATAGAAGTAGATCACCAACAAGATGGAGCGAGGACATCAAAAGAGTGGCAGGAAATTGGGTTAACATCGCTCAGAACAGAGATCGGTGTAAGTTCTTAGAGGAGGTCTATATCCAGCAGGGGATGAGGGCGGCTGATGGATGATAATGATGATCAGTCGTACAAATATGCAAACATTAATACTTCTCCATTTTAACATAAAGAGATGAAATATTTGTAGTAGATTTTATTGACCAAAAATACCATGAAACCTGGTCATCTGTTAGGGCAAATTATAACCACGTTTGTTAATTAAATTAAATTATCTCATTTGTGTTAAAGTTTTTGTATGTTATATGGAAAAAAGTGATAATCAATGTACAAATGCTCATATTGGATGCTGGATATTTTTTTTCGAATAAAAATATGATTATCTTTATAATATTTCAGTCCAGAATTGGGAATCGAAAACAAGATAAATTCAAACAATGTTCATAAACATACGTACTATATGTTTATGAACTTTTATGTTTACTGAAGGGTGGATTTCTTAGTCTGGTAAATTTCTACTATATGGCGGGTAGCATCATTCTTGTAACGGTCATTAAAGACCATTGATTACTGGACAAATGAATTTAAACTGGCCGTACGAATACTGAAGATGCCGCACGTTTAAGACGACCGACGTGGTATCGTGATGGAAGATCGTCGCATTTAGCTTCGTGAGATTTTGTAAATGGTATGCATTTCATAAGAACGGCTACGTAATATCTTGCATGAAGTTCTAAAAATGAAAAAGCTACGTACGCGATGGGTGCGGCATTTATTGAGTCCAGGCCAAAAATGCACAAACAAGAACATTTCAAAATCGTGTTTGGAAAGGTTGCAGCGGAATTCAAAGGATTTTCTAGCGCCCTTTTTGTGACTGTAGATAAAACGTGGATCCTCCACTACATCAAAAACAGTCGAAACAGTGGGTTGGTGAAGGTGAAAGTGCAGCGAAAAAAGCGAAAAGAATTTTGTCGGCGAGAAAGATATGACAACTGTGTTTTGAGACTCACAGTGTATCATCATGATTGATTATGTGGAAAAAGGTAAAATAGTGACTGGCTCTTATTACGCAGCGACCAAGATTAGCTTGTACAAAAGTGCTTCTTCACCAGGACAAAAGTTCCCTGCCTACTCCCCAGATTTGGATGACTCTTTTACGTTTCTCAACCTCAAAATTTGACTTGGGGGAGAAATTATCATCGAATGAAGATGTTTTCTGTGCTGCAAACGAGTATTATGCACAGTTCAATACAAAATTTTTTGCTGTAGGAACAAACAAATGGAAATCTCGTTGCATCTCACGTTTCGAACTCAGTAGAGATTGTCTTCTCATTCCATTATCATAAGTGATGTGTCGTGATCCCATACACAAACTGTCACATTTATCAGCTTTTATTGTCTCTTTGTTCTTTTCTGGAAACCGTTTTCGCGTCATCGAGGCCGATTTTTAGCAATTCTGATCGTATTTTCCATTGATGTTTAGAACTAAATCTATCCATCTAGACGGGGAACGCCCATGCATGCCTTTACCCATAGGCTTGCCCTGTGTGTTCAAAAAATTTTTCCTCGATTATTTTTAAAATTGAAATAGTTGTTTGGTGGGCTGTCTAAGGGATCCGCAACATTCTTCGCACACCACATCTCAAATGCGTCAATACGTCCATGGAGATTATATTGAGAAATAAATTTTTGGTTTCGTAAAAATAGGTTATTTGCCTTGGTTTTTAGAAGATTTTTTTCATTCACTATCACATACGGAGGTTTACCTTTTTACTCCCATTCTTTAGAGCTATAGGTTTCGTGATGACTGCATTTATCGACAAGCTTATTTAACTTGCCGATTTTTATTTCTTTATTCTTAAATTCGTAATTTAAGCCAATAAAATAGTAACTAAGAGATAATTATTCACAATTAGGGAGTCGTATAAACCCATTCTTTTTATTACAGTATTTTGTTACTATTTATGTCATAAAAAAGTACTAGCAAAGAGGGAACGAGCACCGAAAAAATGAATGAAAAGAGTTCACATCGATATTCATGTGTTTAGGGTAAGGTTAAGAGTAGTTGGGAGCAAATATTATGTGAAAAAATGATTACTGGTTCCACACCATCAAAAGAGATTGTTGTGCATCCTACCAATTAGAATCTTACTGTCAGTCAAGTAAGAATGTGTCCGCGAAAATTCGTTTTCGGTAGATGCGATTCTAGCGATTCAACAAAAAATCGGTAGAGGAAACCTTTGTCTACAACACATTTTAGTAAAAATATCGGTCGATTCCGAACTTTCGTCGAAATCACGTAAAATTCAAAATGAGTCACTTGTTTGCGCGTCGGGTTCTTTGTTCCCATCCAAAGGGGCCTAAAATAACACATTCTGCTGAAGCAAGATACGTTAAAAAGTCGGTCTCGTTTGTGAAGAAGTCGACGACTTACCAAAACATGGCTCGGTAGGCAAAGTCACTCCAAAAGTCGAAAAATGAATCGTAACTTTGTTTTCACGGGAACCGAAATTGACGCTGCATTAAGAAACGGAAAAATTAAGAAAATCAGGTTTGAATGTATTCTATAAGACCATTCGACAACATTTTTGTGCTCGTGATGTTAAATTCCGAAGCACGTTGAAGAATCCTTTAGTGGGCAAAAATCACGACGCGGAGTGGCTCGCTTGAACACATGATAAGATCCTAGAGTGGCCCTCACAATCGCCGGACGTCAACCATATTGAAAACCTTTGTTCCCTTGTAAGGAGAAAGCTAAGAGCTTGTTCAGGACTTCCAGACTGCGTGCTATTATCACTGGGTTAGGGGCATATCTGAGGTTATTCAATATTTGAACGTTGATTTTAATGCCATCTGTTAGGTCTTTTAGTGCTTCTTCGAAAATACACTCAGAGTTTAAGTTGAACAATAACGGTGATAAAATACAACCCTGGCGGACTCGTCTTTTAATTGTTGTTGGCTCGGTTGTTGTACCATAATACAAAAATAAAAATGACACTTTTTCATACAAAAACATAGTTGACTTAATTTATTGAATGATAATTATACAGTTTAATGATATACACTATTATTTCGTATTTTTGTTAATATTACATATGAAAATAGCATATAATAAATGACAAACATCTATTAATCCACTACATAAAATAGAAAAAAAAAAAATAATTGATATACAAACTACAATTTAAATATCTAAGAGGTTCTTGGCTTCGTCTAACAGTTCCTTGTCAACAGTGACTGATGGTTTTCTGATACTTTGACTGAGTTGTCTCGCGAGATTCGAAAAATTTGCAGAGTATGCAGAAAATCTCGTCGACAGCATGCCTTGAAGATGCCAGGCGATTATTGATGCAGAGGCCATTCGACAACTTACTAAGGTAATTGCGCCATCGCTAGCACACCAAAGAATACATCGATGGAAAAAAACGTTCTCGAAACACATTTTTTTCAAGTATACAGGCGATCACGTTCTTACTTGACAGACTATATACATAATCAAATTTTACTTCTTATTTTGGTGTCAAGAATGTTTTGGTCTCGTCAATGGGATTATGTAATGAAAAAACTGAGCTTTTCGTTGAGGGTTCTTTTTCGTAAAATATGTTCACCCCCGGTTATAGATTTTTGCTTGCTAAAGAAGCTGGAATGTCTGAAACTACAGTTTTCAAGATTGTGATTGAAAATTTCCATTACCGAAAGCTGAGGAGTGACCGAGCTACAACCCCACCCTATAGCTCTAATTTAGCGCGATATGACTTCTTTTTGTTTAAACATCTAAGGAAAGATCTCAAGAGCAAAAGATTTTTTTTAGATAATGTGGTGAAATCTGCAGCAGTATTGTTTTCTGAGACGCTAACAAAATAATTTTTCTTGGATGGAATGAGACAAGGTGAGAAATACTGCACTATTACATCAAGAGGGTGACACAAAATTTTGACCTGTCCACTAACCGTCTGTCTAGTTGTTCATTCTATCGGGCGAGTAGAATAAAATCCTTTAAGGTTGATTTTGCGGCCCTCGTGCCCTGGGATGCCCAAATAAGGCCCAAATTGCTACCTCCAAAAATGGACTGTCGTTTAACCACTTGAATCAAGTGCCATAAGATTTGTTGAGACTGAAAAAGTCGAGCGCCCCAAAGACCGGACCCAGGTTCAGGACCCAAAAAACGTCAATTCAAAAATGTTATTTGACCGTATAAAATCAATAAATTTAGTTTGTTCTTGATAAAATAAGAGGGAAACTGCAAAAGGCAGACGTCGCCAATACCGGAGGGCGAAGCTGGACCTGACTTTTTCCCGCCAAAAACGGTCGATTTTCGAGTTTTTGAACTCGTTAACGGCTTTTATTCGACTCGCCCGACAGAATGAATATCTAGGCCAGGGATGTCAAAGATACGGCCCGCGGGCCGCATCCGGCCCTCGGGACGTATCAATAAGGCCCGCGATCGCAATGTGTCACAGAAAGAAGTCAGGTATATATATATATATATATATATATATATTTATATATATATATATATATATATATATATATATATATATATATATATATTATATACTATATAATTAAATAAATAAAATGTTATAATAATTCAGTACATTTTTTTTATTTGAATCTGGCCCGCCTACACATTCTAAATTTAATATATGGCCCTCTGCAAAATTGAGTTTGACACCTCTAAATCTAGGCAGACGATTAGTCGACACGTCAAAATTTCGGGTCGCCCTCTTGGTCTAATAGTAATGTAGAAGGTAGTTGCGTACAAATTATTTTATAAACTCAGTTTTCCTTCATAGGGAAGTTAATAACATTAAAAACACACCCTCGTGTTCTATATCCTACCTTTCTTACTCAGTACATAAAATAATTCTTAGTACATTAAACCAAACCTGTTAGTACAAAACAAAATCCTGCTGCCGTAAAAGTTAGGCTGAATCAGTAAATCGTCAGCAGAAACCGGTCGTAGGACTTCAAATTTTTGGTCTGTACCGTCAGGTTCAATTTAGCAGAAGTTCCTGTTTGGCATTTGTTTTGTTATTGTGATTTTTTATTTTTTCTTGGAATAAAGTACGTCGTTTAGTGTCGTTATTAAAAGGAATTCGTTGGAAAAATTCTAGCAAAATGGGCAAGTCGGTAAGTGTATTACCTAAAAATTATAGTAAATATTTTAAATATGTAACAGTTACACATAAATACTTTCCAATTTTTAAGGTTGTGATGCTGGAACGCATTCACCATTTTATTTATTTTTGATTTTAGTAATTGAGTAAATATTAGAAATAGTTACAAATTGCTTGGATTTTGGATATTATTTAAAATAACCGCCAAATTAAAAAACAGAAAATAAAACAGTGCATAGCATCACGCTCTCCGATCTTAAGTAAAATAACAGAGAAATGAATATCGTTCTTACTGCAACTTAACAGTTAATTACACTTGGTACATTCAACGTAATTAGACCTAACACTAATTTTAGGAATGAAATGAAAAAAATCTTGTTTTCGACCTTGAAATTTTAAAATTTTTCAAATTTTAGCCTTTCGTAAAATATACAAACAATTTTACTATATGTACGTTCGTTGACTTGCTATCACTGGCAATCACGAGTTAATGACCTTTGCAGACGAATAAACTTCAACAGGGTTCTAACACTACTGTAAATGTAAACCATTTTAAAAATAATAGTTAAAAGATAGCAAATCTAAAGTAAAAGATATTTTTTAGTTTACTTTAAAATATAAAAACGGATCACGTATGGATCGACTTATGCGTCCTTCCGTCAGTATGCTGCAACCAATTTTCTGCATATAAAACATTTGTACAATTAATAAGCTCAATTAGTGTTCCATGCGGTGATTGCTTCTATAATCTATATTATATATAAAATGCAACGTCTCTCTGTATGTCTGTCTGTCCGTTAGTGCGCTTGTCACTGGAGAACCACTTATCCGATACATATGTTCTCTGACCAGGTTATAGGATATATTTTATTACGTTAGGTAACATAAGAAATAAGCATTGACGATAATAGTGAACTAAGTCGGAAAAAGTTTACCGCTAGCGCGTCCTCTTGCAATACACTGCCTAAATCATTAAATATGAAACAATATCATGTAGCAAAGAATAATAATATCTATAAAATGCAATGTATCTCTGTCCGTCCGTTAATGCACTTATCACACATAATTCATATGTATGTTCTCTGGCCAGGTTATCTATAATATATATAAAATACAATGTCTCTCTGTCTGTCGGTTAGTGCGTTTATCAGTCGGGAACCACTTATCCGATTTACGTGTTTCTGTTAATTCATACGTATGTTCTCTGGCCAAATTATTTATAATCTGTAAGATATATAAAATACAACGTCTCTCTGTCCGTTAGTGCGCTTGTCACTCGAAGACCACTCCGATTTACGTGTTTTTTTTTTAAACATACATATGTTCTCTGGCCAGGATATACGATATATTTTATTACGTTAGGTAGTATAAGAAATAAGCAGTGACGATAATGGTGAATCAACTCGGAAAAAAGTTTGCCGCTAGCTGCAATATACTGCCTAAACCATTAAATATGAAACAATATCATGTAGCAAAGAATATAATATATAAAATGCAACGTCTTTCTGTCTGTCTATGCATTAGTGCACTTATCACTCTAGAACCCCTTACGATTTACGTATTTTTCTTTAATTCATACATATGTTCTCTGGCCAGATTATCTATAATATATATAAAATACAACGTCTCTCTGTCTCTCTATCTGCCTGTCTGTCTGTCCGTTATTGCGCTTATCACTCGAGAACCACTTATCTGATTTACGTGCTTTTTTTTAAAACATATATATGTTCTCTGGCCAGGTTATAGGATATATTTTATTACGTTAGGTAACATAGGGAATAAGCAGTGACGATAGTGAATCAATACGCTGTCTAAACCATTAAATATGGAATAATATCATGTATTTTGGATGGTTGTAGCTTCTACTTGATGGAAATTCATTATACATATATAACAAAACACTGTTTTCTAGTCAATTTCCACTGGTTTATTTTTAAATTGCGATGACGCGTTTCGCTGTCGATGCAGCTTCTTCAGATCTACATTTTACACTGTCAAGTTAAGTTTAATGTTCACAATTTTATATAATTTCTTAATTATAATATTACATCTAATTAAATTACATTGATAGTATTGGAAAACCCATACAGATTTGGAATTAGGAAAATAAATTCAATAATGGTGAATTGCTTAAATCTACCTGGTCGTTGAGTAAAGTACCTGAAGTCCTTAATCGATTTATTTGCATTGTTTCTAAAAGGTTTAATTTTAAACCTTTTTGTTGGGTATCATGTCCTAAAACATACATAGGACAAACTGGACGTACATTTTTACAAAGAATTACAGAACACAAAAAAAGTTTCATCCATAGAAAATCTAATTCAACATATGCTAATCATCTGTTAACAGAAAATCACACATTTAACAAGAATTTCAAAATTTTACACACCCAACAAAAAGGTTTAAAACTAAACCTTTTAGAGACAATGGAAATAAATCGATTAAGGACTGCAGGTACTTTACTCGACGAACAGGTAGATTTAAGCAATTCACCATTATTGAATTTATTTTCCTAATTCCAAATCTGTATGGGTTTTCCAATACTATCAATGTAATTTAATTAGGTGTAATATTATAATTAAGAAATTATATAAAATTGTGAACATTAAACCTAAGTTGACAGTGTAAAATGTAGATCTGAAGAAGCTGCATCGACAGCGAAACTCGTCATCGCAATTTAAATAGACCAGTGGAAATTGACTAAAAAACAGTCTTTTATTATATATTAATATCACGTAGTAAAAAATATAATATATATTAAATGCAACGTCTCTCTGTCTGTCTACCTGTCCGTTAGTGTGCTTATCACTCGAGAACCACTTATCCGATTTACGTGTTTTTTTTAATCCATACATATGTTCTCTGGCCAGGTTATATAATAATAATAATCTATAACTGGATGTATGGAAACATGGAACAACATTGGCCAAATGTGAGAAAGAAGAACCAAAATAATAATAAGCTGACTTGGCTTAGGCCCGTCAGCCAAACATGAAACCACATTGACCAAATGTGAGAAAGAAGAACAAAAACAATAATAATAAAATATAATAACCAGTCAAGTGCAAGTTTACTTGCGCAATTAGTGTTCCGTACGTTGATTGCTTCTGAAATAAAAACTTTTGTTACGGAGGTATAAAATGATCAGTGACTTCACAAAACACACCCCAAATGAGTTTTCAACAAAGTTTGTGACCGATCTTCACTGAAAACGGATGACCTTGAAATTTTTGTTTTTTATTTACCAGATAAATTATTAAAGGTGATAATTTTCGTTCAATCTACACCCCTTGGAGAATATTCCACAATTTTTTCAAAATTTTTGGATCAGTACTTTTCGAGATAGAGTTGGGGGAGCAGCGATTTTTCGCTATTTTTTCAGAATTTTCACCCCCCAAAACTAACCCCTTAAGTCAAAATTTAACTTTCAAAAATACACGGCTTTGATGAGGCCCTGAATTTATATATTAGTACCAAATTTCAACTTTCTACGTCAAATAGTTTCCGAGAAAATCGGTTGTGACAGACAGACACCGACGTGATCTTATAAGTGTTCCGTACGGAACACTAAAAACCAACAAGACTCACATCTCACTTAGTACAATTGGGGCTCAACACAAATATACACAAAAACATTCAGAAGTCAGTGATTTTGAAAACATGTATCATTGTCAGGTCATTCCTTAATACACAATGGTAATAGCGTTTGTGCTGACTTGGCTTAGGCCCGTCAGCCAAACATGGACCACATTGACCAAATGTAAGAAAGAAGAACATCTATATAATATATATATATATTATATATATATATATATATATATATATATATATATATATATATATATAATATAACGTCTCTGTCTGGCCTTCCGTTAGTGCGCTTATGACTCGAGAACCACTTATCCGATTTACGTGTTTTTGTTTAAGTCATGCATTTGTTTTCTAGCCAAGTTATAGGATATATTTTATTACGTAAGGTAATATAAGGAATGAGCAGTTACGTTAATAGTGAATCAAGTCCACGCGAGCGGAGCTACGGGCACGGCCAGTTTAAAATAAAATCCTTACCTAGGCTAAGTTATATAGGTCCTTGACATGTACCTATCTTAAGATCCAATATGTATTTTTACGTTTTTTCTTAGTCAATAATGTATAATAGTTATAGTAGCTTAGCTACCTAATAGCCAATAAATCAATCTAACTCAATCTCGAATCTAACAGTAAAAGTGTAAAATAAATACTTACTAAACATTTGTTTAATTATAAGCAAATAAAATAATTTTTTTTTGTCTCGGGACAGTGACGCGGTAGCAGTAATGTACTCAAAAATATATTAAAAAACCATATAGTTTTTTAAAACCAGTTAAATTATCAAACGTAATGCAATAGTGATCATTTTCGCTCAATTTATGGAGAATATTCCAGAATTTTTTCGAAATTTTTTTATCACTATTGATTAGAACTTTTCGAGGGGGAGGGCAACGATTTTTGGTCATTTTTTAAAATAAATGTGCGCAAGTATTACATCATGTATATTTTTAAACTCGTGTTTTCACAAGCTGTCATTTGACATCCCACTCGATGAACCGGCGAAATTTTTTTTTCACTTCCGATTTCACCTCCCAAAACTAACCTCTTTAGTCGAAATTTAATTTTTAAAACAACATGGCTGTAATTGGGCCGTCAATTCCTATATTTGTGACAAATTTTAACTTTCTATGTGGAATAGTTTCGGAGAAAATCCGCTGTGACAGACAGACAGACACCGAAGTGATTCTATAAGTGTTCCGTTTTTCAGTTTTGGTACGGAACACTAAAAAGTACCGACATTAAAATTGAAAATGTATTTGCCTATAGTAAGTTTAAAGGCATTAATGGTAAATGGTAAATCTCAATTGTCAAACCTAACCACATGATTTCTAGAAGGATCAGTCAAATCGATACAAGTTCAGGTAGGGATAATTTTAGGAAAACCAGGCACATCCACCTCATGCAAAAATTATTACCTGATTTTTAGTGTTCCGTACGGACCACTTATAAGATCACCTCTGTGTCTGTCCGTCCGTCACACCCAATTTTCTCCGAAACTGTTTGACATAGAAAATTGAAATTTGGCGCTAATATAGGAATTGATGGCCCCATTAAAGCTGTGTAGTCTTGAAAGTTAAATTTTAACTTAAGGGGTTAATTTTGAGAGGGTGAAATCGGGAGTGAAAAAAAAAATTACCAGGTCGAATGAGGAGTCAAATGAAAACTTGTAAAAACACGGGTTCAAAAATATATATGATGTAGTACTTGTGCACACTTTTCTTTGTTCTTTTTTGAACATCCAAAAATGGCTGCCTCCCTTATCTTGAAAAGTACTGATCAAAAAATTTTGAAAAAATTCCGGAATATTCTCCACAAGGTATATATTGAACGAAAATTGTCATGAGTATACTTTTAATAACTCAAGGTTATCAGTTTTCAACAAATATCAGAAACAAACTTTGTTGAAAACTCATTTGGGGAGTGTTTTGTGAAGTCTAATAAAAAAAAATTACTTTCAAAGCAATCACAGTACGGAACACTAATTGCGTAAATTCAACTTGCACTTGACTGATTTTCTTTATTTTGCCAGTAGGTAGTAGTAAATGTCAGTCTCTTATTTCATTTCAATTAAAGATTTAGGGAATTTTAAAACTGAACCCTAGGCACACATAGCGACAGCGAAAGGGTAAAAGTCAATGTCCATCTATTTCAGTACTGCGCGTAATATAAATGAGCCCAAAATACCGCGTTGAATAAGTGGTGTCGTAATTGCTATATGTGCACCTATCTTGTGTACCTACATAACTAAACTGAGTACTATCTTCAATAGTACTACAATAATAACGAATTTGTATTCCATTTCTTCTTACTATAAGTTTTTTTATTTGCCAGCCAACTGTTTTCCCCGTTGGAGATTTCGACCCCGAAGCTGATGCAAAAGCATTAAAGCAAGCATTCAAAGGCTTCGGTACCGACGAAGATACGGTGATTGATATTCTAGCAAGACGAAGTAATGAACAAAGACGGGAGATTGGAGCTACTTTCAAAACCATGTATGGAAAGGTGAGAATAATAAATATTTTAAGATAGCAAAATTTTCATTACCAATTACAGTTTCGCATGGTATAGGTATAACATATTTAATTTACTCTATGTTATCATAACGTACTATCTTATTAATAAAAATTGTTGATTAAAAACCTTCTATTATTAGAAAAAATAAATAATGTTGAACAAAATGTTTTAACGTAATTGCAGGTTGTCACCAAGGATATAAAATTTTGTTTCAGGTATATTTTCGTCATTAAATTTATGGTATTTGCCTTAATCCCGCAGATAAATAGTACCGGGAATTTGCTTATTGTTTAAAACTAAAATTTTTATTTTTCGTAAGGCATTTGAGTATTCAAAGAAAATACGTTGTATATAAAGTAAAATTCCAATTTTTCCATTTTCTCCCATTTTAGGGTTCCCAGATCACAAAAACATTATTAATGTACCGTACGGAACACTTATGGGATCACTTCGGTGTCCGCCTGTCTGTCTATCAGTCACATCCGATTTTTTCCGAAACTATTTGACATAAAAAGTTGAAATTTGGCACAAATATAAAAATTAATGGCCCAATTAGAGCCGTCTAGTTTTGAAAGTTAGATTTTGACTTAAGGGGTTAGTTTCGGAGGGCGAAATTGAAAATGAAAAAAAATTACCAGATCATTAAGTGGGGTGTCCAATGAAAGGTTGTGAAAACATGAATTCAAAAATATATATGATGTAACATTTGAACACACTGTAACTCACAAACTAACAGACAAGATGTCAAATATTACAGAAATTTTTTGAGAGTTGCCACTAACTGAAAATCATATGGTTTTTTGTTTGTGCTGCCATCGCTAGGAAAGTATCGAAATTTTTCACATTAGTAAGTGTATTGCGTGTAGCAGAACAAACTGTAAAATTTGATTTTTACGACAGAGTAGAATAATTCTAATATCTTAATAAAATTAAATTATTAACAGTAGCTTAGCATTTTTCGCTTTTTAATTTATAAGATATGGCTGTAATTAATCTATAATATATCTAAAATGCAACGTCTCTCTGTCTGTCTGTTCGTTAGTGCGCTTATCACGCAAGAAAAACTTAGCCGATTTACTTGTTTTTTTTTTAATTCATACATATGTTCACTGGCCAGGTAATATGATATATTTTATTACGTTAGGTAACATAAGGAAAAAGCAGTGACGGTAATAGTGAATTAAGTCGGAAAAAAGTGTGTCGCTAGCGCGTTTTCTTGCAATACGCCGCCTAAACCATTAAATATGGAACAATTTTATGTAGCAAAGAATATAATAGATATAAAATGCAACGTCTCTTTGTCTGTCTGAGGTGAAACTTCAAAGTTACTTTTTTAGAAAATAATTCTTTTGTTGTTACTTAAGTTTCATGGTTTGTTTAGATTAAATAAAAAATAAATAGTAATAAAAATAAAACTGCAATAATGAAGCGGAAACTGGGACAGAAAATTACTCTAATGATTAATAATTATATAATTGAAAAATATAATCAATTATTTGTAATTATCCATAAACTCATAAACATTGTATTAAACAATTACGTATTTGTCAAACAAAAATCTTAATCATCATAATTGTACCACTTACGAGCAACATTACCCAATGCATTAATTTTATTATTCTTTTTCAGGATCTTATTAAAGAACTTAAATCCGAACTGCGGGGTAATTTCGAAGATGTCATTATAGCAATGATGTTAGATCCCATCGAGTTCCAAGCAAAAGAACTTCATAAAGCTATTAGCGGACTTGGTACAGATGAAGCTACCATGGTTGAAATTTTGGGCATTCATAATAATGAAGATATTGTTAATATTGCTAATGCTTACGAAGGATGTAGGTATATACAGTGAATTACTATCATATTTACATACATATCGTAAGAGTGAAAAAACCTTATACAGTCAAACCTATTAATTGGTATTCTTTATTTTTTTTACAAGATTTTAGTTTATTTACTATTACTTATGTACTTATACTAAATGAGCACCATCCCCACTTTGCTCTTTTATGTACAGTATAGTACAAAAACAGTTTGTGGAGTGATTCCTTGAGCCAAGCATTCACCATTTTTTTTTCTTAATTTTTAATATTCTCATTCATTTGCCCTGTCGGATGAATGTAATTTCATATTGAAAACATTTTTGGCGCCATTTTTTCGTTTTAGCCGCCGTTTTCAATTATTTAAAGGGACACACAGTATTTAAAAGTAGACATTTCAATCAAAATTTTGAGCCGAAAAAAACCATTTTTTATCGAAACCGAAAATGGACAAAAGAGGTGGTCCGGTTAATAGAGAATGACCCATATAACACATGGGCTGAAAAGTCCCGGGCCTAACAAAGAAAACACGGTTTTTTTGGTTCAAAATTAGCTTTATTCATCAACGTAATCTCCATCAAGAGCAACGCAATCATTCCAGCGCCGCTCTAACATTTCAATACCACTTTTGTAGAACGATTTATCTTTTGCCTCAAAATAGGCCTCAGTTTCAGCGATAACCTCTTCATTCGTGCGAAATTTCTTACCGGCGAGCATTTTTTTCAGGTCTGCGAACAGCCAGTAGTCGCTGGGAGCCAAATCTGGCGAATACAGTGGATGTGGGAGCAATTCGAAGTTCAATTCATGTAGTTTTGCCATTGTTTTGATTGACTTGTGACACGGTGCGTTGTCTTGATGAAACAAAATTTTTTTCTTTGCCATATGCGGTCGTTTCTTTGCAATTTCGGCCTTCAAACGCTCCAATAACGCTATATAATATTCACTGTTGATGGTATTTCCTTTCTCAAGATAGTCGATGAATATTACACCACGCATATCCCAAAATACCGAGGCCATAACCTTTCCAGCCGATTGTTGTGCTTTCGGGCGCTTTGGACGAGGTTCACCAGTTGCTGTCCACTCAGATGACGATCGTTTTGATTCCGGAGTGAAGTGATGGATCCATGTTTCATCCATTGTCACATATCGACGCAAAAATTTCGGTTTGTTACGTTTAAACATGGCCAAACACTGCTCAGAATCATCAACACGTTCTTGTTTTTGATCAACAGTGAGCAAACGCGGCACCCACTTTGAGCAGAGCTTTCTCATAGTCAAATGCTCATGCAATATAAAGCCAACACGTTCTTTTGATATCTTTACGATGTTAGCTAACTCACGCAACTTCACTTTTCGATCATTCAAAACGATTTTATGGATTTTTTTGATGTGTTCTGGTGTTACCGCCTCATTTGGACGTCCACTGCGTTCTGCATCATCGGTGTCTCTACGACCACGTTTGAAGTCAGCAAACCAACGTTTTATTGTTGTTTCTGATGGAGCGGAGTCCCCATAACACTTTTCAAGCCATTGCTTCGCTTGAACGGTATTTTTTCCCATCAAGAAGCAGTGTAAAATTAAAACACGAAATTGTTTTTGATCCATTGTTTTGAAAATAACAAAAGTAGCGTCACTCTTAGCACAATAACTCACAAACTAATGAATAGAATATCATGAAATTTTAACAGCTGTCTTTTGAAGGTTAGTATTAACTGAAAAAAAAGTGACTGCAATAAAACTAGCGCCATCTATGTGTTAGGCCCGGGACTTTTCAGCCCATGTGTTATATATATATATATATATATATATATATATATATACACAGTACAATCCCGATTATCCGAATCGCGAAGTAAATTGTATTCCCATTAAACGAAAAAATCCCTATTATTCGAAACAGACGATGAGTGGTTTCCTTAACGCGTCGGGGACTCCTCGACGTCAAGAATTTCACCGCAGTCTATGTTTTAGTTAGTCGACGAGTGTTAAAGTTACTCATTACGTATATTATTATCGCAGAGGTCGTTTTAATAGATATTTTACAAAATGGAGCGTCATAATAATAAGCGTAAAAGTGTTGTTATTACCTTAAAAGAGAAACTTGAAGCAATTCAATTTAGATAATGGTGAACTTCTTAAAAATATAGCGAAGGATTTAGGTGTAGCCGTGAGTACTGTTTCAAAGTGGAGAAAAAATCGCGAAAAACTTGAACGTTTATTATTGGAGCGTATTTTAGAAGAAGTAGATGAAGGTGGCAATCTTACTGATTGTCTAAAAAAGAGAAATTTGAAAAATGTCATATATTGGATAGCTTCAGCCTGGAATCAAGTAAAGAGTAGTACTCTGGAAAAATCTTGGTCAAAATTGATTCTACAAGAGGAGAGACATTACTCAGAGGCAAAAACAGAAGATAATGAAAGTTTATATCAAATTATTACAAGAATATCAGGATGTGAAAGTGTTACGGAAACGGATATTTGTCAATGGCTAAACAGTGATAGTGAAGAAGATGAAATGGCTGACCAAGAGTTAATTAAAAGTGTGTGCAGAAATGCTAGTAAAATAGACAGTGATGACGATGATGATAACGAAGTAGAAGCCACTGACAGTATTCCAGGAAAAATGTCACATTCAGAAGGACTAGAGGTACTAGAAAAAGCGTTAACTTGTGTAGAATAACAAGAAAATGGAACCGCCGTGAACGTTTTGCTTATCCAACGATGGAGAGACATTGCAGCCAAAAACAGAACTAACGCACGAGTGCAGTTAAAAATTACCTTACCTTTAAGATATTAAAGTTAAGAATGAAACTATTTTATTTTCGATACATATACATAAAATAAGTAAACTAATTGTTCTATTCTTTGTTTTAATAAATACGTATGTACGTAATAGCATATCGTATAAATGCTTTTAACTCAATCTGCAATGTTGTATTCATTCTAAACTTCTATTCCATAAAAAAAAATCGGATTAACCGAAATTTCGATTATCTGAAATCACTTTAGCCCATATTATTTCGGATAATCGAGATTCTTGCGGAAAAAAGCCTTGAAGAGATAAATAACTATCACATATACGTTGTTTTTAAGTTCCTCTGTTATTAGTCCTTATAGAACATAGTTATTAGGAAATATTAGATTGTCGAAAAATATTGCGGCTTTTAAAGTTAAAATTGAGACAATTGTGTTTTATATTTAAAAAAAAAAAATGTTGAACCAAAATGTGCACTGTAAAAATTCTATATTTTCTGAGTCAAAAATTGTGACAATTGGTTTACATAGGCCTCTTTTCAAACTAACTTAACCCTGTTCTGTTCTGTAGAAACCGAAACAAAGAATAGTCTGTAGATCTGGGCTATGTAATGAATCCATTAAAACTTTCCAGCCAAGCTTTCTCAAATTTTACCAGGTATATATCGAAGATGTGTGTGATCTGGCCTTGTCATGGTGAAAAATGACAGACTTTCTATTGACTAATTGCGGCAGATTTTTTTCAATCACTCGCTTCAATCTTATCAATTGCTGACAGTAGAGTTCAGAATCGATTGCCTGGCCATGCTGCAGTAGCTCATGATGCACGATTCCCTTCCAATTCCACCAAACACACAGCATCATCTTTTTTAGCGTCAATCCGGGCTTTGCCATCTTTTGTGGAACTTCATTCTTTTTCGACCACGATCTTTTTCCCACATTAAAATCGTACTTAATCCACTTTTCATTGATCAACTACTTCAAAAATTGCTCGTTTCGTTTCAGTAGAGATTCGCAGATGGATATTCGACCTAGAAATTTTTTTAGCGTCAATTCTTATTACATCGAACTTCTTTTTGTATCCAGATTTCTCTAAATTGTTTAAAACTGGTTGGTGATGGATGTTTAGTTTCTTGGCAATGTCATGGCGACTCACATGCCGGTCTTCCTCAACTTTTGCCAAGGTTCTATCAACTGTTTCCATCATGCATCATTCAAAGATGCGAAGAGCATCTTTGAACGAAAGAGGCTGAACCACCATTTAGCTGTTGGTTTTAGTAACGTATCCTGACCATGAACTGCATAAATGAATTCATAGCCCTGCGTAACATTTGTGCCTTTATCGAAGTAAAATGGTAAAGTGTAGCGAACTTTGCAGAAATTTCACTCATCTTCAAGGCGCTCTAAATTAAGTCTAAATAAATAAATTCCAACAGTTTTTACACATCTACTAGTATCAAATATCAACTTTCTACTGACACTAAGTGTAATCCGATGCGACTTAATTACCTGAGACTACAGTTATCTAACTAGAAAAAATCCCTATATTTTTTCGACAACCCTGTATTTCACTTGATTCCGTTTTTTTTCTTTTTAAATTTTAGTATATCAAACATCATTGGAGGCTGATATAAAAGGTGACACATCTGGGCATTTAAAAAGGCTGTTTGTTTCATTAGCAAACGTGAGTATAAAATATTAATAGAAAATTTGTTTATGGTGTTCCATAAAAAAAATTTATTTTGATATATTTACAGTAAAAAAATTATCATATCAAGCTTGAAAAATTGTTTTTAAAATGCTGTTATCTAAATGTAAACTGCTTGATACGTCGTTTTCTAGATTCCTGCTATTTTTGTCAGATATTTTCTTTTAATGTCCCAGAACGCACAATCGGTATTGCAAACTTTAGTTTTGAGATATTCCGACAAGAAAAGTCCATTTGCGTCATCGTCATAAATACGTGGTGGCCAACTTATCTTTTAGAAAACAATTCATTCGGGAAAACCTCTTGAATAACTGGTAAAGATGTGTTTAAAGTGTGTGAGGCCGCCTAATCTTGTTGAAACCAGATTGTCTGGTTGTAAGGATAAAAATTTTGTAAGGTAGGTCTGAGGGACAGCCCAAGCCCATACTTTAGGAAAATTAAAGACTTATTATTTTGAATTTGTCGGACTATAAAAATGTCAATTATGTTTATTGATGCAGCTGTTAGGGTAAGAATAAAATATTAATAGATAATGAAAAGCTTTCAAACATTTGTTTAACGAACTTGAACTCTGAGTAGTATCAGTTGACTTTAATTCTTGACGTAGATATATCTTCAAAGGTTGCAGATATAAATCTTTACGAAGAATGCGTCTTTACGAACTATTGATTACTTTTGCAGCACTTGATCGCTTGTGTAGGCGGGATTCGCAAACAAACAATCCACGGTTGCATCGCTTCTCAATGTTCTTAGTAGTTCTGCCCAAGGTATATCTAAAGTCTAGTTTTTTCGATTTTGAATTTTTGAACTCGGAGAGTTTCAGTTACATTTTTTGGATATTATTGTATGTGAAATTTTCACCACGCAATAGTCATACAATTATTCTTTTAATCATACATAAAATGCAGGCTTCACTCCAACAAAACGCTCCATAACTATTTTTTTAAGGAACCGGGTTATTTTCTGTGTTTGTGTGTGTTCATTTCGCCCCTACAATCCGTTGTGTTAGAACCATAAATCAAATAATTATTTATAGGACACCGTATTCTAGGAATGAAAGTGTAATAATATTAAAATATATACTAATTCCGTTCGAACTTCGTAGTATTTTTTTTCTGCGATATTCCAATTCTTTTATTCCCCCAGAAAAAAAAAAATGTTTTGTACTGTGCATAATACCTGTTTACAGCACCGAAAACTTCTTCATTCGACTAAAATTTTTTCCCCCAAGTTAATTTTTGAGGTTAGGGAACATAAAAAGTCGCTTGGGGCCAAATCTGGGGAATAGGGTTTGTAGGGAACTATTTTGGAGCCCAGCTCATGCCCTTTTGTCATTCCCACGGCCGATGTGTGTAAGCAGGCGCATTGTCCTTGTGAAGGAGCACTTTTTTTGCGCTAATTTTGATCGCTGCTTCAACTCACTATGCAAACGGTCCAGTAACGTTATGTAATAAGAGCCAATCACTATTTTACCCTTTTCCAAATAGTCAGTCATGATGAACGACTATTTCGAAAGTCCCATAAAACAGTTGCCATCACTTTTCTCACTTATAAAACTTTTTTTGGTGCACTTTTATTGTCGCCAACCCATTGTTTTGACTGCCATTTTGTCTGCGAAGTGTAATGGTGAATCCATATTTCATTTACAGTCATAGAATAATGCCAGAAGTCCTTAGGATTTAATCTGCAACTTTTCCAAACACGATTTTGAAATATCCTTACTCGTGCGTTTTTGGTCTCGAGTCAACAGCGTGGCATCTATCGCGCATTCGGCTTTTTCATTTTTAGAACTTCATTACGTACCAATTCATATGAGATGTCTGCCATCTCAGCAATCTCACGATACCATGAATTTTATCGACCATTTCTTTAGAAGAAACCTTAATCGGGCGCCCTGAACGTGCAGCATCTGCAGTGCTCCTCCGGCCCAATTAAATTTATTTATCCAGTAATAAATTATCTTAAGTGCTGGTGCGGAGCCCCCATGAACTTCCTTCAGTTCAGTATCGATCTGAGCCGCAGTTCACTTTTTTAAATAAAAATGTTTTATGTAAGTATCAAGATCACTTACGATAGCTGCTAACAAACAACTGCACGTTGTATCTGCTGGAAATTTTCAAAACAGACCAAACTTTTCAATCCACCCTCGTGTACATATATATATATATATATATATATATATATATATATATATATATATATATATATATATATATATAATAAATTGAAGGCGTTTCTTGAACCAGTTTTAGATATTCTTTTTTGTTTTTTTCTTTTTGGGAATGTGATTCTTGATCAATTTAGGCAAAAACTGTTTTTGGTAAAATTATAGGTTCTGTCAAATTTAGTGTTGGTTCATTATTGCTTTTATAATGAATAAACCGACACCAAATTTGTCAGAAAATATAATTTTTTCCAAAAACAATTTTTGGCTAAATTAACCACCTTCCTTCCCAAGAAAAAAATAAAAAAGTATATATATATATATATATATATATATATATATATATATATATATACATATATACATATATACATATATACAGTGAAGTCCGTTTATAACAAACTCCAAAAAATCACTAAAAATGGTTCACTATATCCGAAGTTCGTTACAAACAGAAAAGAAAGTCTAATATCATTTTTTCCCCCATTAGATTAGGCGCTAATGCTTAAAAAAGTAAATAATTATCAAATTAAAAACGTTCAAATGAAAGTAAAACAAGTCACACTAAAGTTACGAGTATTATATATATATATATATATATATATATATATATATATATATATATATATATATATATATATAAACTTGATTGGTTTTTCTTGGGTATTTAGGTTCTTTTGGAAAATACAAACTACTTTATTTGACGTTTTGCCTTATTTTTTTTAGGCATTTTAAAAATTCTTTATTTTTTAATATTCATTGAGTATATACCTTGAAAGTCAACAAACAGTTGACCTTCAAGGTATATACTCAATGAATATTAAAAAATAAAGAATTTTTGAAAATGCCTAAAAAAAATAAGGCGAAATGTCAAATAAACTAGTTTGTAACACCAAATTTGACAGACAATATAATTTTACCAAAAACAATTTTTGCCTAAGTTAATCAATAACCACATTCCCAAAAAGAAAAAAACAAGAAAGCATATATATATATATATATATATATATATATATATATATACTTTTTTGCTTTTTCTTTCTTCTTGGGTTCTTGATTAATTTAGTCAAAAATTGATTTTGTTTGAATTATATTTTCTGTCAATTTGGTGTTGGTTTATTATCATATACGTTTCGACCATACTTGGTCCTCATTAGTATTATTTGCTTATCCTTAAAAGAGAATTTCATCTTAATTAAAAGTTTAAAAATAATTAATAGACAAAGCACTTACCAATATTCACATTTCTGACGCTAAAAAATATATATATTATATATAAATTATATTAAGTGTAATCTAAGACAGACTTTTCGCCATCGTGTAAAACTAAAAGAAATATCTAAAAAATAAATTGCCAAGAACAACCAAAATGGTCAAGATTTTGACGTTACAGACTAAACATATACTTATTGTCCAGCAATGGATAAAACATTAAGGCAGAATATTCCAAACTTTAAAACCATAATAGTCATGCAAAAAATTTCATTTAATTAGTATACACATCATTATGCTTGTGACGAATGATAATAATCTCATGACTGGACACAGTTCTGACGTCTTCTGGGAACTATTAGTTATAGATTTTTTACATGTAATTAATATGGGATGACACGAAACTGTGTTTACATTCTATGTAAAAGATGATTAATTCTGAAGTTAATTGAAAACACCTAACAAGGTCAACGTCAATAGGACAGGCAAACTAAATGTAAACAACGATAAAACTATGACTAGCTATAAATAAAATGTGTCCAATGTGTATTAACTTTTTAGGCATTTTATATATATACTTTGTAAAAAATTTCATCTATTCATTTTTATTTTCGAAATCAATAATTTTCGTAAGTAGGTTACATCTACAGACGTATTCATTTAAATATAACATTTCAGAATTTTTTCACCGTACTAAACAAAAGCATTTGGGACGTATTCAGGATTTAGTATTTAAAGGAGTATTTCAATATTTCCTAAAATTATTTAAAATTAATTTAAATATTTCAGTCCAAAAATATATATTTTTTTTGAAGGTTCCTTGGTCATTATTTTTATTAGTGATAATCTCGAGGGGATACGGTCTTTTTATCTCCTTGATCCTACAGTCACAGTCTAAAACACTATTTTTCTTTACAATTTCTACAATTAATACGAATAATTCACAGGTATACAAAAAAAAATCTTTTAAGTGAGATACGTATTTTTTTAAGTATTTTTATATGCCGTATCCAAAAAAATTATAACAAAAGATCTCTACCCTGAGGTTTTTTCAAAAAACACACTTAAACTTGCCAGAAAACTATTAAATTGAAAAAAATACAGCTTAATAAATAATGAAACTGTATAATCATTAAAATTATGGAATAAAACTATTATTTCGGACTTCTTTAAATATTCTAAATCTATATTTATCATAAAAACTAAAAAATATTAATTAGGTTTTAGTGTTCATGTTTAACAAAAAAGATGCATATACCACCTTTAACTAAGCTACGCAGCAAACTGCTGTTTAAAATAATTATGTGCAACCGCTAAATTAAAAAATTGTTTTTAATTTATATTAGTATTGAACAAAACTATGATTTGATTGCATTTATTTACTTATAAAGCATTTTACCAACTACATAGCACCCTTATAAGTGCGAGAAACTAAACTTAAAACTTAATTTTTTTATGTCAAGTCAAGATTAAGAATTTCAAAAAAAAACGGGAAAGTTTTATTCAATATTAATAAAAATAACCGGTCAAGTGCAAGTTGAACTTGCGCAATTAGTGTTCCGTACGTTGATTGCTTTTAAAATAAAAAATGTTGTAACGGAAGTATAAAATGATCAGTGGCTTCACAAAACACACCCCAAATGAGTTTTCAACAAAGTTTATTTCCAATCTTTACTGAAAATTGATGACCTTGAAATTTCTGTTTTTAATTGATAATTTTCGTTCAATCTACAACTCGTGGAGAATATTTCAGAATTTTTGCAAAATTTTTTGATAAGTACTTTTCGAGATAAGGCGGGTGGACAGCGATTTTTCACGATTTTTTAAAAATAATACAAAGAAAAGTGCGCTCAAGTATTACATTATATATATATTTTTTACTCGCGTTTTCACAAGCTTTCATTTGACACTACACTCGATTACTTAGTAAAAAAATTTTTTTTTCACTTTCGATTTCACCCCCCAAAACTAACCCCTTAAGTCAAATCAATTCCTATATTATTACCAAATTTCAACTTTCTATGACAAATAGTTTCGGAGAAAATCGGGTGTGACAGACGGACAGACACCGAAGTGATCTTATAAGTATTCCGTACGGAACACTAATTAAAATCAATTTTTTAATTTAGCAGTTGCACATATTTATTTTAAACAGCATTTGGCATGTAGCTTAGTTAAAGGTGGTGTATGCGTGTTTTTTGTTAAACATGCTCACTAAAACCTAATCTTTTAAAGTTTTTATGACATATGTAGATTCAGAACATTTAAAGATGTCCGAAGTTGTGTTTATTTCATAATTTTAATGGTTTATTAAAAGGTATTTTTTTTTCAATTCAATAGTTTTCTGGCAACTTTAAGTGTGTTTACTGAAAAAATCTCACGGTGAATGTCTTTTTTTATGATTTTTTGGGATTCAGCACAAAAAATACTTAAGAAATCAGGTGTCTCACTTAAAAGCCAGAGATTTTTTTGTATACCTGTGATAATCTATACTTAGCTATTTCGCTTAGTTTCTGTACTTACAAGATCTGCAATAGGTGAGGTTAGATTTTTTTTAAGCTCCCATCGAGGATGCCCAAATAGCTCAAAAACTATAAATCATCTAGTAGCCACCTTATAGATATTGGATCTGAGATCTTGAATATTGATGAAAGTTGCACTTTACCAAGAATTATATAAGTTTTTTTTTTCATTTTTATATACTCTAGTGTTTTTATTACGAAACTGTGTTATCAAATTATAACGTATTTTTAGGGTCATCGAGATGAATCTGATGAAGTAGATGAAGAATCTGCACGACAGGATGCCCAAGCGCTCCTTCAAGCTGGAGAACTTTTATTTGCAGGAACCGATGAATCTGTTTTTAATATGGTAAGAATGTACATTGAATAATGAATTTTGAATTTTTAGTACTAAATATAATACTAACTATAACTGCTGTCAATTTCAAATACATCTTCTTCATTATTTGCTTATTCTTTGGGAAAGAAAAGTTAATATACCAAATAATAATGATTAATTAAAAAACTGTTTTATTTCAGGTTTTGTGCCAAAGGAACCGTCCTCAACTCAGGCAAATATTCCACGAATATGAAAACATAACTGGTCATTCCATGGAAAAGGCAATCGAAAATGAATTTTCCGGCACAATCAAAGACTCAATGTTGATGTTAATTCACTCTGTACGAGATCCTATTGATTTCTTAGCCACGAGGTAGTTATGTTTGACTTTTACAAAAAGTATTAATAATGCAGAAATTAGCTATTGAATTGCTGTCCATTTATACATAAGAGAACTTTGGCAGTACCAAAAACCGTATCAACTAGTCACTGCAAAATCAGTATATAAATATTAAGAAGGACGTTTATCTATAAAAATATATATAAAATGCAAAGTCTCTCTGTCCGTCTGTCCGTACTCCGTATCCGATTTACGTGCTTTTTTTAACATGCATATGTTCGTTTATTACGTTTAGTACCATAAGGAATAAGCAGTGACGATAATAGTGAATCAAGTCGGAAAAAAGTTTGCCGCTAGCGCGTTCTCTTGCAGTACACTGCCTAAACCATTAAATATAGAACAATATCATGTAGCAAAGAATATAATATATATAAAATGCAACGACTCTCTGTCTGTCTGTCCGTTAGTGCGCTTATGACTTGAGAACCACTTATCCGATTTATGTTTTTTTTTTAATTTTTACATTTGTTCTCTGGCCAAGTTATCGATAATCTTCTATAATACATATATATATATATATATATATATATATATATATATATATATATATATATATATATATATATATATATATATATGTATCTATATATATATATATGTATATATGTATATATATATATATATATATATATATATATATATATATATATATATATATATATATATATATATATATATATATATATCTATATATATATACATATATATATATATCTATATATATACATATATATATATATATATATATATATATATATATATATATATATATATATATATATATATATATATATATATATATATATATATATATATATATATATATATATATATATATATATATATATATATATATATATATATATATATATATATATATATATATATATATATATATATTATATATATATATATATATATAATGCCACGTCTCTCTGTCTGTCAGTCTGTTTATCCGTTAGTGCCCTTATCACTTAAGAAGCACTTATCCGATTTAAGTGTTTTTTGTTAATTCATACATTTATTCTCTGGCCAGGTTATCAATAATCTTTGATAATATATATAAAATGCAACGTCTCTCTGTCTGTCTGTCTGTCTGTCCGTTAGTGCGCTTATCACTCGAGAACCACATTCGTTTTACGTTTTTTTTTAATTCATACATTTGTTCTCTGGCCAGGTTATCTATAATCTTTTATAATATATATAAAATGCAACGTTTCTCTGTCTATCTGTCTATCCGTTAGTGCGCTTATCACTTGAGAATCACTTATCCGATTTACGTGTTTTTTTTAAAAACATACATATGTTCCCTGGCCAGGTTATGGGATATATTTTATTATGTTAGGTAAGGTAAGAAATAAGCAGTAACGATAATGGTGAATCAAGTCAGAAAAAAGTTTCCCACTAGCGCGTTCTCTTGCAAAACACTGCCTAAACCATTAAATATAGAACAATATCATGTAGCAAAGAATATAATATATATAAAATGCAACGTCTCTCTGTCTGTCTGTCCGTTAGTGCGCTTATGACTTGAAAACCACTTATCCGATTTATGTTTTTTTTTTAATTTTTACATTTGTTCTCTGGCTAAGTTATCCATAATCTTCTATAACATATATATATATATATATATATATATATATATATATATATATATATATATATATATATATATATATATATATAAAATGCCACGTCTCTCTGTCTGTCTGTCCGTTTGTCCGTTAGTGCCCTTATCACTCAAGAAGCACTTATCCGATTTAAGTGTTTTTTTTTTTTTAATTCATACATTTATTCTCTGGCCAGGTTATCAATAATCTTTGATAATATATAAAAATGCAACGTCTCTCTGTCTGTTTGTCTGTCCGTTAGTGCGCTTATCACTCGAGAACCACTTATTCGATTTACGTTTTTTTTTTTTAATTCATACATTTGTTCTCTGGCCAGGTTATCTATAATCTTCTATAATATATATAAAATGCAACGTTTCTCTGTCTATCTGTCTATCCGTTAGTGCGCTTATCACTTGAGAATCACTTATCCGATTTACGTGCTTTTTTTTTTAAAAACATACATATGTTCCCTGGCCAGGTTATGGGATATATTTTATTATGTTAGTTAAGGTAAGAAATAAGCAGTAACGATAATGGTGAATCAAGTCGGAAAAAAATTTCCCACTAGCGCGTTCTCTTGCAATACATCGCCTAAACAGTTAAATATGTAACAATATCATTTAGCAAAGAATATGATATATGTAAAATGCAACGTATCTCTGTCTCTCTGTTCGTTAGTGCGCTTATCACTCGAAAACCACTTATCCGATTTACGTGTGTTTTTTTTGTTCATATATATGTTCCAGGTTATATAATAATGAAAATAATCTATAATATACATAAAATACAACGTCTCTCTGTCTATCTGTCTGCCTGTCCGTTAGTGCGCTTATCAGTCGAGAACCACTTATCTGATGTAAGTGTTTTTTTTTTTTAATTTATACATATGTTCTCTGGCCAGGTTATAGGATATATTTTATTACGTTGGCTAATATAAGAAGTAAGCAGTGACGATAATATTGAATCAAGTCGGAAAAAAGTTTGTCGCAAGCGCACTCTCTTGCAATACGCTGCCTAAACCATTAAATATGGAACAATATCATATAACAAAGAATACAATATATATAAAATGCAACATCTCTCTGTCGGTCTGTCTGTTAATGCCCTTATCACTCGAGAACCACTTATCTGATTTACGTGTTTTTTTAAATTCATACATTCATACAGGTTATATAAAAATAATAATAATCTGTATAATATATAAAACGCTGTCTCTCTGTCTGTCCATTAGTGCGCTTATCATTCGGAAACCACTTATCCAATTTACGCGTTTTTTTTAATTCTGAATATTTATCAAAAAAAATCTGTAACATATATAAAACGCAACGCCTCTCTGTCTGTCTGTTCGTTAGTGCGCTTTACACTCAAGAACCACTTATCCGATTTACGTTTTTTTTTTATAAATACATATGTTCTCTGGCCAGGTTATAGGATATATTTTAGGTAACATAACGAATAAGCAGTGACGATAATAGTGAATGAAGTCCATGCTAGCAGAGCCGTGGGCATGGCTCGTAATAAATATATCTTTCATACACTTTTAAATTCTTTAAATTTAATTGGAGAATATCTAGATACACAAAACCATGGTTGTTATAAGCGCAATCAAACCTTGTTAGAAGAGTGTTGAGTCCTTAATTTGTGCGTTGATATGGCATACTGAGTACAGAATAATTTCTTATATTTCTTGTAAAGATCATGATCCTCAACAGAATCTCAAAGAACTCATTTAGCGAATTAATGGACCACGTTAATGGTTATATTAGTTATATTAGTCATTCATCAGTTTTAAATACCCGATAAATTATCAAAGATAATCCACTCGTGATAATTTTCGTTCAATTTACACCTTATGGAGAATATTCCAGAAATTTATTGGTCAGCACTTTTTGAGATAGGGAAGGTGGACAGGGATTTTTGGCTATTTTATATAATACAAAGAAAAGTGTACGCAAGTATTACATCATATATATTTTTAAACTCGTGTTTTCACAAACTTTCATTTGACACCCAACCTGGTAAAAAAAATTAACTTCCCATTTCACCCCCCAAAACTAACCCCTTAAGTCAAGATTTAATTGCACGGCTCTGATTGCACCATCAATTTATATATTTGTGCCAAATTTCAACTTTCTATGTCGACTAGCTTCGGGGAAATCGGGTGTAACAGACGGAGAGACGGACGAACAGACGAACGGACAGATTAGACTGTCAGACACCAAAGTAATCCTATAAGTGTTCTGTAGGGAACACTAACAAGAATGTAAAATTCGTCCATTATCCATATTTAAGATAAAACAAAATATAAAGATCCTCTTTTCTTATTTTTGTTCAGACTTCATGACGCCATGGCAGGCATCGGAACAGACGACAGGACCTTAATAAGGATAGTCGTAGGGAGATCTGAAATTGACCTTGGAGAAATCAAGGAAATTTACGACGCCAAATATGGCAAGAATCTGTCTGAAAGGATAGAAGTAAGTAGAAATAAAAATGGGAAGGGTGATAAAATCGATATACCTAGAAATAGAAAAAAAGATGCATGTTGGATTAATGTTCGTTAAGTTATTTTGTTCTTGGATTTTTTGGTATTAATATAATACTTAATACAGATTTTTCCAAATTTACTATATTGCAGTAAAGTTCTATTGTCAAAAATGTAACTTTACCCTAATAGTATTTAAAAAATATTTAATATTTACTGAGAAATATCCGGATTTTTATGAGCTAAATGTACATAAAAAATATATTTCCAAAGGAGGCAAACGAGCATTTCTTTCAGTTTATTTATCACCTATTTTTGCTTCCACTTATTTCACATATTTTCATCTTTTATTCTATTCATAAACACATAGAATTCTTTGCTTAATATTCGTTTTCTTCGCTTCGCTTTTTTATTTTTTAAGCTTCTTTCTATAATTGAACTGTGCTTTAGAAAATAACATTATTTTATTGATTGACAAAAAGGGAATCGATTTAAACTACTTTACCTCTTTGTTGCAAGAAAGCATAAAGTGATCTAAAAGGGTGTCAATCGAATGTTTGGACATATATAAACAAAATTAAAACAAATAATGTTAACGATATAGGGAGTTACTGAATTCAATGACCAGTCATAGTACATGGAAAACTTAAATTTATTTGGGGCTGTTTTTTAAATAATAAATAATTTTTAAAAGATGAAATAATTTATAATATTTTGCAAAGTAACTTATTTGAGTATTAGAGAATGACACTACACAACAGTTATCACCACTAAACCAAACATTTGTTTTTCAGTCGACGCCCATTTCGTTAACAATGTTAGTATCATGAGCGATAATTGACTCAAGTCGGTCATCGCTCCTGATACTGCTAACATAGTTAATTAATACTATAAGCTCCCAAAATAAATGCACCCATATAGGGAATATATATTCTATATACTTTGACCCCTATATCTTTCAGATGAGTATATTTTACTTCCCTTGCTAAAGAGAAGATTTTTTTATTTCCTCACGTTTCACAGTCTCTAGATTACAAAAAAACATAATTTCCCAGTTTCGTCGGTCTGTAGGTCTGTTGCTACTATAACTTTCGAATGAAATAAGATATCGAATTCAAATTGGGCGCAAATACGACCTTTAAGGTAGAAAAGGAACCATTGTGTGAGGGTTGCGACATATTGTATAGATTTAATAGTATTATGATAATTTTATTGGTTTTTGGTTGATGAATTGACAAATTTTAGACATAATTATTTACAGTCAAACATACCAGGTGTACAAGTATGAAATGCGGATTTTTTTCTAAAAAAAACATGTTAAATTCGGAAGAATGACAAAAAGTGCTTTATTCAAAGTGTGCTCCATCCTCCACGCCAGTAAAAATCTTCCCCTTTTGCTGCGAACCATTCATCGAGTCAGTTTTTTACATCTTCGTACGAACCAAAGCGCTGCTCAGCAAGTGCGTGACCCATCGATGCAAACAAGTGGTAATCGGTAGGAGCCAAGTCTGGTGAGTAAGCCGCATGGAGTAGAACTTCCCAGCTGAGTGCTTCCAACGTGTCGCGAACTGGTTTTGCCGTATGTAATGGAGCATTGTCATGAAGAAAAATGACTTTGTGTTGCCTCTCTCGGTATTCTGGCCTTTTTTCAAGCAGCGAATCATTCAAGTCGGTCAATTGTTGTTGGTAACGTTTAGTATTAACCGTTTCCCCAGGTTTTAACAGCTGATAATAGACCACGCCCGTCTGGTCCCACCAAACACAGAGCATCGTCTTTCTGCCAAAGCGATGATTTTTTGCGCTTGGGATTCTCCAAATAAATCCACTTTTCATCCCCTGTAACTATACGATGCAAAAACGACTTCCTTTTGTACCGAGCGAGCAAAATGTCACACGTGTTTTTGCGCTTTTCCATTTGCCTGTCGTTCGGCTTCTGAATCTTTCCCATCTCTCGTAGCCGATTGGAAACAGCTGGTTGACTACCGCCCAATGGCTTGGCGAGTTGTTTTTGTGTTAGCGAATCATCTTCGTCCAACAATGCTTGCAATTTTACATCTTCGTATTTTTTTGGCGGTTTTCCACGTTCCTTGTCTGCAACATCGAAGTCACCACTTTTGAAGCGCCGAAACCATCGTTCACACGTATCTTGCGATGGAGCATGTTCACCAAAAGCTTCTCGAAGTAATCGGTATGATTCAAGAGCAATTTTCTTCAAATGAAAACAAAAAATGAATGCTGTCCGCGAATGCTCTTTATTCGGTATAAATTTCGACATATTGAACACAACAACACAACACTATGCACACACTTTTTCAATTTATCACTCATGCTCGTCTAACACTTGTTGATGACACAACAAAATGGCGCAGTATCAAATCTTTATAGCACAAACTGCATTGGTGCACCATCTGTTGTCTGAAATCCGCATTTCATACTTGTACACCGGGTATAGACCCGGGTCCACATAAATAAAATATTTCCGTTGTGTGTTGAACGTTGCATTCGGTATAAATATTTTCGCGGCAAATTTCAATTTATTTCCACGTAAATTTGTGCATTGTGCGCCGTGCGTAGGCGCTCCAGCTGTGCGCGGGAACTTTTCCATTCGTGTTGGCATAAGGTTCGTTCCAACCTTAAATCAGAAACCGATTTCCAGCAATTTGCAAGTCGTGTTTATCGCGCATGTCTGTAAAATATTGACTTCTGATTAATTTTTATATGGATATGGAAATATAACCTAACAAACTTAGGCCGGTCGAATCTTTGAATCTTGCCATTAACTATTTTTTATTTACAAGGCTAAGCATAAAAGTCAAAATGGATCTAGAAGGTTAATGTGTAAATATATCCAACATTATTTATTAACGGTATAATTACTAAATCACTCCAAATGTTGGAATTTGTGAGATGTTCTCACGACTTTCGTGGTGTCCAAGCAATACAAGCTTTTTTAAAATACTTTTATTCAAAGTTTCCACTTTGTCGGATTATAGGTTATGTTGCAAGCAAAATCAAAATAGTTGCAACACGCATGCGCCAAATTATTGGTTAGAAGATAATCCGCAAACTGTTCTGATAGTTTTCAAACAGGTTTGAATTTTAGTTGGAACATAAAACTAACAGTTTGCTAACCGTTAGTAACTTTGGTTGGAACGCAATTAACTTACTGCGCAGAATCCCGACTGTAAGAAACTGTTTCTGATGCGGGTTGGAACGAACCTATTGTTTTGCGCTGATGTATTTGCAAATAAAGGAGATGGAATGAGAAAAAGATAATGTAATATTCTTAATACGAGAGTACGAAAAACATAAACTCCTTTGGGGTCCCAAGGATGGGTGGCATTTTAATAAACAGATCACGCGAAAAAATCGAATTTCGTGTGTTGATTAAACACTGTTTTTTGATGCGATTTACTCGTTTGCTGAATTTAAACGCGGTCGTACAGACAAAAATGATGCTGAACTCTCTGGACGTTCAAATGAGGTGATTACACCGGAAAACATCCACAAAATTATTTTAGATGATCGTAAAGTAAAATTGTGTGAGATAGCTGACACGTGTTGATCATATTTTGCATGAACATTTCGGTATGAGAAAGCTTTGTTCGAAATGGGGACCATGTTTGCTCACAGTGAACCAACAACAACAACGTGTTGATGATTCTGAGAGCTGTTTGGACCTGTTTAAGCGCAATAAAAAGGAGTTTTTCGTGCGATATGTGACAATGGATGGAACATGGATCCAACACTACACACCGAAATCAAATCGGCAGTCAGCTGAGTGGACAGCAGCCGGTGAAAGCCGCCCGAAGCAACCAAAGATACAACAGTCGACTGGGAAGGTTTTGGCCTCTGAATTTTGGGATAAACATGGAATAATTTTCATCGGCTATGCTGAAAAGGGAAAAACCATCAATAACGAATATTATATAAAGTTATTGGTGCGTTTGAAGGCAGAAATCGCAAAGAACATATGAACAAGAAAAAAGTGCTCTTTCATCATGACAATGCACCGTGCCACAAGTCACCGGTTACGATTGCATGAATTGAAATTCGAATTGCTTCCTCATCCACCGTATTCTCCAGATTTGGCCCCTAGCGACTATTATCTATTAGCAGACCTCGAAAAATGCTCGCGGGAATTTTGGCTCCAATGTAGAAGTTATCGCCGAAACTGAGGCCTATTTTGAAGGCAAAGACAACTCCTTCTACAAGAAAAGTATAGAAATGTTAGAAAAGCGTTGAACGAATTGTATCGCTCCTGAAGGAGATATGTTGATGAATAAAGTCGAATTTTGCAAAAAAATGTGTTGTTTTAAGTAGCTAGGCTAAAAACTTTTCAGCCTACGTGTTATTCGGTAAGAGGAAGTTAAACTTAATAGTAAAACTGCGTGTTTGCTAAGGAAATACTGAATATATCTCTTTACTGATTTTTATTAAAACAGTTTTGTGAAGATCTTTATATATTGTATACATATTTCAAATTACACAAAAGGTTTTTTTCTAATATTACAATTTACTACAAGTAAAGTTATTACGGCTGAATTAAATCCCTTGTGTGGCACTCCTTCTAAACAGTTATATATTGTATCACACTACCGAGTTCCACCCAATTTTTCTCACGATATAATTAAATTATTACGTAGTGTACGTCACATTTCCACCAAACTGATGCTAATAAACTCTATAATAACGTCGTTAAATATGATTTATTAATAGATTACTACTAATAATAATTTTAGTGATGAAATCCTGAGGAATATTAAATGTCTAGACGTATTAATAATTAGAGGTGGGTAATTTGTGACACATACCGCTTCGCTGAACAGGGTTTCTACTTGGCTGAACCGACTTACGCTTTCAATTGGAATTAGTTTATAGATCACACCAATCCAACACAAAAAAGAACTAAAGTCGAACTCGAGTATAGGAGCGAACCGAACGAACTCCTTGGCTTGCGCGGAATGCCGAATTAGGAATCTGTATATCTGTGTATACATTTTTGTATAAAATATACTACCGTATACATCAATCAGTCACATTTTTTATTCAATATCTTAATTTTTTCAACAGTTTCTAACTAATTTAAGATAATATACACAGTCTGTCAAGTATGAACGTGTCCGCGATAATCATTTTTAGTAGACACGATTCTAGCGATTCAACAAAAAATCGGTAGAGGGAACCTTTGTCTACGACGCATTTTAGTAAAAGTATCAGTCGATTCCGAACTTTCGTCGAAATCACGTAAAATCCAAAATCAGTCACTTGTTTGCGCATCGGTTCGAGGCAGTCTTTTTTGTTCACATCCAAAGGGGCCTAAAATGACACATTTAGCGGCTGCTAAATATATTAAAAAGTCGGTATCGTTTGTGAAGAAGTGGGTAAAATTAAGAAAATCTGGTTTGAATGTGTACCATGAGACCATCCGATAACATCTTCGTGCTCATGATGTCAAATTCCGAAAAAAGTTGAAGAAACTTTTGCTGGGCGAAATCACGTCGCGAGGAGGTTTGCCTGGGCCCACGATAAGATACTAGAGTGGCCCTCACAATTTCCGGATGCCAACCCTATTGAAAACCTTTGTTCCCTTGTAAAGAGAAAGCTCAGAGGAAAGACTCTGAGGACTTTAACTCGAGAGATTCGAAAAATTTGCAGTGTGTGCAGAAAATCTCGTCGACAGCATGCCTCGAAGATGTCAGGCGATTATTGTTGCAGGAGATGATTGGACATATTACTAAGGTAATTGCGTCGTTCTTAGCACACCAAAGAATACATTGATGGCAAAAAATGTTCTCGAAACACATTTTTTTCAAGAATACGAACGGTCACGTTCTGACATGACGGGCTCTATGTGATGGTGGTGTTGATGTTGAATGTAATTTACATTCTTTCTGTGGATTTGCTTGAGGGACACTTATTATTTATATAATTTCTACTTGATACGGATGTCTATCCTCTGCACTACAAAGGTAGTTAAACGCAAAAATGAAATACGTCTGAAAGGCAAAAAGATCCGAAATCTTCCCTTCAAATACAGTGTTTCAGTGATCCGGGTCTTCGCGTTGACTCAAATCACCCAGCCCTGTTAATAATTTAAATAAGCCCATCTATTTTAAATGTACATCCAGGTTTAATACAAAATTTGCTGTTGGACTTTCTCTCACGTATGTATATTTGTATAAATTAAGAGCCTTTGCACATACATCGACCATGGGCAACCGCAGAAGGATATTTATGTTTATGCAAGATTCTTTGATAATTACGATACATAAAAAAAGGTTACCTTAAAGTAGAATTAATATATTAATATTATACCTGAATATAAAAAGTAGTAAAATTTGGAATAATGTTGTTAAGCTTAGTGTGAATTATCGTCTGAAAATTATTTTAATTATTAATTAGGCTCAAAGCCAATGTAAAGTTCAAGTATCATTAAACTTTTACTGCGTTTCAATTGCAAAATAAGTAAAATTTTATTAGTAACCAGGGCAACAAAATTTTAGTTTTTAGATTCATTTTCTTTAAAAATTAAAGTAGAAAAAAAATAATGAAATTTGAGTTAGTTAGATCTGAAAAACTAACTAATCTCCTGCAGGGTAAGAAACAGTAGAATGGATCAATTTCGTATTTACAAGCTAATATATACATGGGCTAAATATCCCGGGCCTATACATATATATTTTATATATATTTTTCAGTTATACTAACCTTCAAAGACAGCTGTTAAAATTTCATGATATTCTATTCATTAGTTTGTGAGTTATTGTGCTAAGAGTGACTTATATATATATATGTATATATATATATATATATATATATATATATATATATATATATATATATATATATATATATATATACACACTCCTGGACAAAATTAACGCAACAATATATTAAATCATACAAATCTCTATAATGAATTAATTTTAATAATTTTTTATGAATATTGGTTACACTAAAAGTTAGAAAAAACTTATTCGGATACTTTAAAAGTGAATTAGCTACCAAATTTCTCTATCAATTTCGAATTAAAATTATTCTTAAGACCTAATAACAAAATCGTCGAAATTATGTAATAATGAAAAAAATAAACTGGGACACTAGTAGCAAAATTAATTTTGTAACTGGGACACTAGTAGCGTGTGTTGCCTCCTCTACTTCGGATAACAGCGTTTATGCGCCTAGGCATGCTTCTAATTAAATTTTGGATAAAATCTTGAGGAATTTGCTCCCATTCTGTGATAACTGCATTTTCAAGTTCCCTTAGGTTTCTAGGTGCAGGTATATGACGTTTCACATTTTTCTTAAGGTGATCCCATACATGTTCTATCGGATTCTGATCCGGGCTTTTTGGTGGCCATTGCATAATCGGTATATCAACTTGATTAAGATAATCGAGTACCACCCTAGCCACGTGAGGTCGAGAGTTGTCTTGCATAAACAGGAAATTGGGCCCCACAAAATGACCGAAAGGCATCACATGTCCTATTACAATATTCTCAAGATAGTAGTCAGCATTCATAGATCTCGTACGGACAGGAACTAACTCTGTGCGAGCATCAAAGCAGATGCCACCCCAGAACATAACAGAGCCACCGCCGAATGGAATCCTTGCAGAGATATTGCAAGGAGGAAACCTCTCTCCTGGTCTTCGCCATACTCGCTCACGACCATCTGGATGTTTTAGACTAACCCTAGTTCGATCTGTGAAGAAAACTTGTTTCTAATCATCCACAGACCAGTTTTCGTGATTTCGAGCAGAACGTAATCTGGCAACTCTGTTCTCTCTAGTAAGCAAGGGCGCAGTGGCTGGTCTCCTACTGTTTAATCCAGGTTCATTTAACCGTCTTCTAACTGTTTTAGAAGAAATTGTGACATCGCGAACAGCTTCGAGTTCGTTTCTTATTATAGAACTAGTGACAGTCCTGTTTCTTAAAGCATATTGTCTTATAAAACGTTCATCTAGGTCGCTAGTGCATCGTTTTCGCCCTTGCCCTAGCCTCCTAGAATAAGTTCCTACTTCATTCAAGCGTCTTACCATACGACTTATTGTGGAACGATGTTTGCCTAACAAATTGGCAACATAACTCTGACAATATCCCTCGTCCAATAACACTGAGGCTCGCACTACCTCGTGTTCAGTTAAATTCCTTGTTCGATTCATTTATCTAATTCTTCGGGGTCAAAAATAAAACAGTCTGCCACAAAAACGTATTACTTTGAAAAAGAGAACAATTTATAAGCTTACTTTTAAAGAAAATCTATCGCATTATTACAGAAAATTGTTTATCTTCTAAAAAATTCTTTGAAAACTGTAAATCTAAACGAATTGTTTTGATTTCTGTCATGAACAACGAAACAAAATATGCATAGCCTACTATTCAAATACCCGATAAACTTTAAAACTGACATAAGAAAAAGATGAATTAATTTTCAGATTGTTGCGTTAATTTTGTCCAGGAGTTATATATATATATATATATATATATATATATATATATATATATATATATATATATATATATATATATATATATATATATATATATATATATATATATATATATATATATATATATATATATATATATATATATATATATATATATATATATATATATATATATTATGTATATATATCATCATGGTAACCATTAAACTAGCTAATTGTGACTTTGATAATGCTGGCTTAAATTCGCGTCCGAATTGTATCATGGTGCAAAGGTTCTTAGAATTCTAATGAATTTTAATTTTTGCTTCATCTTTTTTTCTTCTGCATTACTTTAGTGGTTAACTGCTTAATTTTTTTTGTGCTTTATTGATTATGTTGTTTAATTTGCATGTTTTTCTCTCATATCACCTATCGTCTTACTTGCTAACTCTTTCTTTTTTCAGCAGGACACCTCAGGAGATTACAAGAAAACCTTAGTTACCATTGTAGGTTAGTTCGGTTTATTAAGACCGGCAAAAAAGTATTTTAACATATAGCGTTTTTTTAATGTTCACACAAACGAAACAATTTATAAATCAGGCCTTTTAAGAGTTAATAAGTATATTTTTAGATTGCTTTTTACATCGATAGCTAGGTAGTAAGTATTAGGAATAAGATTCCCAAAGGTTTTAAAAGTTTCGATAACTTTTTATATTAATATGAAAATTTTACCCTTTTGAACGTAGTTATATTTAAGGAAATTTAATATTTTTGCCTTTATATAGTAGTCACTATTGCTCTTTTTCTTGTTTATATATGATAAATAAAGAATCCTTATAGTTTTAAAATTTAAAAATACGGTAATATAAAACAATAAAATTTTATAGGGTACAAGTATTGTGTTTCATTTCTTAATGAATGTAACCTTGGATACGTTCAATGTTACAAAATAAGATTTATGACTGTTAAATTCTAAAAAATCAGTTTAAATTTACTTAAAAGTGTAAATAACTAGCATCATTCAAGTAGTTAGGTAAGTACAAGTTTTTCAAGGAGGATGTAAGCGTTATATACAGAGTGTATTAGTTACAAAATACAGTGATAAAAATGTAAAAACTTGAACCTAAAGAAAATTCTTATATAATAAATATTCGTTATTAGATCCATTATCAAAGGAAACGTTTAAGGAATAACTTTTTTAAACGACAGATTTATGTTTTTAGAATTTTAGATCGCACGTTAGTATTTGAACGTTAAAGTGACGTTTTTTACTTCCCTCAGGAGGATATTGTAGTGGTGAAAAAATTAATCTCCGAGATTTTACATTTTATCACGTTTCAGGGTCCCTATATAACGAACAACCTAGTTTGGGACTTCCGTTGATCTGTCTGTCGTTCGTGTTCAGATTTCTTACATCCACAATCCTCCAAGAGGGAGGAGGAGAGATATCGTTTCAGAGAAAAGGAGCAAAAGGGTAGCCATTCGATTAGTTTTGTTAAGTTTTAATAGTATTATGAGAATTTTAAACACTTATTTATAGTCAAATATATAAGGATTTAAAGAAGGAGTAGGGCCGGTCCTAGCTTTTTTGCCGCCGCACTCAAGCTTAAAGAAAACTATGTTAGCCAGGAAAATGAAATATAGATAATAATACTAATACAGATTTACAAAAATTGTTTTATTGAAAAACAAAGTTTACATTTTTAACGAGCTAACGACGACGAACTTACAAACTAAAACTAGTACCTACTATTTTCAGAGATACTTTCAAAACAATGAACAAAACTCATTTATTTTCTAGATTCAAGTAATCGAAATATATTTTTGTGGGGTGTGTTTTTTTACGCTCTAGTAGTTCAGATGGTGTTGCCGCCCCAAAATTTTGCCACCGTAAGCAGTTGCCTACCTCCTACGGCCGGCCCTGGGAGGAGAGAGTAGTGGGAGTTGCTTCGAATATATCATATACTATGTAATTTTAAAGGGTTCTTGCAAGCGAGCAATCTAAAATTTATGTTATGTTTTCCTTATTTCCAATATTAGTGGAATTGTACGTAAAGGGGAAATGTCAGTTTTCAGTATTAAATATTTCTACAGCACTTTTGCTGATCCATTATCCAAAACATCAAGTGAGTGAAAAATTAAAATTTAGTATTTATTTCATTACTTCCATTTATTCTCATAGTTGTCAATTTAAATGGTGGTTTAACGGTCTTGAAAAAAGAAAGTGCATAGTTTAAGTCAGCAATCAAGATTGCTGGTGTCTCCATTCAGGCGAATAGTTCTGATCTGAATAGAATTCAACAAATGCAGCGTATGTTTGGGAGTAGAGCCCCAAACATGGAGCAGTATTGCAACGTTGGTCAAATTAGAGCACTATACGGGATTAAAAGTTGCTGTGGAGTGTGTGTAAAATTTTCTAGTAGGAAAAAATAATCCCAGCTTTTAAGGATCTTTCGTTGCTGTGCATTGCTAACGCCTAGCGAGTGGAGTAACGATACTAGAAGAATCGAGTGTCCATACATAACTATGTCGAGTTGCACAACGTTATATTGTATTTTTTAAGATTTTTTAATATCTATGATGTGCGGCTAATTAAAATGAATTTTAAGTCATATTATAATTCTAATTACTTTCTAACTAAGTTTCTAAACTATCTACTTATTAGTGTTCCGTACCGATCACTTCGATCTCTGTCCGTGTGTCCGTCTGTCTGTCACACCCGAGTTTCTGTGAAACTATTTGACATAGAAAGTTGAAATTTGGGACTAATATAGGTATTGACGGCCCCATCAGACCCGTGTAGTTTTGGAAGTTAAATTTTGACTTAAAGGGTTAGTTTTGGGGTTTGAAATCGGAAGTGAAAAAAAGTTTTTACCAGGTCATCAAGTGGGGTGTCAAATGAAAACTTGTGAAAACACAAGTTCAAAAATATATATAATGAATACTTGCACACACTTTTCTTTGTATCATTTTTAAAAAGTTGCCAAAAACCGCTGCTCCCCGCCCTTATTTCGAAAAGTACTGATCAAAAAATTTTGAAAAAACTCTGGAATTTTCTTCACAGGGTGTGGATTGAACGAAAATTATCACGAGTGCATTACCTTTAATAAATAATCTGGTATATAAAAAAAAAAATAAAAATTTCAAGGTCCTCAGTTTTCAACAAAGATCGGAAACAAACTTTGTCGAAAACTTATTTGAGGTGTGTTTTGTGAAGTCATTGGTTATTTTAACCCCTTTAAAAAAAATTTATTTTAAAGGCAATCAACGTACGGAACACTAATTGCGCAAGTCCGACTTGCCCTTGGCCGGTTATTTTTTGAAGTTTTTCAAAAAATAGAAAGAATTTTTATTTACTTGAGCAATATATTTAAATCTGTAGTATTGGATAAACTGGTGGCTGGCCGTAGATCGGTGGTGTAGTACTTTGCTACTATGCAGAAGGTCGAGGGTTCAATCCCGCAGGTCGGTATACTTATTTATTAATTTATTTAAGCATATTTGGCCTTGCCACATACATAGGTAGTAGTTCTTCGCATAAATGCAAATAACATCCGTGGCAGCACTGCCGCGTTGTTTAAAAAAAAAGATGCCGTGAAATACAAAAATGTATGTTTCGGCACTTGAACAACGTTGACGGGTATTATGACGTCCTTGCCGATATCCTTGGGATATGGAAAAGGGTAAAATCCCTACTGAGGCGGGGAGGTGAGCGATAAAAAAAAAATACTTTACTAATTTATTTGTAAAATTTTGTCGGGTGTGCTATAATATGGAAATATAATTTTTCACATCATAATATTTCGAAAACAGTGAAATTTACGTATAGAATTTGCCACATATTTACAGTTTTTATTAGGATTTAGAGAGTTGAGAGAGGTTATGATGTGAACTAACTGCGCATTCTCCAAAATAATAGGTGTACAAATTAATTTCGTTCCTTTGAAATAAATATATTAAAATTCTATGTAAATTTTAAACTATCCCGCCACTTTTATGTGTGGCAGTACTAATCCTTAAGAAACAAAATCACCGCTTCAACGATGCTACTCATAGACATAGAGCATAAACCTCATAAAATTGACCACTCTCTAGAAAGAGACGAAGCGACTGTGCGGCCAATACCTCGTTTCTGTAGGCCTGTAATAAACGAGGCGTAGTACCCCGAGACGGAATGCAAGAGAAGAAAAGCACCATACCCGATTTTAGTTAAAATAGAATACTTAGAAATATTATTTTCAAGAGCGCCGTAGATTAGCGGCATTCTAAAAAGAGACAGCTTCTGGCCACTCATTCGCTTTATCTCTTTCACCCTTTTCGTCCATATTTACTTCACAACGGGATACGGAACACTCAGTCCATCCTCTATGTCTGTAATGCTACTATTCTCGTAACCTCAAAATATAGTCTCGAAAGCGATGTCATTCCACAAATATCATTTGAGGTATTGCACTTCAAATACAAGTAAATGCTTTTAAAGCTGCGCAATGAATTTCTTCAACTTTGAAAGAAGATACTGTGACTGTGTACAAAACGTGCAAAATATGGTGCCAGCAATTGCGAAGCGGTGACTTCGATAGTCCAGGGTAAACTCTGTGGACAATGCCAAGTTACCCGGCTAAAACTATGCCGGACTTTATCTTTTCGTTGGAATAAGAGGTTTTCCCCCACGCGGCATTTTTTCCAGACTTGACCCTGTCAGCGAAATAAATAGTTTATCTGGTTCGTTACATTATCTCGCAGATTCCCATTTTACTTCATTAGAGAACACCATCTTCTTCAAAAACGGAATCCGCCAGCTGTCTAAAAAGTGAGCAAAATATGAGAAAAATAATAATTACGCAGGACACGTTGCCAGATCCAAAGAAGATAAGTGGAATGTCAAAAATGATACAATGGCGACCAGGGTCGGGTAGAAAAAGTAGAGAAAGACCATAAACAAGATGCTACGATCACATTAAGAAGACTGTAGAACTACCGTGACTGAGGATAGTTCAAGATAGAGATCGTTGGAGATAATTAAGCGAGGCCTATACCCAACAATGGGAGAGAGAGAGATAGAGAGAGAAAACTGTTTAGTGATATTTTTAGTTTTCTGTACGGAACACTTATAAGAACACTTCGGTGTCTGTCTGTCCGTTTGTCCGTCTGTCACACCCGATTTTCTCCGAAGCTATTTGACACAGAAAGTTGAAATTTGGCACTAATAGAGGAATCAGAGCCGTGTAATTTTGAAAGTTAAATTTTGACTTAAGGGGTTCGTTTTGGGGGCTGAAATCGGAAATGAAAAAAAAATTACCAGGTCATCAAGTGGGGTGTCAAATGAATGCTGATAAAAAGACGAGTTCAAAAATATATATAATGTAATACTTGCGCACAATTCTCTTTGTATTATTTTTAAAAAAGTGCGAGAAATCGCTGTCCCCCCTTATCCCGAAAAGTACTAATCAAAAAATTTTGAAAAAATTCTAGAATATTCTCTACAGGGTGTAGATTGAAGAAAGATTGTAACGAGTGCATTAACTTTAATAATTTGTCCGGTATATAAAAAAAAAAAGTTTCAAGGTCATCAGTTTTCACTAAAGATCGGAAAAAAACTTTGTTGAAAAGTCCTTTGGGATGTTTTTGTGAAGTCACTGATCCCGTAACAAAAATTTTTTTGTTGATAGCAATCAACATACGGAACACTAATTGCGCAAGTCCAACTTGCACTTGACCTTTTTTTTTATTAATTAAATGTTAAGTCTGACGTGGCTCATTACTCCCCCTTTACCATAAGTCTTACCGGACTATTTTTAAACCTTCAAATACAGTACAGTAGTCTTTTTACAAAGAAGTGTTATTATAATATATTTATACACAATATGAAAGAAATTCTTTAAAGCAGAAACTTGACTTTATAGTTATTTGGACCACAACAACTCATAATATAGTATACATATATAATATAATATTTTGTAGAAGAAGAAAATTATCACCTATGACCACAGTGTATAAAAAATGTTTTTAATTTTTTGAATACTTTCAAAAGACTACCCAGCATACTGCATTTCTTATATTTTACCCAAATAGTAACAATATTTAAACTGAACTAAATCATTTTCTATTTTTATTTTCTATTCTAAAAACAACTGCTCAACTAATGTAATCTCCACACTTTTTCTCATAGTTCAGAAGCTTTTACTTTTACTGAAAACTATGTTTTCGCCAATGGTTAAAATTGTAATATTGATTCATTGGAGAACCAATTATCTGAGGGAGTTTTTTTAGCACAATTTTTAGTGTTCCGTACGGAAGGAACACTTATAAGATTACTTCGGTGTCTGTCCGTCTGTCTATCCGGCTGTTCGTCTTTCTGTTTGTCACATTGTATGATTTTGTTCAGACGAGCGGTGTCCCCATAAATATATATATATATATATATATATATATATATATATATATATATATATATATATATATATATATATATATATATATATATATATATATATATATATATATATATATATATATATATATATATATATATATATATATATTTATGGGGACCTGCCTGCGCCGCCGTAGGCCCGGTGTCAAATCACCTGACCACGACATGCACTTGGCAGTCGCTGACCGCCTCTCACGGAAACCGGAATTTTCGATATCCTACCTCCTTCTATTGCGGGACTTGTCGACGATTCCCTTAAAATTAGTATATATATATATATATATATATATATATATATATATATATATATATATATATATATATATATATATATATATATATATATATATATATATATATACACACACACACACACACACACACACACACACACACACACACACACACACAATTTTCCCAATGATTATGAAAATGTTCACAATTGTCGATAAGAATCATTGAATAAAGTATATTATTCGCGTAGTTCTTCCCTTTTTTTTTTATGGGTCTAGCACACGTGCTACAGGGAAGTCCCTAAAGCGCTACAGGAGCGACACGTGTGCGGAGAAAGCGATTCACATTGTTCTTGAATCGCTGTAGATTGTACTCGGTGGGAAAAACAGTCCTGGGCAAATTATTCCAAAGGGATGATGTGCTCCATATAAAAGACTGCTTGAAAAGCGTTGTACGAGGAGTAACAAGCTGAACCTCATACGGATGTGAAGAATTAGCGCGACGTGTACTTCTAACATGCACCGCTCTGGGAGGAATTAAGCGGGCCACATCCTTCGAACACTTTCCATGAAAGTACTTGTAGAATAGGCTCAAGTCGCCAACCGTTCTTCGATGTTCCAGCGAATCAAGGCCGTCGGTCAGTTCTGGGTCTCCAATCAAACGAACAGCTCTTCTCTGAATAGAATCCAACAAATGCAGTGTATGTTTGGGAGCGGAGCTCCAAACATGGGAGCAGTATTCCATAGTTGGTTGAATTTGAGCTTTGTAAAGAATTAACAGTTGTTGTGGAGTGTAAAGCTTTCTGGTTCGAAATAATATTCTCAACTTTTGAGAAGCTCTCTTTGCTATGCCTGCAACATGTTCATGGACATATTTGCTCCCAAATTAACGCCCAACAAATCGAGTGACGATGTTAGAGGGTTGGAGTGCCCCGACATAACTATGTCGGGTTCAGCAACGTTAACTTTTTTAGAGAAAACTGCCGCCTGGGTTTTTGTAGCGTTAAATTCCACTTGGTTACTGTCACCCCAAGATAGAATTTCTTCAGGTCTTTGTTAAGTTGAATGACTTCCTGCTGTCTGCGGTTATTCGTCTGAGTGGCCGATGTCCGAGCGTTCAAAGTGAATGAAGAGATAAGTGTACTGTCATCTGCAAAGCTGTAGATTGAATTCTCGGTCTTTTCCAGCAGATCATTAATGTAAATGAGAAAGAGAGTAGGAGACAGTATGGAGCCTTGGGGTACACCGGCGTTGATAGTGAAGGTGTTAGAAAGAAATCCATCGACTGCCACTCGTAAAGAACGCTTTTTGAGGAAACATGAGAGCCACAAACAGAACCTTTCAGACATTCCACAAGAACGTAGCTTAGCCAACAGCCCATCGTGCCAGACACGGTCGAAGCCTTGGATATGTCAAGAGCAACCGCTCGAGATTCTCCAAAGTGTTCAATTGCGTTGTTCCAGACATGTGTTACATAAGTCAGAAAATCTCCTGTTGATCTATTTTTACGAAAGCCATATTGGTGATCGCTAATAATGTTGAATCCTTCAAGATATTTTAGAAGATGCTGATTGATAGCCTTTTCCATGACTTTCGATATTATTGAAAGCAGTGCGATTGGTCGGTAGTTATTTGGCAAGGTCTTCTTGCCTTTTTTAGGTATCGGCTGAACTGTAGCACATTTCCAGCAGGAAGGAACTATTCCCTTTCTGTAGGATAGGTTGAAAAGTCTACAGAAAACTGGTGTTAGTTCCCTCGCACAGTTTTTAAGAACTATGGCAGGGCCAGAAGCCTTTTTGGTGTCTAGCTTCATCAGTATACGCTTTATGATACGCTGTCTGAAGACAACATCGGGCATCCTTGACTGCACTATGGGGAATAGTAGGTGGTGTTTTTCCTTGGAAATCGACAGTAGAATGTGAAGCCCTGATCAAATTAATGGAATCAGGCGAAGCAGAGTCTTAAAAAATGAATTATGTTTCAAGCCCCCCATTTCTTCCACAAATATAATTGACTAATTATCTTGAGATTAAGTACAAAGAAATATATCCCTTAGTTTCAATTTCCATTGTTAAATATAACGATGGTAATATATAATTAAAATATGTAAATCGAATTCGTAGAAAACTTGCAAAGAATCTGCGTTTACGATGAATTTTTTTAAATTTTATATATACAACATATATGAATGTGAAACTACGGATATCTTAAAATGGTTTCTGGATCATTTCGATTCGTAGCGGATCAAGTGAGTAACACGTATGTTACTCGACCCGCGCGGCGAAATTTCATATTTTGTATTTCTCGCGGGCAGTTTCAGAATAATTCGTTAGTCTTCAAAATAACTTGTAAAATATGAGTTTTACGATAATTTTTGTAGGAACCTTTTCTGTTGAGAATGTCTTGTTCTACAGCACTGTTTGTATCTTTTTTCGAAATTTTGGACTCCTTAAGAGATATTTAAAAAAAAAAAACATTTTTTCCGGATTAGCTAGTTTGCAAAACAATTTTTTTCCTCTTTTACTCTAAAAATACTACCCATTACAACAATAAACGCTGATTTCGAAATTATTGTCATCCTTGAGGCTTGGCTATTATATTAAGTGATAACATACCCCTAAAGGCAACACGTAAAATAGTAAAAAAAATATACCTAACAATAATTTCCTCAATATATTTAAAAAATCATTTATGATGAGTAAAAATCTTCTTTAAAGTTTTTCCTGATGAGCTTGAGGCATTTTCTAACGTTTCGGAGTCCCTAGGTTACAGGAAACAGAGTTTCCCATTTCCATCGATCTGTTCATAGACAGATAATGGACTAAGTATTAGCCTTACAAAATTGGCCACTCTCTAGAGAGAGACAAAGCAACTGTGCGGCCGATACCTGTCTCTGTTCTGTAGGCCTGTAATAACCAAGGCGCAGTATCCCGAGACGGAATTCAAGGCGAGAAGGAGACAGCTACTGGCCGCACATTCGCTTTGTTTCTCTCACACTTTTGCGTCCATATTTACTTCACAACGGGATACGAAACGCTCAGTCCATTCTCTATATCTATGGATCTGCCAGTCTATCGGTATGTTGTCACTAGAACCTAGAAAAAAAAGAGTACCCAGAAGTTCGTAACATCATATTCATTTATGTTTACACCGCGACACGATACACCCGGTGCAAAAATTAAAGCCAACCGATTCTGCTCAGAGCCTTAACTTGGTTAATTTATGAAATTAAAGTGATTGAGTTAGCATAAGCCTGCGTCCAGGCACCCCTGGCTTAACGCCCATGACTATTTCCTGTGAAGTTTCTTAAAAATAAAGTTTCCGATAAGAATCCCAGCTCCCTGGAACAATTAATAATATATATCTGAAAAGAAACGACAGCGATCACAAAAACAACGCTCCGAATAGTTAATTACCTTCTTAGCTTAGAAAAGTGACTGGAATATAACGGCCTACATGTGGACGATATTATTTTCAAATAAAAATTATTGTAAGGAGTGTAGTTTTACTATAAATATACTAAAATTAAACTTTTTATGAGACACTTTATATATAAATTATATAATAAAAAAATGTCCATTTTTACCTCTACAGTAGTAAAAATTAGAAATATATTGAAGGATATTCTTTTGTACTGGTCACGTAACATATGTCTTTACTAATACTAAGTAAATTTTGCGAGTTTGTTTGTTCAAGGTAATCTCTGAAACTACTGAACCAATTTAAAAAATCTTTTACTGGTCCCTAGCCTGGACTTCTTGGATGAACATAAGCTATATTTTATGAGGTCGTGACAAATGGGAGCTGACCAATGGTAATTTTAGTGACGCAAGTCAACGTAAAAATGATCAAGAAGGTGACTTTCTGGCAAACGCTGCCTTTACAGTAAAAGATATATAAAAATGATGTATAGAAGAATTGTAGAAACATAAATGGGTCTACAAAAACGTTCGCAACAGCCAAAACATTTGGAGAAGTAATTTAGATTTTGCAAGCGTGTTTTTGAGTAAGCGTAACTAAAATAGAGTTACCTACACATGCAGCGACACAGTTTTAAAAATAACATAACTACCTTGGACGGCTTGTGTAAGAGTCGGGCGGGACTGTGCTATATATGGATTAATTTCTAATGTTAGGGGTGATTTTAAAATCATATCATATCACATAACCTAGGTAAAATCAACGAGGCGCGACGCAACCGTCAGATTAGGCGGACAAACAGGAACAAACTTTTAAACTAGTGGGAATTGATTTGAGACAGGAATATTGTTCTCATTGCCAATTATATGTCGGGTTATCAAGAATCGAAACTCCAGAAAACCAATATATTTTGTTACCAGAAAGTAAAAAAACATCAAACTTAGTATACAGAGAAGCTCTAACCAATTAACATAGGTACCTAAATTTAAAAAAAAACTTTGAAAAAATAACACTTCCAAGCGAACAAAGTCGCGGGCGGTTGCTAGTTCAATTTAAATGTGTATTTAACTTACACCAGAGGTCAAGGCAACATCAGTATCAATAACATACTTATTTTTTCGGATTTTTGACTTGTTTACATTTTTATTTTGTTTTCCGTATGGTCACGGTATACATTATTCTACCCAGGAATTTAAATGCTTTGTAAGAATTAACACGATGTAGGTTACAACATATAAAAATCTAGAAGTGTAGAACCAGACACACGATAAAGATATTTAAAAAAATTTTACTTAGTAGTATTAAATTTGAATTATTAATCAGTGTATTTAATTAGAAATTCGTACAAGGAAGCCTTTCGTCACGTGAGTTACAAAGCCTTTAAAAATCACCACATAAAAAATTATAAATATAAATAACCCATGAGCAACAATTACTAAATTGACAATTTAGACCATTAAAGTGGACAATTACTAAGTCATCAATGACGTATTAGCCTTGAAAAGAGAAACCACCAATGGTGTATGAGTTTGACGCCATAAACTCAATTGAGTTAACCATAGAATAGTCAAAATGTAAATGTTATTAGTGCTCTTAGTTTACAACAATGGTTGATTTGCTACAAGGGCTTTTATAAAATGCCAAAAATTTGTCAAAATTAATAGAAGCTTATTGGTAAAGATTTGTTATGATTTATCACTGCTTACGAAATTTGTTGATGTAAGGGTAAAACAATAATATTGCAAACTACTATTCAATTCTCTATTTGGGAAGAGTTAAAATTTCCTTGTGAAAAATTAACTGATATGTTGAAATTGTCGTTACATGTCATTTTTTAGCAAAAAAGAACAAAAATGAGGAAGTTTGACATCCTAAAGACTAACTTAGTACTATAATTTACAAAAACTACTTTAAATCATTTACCTTCTTAGTTTGTTATAAAGACATTGAGGTATACACAATTACATATGATAACCAATAGAGCATCACATAAAAACCAATTTGAAATGTTACAAAACTTTAAAACAAGAGCAAAAAAGTTTCCAAAATAGAAGGGGAAGGTTTTTCTAGAAGTAAAGTAGTAAATTACACGCTCTATCTATGTAATCCATGGCTATAAACTAAATAAAAATTGAATCAACTCTTTAGTCTACACTATAGCGAATGATTTTTTAGGGATAAATATCCCTGAAGATGTATATAGATGAAGATATCATAAAAATCCTTCATGAAATAAAAACCTCATGAGACTAAACTTCAATGTTGTTGTTTCCTTATGAACACTACTTAATCTATATGTAATTCAGTTTGAATATATATGTCGCATTCTTTGTCGAGATAAGTTGTTTTGTTCAATATTGAGTAATCCACAAACAGCAATTTAAGCTGACGAACTAACTAGCTATTTAGGATTCTAATAGTAACTAAAGCGTTGACCAAACCAATAGATAATATATCTGTAGTACTAGACCACCACAAATCAAATACTGCAATTCGAGCAGGGCTCGTAGGGCGATTAGAAGCAGTTGGTGCCGGGAATATGGACTAAGAACTAGAATATCGAAGTCTGCAACTACCAATTGAGAAATACACTAGAGTTGACCCATTGTGGATGCCGGAACATGAAGGAGTAGAAGGCAATTAACTAGGCTAGAGATAGTAAGAGGAACATCATTTTATAGATCTGAAGCCTTTTAGAGCATCACTAAAGGTCAGTACAAAGATTAATTAATATATAGGAGAAGAGTCATAAAGACACTGCCAATGACTAATTTCTCCAAAAGTAGGGGGGTAGGGCATTCACGACAGATCTTTTATGTCAAAGTAAAAAAGCAAAAAGTAGGAATGGTTAACAGCACAACCTAGAATTGGAAATAAAAACCAAACAATTCTGACACATTAGTTTCGATGTTGATGTTGGTAGGCACAAAATAAATTCGAACTAAATACGAGTAGGTCACAAAAATTTTTTGCGACAAAAAGTCGAATATTAAACCCTAAATAAATATTGCCTAAACATCACAAGGAGTAATTGATCATCCAAATAATAACACCGAAACATATTTATATAGAAATTTAAAAAATATTCGAACTAAGTAACGCATTATATTTAAATGTTAGTTAACACTGACTAGTTTCTATATAGGAGTACAACAATTTAAGTTTTGCAATAACATTGACCATATTTAAAAATAAATCTATTTAGTATGGTTGGTTTAGTTTGGACTTACCAAAATAGATAAACTGCCTATGATTCCTTGGATTAAGGCAAGGCAAGAAATAACCCAAGAAACAACACCAATAACTATCAGGGCCCAAGTGATCGATATAGTTAATTAGTATGTATATCTCGGACACAACAGAAAACTCGGGACCGAAAACCAACAAGCAAAGATTAACAGAAGGGTTAGAATGACTTGGGTGGCTGCAGGAAAACTACGGCTCATATTGAAGAACAAGGATATTCTTATCAACCTGAAAACCATGGTTTCTAATAGTTGTATTCTTCCGGCTTGCACTTATGGATTGGAAACAACTATACTGACGATTAAAGTAGCAAACATACTTCGAACATGACAGCGTTCAGTGGAAAGGCTTATTATTGGCGTTAGTCTCAGAAATCATATCCGTAATGAAGAAATACGTCAACCAACAAAACGGGCAGCAACACTGAAATGAGCTTGACCAGGTCATATTGCCAGAGAAGACGATACTAGATGGACAAGGCGTATCATACAAGGGCGGTCAAAATTATAGAAAAGAAGCGTTGGGCGACCTCAAAAATGATGAATGGACGATATCGAAGTAGCAGCGGGCACTAATTTGTATTGGAGGGCAAGATAAATGGAAGGAACTTGGAGATGCTGTTAAAGGCTGCTGAAGACGAAGAACAAGAGACCTGTGATTAGCTTAATTTGACTGAGAAATGTCAAAATAAAAACTGAATTGATTTAAAGCCACTAATCAAAATATAATATAATTAAAAATTACTGAAAGTAACAAAAATTAACTTACTCGTTACAATTTAATAATCAACTGATATTATCAATATTTTGAAAAACAATTGAGATGGCCAAGTATTAGATTCAATTTGGCGATAAATTAGTGATTTTGGTAATTAAATATAATTTACTATAAATGTACAGGGAGTTCTCCTAAGTTGAGACATTTTTTTAAAAAAAGATCGTAGTTTTATACTATCTACTTTAATAGCTTATTAAATTGTTACATCCGATCGTTATTTAACTTCGTTGGGGATTACTTTCGCTTTTATGGTTGAGTAAACCTGCGAAAGTGCAAAAATAATCTCTTCTTCTCACGACGCCGTCTCCTCACGAAGGCGATCCATATAGCTAAACGAACTTTAGAAACTGCTGCTCGAAAAATATCACTCGAAACACATCCCAACCACCTTCTCATGTCCTTTAGCCAAGTATTCTGTCGTCTTCCGATCCATTGTTTGCTTTTTATTTTAGTTTCAATAATTAGGTGTAACAATTCGTACTTTGAGCCCTTCATTACATGTCCGAATTATTGAGTTTTTCTTATTTTTATAATTGTTAGGAATTCCTTCATTTTGTTCATTCCAGTACTTCAGTGTTTTTTATTTTCTGTACCCAGGAGATGCGAAGAAGGCGTCTATAAATGTACATTTCGAAAGATTCCAGTCGTTTCTCTGAGCCAGGGTCAAGGGTCCAACACTAGCCTCCATACAATAGTACGTAGAATACATACGCCCTCATCATTCTCATTCAGAGTTCGAGACTGAGACTTGTGCGATGGAAAAATTTATTTATATTCATATATGTTACTCGGGCCTGTTCAATTCAGGAATATATTTCCTTTCTTGATTACCAAATATGTAAATATGAAGACCTGGTCTACGGTGTTTTCCCTGATTTCGAGGGATTCTGGTGGTAGATTTTTCTTTGTTATTACCATCCTCTTGGTTTTTCTTATATTCATAGTTAATCCCAATCTTCCGCTGGCTGTTAGGATTCGATTGATTAGTTGTTGGGATCTTCGATATTATTTGCTAATAGAACAGTATTATCAGCATACCGTATGTTGTTCAGTGTACTTCCAATACCTGTTATTCCTTCAATGAATTTATAGAAGGCCTCATTAAACACATCAGAATAAAGATTGAAGAAATTGCTGAAAGAATGCATCCCTGTCTTACACCTTGGGTTGTTTTTATGCGTTCGGACGTTTCCAGCCCAATTTTAACTTCCACTGATTGATTCCAGTACAGATTTTTAATAATATTTAGATCTTTTTTGTCTATATTTGTTGTTTCTAGAATTTTTATTAATTTTTCGTACATTACACGGTCGAAAGCTTTATTGAAATCTAAAAAATATACATATACATCTACATTCATATCTTTACAATACTGGCCCTCTACATTTGAAGCTTCCCGTGTACCCATGTCTTTTCAGAATCCGAATTGTGTGTTATCTATTTCTGCTTCCCTTTTTGTATATATTCTGGTATGGATGATTCTCAGGAATATCTTGAGAACGTGGGACATTAAACGATAATCGTCATATTTCATTGAAAGTAATAAAAGAGGCAATAATATCATAGTGTTGAGGTGTAAATGGGATAGAATAACTTGGTCGTATTACCTATAATTATAGAGTGACTTTTTTTAAACTATTTTTTGAAAATTTAGATATAGACTCCTCTTGACAGAATAAATAATATAATCCGGTAGAAATAATTTCCTAATTAAAAAAAAACTGATATGGTGATTTTTATGCCTAAAGTATTATTTTTCGAGCTTGTGGTTTAAATTTTTGCATAACTATTATGATGTCAAGAAATTATTTCTTGATTTAAATGACCAAAATTTTAATTTGCAGCTCAGTTAAAATTTTTTGTAGATGACTACATTTTTTTACTAGCCTCGGTAGCAAAACGATACTAGTCTACATACTCTTTCAAGTCAAGCGCTATCCCTTCATAACCTTCCTTTTCGGTCAAATCGGTTTTCTCTTTTAGTCATTTTCTGTGTTGCTCAAGCAAAACTATTTCCCGAATATTATTGACGTAGACAATTTAGTCATCACCTAATATACTTCGACTACCGGTGCTGTTGTTCTAATAGTAAGTGTTTATCTTTTTATTATAGTATTATCCCGTATAAATCCCAAGTATTATCACAAAAACATTCCATTTGTTATTCCAATTTAGTTAGTAGAGCAGGTATACTTCAAGGACTGGTAAAATAACCGGTATGTCGCATGATAACTATTATTTTTATTTAGTTGTGCCGTGATATAGTTGTTTAATTAACGTATTTTCTTTTCTCTTTATAGGGATCAAGATGAGTTATAACCCTTACCAGCAGGTGAGTTAGATTTTGTTTTGATCGTTATTATTTTTATATCATTTTAAAATTTTATTAAGTATATATATATATATATATATATATATATATATATATATATATATATATATATATATATACATATATATATATATATATATATATATATACATATATATATATATATATGTATATATATATATATATATATATATATATATATATATATATATATATACACATTGAATTATTTTTTTTAGGATTTGGTCCAAATAAAACTAATTTTATTAATAACAGAGACAATTTGTCTCCATTATTGATACAAATCTGTGGTGTGAACAGTTTAAAATATGTGTAACCTACCTGTTACCTCCATGTTTATTTTAATCAACTTAAACAATTTTCATCCCGAAGAAGGTTGGGTGACTAACCGAAATGTAATTAAATAAAAGATAATAATAATAATAATAATTTCTAAAAATAGTTTTATTTGGGCCAAATAATAATACATATATATATATATATATATATATATATATATATAATAAGGTTGTCGAAAAAGTATTGAGTCTTTTAAGGCTAAAATTGAGACAATTATTCTTATACTATACAATATATTTTGAATAAACCAAATGTGCCATTTTGTTTGATGATCTGCTATTTTTCTAGCAACACCATAATTCCATCATTGTAGCTCCTCTGTGGCTTCAGGAGAAAAAATTGTAGCAAGTGGTTTTCACAGAGCTCTTTTGAAACACCATTCAGAGAGTTCTGTGGAGATGGAATAGTCTGAAGGTGTAAGGTCCAGGCTATATGGTGGATGTATTAAAATTTCCTAGCCAGGCACTCTCAGTTTTTGTCAAGTCATCAAAGACATGTGTGGTCTGGCGTTGTCATGGTGGAGAATGGCATCTGTTTTGTTGACTAGTTTCGATAGACTTTCCATCGCCCGTGATCAAACCCTTTAGAAATGGCTCAATTTCATTACCTTTTTGTCAAATCAGGTGGCACCCCTAGCTTTTTCCAAATAGTTTAAAACTCTTTGGTGGTGGATGTTTAGTCCCTTGGCGATGTCATGGCTGCTTATATGCCAGTCTTGCTCCACTTTTGCCCAAATCTTTAACTTTGTCTGTTATTGGTCAACCACTGTGAGGAGTATCTTTAACATCAAAATTTCCAAAACTAAAGCTACTGAACCATCCCTTAGCTGTTGCTTTTAATATTGTGTCTTGATTATAATCAGTACAAATTTTTTATAGTCTTGTGCCTTTCTTGAATTAAATTATAAAATGTAGCGAACTTTTGCAGAAATTTCAATGATATTCAAGGCGCACCAAATTGTATTTGAATACATGAACTCCAACAGTTTTTGCATGTCTACTGGTGTTAAATGTCACCTCTCAGTATGACTTTATGAGATATTCATTACTTAAGATATGTGACACTAAAATTATCTAATGAGGAAAAGGCTTAATACTTTTTCGACATCATATATATACATATATATATACATACATATATATTATACATACATATACATACATAGATATTTACATAATGGAAACGTGGAAAATTTATAAAATGTAATTTTTGTTGAGTCATTTCTAACAATTTAAACAAAATAAAACTGTAATTTTTGATTAAAAACTTATTTTTATTTGCTTAGTTATAATGTAATTTAACATGGATTTGCGAAATTAAATTATCTCCCTTGTTTACTACTACTATTATCATATGGCTTACAACAACTTTAATAAGCTACAAAATCATTGTTAGTGTTCCGTAAACTTATAAGTGTGTTCTGTGTCCGTCTAATTTTCTCACTATTTGTCATAGAAAGTTGAAATTTGGTAATAATATAGGAATTGATGGCCTCATTGATTTTGAAAAACTTTTAGTTTTGGGGGGTGAAATTTGGTAATCGAGTGTGGCGTCAAATTGTGAAAACACGAGTAAAAAATATATAATAATGTAATTTTCTTTGTATTAAAAAATCTAAAAATGGATTTATGAAAAGTAAAAAAAATTAAAAAATTCTGGATATTCTCCCTGTGTTTACTACTACTATTATCATATGGCATCAGATTTCAGTAAAGATTGGAAACTTTTTGTAATTGTTTTTGTGAAGTCAGACTTTTATACTTCTATAAGCTACAGAACGTAGAACACTAATTGCGCAAGTTCAATTTTTTTTTGTATTATTTAGTTATGTCTTTATCTATATAATTATTACTACTGCATTGACGTAGACAAGACGGGACTGGGGGCATTGTCTTTCCTTGGCCTATGAATTTAGGAAAAAGCAGCTTTTTAATGATAGCCTGTTTTTAATTTTTTATTATTTAAAAAATGCCAGTAAGTTCGCCTCTAGAATCCGGTTTATCACTGCTCATTTACTAAAAAGGTATAACTTTAAAACTGGTCTGATTTCACAATTAGGGGACTACATTAACAGGAACGCCACCAAGCTATCCAAGCTTATAATGTTGTACAGTACAAGACCAGCAAAATGAAAAAAGTGTATTAAAATTTTGAAAACAATTAATTTTATCGCTTATCCTTGGTCTTATCTCTATTTTAAAAAAATATAAAAACATATTTTTCACATTTGCATTTACCATTCTAAATATAGCATAAAAAATAAAAGCCAACTGGACAACTAGATCTAGAGTTTTAACCACTTTAATGAATCTGTCTATAAAGGTTTGCTTTTTCATTAGGAACAATTTTGGTACAATTAATATGAAAGCTTTTAAATTTTTCTTATTAAGCGTGTTCCCCTTATAAGTAAATAGTATGAGCAACTAGCTCATAAAAATACAGTAGTAACTATTTAAAAATAGTTCAGGTTAACAGTTTCTTAAAAATCGTTTCATGATGTAAACAACCTCTAAAATATTTCAAAACATTCATGGAATAACATAATTAACACAAACACAGGATAAATTGATGATTAGATGTGACTAATTAAACTCGTGCATGATAGTCTAGTAAATATTAACTGCATGTAATGCAATTTCGGGCACACCTTTTTCCTGAGGCATTAATTATTTATCTTTTTTCTCTTTGTATACACTTTTTTTTATTATATAAATCTATACCTTGTTTACCAGGGTCAGCGACCAGGAGCTCCCTACCCCCAACAAGGCTATCCCCCTCCGACTGGGGGAGCACCATATCCTACTTCCTCTCACCCCACACTTAACCCAAATTCTTTAGGTTTTAACAGTAATGCTCCCATGTTCATGCCTCAACCTATGCCTTTACCGACATATCCTCCCAGTGCACCTCCTTCCCATGGAAGTGGTTATCCACCCTCTAGTGGGGGATATCCTCCTTCTAGTGGAGGACATGCTCCTTCTAACAGTCCTTATCCACCTGTGCAAAACAGTGGATCTTATCAACCTAGTTATCCACCATCTAGTGGAGGTGGATATCCTCCTAGTAGTGGGGGACAACCTCCTAATAGTCCATACTCATCCTCTAACAACCCATATCCATCATCTCAAAATACTGGTTCTTATCCACCTGGAACTTATCCACCTACCAGTAGTCCTTATCCACCTTCTAGTGGTTCCTATCCACCGTCAAGTGGAGGTTATACACATTCTTCATCTCCTCACCATTCTGCTCCTGGTGCTCCCCCTGGGGGACATGGACAAAGCTATCAGGGACCTAAGGGACCATATGGTGGAGTTAGTTATACACATTCAGGGGCTTCTAGCTTGAAGGCTGCACCACCAAAGGTAGTTTTTTATGTTTTGTGATGTCTACTATGTTATTCAAAAGTTTACCCTACCATACTGGTCTCAGGAGTACTTAATATTAATTGGACTATACTGACTAATTGCTCGGATATCGATTTGTTACTTGTTATTACCATAGGGTACGTATGGATATTGGTTAGATGTCAATCACTCACTTTCCGGGCATTTGTATTCTGAAATCAGCTTGGCGTCTGCTCAAACATGCTTCATTGCCGCTTTAAAAAAAATATGTGGCAATTTAATGTCTACTGTTTATCTCGAACTGTGGGACCTGACAATATTTTCGAATGACCATTAGTACAGATTACATAGTCTGGTCAAATTGTCAAACCTCTTTGATAACGTGTTAAATACACATTCATAAGCTCTTACTCTCACACACAAACTAAAATTGTATAACTCAAAAGAAGAACGTTGTAATCAATAAAGTGACAGTCCAATAATATATCTAACAGGAAAAAATTGTTAAGAATTTGAAAGGTCTTTAAAGAATATTGATTCAAAAACAAATTTCATAATAAGCAGTATTAACTAAATACTCAATATTAATCCAGTGAAGTACAGGGAAGCTGGATTATTAATGTACTTCGCACTGATATGTTTAGTGAACCCAAAAAATATCGCTTTTTTTTAAAACTCTCTTTTAAAAGGAAACTTACGCCAGTCTGTTACTCAAGTACAGAAGTACGTCTTAACGCTTATTTGACAGCCTGGGGTGCAACGCACCCCAGGCTTTTTTACGCTTAATTTAAAGCATCTAAACCTAAGATGGGAAGATCTATAGCGACATCTATCTGTAGTTCGAGGGTGCCGAAACTCTCTCCAGCAAAGGGCATTACTTTGGGACCGTTAGTTTGACTGTAGTAGTTAAGCAAAGTGGAGTGGTGCTCAAATCCACCCCAGTGTGTCGAGTAGCGTTGTTTTTGTGAAATTTGTGTGATTTTTTTTTTCGTTGCATTTCGATATCAGTTATAAGTTACAAACCGGCAGTTTGGAGAACAGTTTGAATTTGAAAAAAAAATTAAAATATTAAAATTTTCTTGGCGGAGTTTACAAGCTAATCATCATGTGAGTGTGCGAAAATCTATGATATATATGTATACAATGTCACGTCTCTGTCTCTCTGTCTGTCTGCCTGTCCGTTAGTGCCCTTATCACTGGAGAACACTTTTCCGATTTACGTGCTTTTTTTTAAAAAAAACATACATTTGTTCTCTGGCCAAGTTATAAGCTATATATTATTACACTTGGTAGTAAAGGGAATAAGCAGTGACTCTAATAGTGAATCAAGTCGGAAAAAAGTTTGCCGCTAGCACGTTCTCTTGCAAAACACTGCCTAAACCATTAAATATGGAACAGTATCATGTAGCAAAGAATATCTATAATATATATAAAATGCAACGTCTCTTTGTCTGTCTATCTGTCCGTTACGGCACTTATCCGATTTACATGTTTTTTTTTTAATTCATATATTTATTCTCTGGCCAGGTTGTCTATAATCTTCTATAATATATATAAAATGCAACGTCTCTATGTCTATCTGTCTGTCTTCTGTTTACCTGTTCGTTAGTGCGCTTATCACTCGCGAACTTCTTATCCGATTTACGTGCTTTTTTTAAACATACATATGTTCTCTGGCCAAGTTATAGGATCTATTTTATTACATTAGGTAACATAAGGAATAAGCAGTGAATCAAGATGGAAAAAAGTTTGCCGCTAACGCGTTCTCTTGCAATACGCTGCCTAAACCATTAAATATGGAACAATATCACGTTGCAAAGAATATAATATATACAAAATGCAACAGGTTATAATCTTCTACATTATATATAAAATGCAACGTCTTTCTGTCTCTTTGTCCGTTAATGCGCTTATTACTCGAGAAGTACTTATCCGATTTACGTTTTTTTTTAATTCATACATATGTTCTCTGGCCAGGTTATAGGATATATTTTATTACGTTAGGTAATATAAGGAATGAGCAGTGACGATAATAGCGAATGAAGTCCACGCGAGCGGAGCTGCGGGCACGGCTAGTATATACTATAATAAAGAAAATACGATCCATTAAAAAAAAACTCGGAAAAAAAAAGCGTGCAAAGCTTGATAGTTCGTTAACAATATTTATTAAATATAATTTTTGGATACTCGCATGATTGTTATCTTTTAACCTGCATTGGCAAAAATTTAACACTTTTTTTAATCATCCTTTATTTATTTATTTTTTTTTTAAATTACTCTGTAGCTGTCCAATGCTAATTTTACAAAAATATTGTTAATTTTTTTTTCTCTCTCTTTTTATGAAAAAATTATAATGTAATGGTGTAATTTAAAAGCTATAAGTTAATAATAAAACATAATAATTTTTACAAATTGAAACACTTTAATAAAAAACAATCGTAGAACAATTCGTCCCAGCAGAAGAGTTCCTGAGACCGGGAGGACGATTTGGGTTTGCAGAATATTTTATAATTTTCGAGTTACAAAATAAATATCACTATATGAAATATACGTTTCATCATTCTTGATACAATACTTAACATATATTAATTAATATTGTAGATATAAGATTAAAGATATTTAAATTGGTATTAGTCTAGTATACACCATTTTTTAAAGCGACATTTTCATGCGATAGATTCATGCAAATTCTATTATATTTTAGAGCTCATGCAAATTTATTATAATTTAGAGCTCATCTTCTGCTACAGTTCTTAATTTTCAATTCCATTCCACTTTCCGTATATACACTAAAGTGTTAACTAGTCTTTAGTTTTAGGTGGAAAATAGAATCCATTGTCGGTTATCTCCTAAAAAAAAATCTCAAACCCATCTTCGGGGGTGAAAAAAAAATGCCATTTTTTCACATTTTCGACCATAACTCACAAACTTTAGAGCCTTTAAAACCAATTGAAATTCATTTATTTGAGTTGTATTTTTCACCAGAATTTAAATTTTATTTTATCTACCATCGAAATATTTCTATTGTTATGTTGCACAAACGTAATCAAAATAACTAAAATTACCCTACATTTCCGTAGACTGAATGTAATAAATTGCTAGAAAAGTATTTGAAAGATAATTATTTAAATCTATAGGTTGGCTATGTTAAATACCTGACAAGTTTGCTATTTTAGATAGCTAGATACGTGGTGTGGCAGAAAAATAATAATACTAACAACATTGTACACGAGCCGACAACGCTGCTTCAATCTGTTTTGAAAATATCGGAAGTTGTGAAGTTACGAGAATGGACTAATAACATTTTACTGAGCAACGTTTTACTACTCGATTTTATGTCAGGTTTGGCGAATTTGCAGCTATAACTTATAGTAGGTTGCAAAGGACTTCTCCAAGATATTGTCTGTCTAACGCACAAGGGTTGAGATAATACAAGACCTTATTAGAGGGCCGATAAGAAGTGAAAGACAATCCTCTTGCAGGAATATCTGTAATCGCAAAAACAGAGAGACACTGGAAAAAATGAGGACTATTGTGATATCAAATCGTTGACTACAATTAGGACAGAGAGAAGAATTCACGACTAAGTAGAAGGCTAATTGAGAGATGTTAGTCTTGATCATCTGCCTTGGAAGGGAGCTCGAATTCTTCAATTGAATGTTTACGCCATAGTCAGGAGTAACATGCAAACTATCCTCGTTCCAAGAAAGCGAGAATAAGCAAATCGAGAATCAAATCGAAGAATATTTTTTTTTTCTGATAGTCAGAAAATCATCATCAAGAAATTTATGCTCCCGGAATAAACTGTCAATTAAACTTTCGTCCTTGAACGGCTCGGGAAGAGGATGAGAGTGTACTATCTGGTATTGCATCTACTTCAATGCTTCACCACCACAACGCCCCATGTCACGCGGCAGGCTCAGTCTACGAACTTCATTCTTGTGATTCTCCAGCCATCCTATTTGTCGGATCTCAGTTCTTGTATTTTTTTTTATTCCTCCGGTTCATTACAATTTTTCTTTGAAGAGCGGAAAGGACGAGCTGAATCTCATTCTAGCAGGGCAATAGAAATAGCGTCTTTATCACTGCGTTGAAGAGGAGCCGTGATTTGTAAATAATTAGCTAGATCATTAAAAAAAGTGACTCATTACTTTGTTACCACACCATGTAAATGATTTATTGTATGTAAATAATTTATTTCTACGTATAACCGATGGTTTTTCCTTTGTACAATAATTCCGTCTATCCATGTTACAATTTTTTTAAAATATTTTTATTCATTCCTACGAATTCTTAGATTTATCATATTCTCGCACCATAATAATTCTGAATTAGAGGTTTTATTTTAAAAGTCATATTTAACGACTGCTATGGTAAGTTACACAAACACCTTGAACTAAGCTAATCGTCCGATGGTTCATAGACAAAAAACTTAAAATATTTTTACTATTTACCTATGTAAGTAAAACATATCTGTTCAATAATTATCCGTAAAGTAACTTTTTAATCCATTTTATTTTTAAATGTTATACTTAATGATTAAATATTCCCTGGAAATAAAAACATTTTAGTTTAAACCTTATTAAAATCGATTGAACGTGTCAAGAATTAGAAAAATACTTTTTTTTGTTTAGAGAACTCCCACTGTAGTTCCTGCCAATCCCTACAACCCTAGAGCAGACGCAGAAATCCTTCGTAAAGCTATGAAAGGATTTGGAACCGATGAGAAAGCTATCATTAACGTCTTGGCTCACAGAACCAATGCTCAGAGATTACCAATTGCTATAGAGTTTAAAACACTGTATGGAAAGGTAAGGAACAATTAAATTGTGTACATAATGGATGCGTTAAACTTCTTAGCCACACTCAGATATTTCTTATTTTCGTCAGTCAGTTATATATATATATATATATATATATATATATATATATATATATATATATATATATATATATATATATATATATATATATGTATATATGTATATATATATATATATATATATATATATATATGTATATATATATATATATATATATATATATATATATATATATATATATATGTATATATATATATATATATATATATATATATATATATATATAATATATATATGTATATATATATATATATATATATATATATATATATATATATATATATATATATATATATATATAATGTAATACTTACGCACACTTTTCTTTGTATTATTTTTAAAAAATCTTGCTTGAACATAACCAAAATTAGACATGTTTTGGCTTGTGCATATATATATATATATATATATATATATATATATATATATATATATATATATATATAAAGGGTGATTCATTTAGAGGTACTTTTTTTAAATAAAAAAAAAATTAATAAAAACATTTTTTTATTTTATAATCTTTATTATCATATAAAAGAACCATTCTTTACAATTATTTCTTAAAGATAATTTCTTTCAAATGTTGTCCGCGACTACGGTTAACAACGTCCATTCTGAAGTTCCAATTTTCAATGACGCGTGTGAGTATTTCGAGTGGTATTTGGCCAATGACTCGAGTAATATTGGCCTCCAATGCCTCAATTGTAGCTGGCTTATCCATGTAGACTTTGGACTTTACATAGCCCCAAAGGAAAAAGTCAAGAGGTGTGATGTCACATGATCTAGCCGGCCAATTCACTGGTTCAAAGCGTGAAATGATCTATTCGTCGAATTTCTCTCGCAGTAAAGCCATGGTTTCACGGGCTGTATGGCAAGTGGCGCCATCTTGTAGGAACCAAATTTCGTCGAGACCACGGGCTTCAATTTCTGGCATCAAATAGTCTGTTATCATGGCGCGATAACGGTCACCATTCACAGTAACATTCCGGCCGGCCTCTGTTTTGAAGAAATATGGACCGATTATTCCACCGGCCCATAAACCACACCAAACAGTTGTTTTTTCTGGATTTAATGGCAGCTCTTGAACCTCTTCAGGTTGTTCATCACCCTAAATACGGGCATTTTGTTTATTCACGAACCCATTAAGCCAAAAATGGGCCTCATCGGTGAACAAAATTTTTCTCGAAAACAGTGGATCTTCTGCAAGCTTGTCAAGACCCAAGGACTAAAACGGAAACGATTCGGAAGGTCGGTCGGCTTCAGTTGTTGCACTAGTTGAATTTTGTATGCTTTTAAAGAAAGATCCTTACGTAAAATACGCCAAGTTGTTGAATATGACAGGCCAAGCTGTTGAGAACGGCGACGAATCGACACTTCACGGTCTTCGCGTACACTCTCCGCTACCGCCCCTATATTTTCTTCACTACGTGCTGGATGTGGTCTATTCGGTGGAGCATTATCCAATAATGAAAATTGGGTCTCAAACTTATTGATGGTAGAGCGAATTGTGCGTTCGGTAGGCCGATTATGTGAACCATAAGTTGCTCTAAGCGCCCGATACACATTCCTCGTAGAACGCCCATTTTCGTAATAAAGTTGAACAATTTGTAGACGCTGTGCCGGGCTAAGTCTTTCCATTATGAATTGTCAAACACTACTGAACAGGAATGCCACTTCAGTTGACACGACGCATGCGCAATCTGCAATTAAATCCCCATCACAAAAAGTACCTCTAAATGAATCACCCTTTATATATATATATATATATATATATACATATATATATATATATATATATATATATATATATATATATATATATATATAATATATATATATATATATATATATATATATATATATATATATATATATATATATATATATATATATATACACATACAGTCCCTGGCCAAATTATTAGACGCACTGCAAGATTTCATGTAAAATATTAATTACCGAGTGATATTGTACCGTTTTATTATTTTAAATTGATTTGTTTTTTTATTTTTATATTATCCAATCAATTACCTATTTATTTGACATAAATAAAACAGCATTAATTTAGAAAAGCATAAGTTTATTAAGTTTTAAAGAAAAGTGAAATTAATGTTAGTAAAAGTCAATATTTAGTTGAGCCACCTTTAGCCGCTATCAAAGCTTTAATTCTGCGCGGCATGCTATCAATGCAAGATTGTACTGTCTCCTGCATTTGAGGATGATGATTCCACACATGAATAATCTTTTCTAGGAGCTGGGTTTTGTTGGTAATCACATATTTAGCCACTTCTCTTTTCATCAGCTCCCATACATTTTCAATGGGGTTCATATCAGGGCTATTACCCGGCCAATCCAACAGAGGGATATTTTTTCTGCCAAAAAAGCTTTAACAGACCGAGCAGTGTGGCAGGGAGCTCCATCTTGCATGAAAGTGAATGGTTCCCCATTTGGAAACCATTCTCTGAGCTGCGGAATCAACCGATTTTGTAATACTTCTTTGTGCTGATCTTGCCTCATTATTCCTTTGACGACGTACAGACGTCCAGTGCCCTTGCCGCTGATGACTGACCAAATCATCACTTTGGTGGGATGTTTAACCGTCGGGACGACACAATCAGGATGAAACTTTTCTCCATGACGACGACGCACATACTGAGCTTTATTCTGCAAAATTTCGAATGTGCTTTCGTCACTGAAGCAGACCTGTCAAAAATAGGAAAAATATATAAACTTCCATGTTTATTTGCTTTATTTAACTGAAAATGATAATAATGTATCAATTATTGATTAAATTGCTGTATCTTACCGATCTCCAGAAGTCCACATCTTTGTCTTGCCATTGTTTGGCCCACTTCAGGCGCTTTGCTTTCATTGCAGCTGTTAACTTGGGCTTCCTGGCGGGGCGACAGGCCTTAAAATCTAATTCTTTCAATTTTCTTCGAACAATGCGCTCAGAAGCATTTACGCTAGCATCCTGGAGTTGTGATTTTATTACCTTTGTGATAGCAAATCTGTTTTCTACCCAAATTTTCTTCAAACATCTCTCTGACCGTGGAGTGAAAATTGGTTTTCTACCGCATCTTTTCTTTCTTTTCGGGCTTAATTCCTTCCCTGACTCAATTTTCTTTTTTATGCGTCGTACACTAGCTTCAGAAACCTCTAATCTTCGTGATATTTCTCGGTTTGTAAATGTTTTCGCAATCACAAGGGCCTTTACTTCAGCTTTTTTACGTGGTGAAAGATCGCCTTTTCTATCCATAATGAAAATAGTCCAATTACTTTTTTAAAACACTGCATACAAAATAAACTAATAACTGAGTAGTATAAAACTGTTAAACAAACAATCACAGTCCATAAAGCCACAGAAACACGTTCGTACCTGACTCGATTTCGATCGCGACTGATACAGGTTTGTACTTGTTTACGTTCATGTATCACTTTGTCAACACAGTGTTGCCATATGTTAAAAATAAATACAAATATGTAGTCTACAACAATTCTTTTAAATAAAAATCAATAATATTGTAGTTTAAATATACCATTATTGCATAAAAACTCTTAAGAAACATAAAATTACTAAAAAAATACAGTGCGTCTAATAATTTGGCCAGGGACTGTATATATATATATATATATATATATATATATATATATATATATATATATATATATATATATATATATATATATATATATACTACTGTGATCAAAAAATAGTAGGACTTTTGAAATAAAACGCGAACGGGTTATTTATTTTTCCAAATTTATATCGTCCCCTTGGATACAATGCATTTAAGTCAACGTTTTTTCCAGTCTTCGAAACAGTTGTTGAATTCGATTTCTGGAATGTCCTTTAAAGCCTTCTTCGATTCGGTTTTAATCTCCTCAATCGACTTAAAACGATGTCCTCGAAGCGGTTTTTTGAGTTTAGGGAATAGCTAGAAGTCCGACGGCGCTAAATCAGGCGAATAGGGCGATGGAGGAATGATATGAGTTGAATTTTTGATGAAAAAGTCGCGAAGAACCAATGCTGTGTGAGAAGGCGATTATCGTGATGAAAAAACCAAGAGTTATTGGCCATTTCGAACGTTTGGGAAGCCGAAAAACCATTTTTAAAACAAAATTTACTCCTTTGCTGAATTTTTTCACTCATGTTAAAAATCGAAAAACTCACTTTTGTTGTTGAACGAAGCTAAATGAGCGAGATGATGGGCTTAATATCTCCACGACATGGAAGGGTCTATTAGGTAAACCAAGGAATAACCAAAACATCGTGAAGGCAACGGTCAGCATAGCGCCAGAACCCGTAATTACCACCCAGTCGGCAAACAGCGATGCTCGGACGAACACTTCCGACCTCCCCCCCTACAATCTGCGTAGACGCCGACCTATTAACGACGGCAACTGCACATCAGTTTCTCAGTTAGCTTCGAGCGGCAGCAGCAGTAAGTCACAGTATCGGGGAGCAGCAATAGCGGGAGCATTTCAAAATGCCAAATGAGATTTTGGCGAAACGTCTTACAAATTCATCGTTAGACGAATGAATTGAAACCCGGAATTTTAATATATTATATATATATATATATATATATATATATATATATATATATATATATATATATATATATATATATATATATATATATACAGTAATACCCCGCTTAGCGCGACCCCCGTTATGCGCGGTTTCACTATAACGCGAATTTCAAATTTCGCGCTCATGTAGTCATTAACTTCTCTATGGTCGCGGGGGGATCCCCGCTTTCTCTGAATATTCTCTTTGAAGAATTGGGAATTCCCTGTCCTTCGACTTTGTTCTATGGGGATTTCCTCGTTCGTTTCGTGTGTTCATTTGTTCCGTAATATTAGTTCGGTCGGCTGGCAGTTTTGTTTTAATATTTATTGGAGATACATACATACATAATTTAACCCTACGTTAAAAATGCCGCCTGTAAAGAAAAAAGAGCGTAAAAGCGTCACTTTGGAATTGAAGATGAAAGTGTTAAGAAGAATGGAAAATGGAGGCAAAGCAACAATTGTTGGGAGAGATTTTGGACTCTCAGAATCGACTGTGAGAACGATTTATAAAAATCGGGAAAAAATTAAAATCTCCAGCGAAGGTTCAACACCTATAAGTGCAACAAAACTTTCTCGTTCGAGATCATCTATCTTAGAAAGAATGGAGAAATTACTGTCAGTCTGGATCGAAGATTTGAATAAGAAGAACACACCACTAAGTCAAGATCTCATATGCACAAAAGCAAAATCTTTGTATGAGATGCTGAAAACAAAAGAAGGAGAAGGGAGTGCCACTCCGACTTTTGCTGCCAGCAGAGGCTGGTTCCATCGGTTCAAGCAGCGTTCTAATCTTCACAATATCCACATAACAGGCGAGGCGGCCAGCGCGGACATTCAAGCTGCAGCTGAGTTTCCAGACAAGTTTCAAGACTTCGTTAGACGAGAGAAAATTCCTGCTTGTCTCATCTTCAATGTTGATGAGACCGCACTTTACTGGAAAAAAATGCCATCTCGAACATTCATTTCTAAGGAAGAACGTCAAGCCAGTGGTTTCAAAGCTGCGAAAGATCGACTAACACTTCTGCTGGGTGGTAATGCCACTGGTGATTTCAAACTGAAACCTTTACTAGTGTACCATTCAGAAACACCCCGTGCAATGCGAGGCACAGACAAGACAAGTCTACCAGTTGTGTGGCGATCAAACAGAAAGGCGTGGGTTACACGGGAAATTTTTCAAGAATGGTATTCTAATAGTTTTTGCCCATCAGTCAAATCATACTGTGACAGAAATGGGCTTGAACCTAAAGTTATATTACTCTTAGACAATGCCCCAGGACATCCAACCTCACTTGATACGCCCAGAGACTTAAAAGTGTACGTAAAGTTCCTTCCACCAAACACTACGTCAATATTACAACCTATGGACCAGGGAGCAATAGCAAACTTCAAAGCTTATTACCATCGCCGCACTTTTAGCCAACTAATTCATGAAACTGACGGGGAAGGAAGACAGTCTATGCGAGAGTGGTGGAAGTCATACAACATTATGAAGTCTATTCACAACATAGAAGAGGCTTGGAAGGAAGTTAAAATGAGTTGTATGAATGGGGTGTGGCGTAATCTTTGGCCAGATGTAGTGGAAGCACCTAGAAGAATTGTCCAGATGCAGAGACAAGTGCTTGAAGACATTGCTGCAATGATTGAGGGGTCTGAACTTGAAGATGTCACGGTAGAAGATCTCGTAGAACTTGTAGCAACGCACGACGATCCTATTAGCAATGAAGATCTGATCGAGTTACAGAATAATCCTATCTACGATGAGGAAGAACAAGTAGAAGAGAAAGTTTTATCTTCAGGGGAAATACAAAATGCACTTTCAAAAATTTATTCAGGTTTGGACATATTGCAGAGTATAGACAATAATGATGACCGTGTCTTGACGTGTGTCAAACAATTAAAAAAACAGTGTTGGGTGTTATGAACGTATTTTACAAGAACGTAAACAAAACGTTACCCAAAAGACAATAGATGTATTTTTCCGTAAAAAATAAGAGTATGTATTGCATAAAGTGTTCTTAGAATTAAAGTGATTGATTAAAATGATTTGTATTTTTTTTGTATTAAATTTTGACTATGTTTAATCATAAACCTCGATATACGCGAATTTCAGTTAACGCGATTTTTTTCGGAACGTATCCCTCGCGTAAAGCGGGGTATTACTGTATATATATATATATATATATATATATATATATATATATATATATATATATATATATATATATATATATGCACCCACAAGTCGAAACATTACTCATTTTGGTTATGTTCAAGTCATGTAACTTAGAATATGCTTAGAGTCTTACACGTTTAAGAAATATTCAAATATATATTTCTTGGATTTAAGGGAGTAACAGTTGTCTGAGGAAGTGGTCTCTAAAAAAGTGTTGTTGAAATAACAAATACAATCTTCAGCAGGAATACAGCTTTGTTGTTTGAAAACTTTTATCTCTTACCTAACAGTATCGTCTTAACTATACGAGCAAATATAAAGATAGAAAGAAGAGTTTAACATATTTTTGCATCGCTTATCAGTACTTCTTCAAGTGAAACAGTTTATATTTTATACAATTTGGCAGCGTCGTAAAATGGAATCTTAAGTAGGATTTTATGGCGGTAACTTTACCGGTACATTATGGTAAATTACTGCTAAAGTTGGAATCAAAATTACCAGTGAAATTGCCTAGAGCTTAAAATTTTAAATGAACAGTTTTACATTTCATGAGTTTATGACTATATTATAATTGTTAAAATTTATTATGTTTCCAGAGACAATTTAACTTTTTGCCGCTTCATCTCGTTTGACGAGAAGGCCGCTGAACTTTTAATTCATATTCGACATCAATATATCAATATATAATCTCTTCGAGGTAAATTCGCGTACTAAAAATGGATAAAAATAGTAATGTGCACACATCCTCCTCTACTAGTAGTAATGCATTGTCATAAATTTCAGATTAAGCTTAAATTATCAAAAAAAAAGAGTTGGTAAAATTGCCTGTAACTAACTCTTTTTTTCTCTTTTTTGTAATTTATCTGTGAAATCTAAATCGTACCGGTAATTTAAAAACCAATCATAAGAGGAAGCGACGTTGCTTGAACCTTAAATTTGTAAAAGTTTTTTTATTTAACATACGTTAGAGACAGTTAATATCGAGAATAGGGGAGAGTTTCGGAAAATTGTGTTGTACGGAAATTATCGGTTAAAATTAATGAAAGGGGGGTCTTTGAGGAAAAAAAAACATTACAATTAAACATTATTTATAAAAAAATGAATCAGGAAACATGACGAAATAAAAACGGCAGAGACTTTCAAATCTTAATCACTAGAAATATTTTCTTGTTCAAGGTTTTAAAAATATGTTACGATAATATAAAGAAACTTTTTTCTGCGTTTTATTTTCAGTAAAGTACAACTTGTGATTCACCTTAGTTTTTGATGTAAATTCTCGTAAATGAAGCATGTATAGCTGAAACTGTTCCACTTATCAATATCCTTGTAGCTTAATCACACTCACGCGCTCCATCTTGCTGGAAAATTGATAAATTCATTGACAGGATACAAAACCTCAGATTAAAAATCACCGTTTAAGAAAAGCTTAAGAATTAGCTCTATATATATATATATATATATATATATATATATATATATATATATATATATATGTATATATATATATATATATATATATATATATATATATATATATATATATATATATATATATGTATATATGTATATGTAAATAAAATAAAATAAGAATTGTTTTAATACCATAGTAAATTTTTTAAAAACATTTGTATTATTATTTTCATGCACAATCGTCACCCTTAGCACGTATGTATTTTGTATTTCTATGTTGACTGGTAATATGTTTTTGATATGGCAAGAAATTCCTGCATGAATTAAATACTACTATTCACAAATAAGAAAAAAACAAACATATACCATTTACATTTTGTAGGATTTCCAAAGTATTTGGCTTAAAGCTCAATTTTTAAAGTATTGTATAGTGTGTAGTTATGTATAGATTGCAATAATTGAACCGAAACTAGTACCGAGAATTCAGGTAGTCGAAGCTCATCACCATATACAAAGGCGCTCTAAAGGATGACGGGGTTTATAGGTAATTCTCACTCCAGACCCTAATATACAACGACAGAAAAATACTGAAATATTAGGTAGGGTGTATTTTAAGACCCCGCGTAATTTTAACGTGTATATAATGTCCACTAAAATAAATGACGCCGAAATTAAACTATTATAGAAGTTTTAAAAACCTGTTTTTAAAAAAGGCTAATATAAAATTGCTCCTAGTATAACATAAAACGCCATAGAGAAATTATCTTATCGGAGAATCTATATAACTACCTGTCTTTTTCGGATAACCAATAATACAAAATAGTTACCATGTAAATATGAGAAAATATAGCAAATAGCGGTCATATTTGGAAATTCTTTGAAAATCTCTCATTTTTCAATTATTATACACGAAGGTGCCAAGGTTTCTTAAATTAGTTAACGAATCATTTAATTATTTAGGATTTAATTAAGGATTTGAAGTCTGAAACCACTGGAAACTTTGAAAATCTCCTTGTTGCCATGATGACACCATTACCAGAATATTATGCCAGAGAATTGCACGACGCCATGCAAGGACTTGGAACTGATGAAGACGTATTGATTGAAATTATGTGTACTAAGTCCAATCAGGAAATTATGGTTATTAGACAGGCATACCAAGCAAGTAAGTAGAATTATGAAACCTTTAATTTTACAGATATTTAAAATTTCAAGTGGTAATTTTCTATTTTAATGTTTTCTGTGCATTTGAGATGGTTGAAGAAATGAGCGAAAATTTTCTTGTAAAAAACTATATATTTGGATAAAATTATTTTTATTTTGTTGAGAATATTGTCTGATATGTTTAATAAAACTTTTTCTGAAAACTTTCATCTAAATTTAGGTACCCGACAAGGTAGTTCTTTAGCTTCTCTTGTTTCCGTTTTAATCACATCTTTCACTAGAAAATGTTCATGTTTGCTGATAATACATTGATGATTAATAGCGATTGATGTAATAAAAAGTATCTGGTATTGTATCTACCATAATTCAAAGGTTTTCCAGCTTATATGATGCTTATAAACTTATAATTAACAATTTATATTGTTTGATATTTTTAAGTCGCACAATGGAGTGGCAAACTTTACGTTACAGCAAATGTGCAGTTGTCTCACAACTTGCTTATTCCATGAAGTCCGTAATTAACAAGCTGATTAACCGCATAGTCGTCAATCTATTTTGGCAGAATAGTACAGAAATTGGACAGGACTCGTACACATTCGTCTCCATTCCTTCCAAATTATTGAAACCGTTTAGATTAGTCATACTGTAAATAAAAAAATGACGCCGTTTGTGAGCTTTTGTATTTGATTCTTCTAGAGTCCTTAGTAAATGAAAATTTTCTTTCAAATTAAAAAATTTTAATTTAACTAATTTTTTTTCTTGCTTTTATTGGATTTCCTTTTACTACCTGATTCAGTTCATTCATCAATTTTTATGGCCATATCCTTTTGTTTTATTTATGATAAAACGATAAAAATGAGAAGTTATTTCAAAATTCTAACAACTCTTAATTTTTCGAGCAGTTACAGGACTGGATAACTAGACATCTTTAACCCCATGGCAACTAAAAATTTTAAATACCATGACAACTGGATTAAGTTTAACTTTTGACTCTCCAAATCTAGCTGTACGTATCTTAAGTGTGTGTGTATAATATTATATATACAATATTATACTCTCACAATTTATATATATATATATATATATATATATATATATATATATATATATATATATATATATATATATATACGAGGCATGTTTTTTAAGTAAGTACCGTTTTGAAATTAAAAAAAGACGTGCAAAGATATCGCTATAATTTTATTTTTACATGAAAGCCTGTACCTTAATCTACTTTTCTACATAATTTCCGTGAATATTGAGGCACTTGTCATAACGTGGCACCAGTTTTTGAATACCCTCCTCATAAAATTCTGCCGCCTGAGAAAAAAGTTCTCGGTCACAATGCGATACAAAACACTACGAGAATATTGAGGAAAGCAGTCGCACAATGATGAAATTGTAAAGCGTCTGTTTTCTCTCACCTTTTCGTCCACTTTCTGCACCAAATCTTCATTAACGACCGAAGGACGCCCACTCCGTTCTTCACCATGCACATTTGTGCGGCCATCTTTAAATGCTCTCACCCATTTCCTCACCATTCCATCACTCATAATGTTTTGTCCGTAAACTTCACAGATCTCACGATGAATATCGATCGGTTTTACGCCTTTAGCACTAAGAAATCGTATAACAGCCCGTACTTCACAATCGGCGGGACTCACGATTGTCGGAGGCATCTTAAACACACTCAGTAAACAACGTATACAATGAAGAATCAGACTGTAATGGCGTCAGTGCGTAGACATGAGATGTAGGTTACCAGCGCGCATGCGCGGAACGCCGACCGTAACGCTGCGGCGGCGGAATCGCAAAACGGTACTTACTTAAAAAAACATGCCTCGTATATATATATATATATATATATATATATATATATATATATATATATATATATATATGCTGACGACAAGAAAATGTTTTGAACTGTCATTTCAAAGAAATTACGCCATCTTGACTTTTTTAATGTACAGTAATACCCCGCTTTACGCGAGGGATACGTTCCGAAAAAAATCGCGTTAACTGAAATTCGCGTATATCGAGGTTTATGATTAAACATAGTCAAAATTTAATACAAAAAAATACAAATCATTTTAATCAATCACTTTAATTCTAAGAACACTTTATGCAATACATACTCTTATTTTTTACGGAAAAATACATCTATTGTCTTTTGGGTAACGTTTTGTTTACGTTCTTGTAAAATACGTTCATAACACCCAACACTGTTTTTAATTGTTTGACACACGGTCAAGACACGGTCATCATTATTGTCTATACTCTGCAATATGTCCAAACCTGAATAAATTTTTGAAAGTGCATTTTGTATTTCCCCTGAAGATAAAACTTTCTCTTCTACTTGTTCTTCCTCATCGTAGATAGGATTATTCTGTAACTCGATCAGATCTTCATTGCTAATAGGATCGTCGTGCGTTGCTACAAGTTCTACGAGATCTTCTACCGTGACATCTTCAAGTTCAGACCCCTCAATCATTGCAGCAATGTCTTCAAGCACTTGTCTCTGCATCTGGACAATTCTTCTAGGTGCTTCCACTACATCTGGCCAAAGATTACGCCACACCCCATTCATACAACTCATTTTAACTTCCTTCCAAGCCTCTTCTATGTTGTGAATAGACTTCATAATGTTGTATGACTTCCACCACTCTCGCATAGACTGTCTTCCTTCCCCGTCAGTTTCATGAATTAGTTGGCTAAAAGTGCGGCGATGGTAATAAGCTTTGAAGTTTGCTATTGCTCCCTGGTCCATAGGTTGTAATATTGACGTAGTGTTTGGTGGAAGGAACTTTACGTACACTTTTAAGTCTCTGGGCGTATCAAGTGAGGTTGGATGTCCTGGGGCATTGTCTAAGAGTAATATAACTTTAGGTTCAAGCCCATTTCTGTCACAGTATGATTTGACTGATGGGCAAAAACTATTAGAATACCATTCTTGAAAAATTTCCCGTGTAACCCACGCCTTTCTGTTTGATCGCCACACAACTGGTAGACTTGTCTTGTCTGTGCCTCGCATTGCACGGGGTGTTTCTGAATGGTACACTAGTAAAGGTTTCAGTTTGAAATCACCAGTGGCATTACCACCCAGCAGAAGTGTTAGTCGATCTTTCGCAGCTTTGAAACCACTGGCTTGACGTTCTTCCTTAGAAATGAATGTTCGAGATGGCATTTTTTTCCAGTAAAGTGCGGTCTCATCAACATTGAAGATGAGACAAGCAGGAATTTTCTCTCGTCTAACGAAGTCTTGAAACTTGTCTGGAAACTCAGCTGCAGCTTGAATGTCCGCGCTGGCCGCCTCGCCTGTTATGTGGATATTGTGAAGATTAGAACGCTGCTTGAACCGATGGAACCAGCCTCTGCTGGCAGCAAAAGTCGGAGTGGCACTCCCTTCTCCTTCTTTTGTTTTCAGCATCTCATACAAAGATTTTGCTTTTGTGCATATGAGATCTTGACTTAGTGGTGTGTTCTTCTTATTCAAATCTTCGATCCAGACTGACAGTAATTTCTCCATTCTTTCTAAGATAGATGATCTCGAACGAGAAAGTTTTGTTGCACTTATAGGTGTTGAACCTTCGCTGGAGATTTTAATTTTTTCCCGATTTTTATAAATCGTTCTCACAGTCGATTCTGAGAGTCCAAAATCTCTCCCAACAATTGTTGCTTTGCCTCCATTTTCCATTCTTCTTAACACTTTCATCTTCAATTCCAAAGTGACGCTTTTACGCTCTTTTTTCTTTACAGGCGGCATTTTTAACGTAGGGTTAAATTATGTATGTATGTATCTCCAATAAATATTAAAACAAAACTGCCAGCCGACCGAACTAACATTACGGAACAAATGAACACACGAAACGAACGAGGAAATCCCCATAGAACAAAGTCGAAGGACAGGGAATTCCCAATTCTTCAAAGAGAATATTCAGAGAAAGCGGGGATCCCCCCGCGACCATAGAGAAGTTAATGACTACATGAGCGCGAAATTTGAAATTCGCGTTATAGTGAAACCGCGCATAACGGGGTCGCGCTAAGCGGGGTATTACTGTATATTATTTTATTTTTGAGTCCTACTAAAAATTCTAGATATTATTTGTCTAACATACCATATGTCCAAATTGAACTATTTTGGAATTATGGTCATTTGAAATTTAAAATAAAAAAAAATACAACACAATTACTTAGGTAAGTTAATAAATACTCTAGCTTTATTTTTAAAGTAACAATTGCTCAAAATGTCTACCGTTAACAGCGAGGAAATCACCTAATCTGTCATAAACAGCCTGAACAGAGTTTTGCAGAGAATCCGGCGTGATCAATGCTACTTCATATTGAATTCTTTATTGTAAATCTGCTACAGTTTCAGGTCGACTTCGGTAAACTTTGGTTTTCAAATGATCCCATAAAAAAATCGAGTGGCGTAAGGTCGGAGCTCCTTGCAGGCCATTCTACACCACCTCTTCTGCCTATCCATCGATTAGGAAAAATCGCATCCAAATATCTACGAACATTGATTTCATAGTGAGGAGGTGCTCCGTCCTGTTGATATCACAGATTTCTGTTAGGGGTATCCAAATTATTTTCATCGGGAAAAAGAGCTGCACAAGTTAGAATAACTTGCTCCATCTTCTGTAATTGTTTCCTCGGGTGACAGTGGTTGGTGATCAGGCCCATCACTGGTCTGGTCTGTGCCCTTAAATAAAGATTCCCCTTACCTGGAAAGAGAACATTATTTAACCTTTTTCGACCTTTTTTTAAGTCACTTGTATTTTTAATACCTTCATATTTTACCTCCCCATGTGTTTATAATTGTATTTTGATTTACAGTATTTCATTCAGGTATACTCACTTAAACATATCATAACATATCTTTTACTAAACTCGTTAAATTTTAGTACGTAGGACCTCCATACTGTCACTTAAAATTTGGTAAAAGTTAACCGTATTATTAGTTTGCAAATAAACTACATTGTTCAACGCACTTATTTCTGGAACACTGAAATAAACAACGAATACCATACCTTTCCTTTAGCAAAGAATGTAAAAAAAATCTCTAGACAAAAACGCAGATTAATATCGGTTCTCCACTTTTCAAATACGGCTCGAATTGTCTTACAGTAGAACTTTATAAACTTAAGCCCTTCCCGAAACCATACCAAAAATTCGATGACCTAGTGGAAGCAGTCGACGATTTTCTTTTTAACACCTTCACTATTAACGCCGATGTACCCCAAGGCTCCATACTGTCTCCTAGTCTCTCATTTGTATTAACGATCTGCTGGAAAAGACCGAGAATCCAATCTATAGCTTTGCAAATTACAGTACACTTATCTCTTCATTCACTTTAAACGCTCGGATATTGACTACTCAGACGAATATCCGTAAACAGCAGGAGGTCGTTCAACTTAACAAGGACCTGGAAGAAATTCTATCTTGGGGTGACAGTAACCAAGTGGAATTTAACGCTACAAAAACCCAGGCGGCAGTTTTTTCTAAAAAAGTTAACGTTGCTGAACCCGACATAGTTATGTCGGGGCACTCCATTCCTCTAACATCGTCACTCATTTTGTTGGGCGTTAATTTGGAAGCAAATATGTCCTGGCATGAACATGTTGCAGGCATAGCAAGGAGAGCTTCTCAAAAGTTGGGAATATTATTTCGAAAGCTTTACACTCCACAACAACTGTTAATTCTTTACAAAGCTCAAATTCGACCAACTATAGAATACTGCTTCCATGTTTGGAGCTCCGCTCCCAAACACACACTGCATTTGTTGGATTCTATTCAGAGAAGAGCTGTTCGTCTGATTGGAGACCCGGAACTGACCGGCGGCCTTGATTCGCTGGAACATCGAAGAACGGTTGGCGACTTGAGCCTAATCTACAAGTATTTTCATGGAAAGTGTTCGAAGGATGTGGCCCGGTTAATTCCTCCCAGAGCAGTGCATGCTAGAAGTACACGTCGCGCTAATACTTCACATCTGTATGAGGTTCAGCTTGCTACTCCCCGTACAACGCTTTTCCAGCAGTCTTTTATATGAAGAACATCAGCCCTTTGGTATAATTTGCCTAGGACTGTGTTTCCCACCGAGTACAATTTACAGCGATTCAAGAACAACGTGAATCGCTTTCTCCGCACACGTGTCGCTTCTGTAGCGCTTTAGGGACTTCCCTATAGCACGTGTGCTAGACCCATAAAAAAAGACCTTATATAGAAAAACCCTTTCCTACAGTGGAACTCCAAAAACTTATGCCCCGCCCAATATGACAAAGAAATTCGGGCTCGTAAAATAAATAAGAGCATGTCCTCCTCCTAACTCTGGGCTACACCACTACATACCATACCAAGGTATTCTTTTGTAAATAAAATAAATTCAAGCAAAGGGAAACAGGAAGTACCTGTATTAGGGAAGGATTTACTAACAATACATGTAAGATTTACAGTTTTGAGCTTTAAAATGTTTTTGATTAGCAATAATTATATGTAATGATCGTTAATCTAAAGTATTTTTGCATAAACTAGTCGTATCAGTTATAGTGGAGTAGCCCATAGAAGTTTTATATTGAGTTATGATCATAATAAATTATTTAAAAAGGAAACCAATACAGAGAATTTATAGCATTCTTATTTTTAAATCAATCAATAATACCGGGTTTAATAAACCCATCAGTTTTTAATTAACTTTCAATTTATTTATAAGTTGTAAATTTAGTTGACTCATTACATTAATGTGCTAAAACAAAATATATTTTTTTATAATTTATACAAGCATATTTGCCTTAGCATCAAAACAATTTTTTTTTTTCTAAACGTAGTTTTTAGTGTTTCGTATGGAACACTTATTGGCTCACTTCGGTGTCTGTCTATATAGGAGTTGATGGCCCAATGGGAGCCGTGTAGTTTTGAAAGTTAAATTTTGACTTAAGGGTTAGTTTTGGGGGTGAAATCGGAAATGAAAAAAAAATTTGTGAAAACACGAGTTCAAATTATATATATATATATATATATATATATATATATATATATATATATATATATATATATATATATATGATGTAATACTCGCGCAAACATTTCTTTATATTCTTTTTAAAAAATAGCCAAAATTCGCTGTCCCCTACCCTATCTCTAAGAGTACTAATCAAAAAATTTTGAAAAAATTCTGGAATATTCTCCATAAGATATAGATTGAGCGAAAATTATCACGAGTCCATTACGTTTGATAATTTATCTGGTAGATGACTTGACAACATGGTGATTTTTCTCCTGGAAAGTTGTGAATTTAACCGGGACTTAGAGCTATGAATATCAATACGTATTCCGTGCAATCAGTAATATACTGCTTACTGCTTTAAGCATTTAGCCTATCATAGATAAAATAAATTTCCATAATGACTGTTGACCAACTGGTAGGTACCGACACAAAATTATTTTATTTGCTTGTAATTAAAAAAATATTTAGGTAGTAAATATTTGTTTTAAACTACAAATGTCTCGCTTTTTGTATATTCTTGGTAACTCTTATATTGAAGATGAACGTGTGACTAAATTTCATAGAATACTTCAGCGTACGGAACACGAATTGTGCACTTAGCCGTTTTTCTTTATTCATTGATTTCATAACTGAACTTTCTCTTTTTTTGAAAAATAAAAAAAATCGCTCCCATCAATAATTTATTTTTAAGTTTAATGTAAGTTGTCCCTCTGTAAGTATTGGCTAATTTGTATAAAAAAATCTTTCTCTTCTCCAGTCATTGATTTTTAATTTTCTGTGTCGGTAGAGGTTTAACCTATTTGAGTCGAGTGCAAGAGGGTCTTTTTCTCATCGATCTCCACTTGTTTGATGCACCTTCTGTTTCCTGATTAATCTCTCCCCCCCGTACGCAGCTCTACCGTTAATGTTCTCTTTTTTCACTTAAAAAAATGCCCTTTGTATCTATATGCTTCGCCCCTTGACCCTGGCTACGCTACTGATATATATGTATATACAAGTAGCTATGAAAATTGCCTAATTAGTTAAAACTAGTAGTTTTACAAAAGCTGTTGTAGAAAAACAGTGATAAATACTGCCACTCAATTGTAACACTAACTCAAAAAAATCTCCAAAATCATCGCCGCTACTGCTTCACTTATAGTGAATTGACTGATTTAAGTAACCGATACCTGAATTACTACAATTAACTGACTATTTTAAAATTCGTGAGTCTGAAGTTAAATAACAAAGAATGTATTTTTCCTTAACAATTAAGAAGTTTATGGTAAATTTAAAATTTAAACACGTTAGATATAGAAACAGAAAGTTTCGCTGCCTTGGTTAGATAAAAAATCGGTATCTTAAGGGATCTTTACTCTTCGAGTTTTGGACACTGTGTTTTAATTTCGAAGAGAAGAGATCCCTGAAAATGTCTCCTGTATTTGCAGGCGAAACGTTAGCAAGTCACTCGAATTTGGCATATATATATATATATATATATATATATATATATATATATATATATATATATATATATATATATGTATATGTATATATGTATATATGTATGTACAGGGAAGTAGAGAGAAGTAAATTTATGAACCCTCCATTTCCGCACAAATTAAAACGACGGAGGAGAGCTTTCCCAAAAAATAAACTCTCATAATCAAATTTTTCGACCTCAAAAATGTTATTACCTTCTTAACTTTTCTTCTCTGGAAAAGGAAGACCTTTAGGAAATTATTCTAAGAATACTAATAAGTCTAATTATTTTTTCTAGTGTACTATCGATCCTTAGAAGAAGACCTCAAAGGGGACACTGGTGGCTGCTTTAAAAGGCTCATGGTTGCTCTTTGTAATGCCGGACGTGACGAAAGCATGATGACAAATCCAGATACAGCTAGAGCAGATGCTCAAGCATTACTACGAGCTGGAGAATTACAGATAGGAACTGACGAGAGTATTTTTAATGCTGTATTGTGCCAGAGAAATTATGCTCAGTTGCAGTTGATATTCCAAGAGTATGAACGATTAACAGGTAAAACAAGCCATTTTTTATTCTTCCACTTGCACGTTAAGTTAATTAATTTTAATTACTAACTTATTTTTCCGTTATTATTATCTTGGTCATAGTAATTATGTTATTATTTTAGGACATGATATTGAAAAGGCAATCAAAAATGAATTTTCCGGTGATATAGAACAAGGACTTTTAGCTGTTATTCGTTCAATAAAGAACCAAGCGGCGTTCTTCGCAAAATTACTAAACAAGAGTATGAAAGGTTTGGGTACAAATGACAGAGATTTGATCCGATTAGTCGTTACCAGATCGGAAATTGACATGGTTGAAATTAAGAGGGAGTATCAGGCTAAATATGGAGAATCTCTAGCTGATGCCATAAAAGTAAGTATTTTATTAGACGTCATCTTTATATTTACTTACCATTTCTGCCCGTTGTATTAGAGTAGGAAAAAAGACTGTTCAGGATAAACGTCACAAATATGCATTGAAACGACTTCGGAAAGTAGATCTGGGATTACAAACATCTTTCGGTTTATTTCATATTTTCAATGATTTTTTACATTCTAAGGAAATAATTGTGAAACTTTTGTGTTTGAGTTTGTTACGATTCAAAAAAAAAGAAAAGCTATTAAAATACCGAAGATATGAGCAGATCGTTTTTCCGAACTTTTACATGACATATATGGTAATGCATTAATGGCGTCATGTTGTTGAATTTTAAGTTTTCTCTGGTATTTTCTTAAATGGACAGTTGTGCTCATTTTTGTACAATTTAAGCGGCTGTTAAAGTTCGACATCATTGCCTCTTTGACAGTAGCGAATCGAAACTATAACACATTTGTTTTCGATCCAAATAATATAAAAAATACCTTCATAGTCTTGAAAAAAGAGGCATAGTTTCACGCACGATGATATGTCACTTTGATTGTCATCTACGTTAAAACCTGTCTCTATCCCAAGTTTCTGTTGTTATTATTTTTGGTAAAAACTTGTAGTGGTTTACCCTTACGTCCTTAAATTTTTGGTCGCAAAAATGAATGCTTACCCTCATGATGTGCGCACGCATGTTTATGAGCTATTTAAGAGCGGGATGGGAATGCCGTGAATTATTAGCTCGACGGTGAGCCTTTTATCCACGTTTTTTTTTTACGCTGAATTAGATAAGAATGAAGAGCTGGTACAGAAGCTGATGTTTTCAACATAAAGTGTTTTTTACCAGCTTTTAAATAATTTTGCTTAAACACTATATCATCTAAAAATTATATGTGAAAAAATAAGTTGCCTAATTTTTTTTTTAATACATAATAAATTAAAGAAGTGCTACATTACATTTTAAGCTCTGAAATCTCAAATAGACTAAGTAGGGATAGCACAATTTTACTAAATTAGAAAATTAAAGAAAACAATAATCTTAGTCGCCGACTTCGTAATCTCCCCTTAGCAACTGATTAGTTATAACGTCAATCGCAGCTATATTTCACATAGAAATTATATATATATATATATATATATATATATATATATATATATATATATATATATATATATATATATATATATATATATATATATATATATATATATATATATATATATATATATATATATATATATATAGACACACGCAAAGGTGTGTGACATATGGAACTTTCTTTATTACTAAATTTAGAAAAAAAATGAATATGTGGATTCTGCACTACTTGAAACCCAAAAAATGATTTTGCAGTTCCAGTTGTTACTTCTGGTTTAGTAGCAAATTTGAATTTTCTAAAGTTTAAAGTCCAAAAGTCACTCAGTGTCACAGGAAAAACTGTTCAGAATTGCATTTTATGGTAGTGTGCAAAATTTTCGATTGGGTTTTGTCAGTATTTAACCAATAAAAATATGATCGCAAGGAGATTTTTATTTCTGAAATTTGGTTAAATTCATAGAATTTTAAATTTATTTGCCAATTCCAAGGTATGTTCTACTTCTTTTATAATCAATAATTAAAACATAATGACTTTCGTGAAACCGCAACTGTCGCACGGACAATTATGGAAAATTTTTACCCTTTAACATGCGTTTAAGGTTGTTTTTAAGGACATTCTAGCGTCACAATTTTATGGCAACAAAAGGATAAAATGTTTAATTATTGGTCGTAAAACATAACTTTAAATTAAAAAATAAATGTTTAAATTTTCGTATCAATGTAACAAATACATTTAAAATTCAAAAAATAAAAATCTTGTGATCATATTTTTACTGGTCAAAAACTAAAATCGAAAATTTTGCACACTACTATAAAATGCAATTCTAAACACTTTTTCGTAATAACTATTTTCGATATTTTGACAAACGTAGTCAACTTTGAATTTTAGAAAATTCAAATTTCGACATTGCAAAATCATTTCTTGGGTTTCAAGTGATGCAGTATTTATTTTTTTCTAAATTTAGTGATAAATACGTTCTTCCGTCACTGCATATATATATATATATATATATATATATATATATATATATATATATATATATATATATATATATATATATATATGGCTTAATGTAAAATAATTGAAAATGGACGAGGGTTCATATTTCAGCAGTTTGCCCACTGTTCTCTTATTCGTCAATTCGTCCCGAGATGTATTTCGCCGTATCACGGCTCATCAGTTGGGCTAGAATCGACAAACAAGGGAACAGAATTGTCTACCATTTATGCCGGTACTTACGGCCAGTAATGGTAAGATACAACAAATTATATTAAATATATATAATATTTTTATTAATAATTTATCCTTTTTTAGGGAGACTGTTCAGGAGACTATAAGAAATGTCTATTACACCTGATAGGAGAAGCCTAAAAATAATAAGCTACGTCATGGTTTTTTTTTTTTATCTACAAACTGCTTTTAAACGCGACTATTACCTCAAGTAAATTGTCAACATTGGAAACGTTCCTTCCTGCCCGAGGAAATGTCTTTAAAAAGTTACTCACAAAATCAATTTATAGAATAAATGCTTATATTCTTAAATCTCGAATTTGATGTGCCTATTCGTAGGGACAATAAGTGTGTCAAAATATTACATCTTTTTAGAAACTATTTGGTAAAATATTTAACGTTAATGTATATTTTTTAAAGTTTTTTATAGTGTATAAACATGTTCTTCGTAAGTATATTTATCGTGTATTTAAATAAAGTTTATTTTTAAACAGTTTTACATATTTAAATCTGCCAAAACTATATAGGATATGCATGCCCAGATTACCATAAGTTCTTCAAAGCGGGCCCCGTAACCAAAAATATTATGATTTTATTTTTAGTGTTCCGTATGGCCCTGGACGTGTAGTTATAAAAGTTAAATTTTGACGTAAGGGGTTAGTTTTGGGGGTGAAATCGGAAGTGAAAAAAAATTTTTTTCTATGGCCATCTAGTGGCGTCTCGAATGAAAATTTGTGAAAAGACGAGTTTAAAAATATATATGATATAATACTTGCGTGAACTTTTCTTCATATAATTTTTCAAAAATGGCCAAAAATGGCCAAAAATCACTGTCTCCCTGTCCTATCTCTAAGAATTCTGATAAAAAAATGTCGAAAAAATTTGAAATATTCGCCATAAGGTGTAGATTAAGCGAAAATTGCCAGAGGTCATTTCTTTGGTAATTTATCTGATATGAAACAAGAACTATTTGACTTCACAAAATAGCGGAGTTTCCTTTCGTGGAAAGTTGTAAATTTAACCGAGATTAAGTACTATGAAATATCAATACTAATTCGGTGTAATCAGTAATATACCTATATATTCTTCAGTACATTATTGATTTAAATATTTGATTAATCAAGATAAAATTATGATTGTTGACTAACGGTCAACGGTACCGAGACAAAATTATTTTATTTTATTTGTTTATATTTAAACAAATATTTAGGTAGTAAATATTTGTTTTAGTCTTTACTACAAAGATTCTTGGTAATTCTTATATTGAAGATGAATATATGCCTGAATTTCGTAGAATACTTCACGGTATATCATGGTACGGAACACTAATTGCGCAAGTCCGACTTGCACTTGACCTGTTTTTTTAAAATCTAGGGTAGAGTAATATGTTGAGATTCTTAATTGGTTGAATCTTAATGCTGTATTTACTATACCTGTCAGTCTGTTGCTTTCTGTTGTGTCCACTTTGTTCTTTCTACAGATTAACCCTGATCCGAGATTTAGTTTTGTATGTATGTTGTTTTGAATGTATCCAGTGAACAACATTCCGAGTTCCAAAAAACGGTCGCTTTCCAGAAGACGACTGAGGTCTTACCTTCTTTAGAGGTAGAGAGTAACACATGGGCTGAAAAGTCCCGGGCCTAACACATAGATGGCGCTAGTTTTATTGCAGTCACCTTTTTTTCAGTTAATACTAACCTTCAAAAGACAGCTGTTAAAATTTCATGATATTCTATTCATTAGTTTGTGAGTTATTGTGCTAAGAGTGACGCTACTTTTGTTATTTTCAAAACAATGGATCAAAAACAATTTCGTGTTTTAATTTTACACTGCTTCTTGATGGGAAAAAATACCGTTCAAGCGAAGCAATGGCTTGAAAAGTGTTATGGGGACTCCGCTCCATCAGAAACAACAATAAAACGTTGGTTTGCTGACTTCAAACGTGGTCGTAGAGACACCGATGATGCAGAACGCAGTGGACGTCCAAATGAGGCGGTAACACCAGAAAACATCAAAAAAATCCATAAAATCGTTTTGAATGATCGAAAAGTGAAGTTGCGTGAGTTAGCTGACATCGTAAAGATATCAAAAGAACGTGTTGGCTTTATATTGCATGAGCATTTGACTATGAGAAAGCTCTGTTCAAAGTGGGTGCCGCGTTTGCTCACTGTTGATCAAAAACAAGAACGTGTTGATGATTCTGAGCAGTGTTTGGCCATGTTTAAACGTAACAAACCGGAATTTTTGCGTCGATATGTGACAATGGATGAAACATGGATCCATCACTTCACTCCGGAATCAAAACGATCGTCATCTGAGTGGACAGCAACTGGTGAACCTCGTCCAAAGCGCCCGAAAGCACAACAATCGGCTGGAAAGGTTATGGCCTCGGTATTTTGGGATGTGCGTTGTGTAATATTCATCGACTATCTTGAGAAAGGAAATACTATCAACAGTGAATATTATATAGCGTTATTGGAGCGTTTGAAGGCCGAAATTGCAAAGAAACGACCGCATATGGCAAAGAAAAAAATTTTGTTTCATCAAGATAACGCATCGTGTCACAAGTCAATCAAAACAATGGCAAAACTACTTGAATTGAACTTCGAATTGCTCCCACATCCACCGTATTCGCCAGATTTGGCTCCCAGCGACTACTGGCTGTTCGCAGACCTGAAAAAAATGCTCGCCGGTAAGAAATTTCGCACGAATGAAGAGGTTATCGCTGAAACTGAGGCCTATTTTGAGGCAAAAGATAAATCGTTCTACAAAAGTGGTATTGAAATGTTAGAGCGGCGCTGGAATGATTGCGTTGCTCTTGATGGAGATTACGTTGATGAATAAAGCTAATTTTGAACCAAAAAAACCGTGTTTTCTTTGTTAGGCCCGGGACTTTTCAGCCCATGTGTTACTTATGGAGTTGTGTAGATATTTCTGGAGACGAACACTGGTAAAAAACTGAATTTTTGTTGTATGGACAAGGTGATCATTTTAGACGTCCTTAGACGTCTTTAGACGACTTATGGAAAACTGTTGGATATTTATTTTTTTTTTAATGTAGAATGGTATAGTACATCTCAAGGAGTATACTGACGTATTTGGCATTTGGTAGTGAAAACGACGCTGGGCGCCGCGACGCCAAACAACTTTTTTTTTCCATACACATTTTGTAAAACGGTAGCATTGGAAAAACCTAATTTTTTTCAAATTTCTTCCTTAAACTGTTTTTATCCTATTTTGGGTCATCGATTTGGATGAAACTTGGTGAAGAGTCAGCTTTCACTGATATATTAAGAACCCCGTTTTACGTTTTATCTCACAGGATTTTTTTTAAAGAAAATTACTAATATTTCGCTTTATAATGTTTTGGAAAAGAAGTAATATTTCTATTAGATAAAAAAAAAAACATTGCTACAACAATTTAAATATAATTTTTATTTTATTTATTTATAATTTTTATTAATATAATTATTATATCTTCATATGAAATTTACATTTACAGTTAATTTAAGAGTTTTTCTACTTAACAAATAGAGAAAATGGTTGATAAATATACAATAAAAGACTGTTTTTAGTCAATTTCCACTGGTTTATTTTGTGATGACGCGTTTCGCTATAATTGCAGCTTCTTCAGATCTACATTTTACACTTGCGAAGCGCATCATCACAAAATAAACTAGTGGAAATCGACTAAAAACAGTCTTTTATTATATATTTATAATGAAGTTCCATCAAGTAGAAGCTACAACCATCCGAAATTTGAAAATGTTTGATTTTTTGCAAAACGTTACTACTATACTATAGTGTACTATTAATATGCATTATGTGGTCAGTATGGCCTTAAAAGCACTAGAACTATACAGTCAAATCAGTGGATCTTTGCAGTCATGTGATCAACGCGACGTCAAGAATATTTATACGATTCAATCGGCTGTCAATTCAGGTCTGAGTTTTAAATGACAATTTCAAAAGTCAAAATAGAATTTAAAATTTTTCATCCGGTTTGGCAATTAACGAAAACTACGGATATATTAAATGTGTATGATGTGTAAAACACCCTATCTCTTATTTGTGAAGGACATTTACCTCTCTGCATAAATCCAACGTCTAATATCACTTATTTTTATTTTTCAGGCTGCTGTTAGATTATTTCGTGAGTAAATTTACTTTATGAAAAGTTTACAATTGTTATCTGTTAGTTATGTGAAGTTTGTGTAATATTTGTAATAACATTACAATACACACTTAACACAGCTTTATCAAATTTACATATAAGGCGTTATAAAAACTGTAAAAAGTTGCACTCATTAAATAAAATTTTAAAATAGAGAACTAAAATATAATACTTTTAAAAACAGAAAGATATTTCATGACGAGGGTATAAAGTATAAAAAGGAGATATAAATTGCATAATCCAATTTTAATATGATCTATCAAATCAAACTAATAGATAGATAGATAGATAGATAAGTCTATATTTGTCCTACAAAATTTAAAACTAATGTTGTCCAAGGGGCTTGGAACGTGCCAATAAGTAATATTTAAATTATTAATTGAATAATGAGACTAATCGCTAGAAGTAGATTCTTCACTCTCGCTTTCATCATTCCCAACACGAATAATGATTTCTGGAATTTCTTCGATTATTATCTCACGATCATACCACAGTTGAATCAGGTTTTCTGTATGTTGTACGCTGGCACGCCATACCTCTGGTGTACACTTTTCTAAGGCTCTATTCCACATCTGAAGTACTTGTTTATCTGCATATCCCTCTTTACCAATGTGCTTGCTATAAAATGTTTTTGAACTTGCCCAAATCAGCTCGATTGCATTAAATTGACATTGACAAGGAGGTAATCTCAACATCTCATGCCCATGCTCTTGAAAAATTTTATCAATTTGATATTCCTTTTTATGAGCTTTTGCAATATTTAACAATTCTGTCTTAAACATCTGTTCGTTATGAGGTAATCACTCGAGAATTTCTTCTTTTTTCCATACTGAAGATGGCTGTTTTTCTACTTCAACTAACAGGTATGAAGCATTATCCATTATAATTAAAGATGGTTCTTCTAAATTAGGAATTAATTGGTTTCTGATCCATTTCGTAAACATTTTACGATTCATTTCTCCATGATAATCAAGTGACTTTGACTTGCTAGTAAATAAAGTAATAGTAAATTGGTATTTTCCACAAAACCCCACTGTGTCCAGCATGTAAAACAATAAACCTTTTGCTATCAAATCCCCCAGGCTTACGAACACTTTTAATGTTGTCATCCTGCCATGATTTCCTTTGACTGCCTTTTCAAAAAATCCATCTTTCGTCAAGCTGACGGGCAATGTGTGCATTTCTGTTTTCCATATACTTTCTAAGAAAAGCTCTCATTGAACAAATTCTTGGTGTTTCGATTAATGCTCGTCTGTTGTCATCTTTCTTAAATTTGAAACCCAAATCCAGAAGTAATATTCGAAGAGTTCCATAACTGACATTATTTTTTTTTGTCGCAGTTCTTTACGTAAGTTGTTAATAGTAACATGTTTTTCTAAAAGTACAATATGATATACTTTCGATTTCACTTAAACCGATAGATATTAATTTGTGCATACATATCATATAATGTATTACGAACGTCCATTTTAGAACTTTCACTCAGATCATGGGTCTTAGCTTGTTTCCTTGGTCGTGATTTTCCAGGTGTTGAAAGCAATTCATTTTTGTCACTACGAATTTTGATGCTCGTAACAGTTCTCGTACTAATATGTAAAGTAGCAGCAACTCTCTGGAACCAGAACATTGGAAACACATTAAAAAGATATAAATGATATATATGATCAATGAACCGTGCATTAGACACTTCCAAAAATTAAACATAAAGATAACGTAACCTCAATCCGTCAAAGAATTATGGATTATTTTTATTGCCTATAAACTCGCTGTGTTTCTTGCATACGTACAAATAACCGAGACAGATAATAGAGCGAATATCGTAAATAACTTCAGACGTCAGAAGACCTACATTTTTAAGTTTTTAAATATACTTAACATGTTGACAAGAAGAACAATATAGACTGATGTTTACACTATATTCAGACATTTATGATGTGCATGAAAATAATCATTGATCGGACTATATCTAGTTATATATCTAAGGCTACCGTTTCTGATTGGATGAATGTTGTTGAGTAACTAGACGTATAGGTAAAGTAGGAGCAATAGCATTAAAAAATCTAGTTATAAAGCCACATTATACTAGTTACTTTACTTTAAAGATACAAAAACGAAATTGATCAAAGTAAAACGGGGGAACAAATGTTTTTAAATGTAGTAATAATCACAGCCCCACAAAAAAAAAAGTGGGTATACTTTTGATGCGATATATCAGATCCGTAGTATTTTTGCCCGCTGATCCCGAATCTGACGTCAGAATATCGCCATCACATCTCAATTTTTTTCTAACCTCAAAAAATAGGTAAAAATTAGTAAAAATTAAGAAAAATATACTCCTCAAAAATTGATTCAAGCTTTTTCATGAATCCAAAGATGTATTAATATGTATTCGGACACGTTAAGCTAATATTCATCGGTTGGATTAAGCCATACAGTTCTGTTTTCTTTCTAACCTCAATAAATCAGACAGATATAGTGCTTCTCGAATGCAAAAACGAATTCAAATTAAAATTCAACCGATTCTTACCTTGGTATACGGGGGTTTTTTGGGTTGCTGATCATGAATCTGATTGCAAAATTCAAAATGGCAGATCCAAGATGGCGGACAAAATTTTTGAAAACCAATCGTTTCCTACCAAATTTGGTATACAGTTGGGGAATCCTCAAACCTGATACTCTTAAACCCTAAACCCTGAAACCTTAGACTCCCACACCCTGTAACCTCAAAAAATAGACCTCAATAACCCTGTAACTTTAAAAATGAGACCCAATAAACTCAAAACCAGGACTTTTAAACCATATACTCTCAAATAGTAGACCCTTAAGCCCTAGAATTGCGAAGGTTAGACCCGCGCCTAACTTTCCTTTTTTTGGCTGTATCTTGTTCTTTTTTTTCCGCGAATGACCTATTCAAACGCTTTTGAGGAGGGTTTCTCTTTTTAGCGACCAGCAATAGTCCGCTAGCATATGGTCATCCCATCGTCCTTGATATCGATTTTCTATGATTTTCAGATCTTGGTGAAAACGTTCCCCTTGCTCCTCACTGTAGTCACCAAGATTATCTGGGAAATCATCGATGTGGGAGTCCAGGAAATATAATTTTAGATTCATTAAGCAACCTAATGTTTGAAAATTTTTTACCATTTTCTCGACTATTTCTTTGTACTTAGGACTTTTATTATTTCCCAAAAAGTTTGTTGCGACTTCTTTAAAACTAAGCCAAGCAGCTTTTTCAACTTTATTCATTTTAGTAACAAATAATGAATATTGAAACAAATTTCTTATTTGTGGCCCGTCAAATACGCCTGCCTTAATTTTAGCTTCAGAAAATTTCGGAAATTTTTTATGCAAATATTTGAAACATGGGCCGTTTGTATCTAATGCTCTCGTGAATTGCTTCATAAGTCCAAGCTTAATGTGAAGCGGGGGAATAAGAACTTTTCCTGGATCTACCAATGGTGGAAACAATACATTATTTTCACCAGGAGTGAACGATTCTCTTGTTGGCCAAATTTTTTTCTTATAATGACGTTCCCTGTCTCTGCTATTCCACAGACATTTATAACAGGGATAAAGTGTAAACCCTGACTGTTGGCCAAGCAATATTGTTACAATTTTCAGATCTCCACAAATTTTTCAGTTATGATCAGCATATTTTATTTTTATCAAAAGCTGCTTCATTTTTTCATATTGCTCTTCCATAACTGTGGAATGAGCAATCGGAATGGGAGCGTAAACGTTGGTATTATGCAGCAAAACTGCCTTAATGCTCCGTTTAGAAGAATCAATGAACAGTCTCCATTCTTCAGGATCGTATGAGTTATTTTGAAATTCATCCATTAGACCTTTTACATCGGTACAATATGAAAGTGACAATTCCTCGTCCATTGTGAAATATTTTCGAAATTCTTCATCTCTGTTTCTATAATAAGAAATCGTAGCTTCTGGCTTAAGTAAATGTCTTTTCTTTAAAAAGGAAGCAAGATGCTCTGAACCATCTTTGGATAAGCCTAAATCTATGACTAGATCACTAAGTTCTGACTGTGATACGAGTATTGGTTCTGGTTTACGGTTATATGGTAGAAATTCTTTATCTGTGTCACTAGTATATGATAGGTTGTCACTAGAACATTCATTAGTAACAGTGTTTGAATCTTTTTTCAACAGTCTCAATGTTTTCGGCATGAACTGATAAGGTGAAATCATTTGTTTCCATAACATCAGCATCAAGTGGTTCAGGAGGCGGAATTAGTTTAGTTGGTCTTGTTACTGTCGAAACATCGTTATAAGTAATAGTGCTTTTATTTTTTTCGGTTATGCCTAGATACAACATTCATTCAAAAGTAGCAATCATTTTCACTGTATGGTCTATTCCATATTGCTGGTCTGGAATATTTAATCACCTTCTTATTGATGTACAACATTATTTTGCAAGAACTGCAAATGATGTGGGGAACCCAATCTGTATCCTGGTGCTGTATTTCAATGTTAAAACAATCCTTATATAAGGTTTTAATCTTATCCGTTATCGGTGACCCCATTTTACTCAATACGTGTTGACAGCAAATATAATAAAATGAATCACTGTTTTTATCGCACTTATGAAAAGTTCTTGTACCGTGAGACCGTTTTCTTGTAGCATTATACTCTACATGAGCCAAGTCACCCACACATGAAGAGCTACGGTCGCTGGATGACGACGGCTGCGGGCCCGCTTTCCCACCCTGACCAACCGCCGATACTGGGTTTCCGAGTCCCTGCATCGTAATTCTCTTTCTTCTACCTGCCATGACGGCATCTTAGCCGTTATCCAGGGATTCTGCCGGCTAGTGGAGTAACACCGTTGCCCACCGTCACCACGTGGAGGTGCCCTGGATGCAGGTAGAAGAATAAAAATCGACCGATGAATTTTCTCGGCGTTCAAAATGGCGCGAAAACATCTGCCATCTTGAATTTTGCAAATCCAACCTCAGATTCGTGATCAGCGACCCAAAAAATCCCCGTGTACCAAATTTGGTAAAGATCGGTTGAATTTTAATTTGAATTCGTTTTTTTTCATTCGAGAAGCACTATATCTGTCTGATTTATTGAGGTTAGAAAGAAAACAGAACTGTATGGCTCAATCCAACCGATGAATATTAGCTTAGCGTGTCCGAATACATATTAATACATCTTTGGATTCATGAAAAAGCTTGAATTAATTTTTTAGGAGTATATTTTTCTTAATTTTTACTAATTTTTTTACCTATTTTTTGAGATTTGATGGCGATATTCTGACGTCAGATTCGTGATCAGCGGGCAAAAATACTACGGATCTGATATATCGCATCAAAAGTATACCCCACTTTTTTTTTGTGGGGCTGTGTTATTAAATAATAAAAATTAAATAAATACGTTAATAAAAATATTTGCACAAGAAATTGTTTAATAATAAGATAGAGTCTATGCTCGTAAATCGGTAATAAATTATGGTGTACTTCGGCGTAAAGGTTCAAATTACTTGCCGAGGCTTATGCTAGCAAAGGGAAGAATGAGGATTTGGATCATCAATTTAACAATTTAATTCAGCCAATCAACAGTAACCTGTGTATAATAATTAAAAATAATTTTGGTTACTGAAAATATTATAAAACTCAAGAAAAAATAATTTTTAAAAAAGAATTTGTAAATTTGTATTAAAAAAAATAAATTTGAGGCTAAAATGGCCAATTTCTGGAGCTTAAATTGTTTAAATGAGTTCTTAAGTACCTCAAATGAAAGCTTAGGGACTAAGGAATATTTTCTGATATTTTAGGTAACGTAGTAGTATACTGAAACAAAGTTGTTTAAAAAAAATTGTCACAAGAAAAAAACGTGAATCGGTAAAATTTGTCAATATTGTGAGGAGTGAAAAATATATCTATTATATAAAAAATGGCTAAAATTATGTTTGGATCAATTAAAATAATTTCCATGGAACAAATTTTCAGAGTTAACAAAAAAAATTAGCTTACAGTTTGCAAGTATACCTATTTAATCATAAAAAATGTCAAAAAAGCGACAATAACGGTTAATTTCTCCCGACCAGAAGATTCAAATGACATCCATAGCCCCTTAAATTTTTCGTTTTTTTTTTTTTTTTTTGTCTAGAATCAAAATCTATCAGAATTTTTAGTCTATCTTCCATACATTTATGATAAAATTGCAAAAATTCGTCAAAAATTCTCCCTTCTCTGAGGGTGTCACCCCAATTTTTCAGCGGTCGAAATATTTTTCTTTAATGTATTTTAAAAAAAGTAGCAGTATCTGACAATTTCTGCTTTTGGCCTGGTGTACCTCTGGTGTCATCAGTTTGACAATCCATCGTGCAGAATTGCAGTACACCTGGTACTTATATTCATTAATACATTTCAGTCAGAACATTCATCCCTCCGGGATGCTGAAAATTGCTGTGTCACTGATTTTTCGGAAGAAAAAATTTTTCAAAATTGCAATAAGCAACGAACTCCTACAAAATTGCGTTAAAGTACTTGGAAGAGCGACAGTAATTTGATAACCTAGTAATTTTCTCGTTAGACGTAATTTTTATGGCTAGGTAAATAACTAAGCAGTCTTGTGATTGAAAAATTTATAAAGTTATTTACCTACTACTGTCATTGTAATAAAGTCAGCATATATTCAATGCCACACCTCTAACTCCCTCCGTCACCTATTGAACCTAGAGAGTTTATTAATAGTTTTTTTGTCTTTTTAGTGTTCCGTACGGAACACTTATAAGATCACTTCGGTGTCTGTCTGTCTGTCTGTCACACCCGATTTTCTCCGACACTATTTGACATAGAAAGTTGAAATTTGGTACTAATATAGGAACTGATGGCTTCATCAGAGCCGTGTAGTTTTGAAAGTTAAATTTTGAGTTAAGGGGTTAGTTTTGAGGAGAAAAATCGGAAGTGAAAAAAAATTTTTTTGCTAGGTCATATATGTATATATATATATATATATATATATATATATATATATATATATATATATATATATATATATATATACATATATATATATATATATATATATATATATATATATATATATATATATATATACATATATATACATATATATATATATATATATATATATATATATATATATATATATATATATATACATACGAGGCTGGTTGGAAAAGTCCGTGCAAAAATAAAAAACTACTTATGTGTTTGGGGTAAACCTTTTTTATTTTTCGACATAGTCTCCTTTTAGGCTTATACACGTCGTCCAACGATGTTCTAGTTTGTTGATCCCTTCTGAATAATAGGATTTGTCCAAGTCTGCAAAATATGCATTAGTGTCTGCAATCACCTCCTCGTTTGAATAAAATCTTTGTCCCGCCAGCCATTTCTTCAAATTGGGGAACAAATAGTAGTCCGAGGGAGCCAAGTCTGGAGAATAGGGGGGATGTGAAACGAGTTGGAATCCTGTTTCCATTAATTTTGCGACCACAACTGCTGAGGTGTGTGCTGGTGCGTTGTCGTGATGGAAAAGTACTTTCTTGTGGGCCAATCGCGGGCGTTTTTCTTGAGGATTATCCCTTGCGAATCCCAAAAGACAGTCGCCATAACCTTTCCGGCCGAAGGAACGGTCTTCGCCTTTTTTGATGCAGATTCCCCCTTGGTAACCCATTGTTTAGATTGTTGTTTGGTCTCAGGAGTATAGTAATGTATCCATGTTTCATCCACAGTGACGAAACGACGCTTAAAGTCCTCCGGATTCTTCTGGACAGCTGCAAACCATCCTTGCAACACTTCACACGATTCCGTTTTTGGTCAAGCGTGAGCAATCGCGGCACCCATCTTGCGGATAGTTTTCTCATGTCCAAATGTTTATGCAAAATATTATGTACCCGTTCAGTCGAGATGCCCACAGCACTAGCAATCTCACGCACCTTAACTCTTCTGTCATCCGTCACCATATCATGGATTTGATCAATGATTTCTGGAGTCGTAACCTCCACAGGCCGTCCAGAACGTTTAGCGTCACTTGTGCCCATATGGCCAGTCCGAAAATTTTGAAACCACTTATAAACTGTTCTAATCGAAGGTGCAGAGTCACCATAATGTTTATCAAGCTTCTCTTTAGTCTCCTGAGGCATTTTGCCTTTCATAAAGTAATGTTTAATCACCACACGAAATTCTTTTTCGTCCATTTCTTGAAAATCACTCGACTTCCTTGATTCACACGAATGCCAAACACAAAGAAATAGACCAATATGACTGAAACTTGGTGTGCGTTCATTCAAGAGATGCTACTAACTAAACATGACCTCGATACCTCGGTGCCATCACTCGGACTTTGCATGGACTTTTCAAACCAGCCTCGTATATATATATATATATATATATATATATATATATATATATAATGTAATACTTGCGCACACTTTTCTTTGTATTATTTTTAAAAAATCGCGAAAAATCGCTGTCCCCCTACCTTATCTCGAAAAGTACTAATCAAAAAATTTTGAAAAAATTCTGGAATATTCTCCACGAGGTATAGATTGAACGAAAATTATCACGAGGGCATTACTTTTAATAATTTATCTGGTATATAAAAAAAAAAACAAAAATTTCAAGGTCATCGGTTCTAGTAAAGATTGAATAATTTTTCTGGTATATAAAAAAAACAAAAATTTCAAGGTCATCAGTTTTCAGTAAAGATTGGAAACAAACTTTGTTGAAAACTCATTTGGGGTGTGTTTTGTGAAGTCACTGGTCATTTTATCCCACCGTAACAAATTTTTTATTTTAAAAGCAATTAACGTATGGAACACTAATTGTGCAAGTTCAACTTGCACTTGACCGGTTATTTTAGTTTAAATTTCAAATGACAATAATTCCAAAACGGTTCAATTTAGACAAATAGTATGTTAGACAAATATATAAAATGCAATGTCTCTCTGTCTGTCTGTCTGTCCATTAGTGCGTTTATCATGCGAGAACCACTTATCCAATTTATGTGTCTTTTTTAAATTCATACATATATTCTTTGGCCAGGTTATATAATAATAATAATAATCTATATCTATAATATATATAAAATGCAGCGTCTCTCTGTCTGTCTGTCTGTTCGTTAGTGCGGTTATCATTGGAGAACCACTTATCTAATTTACGTGCTTTTTCTTTAAACATTCATATGTTCTCTGGCCAGGTTATCTATATATAATATATATAAAATACAACGTCTCTCTGTCTGTCTGTCTGTCTGTCCGTTAGTGCGTTACGTACTTTTTTTTAAAACATACATATGTTCTCTGGCCAGGTTATAGGATATATTTTATTGCCTTAGGTAACATAAAGAATAAGCAGTGACGATAATAGTGAATCAAGTCGGAAGAAAGGCTACCGTTAGCGTGTTCTCTTACAATATACTGCCTAAACCATTAAATATGGAACAATATCATGTTGCAAAGAATACAATATATATATATATATATATAAAATGCAAAGTCTCTCTGTCTGTCTGTCCGTTAGTGCGCTTATCACTTGAGAACCACTTATTCGATTTACGTGTTTTTATAAATTTATACATATGATATGTTCTATATAATTCGATATAAGCCTAGATAATGGGAGATAAGGTGAGATAATGGGAGATAAGTATAAATAATGGGAGATAAGCAGAGCTAAGTCTAGGTAATGTAAGTTATGGTGAGATAATGGGAGATAAGGAGAAATAATGGGAGATGAGCAGAGATAAGCCTAGATAATGGAAATTATGTAGAGATAATGGGAGATAAGGAGAAATAATGAGAGATAAGCAGAGACAAGTCTAAGTAATGGGAGTTATGGTGAGATAATGGGAGATAAGGAGAAATAATGGGAGATAAGGAAAAATATTGCGAGATAAGTCGAGATAAGCCTAGATAATGGGAGATAAGGTGAGATAATTGGGGATAAGTATAAATAATGGGAGATAAGGAGAAATAATGGGAAATAAGCAGAGATAAGTCTAGGTAATGGGAGTTATGGTGAGATAATGGGAGATAAGGAGAAATAATGGGAGATAAGGAAAAAAATGGGAGATAAGGAGAAATATTGCGTGATAAGTCGAGATAAACCTAGATAATGGGAGATAAGGTGAGATAATGGGAGATAAAGAGAAATAATGGGAGATGAGCAGAGATAAGCTTAGATAATGGAAATTATGTAGAGATAATGGAAGATAAGGAGAAATAATAGGAGATAAGGGGAAATAAGGGCAGATATTTTATTACGTTAGGTAACATAAGGAATGAGCAGTGGCGATAGTAGTGAATCAAGTCCACGCGAGCGGAGCCGCGGCACGGCTAGTAAGATCATAAATTATAAAATCCTCCTAATACTAAAAATAAATATTAAACTCAATAACTTAAATTTGGTGAAAATTTTTTGTCTTATGTCGCAGAACCAGCACGAATATTATCATTCCTAGAACCACCAAAATTATAAAAAATTACAATATTTGTAACTAATATGATATAGATAAATAAGCAATATATTATAAAGTTTTGTTGTCGATAAGAATTATTGCTTATTTGTGAAAGTATTGTCATTTTTAATGTTGTGCTGATAAATTATTTTTTTATTTTTTTGATTTGTAGCATATAGGAAGCGTAAAATAAATTAATATAGCATAAATAGATATTTAACCACAACGATATGTTTAATTGTTTACCTTCAATTATGCAGCAAGCTTCTGGAGCCCAATGGAGATTATGTTGGGAAATAAATTTTTGTTTTTGTAAAAAAATAATTATTGCCTTGTTTTTTACTTCTCAATCCACCCTCGTGCTAGTTAACTTTCATAACATAGGTCAACACGAATTTTGACTGTGATAAGAGGGTATGAAATTTCGATAGATTTATCGACAGTTAGACGAAAAAAATATATATGGCCTGAAAAAGTTTGCTTTTGGATCCAGGAGAACGGTTGAACAGTATTTTAGAAAATCCATAGTTTAAATTTTTATTTATTGATAAATCGAAACAAATATATTTATATATGATTTCTATCAACTTTTACTATCATATCACATTACAAAATAGTGGAAAAAAGTTTAAAAGTGAACCCTATTACTTTTTCTTTCATGTTCATAAGCACTTTCTCTCACTAAACCCCAAATGTAGTCCCCCATCATATTTTCGTTGTATTGGCCCTGATAACGTTGTTTGAAGTTCATAATATCTTGATGAAAACGTTTTCCTTGTTGTTCTGAGTACGCTCCCATGTTGTTTTCAAATTTATCTAAATGAGCATGCAGCAAATGTTCTTTTAGAGACATTCTGCAACCCATGGGTTTAAAGTTTTCTAACATGTTTTCAACTAGCTCTTGGTAATTTTCAACTTTGTTATACCCTAAAAATCCAGAGACTACTGCTTTAAAATTATTCCAACTTTTTTTTGAGCACTAGTAAGTAATTTTGGAAATTCTTCACTGGCAAAAATTTTTTTAATTTGTGAACCGACAAAAATTCCATCTTTAACCTTTGCTTCTGACAACTTTGGAAAAAAGTTTTTTAAAAATGTAAAAGCTTGAGATTTTTCATCTAGCTTTTTTACGAATTGTTTCATAAGCCCTAACTTGATGTGTAAAAGTGGCATTAATACATTTTCTAAGTCTAAGTAATGGGAGTTATGGTGAGATAATGGGAGATAAGGAGAAATAATGGGAGATAAGGAAAAATATTGCGAGATAAGTCGAGATAAGCCTAGATAATGGGAGATAAGGTGAAATAATTGGGGATAAGTTTAAATAATGGGAGATAAGGAGAAATAATGGGAAATAAGCAGAGATAAGTCTAGGTAATGGGAGTTATGGTGAGATAATGGGAGATAAGGAGAAATAATGTGAGATAAGGAAAAAAATGGGAGATAAGGAGGAATATTGCGAGATAAGTCGAGATAAACCTAGATAATGGGAGATAAGGTGAGATAATGGGAGATAAGGAGAAATAATAGGAGATAAGGGGAAATAAGGGCAGATATTTTATTACGTTAGGTAACATAAGGAATGAGCAGTGGCGATAGTAGTGAATCAAGTCCACGCGAGCGGAGCCGTGGGCACGGCTAGTATATATATATATATATATATATATATATATATATATATATATATATATGTACATATTTAGATTTTTTTAAATATTCAAGATATTATTAGGTATAAACATTAATATTACTTTATTATTGTGGTAAAATTAAATTATTTTGCACACATTTCCTGTGTATATAAGATTATTAAAATAAAATAAACCTCAATTAATTAAATATTAAATAAATATTCAAAGAAATTTCTGTTATAAAAGAAATTCTTATTTTGATATGGATTTGAGAAAGTGTTTATCATCAAAGTATTAAAATGGCAAAAGTTCATCTAAGACATCAGGTAAGAATAGTTATGTTAATTATTATAGCTGTAATTTCAGTGAAAAATTAGCGAACAAGAACCAAACTGACATATTCCCTTCCGTTATACAGTTTGAGGTGGTCGTATTGTAGCCATTGCTGTCACTATTGGTAGGTAATATATTCTAAGAATGATTTTTATAGTTTTTTTAAATTTCTTCACGTTTCATAGTGCTTAAATTTCGAAAAGCATATTTTTTTTTAATTTCGGTCGCTTTGTCTATTGGTCGGTCTCCAGTCTGGGTACATAATGTCAAAATGAGATACGGATTTTAAAGATATTTTATATATTCTGTGATATAGTACTTCGAGTTAAGAAAAAAGGAAACTTTCCGATAAAATTCAACAGAGAACGTCAACATTTCCACAGGATACACTCTATCATCTGAAGAAGGTGCCTTGTGGGTAATTTCAAAACTCATAAATTCAGAAGGTCCATAGACCCCCAGTATATACGAGTGATAATGATACAGTTTTCCCCGTGGATGATATTAGAATAATGGTGAAGTATGCCAAGTCTCTGCTGAAATTAAACGGGAAACATCTGAAGACGGCGACAGGAATTCTTACAGGGCACTGCCATGAGCATCCAACTTACATCAAGGTCAAAGATAATCCAGATTATAGACGGTGTTTGCAAGAGGAAGAAAAAGCTCTTTATATGATTATATCTTTCCCAGCAATTACACGAACAAGATAAACTTGCCTAAGCTCTCCAAAATTTTCAAAATTTTGGAGCAGTAGTGTATTAACAGGATTTAACCTGGAAGTTTTTAGCTTCGCACAATCATAAAATTAACCAAGTGCACAACGGGGTCTTAAGAGGTCTACGTACTGTAGCAAAAAATCTAGGTATCGTTACAGAAAAACAAATACGTGGAACAAAACGTCACCACAAAGCTAAAACCGATTGTTAAAATGTGCCTCGGCGAGGTTCTCAGAGCTGCCGTCCATATTTTTCCTCATTATTGTTACATATACGAGGCATATTCGAAAAGTAGGGGCTTTTTGGACATAAAAAATATATCCGTTAGAAAAAGTTTTTATTGACGGTTTTAGTTTCCTACAAACCTACTTCACTTTTCTACATAATCGCCGTTCACTTCTAAGTACTTTTCGTAACGCTGCACCACTGTCTTTGATCCCTCTGTATAGAAGTTCTCCGCTTGGAAATTTAACCAGTTGACAACAGCGGTCTTGAGTTCCTCATCGTTTTTAAACAGTTGTCCACCAAACCACTATTTCAAGTGCAATCGTCGATCAGATAGCAGTTTTTGGTACACTTGTTGAACGATTTTATCGATCTGGATACTCGGCCTGCCACTCTGCTCTCCATTATGCACATTTTACGGCCATTTTTGAAGTCTCGACACCATTGTCTAACCTTCCTTCACTCATTACTCTAGGTCCACAACTCCCGATAAATTTGAGCAGTTGATGATCTCTTTGGACACAACAATCGAATCATAGCACGCACTTCGCAAATGTCGGGAGCAACGATTTTCATAGACATTGTGTGTCTGCAGTCACCGACAGGCAAACGACTACTGAATCAAAACAATAACTTTAGTGGCTTCGGAAACAATCAATAAATGGCGCTGCATGTGTACAACTTTGTTCAGACCCGCCAATATTTAAATATAAACAAACGGCCCTCACTTTTCGAATACGCCTCGTACTACAGCTTCTACTTGACCAGCATCTCTGACAAACTCGACGAGGCACATTTTAAAGGCAATAGTCGGCTTCATTTTACGGCCACGTTTTGTTCCACCTGTTTGTTTTTCTGTAGTTTGTGACTGTAGGAATTTAAGTCACTCATCAGTCATACGTCTATTTATCTAAAATTTCCACCAGCTTTGATACAATGTTTGATACAGTCGAGTAATTCACTTAATGAGATTGTTATATCGATTTTTGTGATTCTGGTTAGGGTGTTGATTATTGCCCATTAAAAGTTTTCAAAAAGTTTAGTTTCGGCTCGCGAAGTGTATGCATGTGAATCGAACGTCCGGCAATAGTCAACTCGTTCAACGAGCATTATTATGGTAGTGTTTTCGATCTATTGAATTATTTTGCCGATTGAAAACGAAAGGGACTAGAAATAAAGCAGAGTGTAGTGTTAGAATTAAGACAATAAGTAAGAAATTTAGAAGTGAAATTGTGTGAAGCTAACAAAACGATAAGCTACGACGTTGATCGTTTTACTGCGTATAAGGGGAGCAAACCACCAGAGAACGGTGATAAGAAATATAAACATTTTTTTTTTCTTTTTATCCCTTGTTTGAAAATGGAATATATGAGGAACACACGTAAAATTTTTATAACAGAAAGAAATATGGACAGCGATGATTATACATCAGGAGACTCGAAAGGAGGAAGAGTCGAAGAAAACGAAGAGCCAATGGGAATATTCAAGAGGAGTAAGAAGCTGTTAAGAACACCACAGAAAGAGAAAAACGAGATTTAGAGTAGATTAGATAGACAATATAACAGAAATGATCAGAGAGCTAATGTCAGATATAAAGGACATAAAACAAGATCAGGAGAGATGCCAACAAGAGTTGAAGGAACTAAGAAAGGAGAATGAAGTATTGAAAGAGGAAAATAAGATAATTAGAGAAAACATGGATTTAAAGATGAGTAGGCTGGAAAAAGACAACCTAAGGAATAATATTGTAATATCGTAAATCTGAAAATGGGGGTAGAACATTTTATGGAGAGGAGTATTGGCACAAAAGTACAGATTAAAAATGTGGTAAAAATAGGAGCAATTATATATAAGGAAGAACTTGGGAATACGGGAGATAAAGAAGCTATGATGAAAAATAAAAACAAACTGATAAATCTAAGGGAGAGAGTTTACATAAACAACGATTTAACAAAAGATGAACGGGAAATTTAAAAGAATTAAAGCATATAGTAGAGAACGAGAGAAAGAATGGAAAAAAGTGAAAATAGGATATCATCATAATCGAAGGAAGAGAATATAAATGGGACATTGAGAAAGAAGAACTGAAAGAACAAACAAAGAACACTACGACCATCAAGTCAAGGTACTGAATGAGAACGGAAGAGAGGACTAATGAAAGGAATACAAATAAGAAGATAATCAAAGAAATAGATAGGAAGAAGGGAATGGGAAATAATTATCAGTTATCAGATTGGGAACACGGAATGTTAAGGGTATAAACAGAAAAGAGGATGAACTGACAGAAGAACAACAAATGTACTATGTAGGAATCACCGAAACAGAAGGGAAAGGAAATGGATGCAAAAAAAATTTAGAAAGAAATGTCATAAAAGAAGAAGACAAAATTATGGAAAGATGGAGGAAACACTATAAAGAATTAGCAGATTAGAGAATGACATAGCATACAAAAATCAACATAGAGACATAATACCGGAACAAGATACAGAACTCAAACAGAAGAAACGAATACAGAAGTTGTAAAGGAGGCAATCGGCAATTTCAACAGGATGGAAAGATATGGAAGGAAACATGGAAAAGACAAATATAGAATAACTTAACTCCACGGGCCTTACACTTCTAAAAAAGGGGTAAAAAGGCATAAGGCTTAAGTAAGTAAGTAAAAATTTTCAATGGTTTCGCTTCTTCAATAAATGTTGGAGCAAAAGGAAGAAGTCCTAGTGGGCTAAATCAGGTGAATATGACATTGACTGGATGTTTGTTTAAAAACCTGTTCGAATGTAATACGGTCAGTAGTGATCGTTCCCAAGAAGTTGTAGTCCTTGCGAAACGTCAAAATCCCCAGCTGATCTATAATCAATCTCAAGGACGATTTTGGCCTTTCTTTGAAATCCTGCTCTTTATTAAAGTCAATCTCTCAATCCAGTTTTTGGATAACACGACTTTTCATCGTTCTCGAGTATCTCATGATCATTTTAATATCACTTAAAATACTAGTCAACATTCAGAATTGATACGGATGCTTCAGAATATGAGTCTTCATGAAAATGACACCAGATTTATTACTCACTTATATTGGGATTAGGTAGCGACGATATGAGTAAACAGCAGCGAAACAGAAGAAATCAGAATAAAGAGAGGTGTTCGTCAAGAATGTGATCTTTCTCCACTCCTTTTTAATCTATATTCTGTGCATGAAGGCCTTAGAGAACCCTTCAGACGGTATCAAAATTAATGGCAAAATTATCAACAACCTGAGGTACGCTAACGATACCGTTATTATAGCAGATATGCCAGATGGACTTTAGCGTCTTGTGAACAATATACTCGTATTTAGGGAAGGCGACGCTTTGGGAATGAAAGAACACCTGGATCGCAAACAAATATTCGCGTTTACGGTCAACTAATCAAACAAGTAACCCAATTTAAGTACCTAGGATGCTGAAGTTGAGATACGAGTTCGTATTGAAATGGCCAGAGCTGCTTTTCTCAAAATGAGACACCTTCCCACAGACTCCACTCTTCCTTTGGATACGCGTTATCGTTTTGTAAAAGTCCATATATATCCACTGTTTTTATATGAAGTTGAGGCCTGAACCTGGGGAATACGCTCAATGAATCGTTTCGAGTCTGCGGGTCATGCGCAGAATATTGAAGATCTCCTGGACAGAACATGTCAGGAATGAAGAGGTACTGTGGCGAATTGGTAGAAGGAGAGAGAGAATTGCTGTCATTTGTTAAGACACAGAAACCTCCCTACTTGGGACATATCTATAGGGGTCCAAGATACTCGCTTCTCCGATTGTTGATGGAGGATAAAATTAAAGGGATAAGTCCAGGACGCCGACAGTGTTCCTGACTGAAGAATATACGAGACTGGACAGGCATGGACACTCATACTGTATTAAGAGTTGCCCAGGATAAAGAAGAATTCGCCGTGATTTCAGCCCAACTTCAGTAATGGAGATGGCACTATAAGAAGAAGAAAGTACTAGTACATTTTAGTATGGGATCAACATTAAACATTGCATGCTTTTTGAAGTATTGAATGCGTTCCGGTTGCTAGGATTAATACACAAATTAATCGTTGCTCCTTATTTGAAACTCACGCATCTAATGAAACATGTCACGAAACAGCTACACGACACTTGTGTACGTTGTCGCCGTTGACAACAAAATAATATAATATCTGGCTCTTCTACTTGCCTTTATTTTCGAAAATTAGGGCATTGTTTTTAATAACGTGTGTACTTTTATTATTTACATGAAATGTGGTACTACTCTTAGTTACAACCTGATCAAAGGTAAGATGGTAATTAGCTCTAATTTTCACCGTTTTTGTACCTGTTCATAACGCAATCTGAACGAATCACTATATGTATTATTCTATATCACGAACTAGAACATCTATCCCTGGATAATTCTGTTTTGTTTAGAAAACGCCGACGGTGGTTCCTGCCGATCCTTTCGATCCAAAGGATGATGCAGAAAAACTGCGTGCGGCGATGAAAGGTCTTGGTTGTGATGACAAGGTGTTGATTAATATTTTAGCATATAGAAGCAACAAACAAAGACTGAAAATCATTTCAGAATATAAAACCTTATATGGAAGGGTAAGTCATTAAATATTATTAGTATTTTTCAGTTTCGGATGTCAAATATAGAAAGGGTCGTACTGAATTAAAACATTTAAAGAACAAAATATTGTATTCGGATTAAAAGTTCATTTTTATGGCATAGTTGTAGCTCCCGTATTCGTAAACCTGGACATTTTTTTTAACAGGTTATAACTCTAAAAGATTGACGATTTTACTTATCGATAGTCGGTGGCAACCCATTTGCCGGTGTAACGATAGATAGAGATAGTTATCAATACGTTGATAGTTATTGATAATTATCAATATTCCTATAGATATCGATATACCGATAGTTATTGATATATTAATTATTATCAATAAAGTGGTAGTTATCGCCATTAAAATAGTTATTACTTAAAAATTCATGGCCATGACCAGAGATATTCAAAAAAAAGAACCTTCTTTTCTAAGAAAATGGTATTACATTTTAAACTTAATGAACAAAGAATTTTTTAAAAATTATAAACACTTCAATCAAATGCATGATAAATACTATATTTTACCTAATGGTAAAGTATCGGTAATGCTTATTCAAGATCAATAATAAATCGATCACCACCAAATACATAATAAAAATTAATTACTTTGAAATGATCTAAGATTTTATCGCTACCTCTTTAAGGCAAAGCTAGAAAATCGTGGGTTTTTACATGACTGTACAAACTCATCATTCTCAAACAACATCGTAAAGCGGAATCATTTTCGGAACTCGTTTCATTGGCATTAGCATTAAATTAGTTTTATATATGTGAAAGCGAACGCACATAGGGGTGTTTCAGCGTTTTAGGCGCTACCTAATAATGTCAAATAGGCATAGAACAATAGGCGACCCCTCCCGTTACCCATTTGACAGCGCACGCACCGGTGTTTCAATCGGAATTTGATCGTCGCTCTGATTGTTCGTTTCTCTTTTCGGCTTTTATTACAAACAGTTATTTAAAAAAGTGATTTTTCTTTTTTGGAGAGTATCTTAAAGAAAATTGTGATGGATTTGAATATTATAGGTAAGAGCGCATATATATTAAACATTTTTATGTATTTTTTTTAAAAAATAATTAGTATTATTGTGAAGGTAGAAAATGTTACTCGAAATTGTACGAAAACCCGTTTTTCGGAATTTAAAAAGGCATTTGTTATACTTCAGGGTGCGTCTCAGTGATTTTATTGATTTTAACAGAAAAATGAGTATTCACACTAATCAAATATATCAATATTAGCCGTGATTCCCCGTGAAATCGAGGTTTTCATTTACCATTGTCTTTAAATCAGACGGTGAAAATCACGTGGTATTTTGAATTCATTTATTTTTGAATTTAAATAGTTTTTTTTTTGTTCTAGGATCCGAGGGTACTTCAGGGCTCAAGTAGTAACGCGTAGATTACTTTTTAACAAAATGCAGGAACAAAAATTTAAAAGAAAAATATAGAGTTATATTTTATCATAAGATGAATATTGTGATGAGTAACGGAAGTAAGTGAAGCATAAATTCTCCTAATTGAAGTCACAATTCAAGAAAAAGTGAACAGAAGTAAATAAAAAAGCAGAAGTTTTTCTTAAAAGGAATGACGAATAGTTACAGGGAACATTTGAAATACCTGGGGTAAAATGCTGTTCTTCTGGTCGATCCACAAAGTCATTTGACGAATCAAGTGAGAGGAGCAAACAAATTTCAGGAAAAAAAATTTTAAAGAAAAATATAGAGTTATATTTTATCGTAAGATGAATATTGTGATGAGTAACGGAAGTAAGTGAAGCATACATTCTCCTATTTGAAGTCATAATTCAAGAAAAAGTGAACAGAAGCCAATAAAAAAGCAAAAGTTTTTCTTAAAAAGAATGACGAATAGTTACAAGAAACATTTGAAATACCTGGGGTAAAATTCGGTTCTTCTGGTCGATCCACAAAGTCATTTGACGAATCAAGTGAGAGGAGCAAACGTAGAAAAACAGAGGAAGTACGCATTGTTGGAGATAATGCGTGCTGCTCATAACTAACTCTCCCCAGACAGCCCAAGCATTATAGAAAGTATACAATATCTCAAAGTAGCATGAAAAACAGTCACAAGTAAATCCAGTAGCCGCCCTCTCAATGTTTGTAGAAGCTGACCTCACGAGGAGACAGTATGAAATAATAAGGAATAGTAACAAGAAGTATTATCTGAGTTACACCGTATTACAGCAGCTAAAAAGGACTTGTTATCTGGCGAAAGAGGTTTATCGGGTAATTGAAACATCTGCTGAAAGTAACTTACAACATTTACTGGATCACACGGTTAAACATTTGGGCCACATGTTTGGAGGGTGTACTAAAAGAATTAAATCTAGAGGAGCGTCAATCATTGACACTTTTGACGGATAGCAACAAGCACAATTTAAATAAAAAAATGCAAAAAGAAGATGCAATTGACAGCGACATTTTTCAAAGTTGCTACTACTTTTGATTTGTGGGATAAACAAGAAAGTTATTTGGCAGAATCCAGCACCCTTTTCGCTACAATACTGTCAACCAATGAGGATTAGATTTGTTAAAGAAACAGTGGATATTATAAATTCTGAAATTACTTACATAGAAAATGTAATAGACGCTTTGGTAAATAGCAGCCGATGCAAAAGTGTGCAATGCTGCTACTTCAACTACTTCAACAATGAGATACCTCATTTCTGGTGCTAGTTCAAAACAGTTCAATGACCTCAATGTGAAAAATAATGTGGACACAGATGCATTACAGTTTGGCCTGTCTGTCTTGCATGCCGGATCTGATTATTTTAAAATATTCTGCATTTGCCATACAAACTTCCTGTGTAAAAGTGGCAGTTAGATCGGATAGTGAAAAAGAAATTATCAAGCAAAAAAAGGCAGAAATACAGTACATAGATGTACCAACAGCTGGATTTGGTAACACCAATAATATAAGTAGGAAATATTTTGCCAATCCATGCTGCTGAAATTACCGCTGGCGACTGCAACCTCATAAATCGCTTGAAAGTGATTTTGCAAGTAATATCGAGTAGTCATAAAGACTCCTACGATGCACAAAATATTAATTCACAGTGCAAGAGTAATGTAAAAGCCACTTTTGCCCGTCGAATTACTATTTGAAGAAGCAGCATAGGTACGAAACAAGCATTTTCGCTTGTACCGGCAAAATTTTGCTAGAAAATTCTCAAGAGAAAAATGCAATTTAGATGTCCTCAACAGATTATTGCTCAGCTTAAATCCCTTAATATCTAGTATAAGGCCAAAACCCCAAAAAAGATCTATTTCGTTTAGTAAAAAAGCAATACAAATGCTTCTTTCTGCTGAACCCAATGTTAACGACAAATGTTCCGAAGAAGAACAGAAATCCGCGGAGGAATCTGCAGAGGAAGCAGCCGAGGAATGGAGCTCTGGCGCGGACGAAGAGACATGGGATTCTTCATCGTGAATAATTATTTTTGTAATTTTTTTTTTCTCAATATCTGTTTTCTTATATATTAAAATGAATTTTTATTCAAAATGTGTACTCCCAAAAGCTTTCATTGTTATATTTAGAAATAAAACTCGATTTAAAATATCTAAAAAAACTAACCTGAAATACTCCTATGTGGATCGATTACTTAACACCGAGGCCCACTACTGGTCTATTTATTTACGTATATCACCCAATTTGATTTACGACATGATTAAAATTGAAACAATTGAAAACTCTATGACGTAAATGTAGATTTGTCGAAAAAGCCATGCATATACTTTTAGGAATTGGTGGAAGACCTGAAATCTGAAACTAAAGGTAATTTTGAAAATCTGTTAGTTGCTATGATGACGCCTCTAACGGAATTCTATTCGAAAGAGCTACATCGTGCCATTGCAGGACTAGGAACTGATGAAAGCATACTAATCGAAATTTTGTGCACTATGTCAAATAATGATATGAAAAAAATTAAAGGCGCTTATAAAACATGTAAGTATACTCTACATAATGCAAATTAAAAATTTTGGGGGAAAGTGAACATGAAAGAACCAACTTTCTTTTCAAATGCTAAATATATATGTTGATTGTTTTAGTTTAGGAAAACCATAACTATATCTACATCTATTTTAGTTACTCATCAAGGATGTGTTATTGTGAAATAGAAAAATAAATACAATTTGCTTTTACTTTCCTTGTCAAATGGAAATAACCCTCCAGAACTTTTACATTTCTTCACGTTTCGTGGTCTCCATATCACGAAAAACAGTCCTCAATTTCTGTCGGTCTGCTGATTTGTTTGCGTTAGCAAACGCGCATGCGTGTTAGCAATCTGCTCTCTTGCTTCTCTCTTGAATGGTACTCGCTTTGCTTACAGCCGAAAATGGGGCGCTAGCTATATAGGAGTATTACATATATTGTTGGCACAAACAAATTAGGGGCAAAATGGATGGGGGAGGTTGTTACAGGGTTAGTATATATCGTGTGTACGTCTTTTTCAGGGTTCATGTAGCTAAGAAATCTGAAAAAGATTTCATTATTTTTAATTTTAATAGAATAGTATGTAGACGACTCCTTTAAAATACTGACTCGTAGTACTTGGGATGAAGTAATTTTTTAGTACGAGAGAGTCATATTCAGTGCTTATTTTAGAACTACGAGTCGCAATGGAACTACAGGGTAACTTACTTTACCCATATTTTTATATAATAAGTAGGTGTTGATCGGTGTAATACCTATAGTTATTTTAGAAATATCGGAAAAACATTCCTCCAAGGCAAGCAAAATATCCACTGAACTATCACATTTACTTTATACATTTTTGTGAAAAGTAATAATTATACCAAATCTCAAGACTGAGTTCATAAACCTCTAGTCGAAAGTGGTTTTGCCAAAATACAGCCGCTTCATGCTCACTCTCGTCTATTTAAAAAAAAAATCAAGAATGCACGATATTTTTAGGAAGGTTAACTTTTTTTCTCAGAGTTCTAGCTCATTTTAGTCACTTTTCTTTATCACACAAACTAAATAACTTTAAATATTCATGTCTCTTGATGCGACTAATTGTAGCAATCAGTTGGTGCAACAAGATCCACAACCAATCGTGATTAGTTCCATAAACAATCAAAATGTTCGGACGGCACAAAATCATGTGGTGCAAAACCATCATCAAAATATTTCCGTAAAACACTGTCTTTGTTATAGTATACGACAAGAACTTAGAAGATGATATCAAAGGAGACACCAGCGGTACCTTCAAGAGACTCATGATTTCTCTTTGCAATGCCCATCGTGATGAGAGCATGGAAACAGACTTAGACGCTGCAAGGACCGATGCCAAGAATTTGTACGAGGCAGGAGAAATGAGTTGGGGCACAGAAGAAAGCGTTTTTAATGCAGTGTTATGTCAAAGAAACTTGGCTCAGTTGCAGTTGGTTTTTCAACAATACGAGAGAGTTTCAGGTATATATAAATTTAAGCCAGGAAACCATTATTTATATATATATATATATATATATATATATATATATATATATATATATATATATATATATATATATCTATATATATCTATATATATATATATATATATATATATATATAACATATATATATATATATATATATATATATATATATATATATAGATATATATATATATATATATATATATATATATATATATATATATATATATATATATATATATATATACATATATATATATATATATATATATATATATATATATATATATATATATATATATATATATATATATATGTATATATATATATATATATATATATATATATATATATATATATATATATATATATATATATATATATATATATCCAGGTGTACAAGTATGAAATGCGGATTCTTTTCTAAAAAAACATGTTAAATTCGGAAGAATGATAAAAAGTGCTTTATTCAAAGTATGCTCCATCGCTTGTTATACATTTTTCCCAGCAATTTGTGAATACCACGCCAGTAAAAATCTTCCCCTATTGCTGTGAACCATTCATCGAGCCACTTTTTCACATCTTCATACGAACCAAAGCGCTGCTCAGCAAGTGTGTGACCCATCGGCATCGATGCAAACAAGTGGTAATCGGAAGGAGCCAAGTCTGGTGAGTAAGCCGCATGGGGTAGAACTTTCCAGCTGAGTGCTTCCAACGTATCGCGAACTGGTTTTGCGGTATGTGATGGAGCATTGTCATGAAGAAAAATAACTGTGTGTTGCCTCTTTCGGTATTTTGGCCTTTTTTCAAGCAGCGAACGGTTCAAGTCGATCAATTGTTGTTGGTAACGTTTAGTATTAAGCGTGTCCCCAGGTTTTAACAGCTCATAATAGACCACGCCCCTCTGGTCCCACCAACTTATGTGGTACCCATCTACCGGTCTTCTGAATCTTTCCCATCTCTCGTAACCGATTGGAAACAGCTTGTTGACTAACGCCCAATTTCTCGGCGAGTTGTTTTTGTGTTTGCGAATCATCTTCGTCCAACAATGCTGGCAATTCCACATCTTCGTATTTTTTTGGCGGTTTTCCACGTTCCTTGTCTGCAACATCGAAGTCACCACTTTTAAAACGCCGAAACCATCGTTCATACGTATCTTGCGATGGAGCATGTTCACCATAAGCTTCTCGAAGTAATCGGTATGATTCAACAGCAGTTTTTTTCAAATGAAAACAAAAAATTAATGCTGTCCGCGAATGCTCTTTGTTCGGTATAAATTGCGACATATTAACCACAACAACACAACACTATGCACACACTTTTCCAATTTATCACTCGTGCGCGTCTGACACTTGTTGATGACACAACAAAATGGCGCAGTGTCAAATCTTTATAGCACAAACTGCATTGAGGCACCATCTGTTGTCTGAAATCGGCATTTCATACTTGTACACTTGGTATATATATATATATATATATATATATATATATATATATATATATATATATATATATATATTTAACAAATTTGAACTAGGGTAAGCTGTTATGGAAATAGGGAAATAGTTTTAAACACCTTTTTAGCTACGCCAAGATTTCGGACATACTATATTTCCTTCTTCAAGGCTACAAATACAGTAGAAAATCAGTTTCTAAGGTTTACAAAAGAAAAATACTCAGCAGTAAACTTCCTGAGGGTTTCATATTGATTAGCTTGGATGCTGTTTCTTTAAATAACATCATCCCTTTCCCATTAGTAATCAAGAGTATTAGAAAGCACTGGATTGATGGTCAAAAATATACTAATTTAACACTTAACAACTTTCTTGAAATTTTGGAGTTTATTAGTGTTCCGTACGGAACACTTATAAGATCACTTCGGTGTCCGTCTGTCTGTCCGTCTGTCATACCCGATTTTCTCCGAAACTATTTGACGTAGAAAGTTGAAATTTGGTACTAATATAGAAATTGATAGCCTCATCGGAGCTGTGTAGTTTTGAAAGTTAAATTTTGACTTTAGTGGTTAGTTTTGGGGGTGAAACCGGAAGTGAAAAAAATCTTTTGGGATGTCAAATGAAAGTTTGTAAAAACACAAGTTCAAAAATATATGTAATGTCTTACATGCGCACACTTTTCTTTGTATTATTTTGAAAAAATCACGGAAAATCGCTATTCCCCCCTCTATCTCGAAAAGTACTGATCTAAAAATTTTGAAAAAATTTTGGAATATTCTCCACGGGGTGTAGATTGAACGAAAATTATCACGAGTGCATTACCTTTAATAATTTATCTGGTATATAAAAACAACAAAAATTTCAAGGTCATCAGTTTTTAGTAAAGATCGGAAACAAACTTTGTTGAAAACTCATTTGGGGTGTGTTTTGTGAAGTCACTGATCATTTTATACCTCCGTAACAAAAATTTTTATTTCAGAAGCAATGAACGCACGGAACACTACTTGTGCAAGTTCAACTTGCACTTGACCGGTTTTTTTTTCAGTTAACGTACTGCAAATTTAAACAGCATGGGTGCTACTCTTTCTCCAATTATAGCACAATATATAATCTTAGTTGGGAATGTGGAATCTTGGCACAATGATACTACTCAGTATATATCACCACTACACCAAACACTTTATTTTTGCACTCGACGCGTGTTTCGCTAACCATGTTAGCTTCATCAGGAGCGATGATTGACTGATAATGTAATGCACTCGTGATAATTTTCGTTCAATATATAATGGCTGACCTCTTGGAAGATATATATATATATATATATATATATATATATATATATATATATATATATACATATATATATATATATATATATATATATATATATATATACATATATATATATATATATATATATATATATATATATATATATATATATATATATATATATATATATATATATATATATATATATATATATATATATATATATATACATATATATATATATATATATATATATATATATATATACATATATATATATATATATATATATATATATATATATATATATATATATATATATATATATATATATATAACACATGGGCTGAAAAGTCCCGGGCCTAACACATAGATGGCGCTAGTTTTATTGCAGTCCACTTTTTTTCAGTTAATACTAACCTTCAAAAGACAGCTGTTAAAATTTCATGATATTCTATTCATTAGTTTGTGAGTTATTGTGCTAAGAGTGACGCTACTTTTGTTATTTTCAAAACAATGGATGAAAAACAATTTCGTGTTTTAATTTTACACTGCTTCTTGATGGAAAAAATACCGTTCAAGCGAAGCAATGGCTTGAAAAGTGTTATGGGGACTCCGCTCCATCAGAAACAACAATAAAACGTTGGTTTGCTGACTTCAAACGTCGTCGTAGAGACACCGATGATGCAGAACGCAGTGGACGTCCAAATGAGGCGGTAACACCAGAAAACATCAAAAAAATCCATAAAATCGTTTTGAATGATCGAAAAGTGAAGTTGCGTGAGTTAGCTGACATCGTAAAGATATCAAAAGAACGTGTTGGCTTTATATTGCATGAGCATTTGACTATGAGAAAGCTCTGTTCAAAGTGGGTGCCGCGTTTGCTCACTGTTGATCAAAAACAAGAACGTGTTGATGATTCTGAGCAGTGTTTGGCCATGTTTAAACGTAACAAACCGGAATTTTTGCGTCGATATGTGACAATGGATGAAACATGGATCCATCACTTCACTCCGGAATCAAAACGATCGTCATCTGAGTGGACAGCAACTGGTGAACCTCGTCCAAAGCGCCCGAAAGCACAACAATCGGCTGGAAAGGTTATGGCCTCGGTATTTTGGGATGTGCGTGGTGTAATATTCATCGACTATCTTGAGAAAGGAAATACCATCAACAGTGAATATTATATAGCGTTATTGGAGCGTTTGAAGGCCGAAATTGCAAAGAAACGACCGCATATGGCAAAGAAAAAAATTTTGTTTCATCAAGACAACGCACCGTGTCACAAGTCAATCAAAACAATGGCAAAACTACATGAATTGAACTTCGAATTGCTCCCACATCCACCGTATTCGCCAGATTTGGCTCCCAGCGACTACTGGCTGTTCGCAGACCTGAAAAAAAAATGCTCGCCGGTAAGAAATTTCGCACGAATGAAGAGGTTATCGCTGAAACTGAGGCCTATTTTGAGGCAAAAGATAAATCGTTCTACAAAAGTGGTATTGAAATGTTAGAGCGGCGCTGGAATGATTGCGTTGCTCTTGATGGAGATTACGTTGATGAATAAAGCTAATTTTGAACCAAAAAAACCGTGTTTTCTTTGTTAGGCCCGGGACTTTTCAGCCCATGTGTTATATATATATATATATATATATATATATATATATATATATATATATAGGGCAAACATCAATGGACCTTAAAGACAGAATCACCTCTCACAAAAGTGTTTGCCGACATAACAGAAACTCACGTGCACTTGCTTCACATAGTAATCAATTTTCACATGAATTTAATTTTAATTAAACCGAAATAATTCGTAACGTTTGACGTAGCTAAAAAGATGTCTAAAACTTTTTAGCCCTATTTCCATGATCGCTTACCCCAATATATATGTGTATATATATACACAAACTCCGGGTTTCAATCCGTTCGTCTAACAATGAATTTGCACGACGTTTTGCCAAAATCTCATTTGGCATTTCTGAAGTGCTCCCGCTGCTGCTGCTACTCGATACTGTGATTTTGCTGCTGCTGCCGTTCGAAGCTAACTGAGAAATCGACGTGCGGTCGCTATCTTTTATAGGTCGGCGTCTTTGCAGATTGTAGGTGGGGCGGGGTTCGGAAATGTTCGTCCGAGCATCGGTGTCTGCCGGCTGGGTGGTAATTACGGGTTCCGGGGCTATGCTGACTGGTACCTTCTCGATGTTTTGGTTATTCCTTGGTTTAGCTACCCCTTCCATGCAGTGGAGATATTCAGCGCATCATCCTGCTTATTTAGCTGTCCATTCTTTGCGATTTCCAAGGCTTGTCTGACTATGCGTGTTCTATAATGTGAAATCGAGGCTATTTGTTTAGATCCCTCAAAATTGATGTTGTGACCAGTATCATGATGGTGCTGAAAAAGAGCTGATGTTTGTTTGTTTTTGATACTTATTTAATGTTGTTGGATCCGGGGGGAGATTCTTCTGTTTGTTTGTCCTATGTACAATTTGTGGCAGTCTCCGCATGGCATGCTGAAAATTCCTTGGTTTTCTAATTTTCTCTTGTCCTTAGGGATACTCCTAGAGTGTTTTATGGTTTGTATGCTGTGCCTATGTTATGTTTTCTTAGGACTCTTCCAATCCTATTTGTAACTCCTTTCACATACGGTAATAGGACTCTGCTTTGGTTGAGGTCCCGTTCTTCTATCCTTGTCTGTGGATGGCGATGCCTTTCTAATGCTCTCCGTATGGACTGGTCTTTATATCCGTTTTGCTTGAGTGCCTTAATAATTTGTGTAATTTCTTGCTGTCTCGTATCTGGTTCGGTGGGTTGGTATGATCTCGATACGAGGGTGTTGGCTACCGACTGGATTTGGGATGGATGGTGGTATGAGCCAGCGTTTAAATATCTGTTGGTGTGAGTGGGCTTCAGGTAGACTGAGTATTGAAGTCGACCGTTGTTTTTCCGAGTTATGAGCATGAGCAAGGAAAGGGAGGCTTTTTTTCTCTTCTACTTCCCAAGTGAACTGTATTCGGTGGTAAATTCTATTTAAATAAGTCAGGAAGTTGTTTAATTCACTTCGTTCGTGGGGCCAAATTATAAAGATGTCATCAACATATCGTTTTCAGAGTTTGAGTGGTGAGTTATTAAGGGCCTCTGTTACAAAATACATCATATAGAGATTGGCTATTACCGGTGAAAGGAAAGATCCCATGGGCGCTCTGTCTGTTTGTTTGTATATCTAACTATTGAAGATAAAGTAGGTTTTTTTTTCGACAGTGTTCCGATAGTTCTATAATATGAGCTGGAAAATTTTCGTTCATTGCTATTTTGTCTAGTGCTTCATCCATTGGAATACTGGGATAAAGTGAAACATCATCTAGACTTGCCAGAATGTTATTTTTCTCTAGTTGAATGTCTCTGATTATGTTCGAGAGGTGTTCGGAGGTTTTGATGTGTGAATCGGCACTTTCAACGGTTGGTTGCATGATCTTTGGCAGATGTTTTTCTAGGTTTTGTGTAGGTGAGGCTACCGCACTAACAATGGGTCTAAGGGGGACGTTGGGCTTGCGTATATTTGGTAGACCATACAACTTTGGGCATTGTAACCAGTATTTTGAGGATTTTGAAGAGGACAGGTGTGCACGCTCTGGAAAGCAGGTGGAGGAAGTGCATAGAGCTAGGTGGAGATTACATCGAAAAATAAAAATATTTTTGTACGTATTTTATTTTGTTTTCTTGACGAGGCTGCGAACTTTTCAATCCATCCTCGTATAAAAAATCGCAAAAAAACTATAAAAAAAATTTGGTGAAATAATTCATCCAGTACTTTTCTTGCAAATATTCAATTCTAAAAAAATACTAAATTTAATCAATCTCACACTAAAGAGTAACTACACATATTCCACTTTATGGTGAAATATTAATAACAAAAATTAAAAATATATTACGACATACAGCAATCACTTTTTTAGCCCCTACCTTATTCCTTTCACCCCGGGTATATTTTAATATAGAAAATTTTTTTTATATTAAATATCCAATATCCCAATCAAAAACCAAGAAAAATTCTCAGAATATCATTGAAAGGATATAATGACCCCCTTGCACCCTCTTCCCATTTTAACAATAAAAATAATGAAAAGAAAATGTAATGCCTTGAATCCTGGACTGGAAGAACCCCTAAAAACACCTATAACCAGACAAATATAAAATCACTTTTCTAGCTCCCTTCTTCACTTCTTTAGTATCTTATACATTTCATTATAAATGATTATGCTTAAAATTTGCATATTCTTCCTATCTAAAAACCTTGAAAAATTCTTGTAATAGTCGTACCATTTTAACTATTAAAGATTTTCCAATTTCTTTCACACTCTTCTAGCCCCAGTCTAACAACTCTGAAAGGACAGGATATAATTGGACGACTCAACCAAAAATTCTTGAGATACTATTGAAACTATACCATATTTAACGACTCACACCCCTTTCTTACTTTAAAATTGAAAATAATGAAAAAATAACCTAATTTTTGAATTCCTCGAGTCCCAATTCCTTGAAAAGTTCATATAATTTTATATATAAGAAAAAATCCGCCCAATCTCCTCCTCCATCTCTTTCCCCCCTTATGTTTTATTATAAATATTTATGCAAATATTTATTTATAGTCTCAATAAACAATTAGGAAAAATTACTATATTGCTGTTAAAACCATATAAAATTTATCGACCCTTACCTCTTTCGTCTTAAGCAATATCGTTCAAAAACTATAAGCTACATCCTACTGTTATATATTATCTATGTACCAAGTTAATATTTTATTTCGTTATCGTGCCAACAGACCGACAGACAGACAACCCGACGGAAATGAGTGAAAATGTTTTCGTGAAACCTAACATGTGGAAAAAAGTAAAAATTTCGAATTGTGATGTTTTTCACGAATACAATATTTTCCTTTAGGTAGGAAAGAAACTGGTTAAAATATCACATCTTATTATAATCTGTTAGAATTAAGCCGCTACGATTCTAGTGCCTAATCCCACTGACAAAAATCAGACCAATTTAAATCACCATACAATAGCCGAGTATAATTTTCTCTTTCACCTGATCGCCCCCCATTTCAAAATTCATTAAACTCAGCCTTATACTGAATCTGAGCTAATCGAAGTGAAAGTGAAACTTGTTTTATCCTCTATGTGCCGACATGGACGTTTAGTAAATTGCTGTGGTTCTAAAGTCCAAGGGTATATTACGGATTTATCATGCAGGGCCGGTTTAACTTTGTTGCAAGAGATTTTCTCGGCTTATTGTAACAAGCTTGTTAACACTGTCATTAAAAAAAAAACATTTTTTGAATTACAGGCCATGATATCGAGGAAGGAATCAAAAACGAATTCTCTGGTAATAGCAAAGATGCTCTTTTAGCTATTGTTCGTTGTATTAAGAACGACTCGGCATTTTTCGCAAAAACTACTGAACAAAAGCATAAAAGGACTGGGTACAGCTGATAAAGATTTGATTCGTTTAGTAGTAACCAGATCAGAATATGATATGATTGATATTAAGAAGGAATATCTAGCGAACTATAAAGAATCCCTCGCAAGTGCTATTAAGGTACCAATAATTGAAAATAAATTATTTATTATTTTTATAAAAATCATTTTTTTTATTTTTAGGGTGACTGTTCCGGAGATTATAAAAATTGTCTACTGCATTTAATCCGAGAAGCATAAATTTTGTGACATAATAATGAACAGAATAACATTTTATTGTAATACATGAATAATATATAATAATAATAATAATATTAATCTTTATTGTCTAACAGATATACCATTTACAAGACAGTTAAGCATAAATCACATAATACAAAGGAGATAGAGATAAAAAAGAAAAGTATAGTACAAAAGGCTAGTATAGAACAAAAGAGACAGATAACATAAAAATCACATAATAATTAAATAAAACTGGAAAATTAAAATTAAAATGATACACTTGGAATAAACACCTATACATGCAACAATTTATTTTTTAAGCAGTTGGCAAATTGCGCAAATGGCAAATTGTTCACGTCAATGTCGTTACAAGTACTGTTGAAAACGCTCCTAGCTTGAAACAATGTTTTGATGAGAAAATTAGTTGATGCAGTAGGTAAATAGAAAACAGGAGAGGCTCTGACCAATCTACTAGGAACGTGAAAGTTTATTTGAAATAATAAGTCAGGGGAGTCAATAAGAGATTTACATAATTTTATAAGAAAACAGACCAGATGGTAATTTCTTCGATTCGTCAATAAAAGTACCTGAAAACGTTCAGTTATAATGACCTCATCGATACCCCTATCAGGGTACACACCATCATATTTTAATATAAGAAATTTGGCAAACTTTCTTTGAACATTCTCTACCTGTTTAATATACTTAGCGTGTATTGGATTCCAAACAATTGCACCCTATTCAAGCCGTGAAAGCACATAGCTTTTTTTTTGTGGGTCTAGCACACGTGCTACAGGGAAGTCCCTAAAGCCCTACAGGAGCGACACGTGTGCGGAGAAAGCGATTCACGTTGTTCTTGAATCGCTGTAGATTGTACTCGGTGGGAAACACAGTCCTGGGCAAATTATTCCAAAGGGATGATGTTCTCCATATAAAAAGACTGCTTGAAGAGCATTGTACGAGGAGTAACAAGCTGAACCTCATACGGATGTGAAGAATTAGCGCGACGTGTACTTCTAACATGCACCGCTCTGGGAGGAATTAAGCGGGCCACATCCTTCGAACACTTTCCATGAAAGTACTTGTAGAATAGGCTCAAGTCGCCAACCGTTCTTCGATGTTCCAGCGAATCAAGACCGTCGGTCAGTTCCGGGTCTCCAATCAGACGAACAGCTCTTCTCTGAATAGAATCCAACAAATGCAGTGTATGTTTGGGAGCGGAGCTCCAAACATGGGAGCAGTATTCCATAGTTGGTCGAATTTGAGCTTTGTAAAGAATTAACAGTTGTTGTGAAGTGTAAAGCTTTCTGGTTCGAAATAATATTCCCAACTTTTGAGAAGCTCTCCTTGCTATGCCTGCAACATGTTCATGCCAGCACATATTTGCTCCCAAATTAACGCCCAACAAATTGAGTGACGATGTTAGAGGGATGGAGTGCCCCGACATAACCCTGTCGGATTCAGCAACGTTAACTTTTTCAGAAAAAACTGCCACCTGGATTTTTGCAGCGTTAAATTCCACTTGGTTACTGTTACCCCAAGATAGAATTTCTTCCAGGTCTTTGTTAAGTTGAATGACTTCCTGCTGTATGCAGATATTCGTCTGAGTAGCCGATGTCCGAGCGTTCAAAGTGAATGAAGAGATAAGTGTACGGTCATCTGCAAAGCTGTAGATTAGATTCTCGGTCTTTTCCAGCAGATCGTTAATGTAAATGAGAAAGAGAGTAGGAGACAGTATGGAGCCTTGGGGTACACCGGCGTTGGTAGTGAAGGTGTTAGAAAGAAATCCGTCAACTGCCACTTGTAAAGAATGCTCTTTGAGGAAACATGAGAGCCAGAAACAGAACCTTTCAGACATACCATAAGAACGTAGCTTAGCCAACAGCCTATCGTGCCAAACACGGTCGAATGCCTTGGATATGTCAAGAACAACCACTCGAGATTCTCCAAAGTGTTCAATTGCGTTGTTCCAGACATGTGTTACATAAGTCAGAAGATCTCCTGTTGATCTGTTTTTTACGAAAGCCATATTGGTGATCGCTAATAATGTTGAATCCTTCAAGATATTTTAGAAGATGCTGATTGATAGCCTTTTCCATATATATATATATATATATATATATATATATATATATATATATATATATATATATATATATATATGATGTATACCTTGCCTGAACCGATATGTTCAAGAACTATAAGCTTCCTATTATATGTTAACTATGTAATAAATTTGAAATGGATGTCTCATTTCGTTCGAGAGTTATCGTGCCAACTGACAGACAGTCCGACAGAGATGAGATACTACGTTTTTGTGACCTAGGGATCCTAAAACGTGAAGAAAGGAAAAAATCTCGAAGTGTGATTTTTTTCACAAATAGAATGCTTTCCCTTAACAAATAAAGTAAAAAGATAACAATTTTTTAAGAAGTTGGTAAAGTAATTAATCTAGTAATTTCCTCTCAAACATGCAGTAATAAACTAAATATTGAATTAGACATAATATGTTACAGAATTTTTTAATTATTTTTTCTCTTTATTTCTCTTAGATACACATTTTTTTAATGTCAACTAAAAATAGACAAGTGCACAAATGACCACTCCGATACTGGGTTATCCCAACATTGTTCCAACATCTACGTTCATCAATAAATATTTACTTTATGCTTACAGTAACCATAGACACATAATGCACGTCAAAATAATTACTGCTAATTACAGAATTAATTGGTACCAATTACTTTTAGGTGGAATTCTACAAAAACATTTTAAAGTGTTGGCCGTGTACAGTATTTCTACCTTCCCTAAAAAAATGTATAGCTTCTGCTTTTACATTGGTGCTCTGGTATACTAAACTAAATAAAAGGATTTTTTAAAAAATCAGTACGCCACTACGTAGCAAAATATTTGTCGTAATTCCCCTTTCACCCTGTATAATGGTTATGAAAAGGGTACCTATGGTACACACAGAAATCTGAGGTACATAGATCAAAATACTCAATAAAGCACTTGGAGGTAATTTATAGACCGGTATCTTTATTACAGACATGCGCTAAAGTCTTTGAGATGTCAGTATATCAATGTATTTTTGCATAGGTTAAAAGCCTGATTTCTGTAAACCAACATGGTTTTTTTTAGCAAACGTAGTACAATAAGTAATTTGGCTTGTTTTGTTCAATTTACAGACAATGCTTTGGACAAACAAATGCAAGTTGATGCTGTATACAATGATTTCTCGAAGGCCTTTGATAGGGTTGACCATTCCATATTTCTACATAAGCTGGATAGACTGGGTTTCAGCAGTAACCTAATTACTTTTTTCGAATCCTATTGGTGTAACCGCTTACAGTACATCGAAATTCGTGGACATAAATCCTCAACGTTTAGTGTCACAAGTGGTGCACCACAGGGTAGCAACCTTGCACTTTTAATTTTTTCACTCTTCATTAACGACATTGGTGATAACATAACTAGTAATTTCCTTTTGTTTGCTGACGGCCTAAAGCTTTTCCGCACCATAAGAGACTCTAGTGATTGCCTTTCATTGCAACATGATATGGAGTCATTACAGCAATGGTGTGAGTTAAATAGGCTGCCATTGAATGCCGGTAAGTGCTTCTTTTTGACTTACTCAAATGAATTTAGCACTATTGACTTCCAGTATAAGTTAGATGATGAAGATATTACACGTTGTAACACCTTTAAGGACTTTGGAATTATTTCTGATCCTAAACTTTCATTTGCCCATCATATTAATTGGATCTGCACTACTGCGATGAGGACGTTGGGTTTCATAATACGTAATTCGAGTGGGTTTCATAATAGTAAAACATTAAAAATTTTATGTTCCAGCTATGTGCTTTCACGGCTTGAATATGGTGCAATTGTTTGGAATCCAATACACGCTAAGTATATTAAACAGGTAGAGAATGTTCAAAGAAAGTTTGCCAAATTTCTTATATTAAAATATGATGGCGTGTACCCTGATAGGGGTGTCGATGAGCTCATTATACCTGAACGTTTTTCAGCTACTTTTATTGACGAATCGAAGAAATTACCATCTGCTCTGTTTTCTTATAAAATTATGTAAATCTCTTATTGACTCCCCTCACTTATTATTTCAAATAAACTTTCACATTCCTAATCGATTGGTCAGAACCTCTCCTGTTTTCTATTTACCTACTGCATCAACTAATTTTCTCATCAAAACACCATTGTTTCAAGCTAGGAGCGTTTTCAACAGTACTTGTAACGACATTGACGTGAACAATTTGCCATTTGCGCAATTTGCCAAATGCTTAAAAAATAAATTGTTGCATGTATAGGTGTTTTATTCCAAGTGTATAATTTTAATTTTAATTTTCCAGTTTTATTTAATTATTATGTGATTTTTATAGTATCTGTCTCTTTGGTTCTATACTAGCCTTTTGTACTATACTTTTCTTTTTTATCTCTATCTCCTTTGTATTATGTTATTTATATATATATATATATATATATATATATATATATATATATATATATATATATATATATATATATATATATATATATAACTATACTGTCTGCCCGGAAAATGAATATAAAACATATAGGAACATATTAAATAAAATAATCACCAAACAGAAAAGAGATTATTATAGCCGTGAATTAAGTCAGGAAAAAAAGACCTAAGGAAGATGTTTGAAGTGATAAAAGACATAACAAATGAAAGAAATGTCAAGAAGGAAGAAAGAATTGTAATACATAGAGTCAATGATGGAGCATTTCGGGACGATCCTGAAGTGGCCGGTTATTGTAATGATTATTTTACAAATATTGGAATCAAAATGGAGGAGCATATACCAATCCAAAGCTCTCCTATACCTGCCGAAACATCAAATTTGCAATCAATATATCTATCATCCGTAAATGAACTAATAAAGCACATAAACGGGCTGAAAACGAAGTGTGCTCCTGGTGTCGATGGAATAACAGGTAACCAGATAAAAGACACGCATGTTGAAATTATGACTCTCTTAATTCATTTATTTAACTTAATATTCCAAACAGGTAAAATCCCAACAATTTTTAAAACTTCAATTGTAATACCAATTCATAAAAGTGGATCAAAGACCAACATTGGAAATTACCGACCTTTTAGCTTGGTAACATGTTTCGCTAAAATGTTTGAAAAATGTTTAAAAGGGAGACCGTTGAATTTTCTGTTAAAGTGCCACGTTCTAAATGATAGGCAGTATGGTTTCATGCAAGGGCGTAGCACCACAGACGCTCTATAGTATAATACATCTGAAATAACTTACCATCTAAATCTTGGTGAGAAGTCCATAGGGGTGTTCATTGACCTGGCTAAGACATTTGATACTGTCTCACATAAAGAACTTCTTGACACATTGGAACAATATGGTACCAGAGGAAAAGTGTATGAACTGATGGTGAACTATTTTGGAAACAAACAACATATGGTAAGAATTAATAACGTACTAAGTAATGCAAGTATAATCAAGATCGGTGTACCCCAGGGAACAGTGCTGGGGCCAATACTATTTATAACATATATAAATTCATTACTTAAATTATATGTTCATAATTCTATAATTTCATATGCAGATGACACAGCACTAGTATTCAAAGGCAAGACTTGGGAGGAAGCACGAGAAAACTCTGCGAGGGGCTTATGATCATCAAAAATTGGTTGGAGACATATAAATTAATCCTTAATATAACCAAAACAAATTACATTGCTTTTTTTGATAACACCGACCAACTTTCTCAAGTATACCAGTAGATGACACTCAAATAAGCGAAGTTTCGCCAACTAAGTATTTGGATGTTGTTACTGATCGGTTTCTTAAATGGCAGCCACATATTGACTACCTGGCTAACAAAATAAGAAAACTTATATATAAGTTCTTTATAATAAGATAAATTCTAAATACAGCAGTTTGATTTTGGTTTATAGATCTCTTGTTGAATCATTAATTAGGTATGATATACTGGTATGGAGGGACCGTATAAGAATACACACAAAAACGTAAAGCGTTTTACTTTGAAAGACTAACACGATACTATAAGGAAAATAGAAAATGGAGTTAAACAAAATGATGTTTGCAAACAGTTGAATTTAACTAAATCTACGGTTTTCTACCATATGGAAGAAGAGGCAAGAAATCTTATCAATCTATGAAAAAAAAACTTTAGTTGTAAAAAAAGTAAGAAAATCTATACATGACCAAGTCGATAAAGGATTCCTTAAATAGTTTAGACATGAACATGTTCCTATTACTGGCTATACTTTACAAGAGAAAGCTAGTGAATTGGGAAGGAAATAGAGAACACCAAGTTTAATTCTTCTAGAAGTTGGATTGAACGATTTGAAAAGAGATATAATATTAGTGGGGGTAAGATAGTAGCAGAAAACTATAGGCGTGGATATGACTGTTGTTGATCAGTGGTTGGCCAACGTATGGCCGGAAATTCGAAAAAGTTATGAATATGGGGACATTTTTAATGCGGATGAAACGGGTCTGTTTTACAAGATGACGCCTGATAAGACATTAAAGTTTGTCGGTGAGAATTGTGCTGGTAGAAAATTACTAAAAGTAGGGATTACTGTGTTGGTAACTACAAATACGTCTGGAACAGAAAAAAGAAAATTGTTGGTGATAGGAATCCCAGGTGTGTTACAAACAAACATTTACCAGTAAAGTACAAATTAAACAATAAAGCCTGGATGACATCAGAAGTTTTTCAACAGGAACTGATCGGATGAGACAAAGAATTAAAATTCACACACAGAAAAATTTGATTGACAACTTTCCAGCGCACCCTGAAGTCGATCTACAGCAAATAAAATTGGTTTTTACGCATTCAAACGCAAGTGTAAAGCTCCAGCCTATGGATCAAAGTGTGACATTCTTTAAAATGTTATTATAGAAAAATTTTACTTCTAAAAATATTGGAGACGATCGATAAAGGTAACATTTCTTCTGTAGCTCTCTTGGACGCTATAAACTTTATCCATATCGCTTGGCAAAGAGTCAGTAGAGAAACCATTGCAAACTGTTTTAAGCATGGCGGATTTTTAAGGAAGGAATGTCGATATGACTCAGATGTTGAGCTACCGTTGACTCAGTGGATTGAAAAATATCGAGAAGATCCTTCTGATCGTATAGAATTTGTTTACGATGCTGATATTCAACAAAGTACAGTGGAAATCGACATTAAAAAGATGTTTAATCACTTTAATTTTGAAGAATATGTATGTGCTGATAGTGAATTAATGACGAGAGAAATATTAACTGATGATCAAATTGGGAGATCAGTGACTTCTGGAAAGATTTCAGAAATGACTAAGAAAATGACTGAAACTCGAAATTTTTTGGAATCTCGTGTAGTTCCTGAACATATATGGAGTAGTTTTTGTGACCTTGACGTTTATATAAACACCATTTCTTTTTCAAGTAAAATTGTACATACGAGAATTACTGATTTTATCGTATAAACTGCGTATTTTGATGTTTTCGTTTATACTCGTATATGTACCAGCATACATAATAATAACTTTAGTGTGACTTGTTTTATTTTCCTTTGAACATTTTCTTTTAATTTGATAATTATTATTATTCATTTTTCTAAGCATTAGCCCCTAATCTAAATAAAAAGGTAGTGAAATATGATATTAGATTTTGTTTACTGTTTGTGACGAACTTCGGATATAGTGAATCATTTTTAGTGATTTTTTGGAGTTGGACTTCACTGTATATATATATATATATATATATATATATATATATATATATATATATATATATATCAAATCAGAAACGAGAAAGTTTTAATGATTCCGAGTCGCAGAACTCATTGGACTATAATGCTATAATATTATATAATAAGTTACCGATAGGCATCAAAAACTTGAGCGTGAACCAATTTAGGACCAGAATAAAATTGTTTTGGTACCATTCCATTAACGAGTTTATCAAATAACTGAAGCAGAGCCCCAAACATAGGAGCAGTACTCCATTGTTGGTCGAATTGGAGCTTTATACAGAACTAACGTGGAGTGTAAAGGCTTCTAGTTCGAAATAATATTTGCTGCTTTTGAAAAATCTCTCTTTGCTATGCATGTAACATGTTCATGCAAAGATCCCAAATTGTTTCTCTCCAAAATTAACACCCAGGAAATTGTGTGGTGATGCTAGAGGAATGAAGTATCTCGGTATACCAGTGTACAAGTATGAAATGCGGATTTTTTTTCTAAAAAAACATGTTAAATTCGGAAGAACGATAAAAGGTGCTTT
>CM032456.1:54412533-54480599 GCA_019049505.1 Pachyrhynchus sulphureomaculatus
AAGGTAAGAAGACCTTGCCAAATAACTACCGACCAGTTGCACTGCTTTCAATAAATATCGAAAGTCATGGAAAATGTTATCAATGAGCATCTTCTAAATATCTTGAACGATTCAATATTATTAGCGATCACCAATATGGTTTTCGTAAACATGAGATCAACAGGAGATCTTCTGACTTAACGTAACACATGTTTGGAACAACGCAATTGAACACTGTGGAGAATCTCGAGCGGTTGCTCTTGACATATCCAAGGCATTCGACCGTGTTTGGCACGATGGACTGTTGGCTAAGTTGCGCTCTTATGGTATGTCTGAAAGGTTCTGTTTGTGGCTCTCATGTGTCCTCAGAGAGCGTTCTTTACGAGTGGCGGTCGACGGATTTCTTTCTAACACCCTCACTATCAACGCCGGTGTGCCCCAGGGCTCCATACTGTCTCCTACTCTCTTTCTCATTTACATTAACGATCTGCTGGAAAAGACCGGAATCCAATCTATAGCTTTGGCAGATGACAGTACGCTTGTCCTCTTCATTCACCTTGAACGCTCGGACATCGGCTGCTCAGGCGAATACCCGCAGACAGCAGGAGGTCGTTCAACTTAACAAAGACCTGGAAGAAATTCTCTCTTGGGGGGACAGTAACCAAGTGGAATTTAACGCTACAAAAACCCAAGCGGCAGTTTTTTCTAAAAAAGTTAACGTTGCTGAACCCGACATAGTTATGTCGGGGCACTCCATTCCCCTAGCATCGTCGCTAAATTTGTTGGGGCGTTAGTTTGGGAGCAAATATGTCTTGGCATGAACATGTTGCAGGCATAGCAAGGAGAGCTTCTCAAAAATTGGGAATATTATTTAGAACCAGAAAGCTTTACACACCCCACAGCAACTGTTAATTCTTTACAAAGCCCAAATTCGACCAACTATGGAATACTGCTCCCACGTTTGGGGCTCCGCTCCCAAACATACACTGCATTTGTTGGATTCTGTTCAGAGAAGAGCTGTCCGTCTGATTGGGGACCCGGAATTGACCGGCGGCCTTGATTCGCTGGAACATCGAAGAACGTTGGCGACTTGAGTCTGTTCTACAAGTATTTTCATGGAAAGTGTTCGAAGGATGTAGCCCGCTTAATTCCTCCCAAAGCGGTGCATGTTAGAAGTACACGTCGCGCTGGTGCTTCGCATCCGTATGAGGTTCAGCTTGTTACTCCGCGTACGACGCTTTTCAAGCAATCTTTTATATGGAGAACGTCATCCCTTTGGAATAATTTGCCCAGCGCTGTGTTTCCCACCGAGTACAATTTACAGCGATTCAAAACAACGTGAATCGCTTTTTTTCCGCACTCGTGCCGCTCCTGGAGCGTTTTAGGGACTTCCCTGCAGCACGTGTGCTAGACCAATAAAAAAAAAAAAAAAAAAAAAAAAAAAAAAAATTTCGCTAGTACCGGCAAAACTTTGCTAGAAAATTCTCATGAGAAAAATGCAATTAAGATGTCCTCAACAGATTATTGCTCAGCTTAAATCCCTTAATATCTAGTATAAGGCCAAAACCCAAAAAAAGATCTAAGTCGTTTAGTAAAAAAGCAATACAAATGCTTCTTTCTGCTGGACCCAACATTAACGACAAATGTTTCCGAAGAAGAAGAAAAATCCGCGGAGGAATCTGCAGAGGGAGCAGCCGAGGAACGGAGCTCAGGCGCGGACGAAGAGACATGGGATTCTTCATCGTGAATAATTATTTTTGTAATTTTTCTTTTCTCAATATCTGTTTTCCTATATATTAAAATGAATTTTTATTCAAAATGTGCACTTCAAAAAGTTTTCATTGTTATATTTAGAAATAAAACTCGATTTAAAATATCTAAAAAAACTAACCTGAAATACCCCTATGTGGAACGATTACTTAACACCGAGGCCCACTACTGGTCTATTTTTTTACGTATATCACCCAATTTGATTTACGACATGATTAAAATTGAAACAATTGAAAACTTTATGACGTAAATGTAGGTTTGTCGAAAAAGCCATGCATATACTTTTAGGAATTGGTGGAAGACCTGAAATCTGAAACTAAAGGTAATTTTGAAAATCTGTTAGTTGCTATGATGACGCCTCTAACGGAATTCTATTCGAAAGAGCTACATCGTGCCATTGCAGGACTAGGAACTGATGAAAGTATACTAATCGAAATTTTGTGCACTATGTCAAATAATGATATGAAAAAAATTAAAGCCGCTTATAAAACATGTAAGTATACTCTACATAATGCAAATCAAAAATTTTGGGGGAAAGTGAACATGAAAGAGCCAACTTTTTTTTCAAATGCTAAATATATATGTTGATTGTTTTAGTTTAGGAAAACCATAACTATATCTACATCTATTTTAGTTACTCATCAAGGATGTCTTATTGTGAAATAGAAAAAATAAATACAATTTGCTTTTACTTTCCTTGTCAAATGGAAATAACCCTCCAGAACTTTTACATTTCTTCACGTTTCGTGGTCTCCATATCACGAAAAACAGTCCTCCATTTCTGTCGGTCTGCCGATTTGTTTGCGTTAGCAAACGCGCATGCGTGTTAGCAATCTGCTCTCTTGCTTCTCTCTCGAATGGTACTCGTTTGCTTACAGCCGAAGATGGGGCGTTATCTATATAGGAGTATTACATATATTGTTGGCACAAACAAATTAGGGGCAAAATGGATGGGGGAGATTGTTACAGGGGTTAGTATATATCGTGTGTACGTCTTTTTCAGGATTCATGTAGCTAAGAAATCTGAAAAAGATTTCATTATTTTTGGTTTTAATAGAATAGTATGTAGACGACTCCTTTAAAATACTGACTCGTAGTACTTGGGATGAAGTAATTTTTTAGTGCGTGAGAGTCATATTCAGTGCTTATTTTAGAACTACGCGTCGCAATGGAACTACAGGGTAACTTACTTTACCCATATTTTGGTAGGTGTTGATCGGTATAATACCTATAGTTATTTTAGAAATATCGGAAAACCATTCCTCCAAGGCAAGCAAAATATCCACTGAACTATCACATTTTCTTTATACATTTTTGTGAAAAGTAATAATTATACCAAATCTCAAGACTGAGTTCATAAACCTCTAGTCGAAAGTGGTTTTGCCAAAATACAGCCACTTCATGCTCATTCTCGTCTATTTAAAAAAAAAAAAAATCAAGAATGCACGATATTTTTAGGAAGGTTAACTTTGTTTCTCAGAGTTCTAACCCATTTTAGTCACTTTTCTTTATCACACAAACTAAATATCTTTAAATATTCATGTCTCTTGATGCGACTAATTGTAGCAATCAGTTGGTGCAACAAGATCCACAACCAATCGTGATTAGTTCCATAAACATCCAAAATGTTCGGTCGGCACAAAATCATGTGGTGCAAAACCATCATCAAAATATTTCCGTAAATCACTGTCTTTGTTATAGTATACGACAAGAACTTAGAAGATGATATCAAAGGAGACACCAGCGGTACCTTCAAGAGACTCATGATTTCTCTTTGCAATGCCCATCGTGATGAGAGCATGGAAACAGACTTAGACGCTGCAAGGACCGATGCCAAGAATTTGTACGAGGCAGGAGAAATGAGTTGGGGCACAGAAGAAAGCGTTTTTAATGCAGTGTTATGTCAAAGAAACTTGGCTCAGTTGCAGTTGGTTTTTCAACAATACGAGAGAGTTTCAGGTATATATAAATTTAAGCCAGGAAACCATTATTTATTTATATATATATATATATATATATATATATATATATATATATATATATATATATATATATATATCTATATATATATCTATATCTATATCTATTTATTATATATATATATATATATATATATATCTATATCTATATATATATATATATATATATATATATATATATATATATATATATATATATATATATATATATATCTATATATATCTATATCTATATCTATATCTATATCTATATATATATATATATATATATATATATATATATATACATATATATATATATATATATATATATATATATATATATATCCAGGTTTACAAGTATGAAATGCGGATTCTTTTCTAAAAAAACATGTTAAATTCGGAAGAATGATAAAAAGTGCTTTATTCAAAGTATGCTCCATCGCTTGTTATACATTTTTCCCAGCAATTTGTGAATACCACGCCAGTAAAAATCTTCCCCTATTGCTGCGAACCATTCATCGAGCCACTTTTTCACATCCTCATACGAACCAAAGCGCTGCTCAGCAAGTGTAATGTGTGTAAGTGGTAATCGGAAGGAGCCAAGTCTGGTGAGTAAGCCGCATGGGGTAGAACTTTCCAGCTGAGTGCTTCCAACGTATCGCGAACTGGTTTTGCGGTATGTGATGGAGCATTGTCATGAAGAAAAATGACTTTGTGTTGCCTCTTTCGGTATTCTGGCCTTTTTTCAAGCAGCGAACGGTTCAAGTCGGTCAATTGTTGTTGGTAACGTTTAGTATTAAGCGTGTCCCCAGGTTTTAACAGCTCATAATAGACCACGCCCCTCTGGTCCCACCAACTTATGTGGTACCCATCTACCGGTCTTCTGAATCTTTCCCATCTCTCGTAACCGATTGGAAAACAGCTTGTTGACTAACGCCCAATTTCTCGGCGAGTTGTTTTTGTGTTTTGCGAATCATCTTCGTCCAACAATGCTGGCAATTCCACATCTTCGTATTTTTTTGGCGGTTTCCACGTTTCTTGTCTGCAACATCGAAGTCCACCACTTTTAAAACGCCGAAACCATCGTTCATACGTATCTTGCGATGGAGCATGTTCACCATAAGCTTCTCGAAGTAATCGGTATGATTCAACAGCAGTTTTTTTTAAATGAAAACAAAAAATTAATGCTGTCCGCGAATGCTCTTTGTTCGGTATAAATTGCGACATATTAACCACAACAACACAACACTATGCACACACTTTTCAATTTATCACTCGTGCGCGCACAAGAAAATGGCGCAGTGGTCAAATCTTTATAGCACAAACTGCATTGGGGCACCATCTGTTGTCTGAAACCGGCATTTCATACTTGTACACTTGGTATATATATATATATATATATATATATATATATATATATATATATATATATATATATATATATATATATATATATATTTAACAAATTTGAACTAGGTAAGCTGTTATGGAAATAGGGAAATAGTTTTAAACACCTTTTTAGCTACGCCAAGATTTCGGACATACTATATTTCCTTCTTCAAGGCTACAAATACAGTAGAAAATCAGTTTCTAAGGTTTACAAAAGAAAAAATACCCAGCAGTAAACTTCCTGAGGGTTTCATATTGATTAGCTTGGATGCTGTTTTTTTAAATAACATCATCCCTTTCCCATTAGTAATCAAGAGTATTAGAAAGCACTGGATTGATGGTCAAAAATATACTAATTTAACACTTAACAACTTTCTTGAAATTTTGGAGTTTATTAGTGTTCCGTACGGAACACTTATAAGATCACTTCGGTGTCCGTCTGTCTGTCCGTCTGTCACACCTGATTTTCTCCGAAACTATTTGATGTAGAAAGTTGAAATTTGGTACTAATATAGAAATTGATAGCCTCATTGGAGCTGTGTAGTTTTGAAAGTTAAATTTTGACTTTAGTGGTTAGTTTTGGGGGTGAAACCGGAAGTGAAAAAAAATCTTTTGGGATGTCAAATGAAAGTTTGTAAAAACACAAGTTCAAAAATATATGTAATGTCTTACATGCGCACACTTTTCTTTGTATTATTTTGAAAAAATCACGGAAAATCGCTGTTCCCCCCTCTATCTCGAAAAATACTGATCTAAAAATTTTGAAAAAATTTTGGAATATTCTCCACGGGGTGTAGATTGAACGAAAATTATCACGAGTGCATTACCTTTAATAATTTATCTGGTATACAAAAACAACAAAAATTTCAAGGTCATCAGTTTTTAGTAAAGATCGGCAACAAACTTTGTTGAAAACTCATTTGGGGTGTGTTTTGTGAAGTCACTGATCATTTTATACCTCCGTAACAAAAATTTTTATTTCAGAAGCAATGAACGCACGGAACACTACTTGTGCAAGTTCAACTTGCACTTGACCGGTTTTTTTTTCAGTTAACGTACTGCAAATTTAAACAGCATGGGTGCTACTCTTTCTCCAATTATAGCACAATATATAATCTTAGTTGGGAATGTGGAATCTTGGCACAATGATACTACTCAGTATATATCACCACTACACCAAACACTTTATTTTTGCACTCGACGCGTGTTTCGCTAACCATGTTAGCTTCATCAGGAGCGATGATTGACTGATAATGTAATGCACTCGTGATAATTTTCGTTCAATATACATATAATGGCGGACCTCTTGGAAGATATATATATATATATATATATATATATATATATATATATATATATATATACATACATATATATATATATATATATATATATATATATATATATATATATATATATATACATATATATATATATATATAATATATATATATATATTATATATATATATATACATATATAGATATATATATATATATATATATATATATATATATATATATATATATATATATATATATATATATATATATATATAGATATCTATTATATATATCTATATATCTATATATCTATATATGTATATATATATATATATATATATATATATATATATATATATATTATATATATATATATATCTTCCAAGAGGTCCGCCATTATATGTATATTGAACGAAAATTATCACGAGTGCATTACATTATACATACATACATATATATATATATATATATATATATATATATATATATATATATATATATATATATATATATATATATATATATATAGGGCAAACATCAATGGACCTTAAAGACAGAATCACCTCTCACAAAAGTGTTTGCCGACATAACAGAAACTCACGTGCACTTGCTTCACATAGTAATCAATTTTCACATGAATTTAATTTTAATTAAACCAAAATAATTTGTAACGTTTGACGTAGCTAAAAAGATGTTTAAAACTTTTTAGCCCTATTTCCATGATCGCTTACCCCAATATATATGTGTATATATATACACAAACTCCGGGTTTCAATCCGTTCGTCTAACAATGAATTTGCCAAAATCTCATTTGGCATTTCTGAAGTGCTCCCGCTGCTGCTGCTACTTGATACTGTGATTTTGCTGCTGCTGCCGTTCGAAGCTAACTGAGAAATCGACGTGCGGTCGCCATCTTTTATAGGTCGGCGTCTTCGCAGATTGTAGGTGGGGCGGGGTTCGGAAGTGTTCGTCCGAGCATCGGTGTCTGCCGGCTGGGTGGTAATTACGGATTCCGGGGCTATGCTGACTGGTGCCTTCTCGATGTTTTGGTTATTCCTTGGTTTAGCTACCCCTTCCATGCAGTGGAGATATTCAGCGCATCATCCTGCTTATTTAGCTGTCCATTCTTTGCGATTTCCAAGGCTTGTCTGACTATGCGTGTTCTATAATGTGAAATCGAGGCCATTTGTTTAGATCCCTCAAAATTGATGTGACCAATATCATGATGGTGCTGAAAAAGAGCTGATGTTTGTTGTTTTTGATACTTATTTAATGTTGTTGGATCCGGGGGGAGATTCTTCTGTTTGTTTGTCCTATGTACAATTTGTGGCAGTCTCCGCATGACATGCTGAAAATTCCTTGGTTTTCTAATTTTCTCTTGTCCTTAGGGATACCCCTAGAGTGTTTTGTGGTTTGTATGCTGTGCCTATGTTATGTTTTCTTAGGACTCTTCCAATCCTATTTGTAACTCCTTTCACATACGGTAATAGGACTCTGCTTTGGTTGAGGTCCCGTTCTTCTATCCTTGTCTGTGGATGGCGATGCCTTTCTAATGCTCTCCGTATGGACTGGTCTTTATATCCGTTTTGCTTGAGTGCCTTAATAATTTGTGTAATTTCTTGCTGTCTCGTATCTGGTTCGGTGGGTCGGTATGATCTCGATACGAGGGTGTTGGCTACCGACTGGATTTGGGATGGATGGTGGTATGAGCCAGCGTTTAAATATCTGTTGGTGTGAGTGGGCTTCAGGTAGACTGAGTATTGAAGTTGACCGTTGTTTTTCCGAGTTATGAGCATGAGCAAGGAAAGGGAGGCTTTTTTCTTCTTCTACTTCCCAAGTGAACTGTATTCGGTGGTGAATTCTATTTAAATAAGTCAGGAAGTTGTTTAATTCATATCGTTCATGGGGCCAAATTATAAAGATGTCATCAACATATCGTTTTCAGAGTTTGAGTGGTGAGTTATTAAGGGCCTCTGTTACAAAATACATCATTACCGGTGAAAGGAAAGATCCCATGGGCGCTCTGTCTGTTTGTTTGTATATCTAACTATTGAAGATAAAGTAGGTTTTTTTTTTCGACAGTGTTCCGATAGTTCTATGATATGAGCTGGAAAATTTTTCGTTCATTGCTATTTTGTCTAGTGCTTCATCCATTGGAATACTGGGATAAAGTGAAACATCATCTAGACTTGCCAGAATGTTATTTTTCTCTAGTTGAATGTCTCTGATTATGTTCGAGATGTGTTCGGAGGTTTTGATGTGTGAATCGGCACTTTCAACGGTTGGTTGCATGATCTTTGGCAGATGTTTTTCTAGGTTTTGTGTAGGTGAGGCTACCGCACTAACAATGGGTCTAAGGGGGACGTTGGGCTTGCGTATATTTGGTAGACCATACAACTTTGGGCATTGTAACCAGTATTTTGAGGACTTTGAGGAGGGCAGGTGTGCACGCTCTGGAAAGCAGGTGGAGGAAGTGCATAGAGCTAGGTGGAGATTACATCGAAAAATAAAAATATTTTTGTACGTATTTTATTTTGTTTTCTTGACGAGGCTGCGAACTTTTCAATCCATCCTCGTATAAAAAATCGCAAAAAAACTATAAAAAAAATTTGGTGAAATAATTCATCCAGTACTTTTCTTGCAAATATTCAATTCTAAAAAAATACTAAATTCAATCAATCTCACACTAAAGAGTAACTAAACATATTCCACTTTATGGTGAAATATTAATAACAAAAATTAAAAATATATTACGACATACAGCAATCACTTTGTTAGCCCCTACCTTATTCCTTTCACCCCGGGTATATTTTAATATAGAAAATTTTTTTTATATTAAATATCCAATATCCCAATCAAAAACCAAGAAAAATTCTCAGAATATCATTGAAAGGATATAATGACCCCCTTGCACCCTCTTCCCATTTTAACAATAAAAATAATGAAAAGAAAATGTAATGCCTTGAATCCTGGACTGGAAGAACCCCTAAAAAACACCTATAACCAGACAAATATAAAATCACTTTTCTAGCTCCCTTCTTCACTTCTTTGGTATCTTATATATTTCATTATAAATGATTATGCTTAAAATTTGCATATTCTTCCTATCTAAAAACCTTGAGAAATTCTTGTAATAGTCGTACTATTTTAACTATTAAAGATTTTCCAATTTCTTTCACACTCTTCTAGCCCCAGTCTAACAACTCTGAAAGGACAGGATATAATTAGACGACTCAACCAAAAATTCTTGAGATACTATTGAAAACTATACCATATTTAACGACTCACACCCCTTTCTTACTTTAAAATTGAAAATAATGAAAAAATAACCTAATTTTTGAATTCCTCGAGTCCCAATTCCTTGAAAAGTTCATATAATTTTATATATAAGAAAAAATCCGCCAATCTCCTCCTCCATCTCTTTCCCCCCTTATGTTTTATTATAAATATTTATGCAAATATTTATTTATAGTCTCAACAAACAATTAGGAAAAATTACTATATTGCTATTAAAACCATATAAAATTTATCGACCCTTACCTCTTTCGTCTTAAGCAATATCGTTCAAAAACTATAAGCTACATCCTACTGTTATATATTATCTATGTACCAAGTTAATATTTTATTTCGTTATCGTGCCAACAGACCGACAGACAGACAACCCGACGGAAATGAGTGAAAATGTTTTCGTGAAACCTAACATGTGGAAAAAAGTAAAAATTTCGAATTGTGATGTTTTTCACGAATACAATACTTTCCTTTAGGTAGGAAAGAAACTGGTTAAAATATCACATCTTATTATAATCTGTTAGAATTAAGCCGCTACGATTCTAGTGCCTAATCCCACTGACAAAAATCAGACCAATTTAAATCACCATACAATAGCCGAGTATAATTTTTTCTTTCACCTGATCGCCCCCCATTTCAAAATTCATTAAACTCAGCCTTATACTGAATCTGAGCTAATCGAAGTGAAAGTGAAACTTGTTTTATCCCCTATGTGCCGACATGGACGTTTAGTAAATTGCTGTGGTTCTAAAGTCCAAGGGGTATATTACGGATTTATCATGCAGGGCCGGTTTAACTTTGTTGCAAGAGATTTTCTCGGCTTATTGTAACAAGCTTGTTAACACTGTCATTAAAAAAAAACTTTTTTTTGAATTACAGGCCATGATATAGAGGAAGGAATCAAAAACGAATTCTCTGGTAATAGCAAAGATGCTCTTTTAGCTATTGTTCGTTGTATTAAGAACGACTCGGCATTTTTCGCAAAACTACTGAACAAAAGCATAAAAGGACTGGGTACAGCTGATAAAGATTTGATTCGTTTAGTAGTAACCAGATCAGAATATGATATGATTGATATTAAGAAGGAATATCTAGCGAACTATAAAGAATCCCTCGCAAGTGCTATAAAGGTACCAATAATTGAAAATAAATTATTTATTATTTTTATAAAAATCATTTTTTTTTATTTTTTAGGGTGACTGTTCCGGAGATTATAAAAATTGTCTACTGCATTTAATCCGAGAAGCATAAATTTTGTGACATAATAATGAACAGAATAACATTTTATTGTAATACATGAATAATATATAATAATAATAATAATAATAATCTTTATTGTCTAACAGATATACCATTTACAAGACCGTTAAGCATAAATCACATAATACAAAGGAGATAGAGATAAAAAAGAAAAGTATAGTACAAAAGGCTAGTATAGAACAAAAGAGACAGATAACATAAAAATCACATAATAATTAAATAAAACTGGAAAATTAAAATTAAAATGATACACTTGGAATAAACACCTATACATGCAACAATTTATTTTTTAAGCAGTTGGCAAATTGCGCAAATGGCAAATTGTTCACGTCAATGTCGTTACAAGTACTGTTGAAAACGCTCCTAGCTTGAAACAATGTTTTGATGAGAAAATTAGTTGATGCAGTAGGTAAATAGAAAACAGGAGAGGCTCTGACCAATCTACTAGGAACGTGAAAGTTTATTTGAAATAATAAGTCAGGGGAGTCAACAAGAGATTTACATAATTTTATAAGAAAACAGACCAGATGGTAATTTCTTCGATTCGTCAATAAAAGTAGCTGAAAACGTTCAGTTATAATGACCTCATCGATACCCCTATCAGGGTACACACCATCATATTTTAATATAAGAAATTTGGCAAACCTTCTTTGAACATTCTCTACCTGTTTAATATACTTAGCGTGTATTGGATTCCAAACAATTGCTCCCTATTCAAGCCGTGAAAGCACATAGCTTTTTTTTTGTGGGTCTAGCAAACGTGCTACAGGGAAGTCCCTAAAGCCCTACAGGAGCGACACGTGTGCGGAGAAAGCGATTCACGTTGTTCTTGAATCGCTGTAGATTGTACTCGGTGGGAAACACAGTCCTGGGCAAATTATTCCAAAGGGATGATGTTCTCCATATAAAAGACTGCTTGAAGAGCATTGTACGAGGAGTAACAAGCTGAACCTCATACGGATGTGAAGAATTAGCGCGATGTGTACTTCTAACATGCACCGCTCTGGGAGGAATTAAGCGGGCCACATCCTTCGAACACTTTCCATGAAAGTACTTGTAGAATAGGCTCAAGTCGCCAACCGTTCTTCGATGTTCCAGCGAATCAAGGCCGTCGGTCAGTTCCGGGTCTCCAATCAGACGAACAGCTCTTCTCTGAATAGAATCCAACAAATGCAGTGTATGTTTGGGAGCGGAGCTCCAAACATGGGAGCAGTATTCCATAGTTGGTCGAATTTGAGCTTTGTAAAGAATTAACAGTTGTTGTGAAGTGTAAAGCTTTCTGGTTCGAAATAATATTCCCAACTTTTGAGAAGCTCTCCTTGCTATGCCTGCAACATGTTCATGCCAGCACATATTTGCTCCCAAATTAACGCCCAACAAATTGAGTGACGATGTTAGAGGGATGGAGTGCCCCGACATAACCCTGTCGGATTCAGCAACGTTAACTTTTTCAGAAAAAACTGCCACCTGGGTTTTTGCAGCGTTAAATTCCACTTGGTTACTGTTACCCCAAGATAGAATTTCTTCCAGGTCTTTGTTAAGTTGAATGACTTCCTGCTGTCTGCAGATATTCGTCTGAGTAGCCGATGTCCGAGCGTTCAAAGTGAATGAAGAGATAAGTGTACTGTCATCTGCAAAGCTGTAGATTAGATTCTCGGTCTTTTCCAGCAGATCGTTAATGTAAATGAGAGAGAGAGTAGGAGACAGTATGGAGCCTTGGGGTACACCGGCGTTGGTAGTGAAGGTGTTAGAAAGAAATCCGTCGACTGCCACTTGTAAAGAATGCTCTTTGAGGAAACATGAGAGCCAGAAACAGAACCTTTCAGACATACCATAAGAACGTAGCTTAGCCAACAGCCTATCGTGCCAAACACGGTCGAATGCCTTGGATATGTCAAGAACAACCACTCGAGATTCTCCAAAGTGTTCAATTGCGTTCTTCCAGACATGTGTTACATAAGTCAGAAGATCTCCTGTTGATCTGTTTTTACGAAAGCCATATTGGTGATCGCTAATAATGTTGAATCCTTCAAGATATTTTAGAAGATGCTGATTGATAGTCTTTTCCATGACTCTCGATATTATTGAAAGCAGTACGATTGGTCGGTAGTTATTTGGCAAGGTCTTCTTGCCTTTTTTAGGTATCGGTTGAACTGTAGCACATTTCCAGCAGGAAGGAACGATTCCCTTTCTGTAGGATAGATTGAAAAGCCTACAGAAAACTGGTGTTAGTTCCCTCGCACAGTTTTTAAGAACTATGGCAGGTATTCCGTCAGGGCCAGAAGCCTTTTTGGTGTCTAGCTTCATCAGTATACGCTTTATGATACGCTGTCTGAAGACAACATCGGGCATCTTTGACTGCACTATGGGAATAGTAGGTGGTGTTTTTCCTTGGAAATCGACAGTAGAATGTGAAGCAAAGAGTTCAGCCGACAAGTTCGTTTTCTCAACAGGTGTCGTTGCAATAGAATTATCTGGCCGTGTGCGTGGTGGTATGGTGGATTTGGTGAAATTTTGACTAACTGCCTTAGCAACCGACCAAAAGGACCTGGAATTTTCGGGACAAGCGAGAATTCTGTTTCTAATCCGTTGATTGTGTACCTCCTTGGTTTCGTCGATAACCTCTTTGCATCTGTTCCTGGCACGAACAAATGTGTTACGATTTATGGTGTTAGGATTTTCATGCCATTGTCGGTATGCAAGGTGTTTTAGAAGCAACAGCTTCTTTGCATTTTCGGTCAAACTAAGGCTTGCCGTTGGAAGGGCATTTCTTCGAAAAAGGGATGTAAGCCTCCATACCGGCCAAAATAACATCGGAAACCTCCCTGGCGCAGTCAGATGGGTCGTCGGATCGAAAACAAACGTCTAACCAAGGGAAAGTTCGAAAATATTCCATAAGATCTTCCCATTTAGCAGACTCGTAGTGCCAAATCTTGCGCGGTTTAGGCGTCTCTCTGTCACTGATTGGTAGAATACTCGATATCGAAAGTAGTTTATGATCGGAAGAACCTAACGGCGGATTTACGCTCACCGTGTAAATCTCCGGATTGGTGGTTAAAAACAGATCAAGAAGACTGGCCAACTCTCCGTCTCGATCAGGGATCCGTGTTGGTTCGTCAATAAGCTGTATTAAGCCACAACTGATTGGAATATAAAGTTTTTAATGTTTTACTATTATGAAACGCATTCGAATTACGTATTATGAAACCCAACGTCCTCATCGCAGTAGTGCAGAGCCAATTAATATGATGGGCAAATGAAAGTTTAAGATCAAAAATAATTCCAAGGTCCTTGAAGGTGTTACCATGTGAAATATCTTCATCATCTAACTTATACTGGAAGTCAATAGTGCTAAATTTATTCGAGTAAGTAAAAAAGAAGCACTCACCGGCATTCAATGGCAGCCTATTCAACCCACACCATTGCTGTAATGACTCTATATCATGTTGCAATGAAAGGCAATCACTAGAGTCTATTATGATGCGGAAAAGCATAGGTCATCAGCAAACAAAAGGAAATTACTAGTTATGTTATTACCAATGTCGTTAATGAAGAGTGAAAAAATTAAAAGTGCAAGGTTGCTACCACTTGTGGCACTAAACGTTGAGGATTTATGTCCACGAATTTCGATGTACTGTAACCGGTTACACAAATCCAGCTTATGAAGAAATATGGAATGGTCAACCCTATCAAAGGCCTTCGAAAAATCATTGTATACAGCATCAACTTGCATTTGTTTGTCCAAAGTATTGCCTGTAAATTGAACAAAACAAGCCAAATTACTTATTTTACTACGTTTGCTAAAAAAACCATGTTGGTTTACAGAAATCAGGCTTTTAACCTATGCAAAAATACATTGATATACTGACACCTCAAAGACTTTGGCGAATATCTGTAATAAAGATACCGGTCTATAGATTACCTCCAAGTGCTTTATTGAATATTTTGATCTATGTACCTCAGATTTCTGTGTGTACCATAGGTACCCTTTATAACCATTATACAGGGTGAAAGGGGAATGACGACAAACATTTTGCTACGTAGTGGCGTACTGATTTTTTAAAAAAATCCTTTTATTTAGTTTAGTATACCAGAGCAGAGGTAGAAATACTGTACACGGCCAACACTTTAAAATGTTTTTGTAGAATTCCACCTAAAAGTAATTGGTACCAATTAATTCTGTAATTAGCATTAATTATTTTGACGTGCATTATGTGTCTATGGTTACTGTAAGCATAAAGTAAATATTTATTGATGAACGTAGATGTTGGGACAATGTTGGGATAACCCAGTGTCGGAGTGGTCATTTGTGCACTTGTCTATTTTTAGTTGACATTAAAAAAATGTGTATCTAAGAGAAATAAAGATAAAAAATTAGTTAAAAAATTCTGTAACATATCATGTCTAATTCAATATTTAGTTTATTACTGCATGTTTGAGAGGAAATTACTAGATTAATTACCTTACCAACTTCTTAAAAAATTGTTATCTTTTTACTTTATTTGTTAAGGGAAAGCATTCTATTTGTGAAAAAATCACACTTCGAGATTTTTGCCTTTCTTCACGTTTTAGGATCCCTAGGTCACAAAAACGTAGTATCTCATCTCTGTCGGACTGTCTGTCAGTTGGCACGATAACTCTCGAACGAAATGAGACATCCATTTCAAACTTATTACATAGTTAACATATAATAGGAAGCTTATAGTTCTTGAACATATCGTTTCAGGCAAAGTGGTATACATCATATATATATATATATATATATATATATATATATATATATATATATATAGATATATATATATATATATATATATATATATATATATATATATGTATATATATATATATATATATATATATATGTATATATATATATATATATATATGTATATATATATATATATATATATATATATATATATATATATACATATATATACATATATATATATATATATATATATATATATATATATATATATATATATATATATATATATATATATATATATATATATATATATATACATATATATATATATATATATATATATATATATATATATATATATATATATATATATATATATATATATATATATATATATATATATATATATATATATATATATATATATATATATATATATATATATATATATATATATATATATATATATATATATATATATATATATATATATATATATATATATATATATATATATATATATATATATATATATATATATATATATATATATATATATATATATATATATATATACATATATATACATATATATATATATATATATATTTATATATATATATATATATATATATATATATATATATATATATATATATATATATATATATATATATATATGTATATATATATATGTATATATATATATATATATATATATATATATATATATATATATATATATACATATATATATACATATATATATATATATATATATATATATATATATATATATATATATATATATATATATATATACATATATATGTATATATATATATATATATATATATATATATATATATATATATATATATACATATATATATATATATATATACATATATATATATATATATATATATATATATATATATATATATATATATATATATATATATATATATATATATATATATATATATATATATATATATATATATATATATATATATATATATATATATATATATATACATACATATATATATATATATATATATATATATATATATATATATATATATATATATATATGTATATATATATATATATATATATATATATATATATATATATATATATATATATATATATATATACAGTAATACCCCGCTTAGCGCGACCCCGTTACGCGCGGTTTCACTATAACGCGAATTTCAAATTTCGCGCTCATGTAGTCATTAACTTCTCTATGGTCGCGGGGGGATCCCCGCTTTCTCTGAATATTCTCTTTGAAGAATTGGGAATTCCCTGTCCTTCGACTTTGTTCTATGGGGATTTCCTCGTTCGTTTCGTGTGTTCATTTGTTCCGTAATGTTAGTTCGGTCGGCTGGCAGTTTTGTTTTAATATTTATTGGAGATACATACATACATAATTTAACCCTACGTTAAAAATGCCGCCTGTAAAGAAAAAAGAGCGTAAAAGCGTCACTTTGGAATTGAAGATGAAAGTGTTAAGAAGAATGGAAAATGGAGGCAAAGCAACAATTGTTGGGAGAGATTTTGGACTCTCAGAATCGACTGTGAGAACGATTTATAAAAATCGGGAAAAAATTAAAATCTCCAGCGAAGGTTCAACACCTATAAGTGCAACAAAACTTTCTCGTTCGAGATCATCTATCTTAGAAAGAATGGAGAAATTACTGTCAGTCTGGATCGAAGATTTGAATAAGAAGAACACACCACTAAGTCAAGATCTCATATGCACAAAAGCAAAATCTTTGTATGAGATGCTGAAAACAAAAGAAGGAGAAGGGAGTGCCACTCCGACTTTTGCTGCCAGCAGAGGCTGGTTCCATCGGTTCAAGCAGCGTTCTAATCTTCACAATATCCACATAACAGGCGAGGCGGCCAGCGCGGACATTCAAGCTGCAGCTGAGTTTCCAGACAAGTTTCAAGACTTCGTTAGACGAGAGAAAATTCCTGCTTGTCTCATCTTCAATGTTGATGAGACCGCACTTTACTGGAAAAAAAATGCCATCTCGAACATTCATTTCTAAGGAAGAACGTCAAGCCAGTGGTTTCAAAGCTGCGAAAGATCGACTAACACTTCTGCTGGGTGGTAATGCCACTGGTGATTTCAAACTGAAACCTTTACTAGTGTACCATTCAGAAACACCCCGTGCAATGCGAGGCACAGACAAGACAAGTCTACCAGTTGTGTGGCGATCAAACAGAAAGGCGTGGGTTACACGGGAAATTTTTCAAGAATGGTATTCTAATAGTTTTTGCCCATCAGTCAAATCATACTGTGACAGAAATGGGCTTGAACCTAAAGTTATATTACTCTTAGACAATGCCCCAGGACATCCAACCTCACTTGATACGCCCAGAGACTTAAAAGTGTACGTAAAGTTCCTTCCACCAAACACTACGTCAATATTACAACCTATGGACCAGGGGGCAATAGCAAACTTCAAAGCTTATTACCATCGCCGCACTTTTAGCCAACTAATTCATGAAACTGACGGGGAAGGAAGACAGTCTATGCGAGAGTGGTGGAAGTCATACAACATTATGAAGTCTATTCACAACATAGAAGAGGCTTGGAAGGAAGTTAAAATGAGTTGTATGAATGGGGTGTGGCGTAATCTTTGGCCAGATGTAGTGGAAGCACCTAGAAGAATTGTCCAGATGCAGAGACAAGTGCTTGAAGACATTGCTGCAATGATTGAGGGGTCTGAACTTGAAGATGTCACGGTAGAAGATCTCGTAGAACTTGTAGCAACGCACGACGATCCTATTAGCAATGAAGATCTGATCGAGTTACAGAATAATCCTATCTACGATGAGGAAGAACAAGTAGAAGAGAAAGTTTTATCTTCAGGGGAAATACAAAATGCACTTTCAAAAATTTATTCAGGTTTGGACATATTGCAGAGTATAGACAATAATGATGACCGTGTCTTGACCGTGTGTCAAACAATTAAAAACAGTGTTGGGTGTTATGAACGTATTTTACAAGAACGTAAACAAAACGTTACCCAAAAGACAATAGATGTATTTTTCCGTAAAAAATAAGAGTATGTATTGCATAAAGTGTTCTTAGAATTAAAGTGATTGATTAAAATGATTTGTATTTTTTTGTATTAAATTTTGACTATGTTTAATCATAAACCTCGATATACGCGAATTTCAGTTAACGCGATTTTTTTCGGAACGTATTCCTCGCGTAAAGCGGGGTATTACTGTATATATATATATATATATATATATATATATATATATATACATATATATATATATATATATATATATATATATATATATATATATATGTATATATATATATATATATATATATATATATATATATATATATATATATATGTATATATATATATATATATATATATATATATATATATATATGTATATATATATATATATATATATATATATATATATATATATATGTGTATATATATATATATATATATATATATATATATATATATATATATATATATGTATATAAATATATATATATATATATATATATATATATATATATATATATATATATATATATATATGTATATAAATATATATATATATATATATATATATATATATATATATATATATATATATATATATATATATATATATATATATATATATATATATATATATGATGTATACCACTTTGCCTGAAACGATATGTTCAAGAACTATAAGCTTCCTATTATATGTTAACTATGTAATAAGTTTGAAATGGATGTCTCATTTCGTTCGAGAGTTATCGTGCGAACTGACAGACAGTCCGACAGAGATGAGATACTACGTTTTTGTGACCTAGGGATCCTAAAACGTGAAGAAAGGAAAAAATCTCGAAGTGTGATTTTTTCACAAATAGAAAATGACTTTGTGTTGCCTCTTTCGGTATTCTGGCCTTTTTTCGAGCAGCGAACGGTTCAAATCGGTCAATTGTTGTTTGTAACGTTTAGTATTAACTGTTTCCTCAGGTTTTAACAGCTCATAATAGACCACGCCCCTCTTGTCCCACCAAACACGTCGTCTTTCTACCAAAGCGATTCGGTTTTGCGGTCGATGTGGTTGGTGCGCCTGGGTCTACCCATGATTTATTGCCCTTGGGATTCTCAAAATAAATCCACTTTTCAACCCCTGTAACTATACGATGCAAAAACGACTTCCTTTTGAACCGAGCGAGCAAAATGTCACACGTGTTTTTGCGCTTTTCCATTGCCTGTCATTCAACTCATGTGGTACCCATCTACCGGTCTTCTGAATCTTTCCCATCTCTCGTAGCCGATTGGAAACAGTTTGTTGACTAACGCCCAATTGCTCGGCGAGTTGTTTTTGTGTTTGCGAATCATCTTCATCCAACAATGCTTGCAATTCCACATCTTCGTATTTTTTTGGCGGTTTTCCACGTTCCTTGTCTGCAACATCGAAGTCACCACTTTTGAAACGGCGAAACCATCGTTCACACGTATCTTGCGATGGAGCATGTTCACCATAAGCTTCTCGAAGTAATCAGTATGATTCAACAGTAGTTTTCTTCAAATGAAAACAAAAAATTAATCCTGTCCGCGAATGCTCTTTGTTCGGTATAAATTTCGACATACAACACAACACTATGCACACACTTTTCAAATTTATCACTTGTGCGCGTCTAACACTTGTTGATGACACAACAAAATGGCGCAGTGTCAAATCTTTATAGCACAAACTGCATTGGTGCACCATCTGTTGTCTGAAATCCGCATTTCATACTTGTGCACCTGGAAACTATGTTGGTTTCAGTAGCTTTTTTCGAATAAAACTGCCGCCTGGGATTTTTAGCGTTAAATTTTACTTCTTTACTGTCACCCAAAGATAAAATTTTTTCCAGATCTCTGTTAAGTTGAACGACTCTTTGCTGTCAGCGGATATTTGCTTGTCTAGCTGATGTTCGAACGTTCAAAGTTAATGAAGAAATGAGCTCAGGAATCCAATCTGCAAAGTTGTAGATTGGATTCCTGGTTCGTTCCAACATACCTGCGTTGATAGTGCAGATGTTAGGAAAGAGGAAACACGGGATCAATAAATAAAACTTTTCAAATATACGATAAGAGCTTAGGTTAGAAAACAATCCGTCATGCCATACAAGGTCGAATACCTTGGATATATGTATCAAATGTAACAACTCGAGATTCTCCAAAGTGTTCAATTGCGTTTTTTCAAACTGTATTACAGAAGTTCTAAGATCTGTTGATTTTTACTTACGAGAGCCCTAACAATGATTGCTAATAATAATAATAATAATAGCTTTATTCCCCCCCCAGTAAGAACCATTTACAGGGAAAACAAGAAAAAATATGAATGAAATTTTCTCGTAAAACTAAGGTACTAAAGTAATAACAAAAATAGACAAAAACCACAAAAAAAAAGAAGGAAAAAGAAAGAAATAAAAATGAATCAGCGCAGTATAAATTAGAATAAAAGTGAAATAAAACAAATATTAGTTACATATATCTAACAAGCAAAACAAGCTTCTAAAAGAATTTTTATAAATGTCCTATCAAGTGAAATGATCTAAACATATTGACCGAATCTTATTTTCGGTGTCTGCAAAAATGTCACATTCATTACTAATTAAATTTATTGCACATAACATTGATTGGTTCAATTAACCTGAGATTAGTTCTAGCACGTGAACACATCAAGGTAGCGGTATTTCGTGAATTAATTCTAGGCACCAATATAGCCACCTCCGATAGCAGCTGAGGACAGTCGATGACTCCGTGTAACAATCTCTCCAATAACAAAGAGTACTCTATTCCTCTCATTGGATAGACACCATCTACCTTATATGATAAATATTTTAGAAATCTTCTTTGAACTCGTTCTAGCATTAGTTTGTAGCATAAATAATATGGACTCCAAATAAGAGAGGCATACTCTAGTTTGGATCTCACATAAGACTCATATGTGAGTATTAAAGAGCGTTCACTATTAAAGCTTCTACAGTTGCGCACTATAAAACCATATAGACGATTGGCTTCCAGTGTTACGTTATTAATGTGATTGGAAAAATTCATTTTGTTATCGAATACTACTCCCAACTCCCTTACACTGTTGGTGCGCCAGAGAGTTGACGTTCCTAGTGAATATTCATATGTTATTATATGGTTTTTCTTCGCCACCGACATAATTTTACATTTAGAAATATTCAAGTCTAATTTATTGTGCTTACACCAATCCTCAAGCACGCAAAGCTCAGTTTGAAGCACTTTACAGTCCTGAATATATGAGACGGGAGCATACAGCTTGAGATCATCAGCGAAAAGCAGCCTGCCACAATTCAGAGTATCACAGAGGTCATTAATATATAGCAACCAAGATTGGATCCCTGTGGCACGCCCGAGGTTGCGGTATAGGAATCGAAAATATATCCATTATAGTGTACTGACTGAGAGCGGCCCCCAAATATGAAGAAAACAAGCTGCACGCATCTACACCAAAACCCATACGCCAAAGCTTCTGCAGCAAAAAAAATGAGATATTCTACCAAAGACTTTAGAAAAGTCCGTGTATATTACGTCATCCTGCCCTCCTGCGTCTAGTATGTTCTCTGTAAAGTTTGTATAAACTCCCAAGTTTGTTACAGTGGATCTACCATCAATAAATCCATGTTGATGGGTTGACAGAATACCTATAACCTGAGTATAAATGCGATTATACAGAATTACTTCAAATAGCTTCGAAAAATTGTTCAGAATAGAAATAGGTCGATAATTGTTTACCTCGCTACGTTCGCCGGACTTGAAAATGGGGCATACCCTCGTTTCCTTCCAGCTCCCCGGAAATGTTAACGTCCTTAACGCCAGATTAAATATGTATTTTAGAGGCACCATAAGTGCCATTAATAATATTGAATCCTTCTAGATATTTTAGAAGGTACTAATTCCTAGCGTTTTCTACAACTTTCGATATTATTAAAAGCCGTCGACTGGTCAGCAGTTGTTTGGCACGGTCTTCTTGCCTTTTTTGGATATCAAGTGACTTGTAGCGCATTTTCAGCGGGAAAGAAATATTCTATCTCTGTAGAATAGGTTGAGAAGTCTACAGGAAATTGGTATTCACTCGGGCATTTTTTGAGTACTATGACAGGTATTCCGTTAGCGACAGAAGCTTGCTGCATAATTGAAGGTAAACAATTAAACATATCGTTAAGTTTTAATATCTACTTATGCTATATTAATTTATTTTACTCTCCTTATATCATATAAATAAAAAAACTATTTTGTTTATCAGCATAATTGGCTAGTGTAAAAATGAAAATAGGTTCACTTTACAAATGAGCAATAATTCTTGTCAAACAAAACTTATGATATATTGTTTGTTTATCTAAATCACATCAATTGCAAACACTGTAATTTTTAATAGTTTTGTTAGTTCTATTCGTGTTGGTACTGCGACATTACACATAAAATTTTAACCAAGTTTAAGGTATTTAGTTGTAGTTGAAACGTGTTTAGTATTGAAGGACATTGACGTGACATTTCTAATGTTACCTCTTTATTTGTACTAATAAATTTAAATTAGAAGTTAAATCCAAATCAGAAAATAAAACTACGACTACATCCGTTCGTCGAGAAAACTCATCTATAAGAGATGCATTAATCCTTTACAATATTTTAAAAATTGTTTTTGTCAATTCTAACAATAATCTGCAAGAAAATGTTTAGGCAGACCAAACGTTTAGTACTCTTTGATATATTTTCTAATCTTCAATATCAAAAAGGTTCCTTTCCAACTTAGTGCGCCTCATTAACTTTTAATTTATTTTACAGTATTTAAGGAGTTGAGATACTTTATAACTATCTTAGAGTAACACTGGGTGATCTATATTCAGTCTGTGGCTCGTATTCTTGAAAAAATGTATTTCGAGAATATTTTTTGCAATCAATGTATTCGTTGATATGCTAACAATGGCGCAATTGCCTTAGTAAGTTGTTCAACTGCCTCCTGTATCAATAATTGCGATGTCCGAAATAATAGTTTTATTCCATAATTTAAATTATTTCTTAAGTTTTGCATTATTTATTAAAATTTATTTTTTTTAGTTTAATAGTTTTCTGGCAACTTAAAGTGTGTTTTCTAAAAAAACCTCAAGGTAAATGTTTTTTTTTTATGATTTTTTTTGAATTCAGCATAAAAAATACTTAAGAAACCTGGTGTCTCACTTAAAAGACAGAGAATTTTTTTGTATACCTGTGATAATCTATACTTAGCTTAGTTTCTGTGTAGATATCTAATCTTTTTTATGATTTCTTTGGATTCAGCATAAAAAAGTACTTTAGAAAACACATGTCTCACTTAAAAGATTATAGGATTATTTCTTTTTGTATACCTGTGTATGTAGCTAATTAGGAGTTACGTAATAATATTTTTAGTATTCCCTTCGATTTGATTTTCTTAATTTGCAGAAATAATGTGGATTTATGCACCTCTTTTTGTCGTTACAATATTTGCCTTGCTGTATAAATATGCTAGTAGAAAATTTAATTATTGGAAGACCAGAAATATTTTCTCTCTGAAGCCAACTCCATTTTTTGGAAATCTGTTAGATATCCTAATTAAAGATGTCACACTGGGAAGAGGTATGATGAAGTTATGTGATGACGCCGGAAACAGAGACTTTTTTGGAATTTTCATATTTGATCGTCCCGTTTTGTTTGTAACATCTCCAAAATTAGTAAAAAACATTCTTCAGAGAGACTCTGCAAATTTTATGGACAGAACTATTGCCAGTAATAGTAATCATCCAGTTATGTCAAATATGTTATTTTTACAAAAAGGTTCTATATGGAAAAAACATCGTACAGAACTGAGTCCAATTTTTACCTCTAATAAACTAAAGTTAATGTTCCCTCTTGTCGTAAAAGAAGCTAAAAAAATGATTGACTATATTAGCAACTTCGCGAACATTCCTGATGTAGAATCAAAAGAAATATGTTCCAAATATTCCACAAATGTTATTACCAGATGTGCATTTGCTGTAAATGCTCACTCCTATGAAAATGAAGGTGATATATTCAGGTAAGTGCAAAGAACATTGTATAGGTAGAACTTAAGCTAGGATATGTCTTAATAAATTTAGCAGTTTCAACAGCAACATAAGGTATAAGTACAATATATGTTTTATAAAAGAGAAATTTTGACGATTTTTGAGTTTTAAACGTTTTTTTTTTTACATTTACAGTGTGCTTGGTACGGCGTGTTTTTTGTTAAACATGAACACTAAAACCTAATATTTTTTAAGTTTTTATGGTAAATGTAGGTTCAGAACATTTAAAGATGTCTAAAATAATAGTTTTATTCCATAATTTTAATGATTATACAGTTTTACATTATTTATTAAAATGTATTTTTTCAATTTAATAGTTTTCTGGCAACTTTGAGCGTGTTTTCTGAAGAAACCTCAGGGTGGATATCTTTTTTATAATTTTTTTGGGTTCAGCATAAAAAAAATACCTAAGAAAACACATGTCTCACTTAAAAGACAGATTTTTTGTGTACCTGTGTTATTAAAGGTAATGTACTCGTGATAATTTTTGTTCAAGCTACACCCTGTGGAGAATATTCCAGAATTTAAAAAAAAAATGTTTATCAGTATGCGCAAGTGTTAGATCTCTAATATATATAAAATGCAACGTCTCTCTGTCTGTTTGTCTGTCTGTTAGTGCGCTTATTACTCGAGAACCACTTATTCGATTTACGTGCTTTTTTTTGAAACATATATATGTTCTTTGATCAGGTTATAGGATATATTTTATTACGTTAGGTAACATAAGGAGCAGCAGTGATGATAATAGTGATTCAAGACGGAAAAAAATTTGCCTCTAGCGCCTTCTTTTACAATACACTGTCTAAACCATTAAATATGAAACAACATTATATACAAAAGTATATAATATATATAAAATACAACGTCTCTCAGTCTGTTTGTCTGTCTTTCCGTTGGTGCGCTTATAACTTGAGAACCATTTATCCGATTTACGTCTTTTTTTTAATTCACACATTTGTTCTCTGGCCAGGTTATCTATAATCTTCTATAATATATACGTGTAAAAAATGCAACGTCTCTCTGTCTGTCTCTCGGTTAGTGTGGTGATCCCTCGAGAACCACTTATCCGATTTACGTGTTTTTTTTTTAACTTCTACATTTGTTTTCTGGCCATATCTACAATATTCTATAATATATATAGTCTGTCTGTCTGTTTGCCCGTTAGTGTGCTGATCACTCTTCTGTTCTCTGCCCAGGTTATCTAAAATCCCCTATAATATATATAAAGTGCAACGTCTGTCTGTCTATCTGTCTGTCCGACTATGCTTATCACTGTTGTATAATATATATAAAACGTCTTTCTGTCTGTCAGTTCGTTAGTGCGCTTATCACTCGAGAACCACTTATCCGCTTTACGTGCTTCTTTTTGTTCCTTGGCCAGGTGAAAGGATATATTTTATTACGTTAGTTGACATAAGGAATAATCAGTGGCGATAATAGCGCGTTCTTCTGCAATACACGGCCTAAACTAGGACTTATTATAACTTAAACTAGATTGACAATCTTCTTGTCACGGCAAGGGCGGGGGTAATTGTTTTCATCCGAGAGCGGGTCAGACGGTCTTGGGAACTGGCGGCTGGCATGAGGCGGGAGTTGGAAGGCGTCCATATGAAGTTGTCGGCTCCTCATGAACCGTGGGGCTCCCGTGATCATCCTCAGGGCCTTGTTCTGCACTGCTTGAAGTTGACAAAGAATACAGTATATATAAAATGCAATGTCTCTTTGTCTCTCTGTCTGTCCGTTAGTGCGCTTACCACTCGAGAACCACTTATCCGATTCATGTTTTTTTTTTTAATTCATGCATATATTCTCTGGCCAGATTATATAATAATAATAATAATCTATATACTATATATAAAACGCAACGTCTTTCTGTCTGTTTGTCTGTCCGTTAGTGTGACGTGTTTTTGTTAATGCTTAACTTAATATTTATCAAAAAAAATCTATAATATATATATAAAATGCAACGTCTCGCTGTCTGTCTGTCCGTTAGTGCGCTTAGCACTTACAAACCACTTATCCGATTTACATATTTTTTTATAAAATACATATGTTCTTTGGCCAGGTTATAGAATATATTTTATTACGTTAGGTAACATAAGGAATAAGCAGTGACGATAATAGTGGATCAAGTCCACGCGAGCAGAGCTGCGGGCACGGCTAGTTATATATATTTTTGAACTCGTGTTTTCACAAGCTTTCATTTCACATCCCACTCGATGACCTGGTAATTTTTTTTTCACTTCCGATTTCACCCCCCAAAACTAACCCTTTAAACCAAAATTTAACTTTTAAAGTTTCGCGGCTCTGATGAGGCCATCAGTTCTTATATTAGTGCAAAATTTCAGCTTTCTATGTCAAATAGTTTCGGCTAAAATCGAGTGTGACAGATAAACGGACAGACAGACAGACGGACCACATCGATGTGATCTTATAAATTTCCGCATGGAACACTAAAAACTATTCGACCAGTATTTATATAATTTTTTCTTTAAAAATTTTAGCAACCATTAATATTATACCTTATGTTACGAAATTAAGTTAGCATATTTTATAACATGATTGTCACTGTTAAAATTAAATTTAAACTTGTAATCTACGTATAAATATAATCCACTAAGACGTACATAATACAGAAGTATGTAATAAGATCAATTTAAAAGTGTTCGAGATGTTGACATTTGATAATGACATTTTCTACATATTAGTGAATTTTAGCATCTTAGCAGTATAATTTAATATAAAAATAACCGGTCATGGGCAAGTTGGACTGGAGGTATAAAATGATCAGTGACTTTACAAAACACATTCCAAATGAGATTTCAACAAAGTTTTTCTGATCTCTGTTGAAAACTTGAAATTTGTTTTTTTTTTATATACCAAGTAAATTATTAAAGGTAATGCACTCGTGGAGAATATTCTAGAATTTTTTCAAAATTGTTTGATCGGTACTTTGTGGGATAAAGGAGATTTTTAGCAAAAAGTGTACGCAAGTATTACATTATATTTATTTTTGACCTCGTGTTTTTATAAGCTTTCATTTGACACACACCACTCGATGACCTGGTGAAAATAGGGTATGACAGACAGACAGGCAGATAGGCGGACACCGAAGTGATCTTATAAGTGTTCCTTACGAAATACTAAAAATTGCAGTTGCATCAGTTGTTTTGCTTGTCTCGAACAGTATAACGTATAAATTTACGGGAATCGTTCTTAATATTTTATATATATATATATATATATATATATATATATATATATATATATATATATATATATATATATATATATATATAAACATATATAAAGGGTGATTCATTTAGAGGTACTTTTTGTGATGGGGATTTAATTGCAGATTGCGCATGCGTCGTGTCAACTGAAGTGGCATTCCTGTTCAGTAGTGTTTGACAATTCATAATGGAAAGACTTAGCCCGGCACAGCGTCTACAAATTGTTCAACTTTATTACGAAAATGGGCGTTCTACGAGGAATGTGTATCGGGCGCTTAGAGCAACTTATGGTCTACATAATCGGCCTAGCGAACGCACAATTCGCTCTACCATCAATAAGTTTGAGACCCAATTTTCATTATTGGATAATGCTCGACCGAATAGACCACATCCAGCACGTAGTGGAGAAAATATAGGGGCGGTAGCGGAGAGTGTACGCGAAGACCGTGAAGTGTCGATTCGTCGCCGTTCTCAACAGCTTGGCCTGTCATATTCAACAACTTGGCGTATTTTACGTAAGGATCTTTTTTTAAAAGCATACAAAATTCAACTAGTGCAACAACTGAAGCCGACCGACCTTCCGAATCGTTTCCGTTTTAGTCGTTGGGCTTGACAAGCTTGCAGAAGATCCACTGTTTTCCAGAAAAATTTTGTTCACCGATGAGGCCCATTTTTGGCTTAATGGGTTCGTGAATAAACAAAATGCCATTAAATCCAGAAAAAACAACTGTTTGGTGTGGTTTATGGGCCGGTGGCATAATCGGTCCATATTTCTTCAAAACAGAGGCCGGCCGGAATGTTACTGTGAATGGTGACCGTTATCGCGCCATGATAACAGACTATTTGATGCCAGAAATTGAAGCCCGTGGTCTTGACGAAATTTGGTTCCAACAAGATGGCGCCACTTGCCATACAGCCCGTGAAACCATGGCTTTACTGTGAGAGCAATTCGGCGAACAGATCATTTCACGCTTTGGACCAGTGAATTCGCCGGCTAGATCATGTGACATCACACCTCTTGACTTTTTCCTTTGGGGCTATGTAAAGTCCAAAGTCTACATGGATAAGCCAGCTACAATTGAGGCATTGGAGGCCAATATTATTCGAGACATTGGCCAAATACCACTCGAAATACTCACACGCGTCATTGAAAATTGGAACTTCAGAATGGACGTTGTTAACCGTAGTCGCGGACAACATTTGAAAGAAATTATCTTTAAGAAATAATTGTAAAGAATGGTTCTTTTATATGATAATAAAGATTATAAAATAAAATTGTTTTTATTCATTTTTTTTATTTAAAAAAAAGTACCTCTAAATGAATCAATATATAAATATATATAAATATATATAAATATCATTTTGTATCAGAAGAAGCTATAGTATAGCGAAACGCGTCATACAGTTTCAGTGAAACTAAATAAAGTCGAAATTTGACAATATTAGTCTTTCATTACATTATATATATATATATATATATATATATATATATATATATATATATATATATATATATATATATATATATATATATACTGTCCCAGTATTCCGTGTACTGTGAATTTCTGGGATGAGAATATGACCATTTGACCGAACTTACCTTAGTTCAAAAATTCGTAATTTTTGAGATAGAGGGTGTCAAAGTTATACTTTTATTTTAATTTTTCTTAAGTAGCTTTCTTAATAATTGTACTATTTATACAAGATTCGGTGGTAAGTGATTTTCTGAGATGAGAAATCGAAATCAGCTCACAGTTATGTTGTAAATTGTAGGGGGCGCCACTTATTGCACTGTGTATACTTTTAAATTGTCATAACTTTTTTGTACCACTCTGTATGATATTTTTAATTAAACATTCGTATTCTCTTCCTTCTCATGCCTAAAAAAAACTCGCTTGGTAAATGTTGCTCCGAGCAACAGTTTCTGAGATAATGGGATGTTTGTTTCCTTTTTTTAATTCCATTGTCAAATTCGCAAATGCGTTCCTTCACACTTCATCCCGGCTTAGGACAGGTCCAAAAAAATAGTCTTTAAAATTTGGAACATGCTTAAAGGCAAACAAGCTATCAACAATTATAAATTTAAAGACCAACGGGCTAACAACAGTAAGAATGTAAAACACTGGAAGGGCATAAAAGATTACCCACAAATTGATAAATTCGAAAAAAGTTTAATAGCTCAACTGAGAAGGTATTGGTTTCACAATAAATGTTCAATATGGCCGCCACCTTCGTGAATGCATAAATTAATACGTCCCAGGAAATTTTAAATGTCTTCATCTCGTAAAGCGTCAGCAGCCTTTTGAATCCTATTCCACAATTGCTCAATGTTGTCGATTTGAACCTGATAAACTTTCAATTTCAATGCACTCCAAAGGAAAAAATCCCATGGATTTAAGTCTAGGGAACGAGGTGGCCAGTGAATAGGAGCATCTTCACCTGTTCCGGTTCATTTATCTGGGTAACTTTGGTTCAAAAAAATTCTCACATTATGCGCAAAATTGGGTGGTGCACCATCGTGCATGAAAAACTTGTCGCTACGTAAATTCATGGGTAAGTTTTCCAATAATTCAGGAATGGTTTTACGGATAAAATTCAAGTAAATGTCAGCATCAAGTCGATCTGGTAATCTAAACGGCCCGATCAAATAGTTCGCGACAAATCTCATTCAGACATTAATACTGAACTCGCGTTAAAACTGTTTTTGTTGAACAGCATGTGGGTTTTTTTCAGCGTCTGTAGACAGGATTTTAGTATGAAAAGCCGAAACAGTTGCTATACGTGCTCGAATAGTTTGTGAAAAATGCAAATGGGATCCAAGATCTGGTGGTAAGAATTCCTGGATGGACTTATATGAAAGGGGTGAATAATTTGTTGTCTAATGATCCGGTTAGTTGTACTTTTTGATATTCCCGTTTGACGTTCAATTAAACGAGTGCTAATTCCAGGATTATCGTGTACAATTTCAAGGATTTCCTCTTCAACATCGGGTGCTTTAACTTGTAAAGGCCGCCTAGTATTATTCCTGATCGGCTTAAATTGTACAATTTCTCGAAGTCGCCTCTCAATACTGGCAAACGTTTGATGGTTAGGAGTCCGACGATGCGGAAATCTTTCGTGATATACACGAGCACTTTTGCGACCGTTGCCGTTACAAAAGCCAAACACTGAAATCATATCAGTGTGCCCACCAAAAGTGTATTCCATAATAATCTAGACTTAAAACACTATTGAGCTTGAGAAGGGATTAATTCGTGTCCTAAAACTTGTTTGATATCTGTCAAAAATTACTTTCTGTCAGTATTACTACAAGCCAGTTAAGTCATAGAACATATGATATCTTACATCATTGCCAGAGTGATTTTTGAGCATTGCCAAGTAACTATAAAACGTGAAGAAACATGTGAAGGAACGCATTTGCCAATTTGACAATGGAATTAAAAAATGGAAACTAACATCCCACTATCTCAGAAACTGTCACTCGGAGCAACATTTACCAAGAGAGCTTTTTCAGACAGGAGAAGGCGGAGAATATGAATATTTGATCAAAAATATCATACAGAGTGGTATAAAAAAGTTATGACAATTTAAAAGTATATATAGTGCAATAAGTGGCGCCCCCTACAATTTACAACAAAACTGTGAGCTGATTTCGATTTCTCATGTCAGAAAACCTCTTGGCACCGAATCTTGTGCAAATAGTACAATTATTAAGAAAGCTACTTTAGAAAAACTAAAATAAAAGTATAATTTTGACACCCTGTATCTCAAAAATTACGAATTTTTGGACTAAGGTCAGTTCGGTTAAATGGTCATATTCTCATCCTAGAAATTCACAGTACACGGAATACTGGGACATTCTGTATATATATATATATATATATATATATATATATATATATATATATATATATATATATATATATATATATATATATATATATATATATATATATATATATATATATATATATATATATATATATATATATATATATATATATATATATATATATATATATATATATATATATATATATATATATATATATATATATATATATATATATATATACCTCGGAAAAAACTTTGTTGACATCTCATTTGGAATGTTTTGTGAAGTCCAAAAAATTTTATTTCAAAAGCAATCAACCTACGGAACCCTAAATTCGCAAGTCCAACTTGCACATGACATAGTTCTGTATTACGTAATCTTACTGGATTATATTTATACGTAGATTACAAGGTTAAATTTAATTTTAACAGGGATAATCATGTTATAAAATATATATAAATAATATAATATATATATATATATATATATATATATATATATATATATATATATATATATATATATATATATATATATATATAACTAAATTCGTAACATAAGGTATAATATTAATGTTTGCTAAAATTTTTACATAAAAAATTATATAAATGCTGGTCAAACTGTTCCGTGCGGAACACTTATAAGATCACTTCGGTGTGGTCCGTCTGTCTGTCTGCCCGTTTGTCTGTTACACCCGACTTTATCCAAAACTATTTGACATAGAAAGCTGAAATTTTTCACTAATATAAGAATTGATGGCCCCATCAGAGCCGCGTATATACGTATAGATATATATATATATATATATATATATATATATATATATATATATATATATATATATATATATATATATATATATATATATATATATATATATATATATATATATATATATATATATATATATATATATATATATATATCTATATATATATATATATATTATAATTTTTTTTTTTTGAGTCTAGCACACGTGCTGTAGGGAAGTCCCTAAAGCGCTCCAGGAGCGGCATGTGGGCGGAAAAAGCGATTCACGTTGTTGAATCGCTGTAAATTGTACTCGGTGGGAAACATAGCCCTGGGCAAATTATTCCAAAGGGATGGTGTTCTCCATATAAAAGACTGTTTGAAAAGCGTTGTACGCGGAGTAACAAGCTGAACCTCATACGTGTATTTCTAACATGCATCGCTCTGGGAGGAATACTTGTAGAACAGACTCAAGTCGCCAACCGTTCCAGCGAATCAAGGCCGCCCGTCAGGTCGAGGTCTCCAATCAGACTCTTTACTGGATTTGAATTTATTTAAAATAAATTTCTGTAAAATAGGATGTATAGTAACTAATTATCACTTTATTTATATACATTTTTCAGTTTATTTTGTTTTGTTTTTAGGCAACTTGGAAGGAAACTTTTCGACTTCAGGTAAGTCTGTTTATTCTTACTTTTCTCTCTAAAAGAAACAATGTTATAACAAAATCACACTGCGAGGTTCTTCATTTCTCACTTTTTACTTCTTAACATTGCAGAACTCAAATCATTAAAACCGTAGTTTCCAATTTTTGTTGGCCTATCGGTCCCCGGTGAAACCAAATTACCAACCGATATATATTTTTGATCTCAAAATTTTATTTATTTAATTTTTTCAATTTTTCCCAGTCTAACAGGAGGATAAAAGGGGTGAAGATTGTAAAATATTTTACAAAATTTTAGCATAACTAACTCATCAGCTGTTGGCATAGTACACAAGCTGGACTTCGAAATAGTTCTCCACTCACCCTATTTCTCAGAGTAACTTTTTATTTGTTTCCTAACGTCAAAAGTTGACTTAGGAGGAAGACTGTTCGTCCAATGAAGAGGTTATTTGTGCTGTAAACGAGTTTTATGCATTGTTCTAAAACATTTTTTTTTTTGAGGGAATAAAATAATGAGAATATTTGTCTGCAAAAAAATATTATTTACCTGGTTTTTTACAAAACTTTTCATTCCACCCTCGTACATCAAATTTTTTTTTTATTTTTAGACTGAGTAACGCGTTGCGTCAGTTGGGTAGCTTTTTTGCCCCAGGTTTGATTACTAAATTAAATATAACATTTTTGGATATCTCAATTTTCGACCAATTGATAGAAATATTCACTAACATCTTACGTTCAAGAGTGGCTTCAAGGAATCTTAAAGGAAATGACTTTGTAGATATTTTACTTGAGGCTCAGAGGAAAAATGGTGGAAAGGGTTTGTGTAAGTAAAATTTAGAATTACACTTTAGTACGGTTTACTGTCAAAACAGTAAGTTTCTAGAAGTATGTAATATATACAGTAAACTAGCCGTGCCCGCGGCTACGCTCGCGTGGACTTGATTCACTAAATATCGTCACTGCTTATTCCTTATGTTACCTAAGGTAATAAAATATCTGCCATTAACCCTTATCTTCCATTATTTCTTCTTATCTCCCATTATCTCTACATAATTTCCATTATCTAGGCTTATTTCTGCTCATCTCCAATTATTTATCCTTATCTCCAATTATTTCTCCTTATCTCCCATTATCTAGGTTTATCTCGACTTATCTCGCAATATTTCTACTTATCTCCCATTATTTCTCCTTATCTCCCATTATCTCACCGTAACTCCCAATATCTTATCTCTGCTTATCTCCCATTAGTTCTCCTTATCTCCCATTATTTATACTTATCTCCTATTTATTTCACCTTATCTCCCATTATCTAGGCTTATATCGAATTATATAAAACATATGTCTAAATTTATAACAACACGTAAATCGGATAAGCGGTTCTCAAGTGATAAGCGCACTAACGGACAGACAGACAGAGAGACGTTGCATTCTCTATATATTATTATCTCTACATAATTTGCATTATCTAGGCTTATCTCTGCTCATCTCCCATTATTTCTCCTTATCTCCCATTATGTCTCCTTATCTCCCATTATTTCTCCTTATCTTCCATTATCTTACCTTATCTCCCATTATCTAGGTGTATCTCGACTTATCTCGCAATATTTCTCCTTATCTCCCATATTTCTCCTTATCTCCCATTATCTCACCATAACTCCGATTATCTTATCTCTGCTTATCTCCCATTATTTTATACTTATCTCCCATTATCTCACCTTATCTCCCATTATCTAGGCTTATATCGAATTATATAAAACATATGTATATATTTATAAAAACACGTAACTCGGATAAGCGGTTCTCAAGTGATAAGCGCACTAACGGACAGACAGACAGAGATACGTTGCATTTTACATATATTATAGATGTAATAAAATATATATCTATAACCTGGTCAGAGAACATATGTATGAATTTAAAAAATCACGTAAATCGGATAAGTGGTTCTCGAGGGATAAGCGCACTAACGGACAGACAGATAGACAGAGAGACGTTGCATTATATATATATATATATATATATATATATATATATATATATATATATATATATATATATATATTTATTTATTTATTTATTTATTCTAGATATAGATTATTATTATTATTATATAACCTGGCCAAAGAATATATGTATGAATTTAAAAAAAGACACGTAAATCGGATAAGTGGTTCTCGCGTGATAAACGCACTAATGGACAGACAGACAGACAAAGAGACATTGCATTTTATATATATTATAGATTATAGATTGTAGATATTCTCTGCTACATAATATTATTCTATATTTAATGGTTTAGACTCAGAGGTGTCAAACTCAATTTTGCAGAGGGCCATATATTAAATTTAGAATGTGTAGGCGGGCCTGATTCAAATAAAAAAAATGTACTGAATTATTATAACATTTTATTTATTTAATTATATAGTATATAATATACGGTTGTTAAAAATTATGATTCTTCATTGCGATCGCGGGCCTTATTGATACGTCCCGGGGGCCGGATGCGGCCCGCGGGCCGTATCTTTGACATCCCTGATTTAGACTGTTTTGCAAGGGAACGCGCTAGTGGCAAACTTTTTTCCGACTTCATTCACTATTATCGTCACTGCTCATTCTTTATGCTACCTATCGTAATAAAATATAGCCTATAACCTGGCCAGAGAACATATGTATGTTTAAAAAAAAAACCGGTTAAGTGCAAGTTGAACTTGCACAATTAGTGTTCCGTACGTAGATTGTTTTTAAAATAAAATTTTTTGTTAGGGTGGTATAAAATGATCAGTGACTTCACAAAACACACCCCAAATGAGTTTTCAACAAAGTTTGTTTCCAATCTTTACTGAAAACTGGTGACTTTGAAATTTTGTTTTTTTTTTATATACCAAATAAATTAGTAAAGGTAATGCACTCGTGATAATTTTCTTTCAATCTATACCCCGTGGAGAATATTCCAGAATTTTTTCAAAATTTTTTGATCAGTACTTTTCGAGATAAGGTAGGGGACAGCGATTTTTTAAAAGTAATACGAAGAAAAGTGTGCGCAAGTATTACATTATATATATATTTTTTACTCGTGTTTTCACAAGCTTTCATTTGACACCACACTCGATGACCTAGTAAAAAAAAAATTTTCACCCCTCAAAACGAACCCATTAAGTCAAAATTTATGTTACGGTGGTATAAAATGATCAGTGACTTCACAAAACACACCCCAAATGAGTTTTTAACAAATTTGGTTTCCAATCTTTACTGAAATCTGATGACCTTGAAATTTTTGTTTTTTTATGTACCATATAAATTATTAAAGGTAATGCACTCGTGATAATTTTCGTTCAATCTACACCCCGTGGAGAATATTCCAGAATTTTTTCGAAATTTTTTGGTAAGTACTTTTCGAGATAAGGCCCGGGACAGCGATTTTTCGCGAATTTTTAAAAATAATACAGAGAAGAGTGCGCGCAAGTATAATATTATATATATATTTTTTACTCGTGTTTTCACAAGCTTTCATTTGACACCACACTCGATGACCCAGTAAAAAAAATTTTTTTTCACTTCCGACTTCACCCCCCAAAACTAACCCCTTAAGTCAAAATTTAATTCTCAAAACTACATGGCTCTGATGAGGCTATTAATTCCTATATTATTACCAAATTTCACCTTTCTATGTCAAATAGTTTCGGAGAAAATCGGGTGTGACAGACAGACAGACAGACAGACAGACAGACAGACAGACAGACAGACGCCGAAGTGATCTTATAAGTGTTCCGTACGGAACACTCAAAAGTAAGTAAATCGGATAAGTGGTTTTCCAGTGATAAGAGCACTAACGGACAGACAGACAGACAGACAGACAGACAGACAGACAGACAGACAGACAGACAGAGAGACGTTGCATTTTATATATATTATAGACTATTGGAAAGGGCTAGGTATTCAATTTACAGCTTTGTCGATGATAGTACGCTTTCTTTAAGTTGAACGCTCGAACATCAGCTACATACTCGTATGTAGATATTTGCGAGCACCAGAAAATTTTTCAGTTTAACAAAAACTTTTGGGAAATTTTATCTTGGGGTGTTAGTAACCAGGTAGAATTTAACACAGCAAAAACCCAGGCCACAGTTTTTTCTAAAAAGGTTACCTCGTGGTTATCTCGCGCATTCTTATAGCATCTTACTGAACTGGCTGGATGATAACTTGGGAGTCGTTATATATTGGCAGAACATGTGGCATACATAACAGAGAGAATTTCGCAAAAGATGAAAATATTATTTCCTATTAGTAAGCTTTATACTTCACAACTTTTAATCTGATACAAGGCCCAAATTCGTCTAATAGTCGGAGAGCTCATGACCCATTTTTCATGATGTGTTTGATTCAGGTAGAAATTTTACACAGTGGTATCTGTAGGGTAGATAAATAGGGAATCGAATGTTTGCATGACCTTCTTTGGTACGGGAGGTACTGCGCATAAAGGAAATGTGCGAAACAATTTGTGCCAAAAAAAGTTTTTGATTCAGAACTCAACAAAAGCTATTCGAATGTTTAGTTAATTTAGAATACAAAAATAAACAAGACAGACACTTTTGGAAGGGTTAACATTGAACCAAAGTACCCCAAAGTTGTATTTTTAAAAATTAAAAAAAAAGTGTTTGATTCACGCTGAAATTTTAATAGCGTTTTAATTGCATATACTTAAAAATACTTGCAAAAAGCCAGACAGTTTTGTTGGGGTTTAATAATTGGCGAACATCAAAAGAAATGTTGCGTGGATTAGAGAGAGCTATGCTACGGGCAGCAATAAATACGAGTGAGAGCAACGATTACCAGTATAGTCGACGGTCGCTCTCTGCGCTCTCATTGGCTATTGATCAGGTGATCTTGCACAATTGAACCGGCTATACCGCGCTTTTAGTCAGAGAATTTTGGAGTAAGTGAGTATACGCAACTACGTGCTTTGCTATTGTGACCACGTTTTTTAATATTTTGTTCAATTTGTTATTAATTTTGCATAATTATTAATATATATAGTACTTTTTAATAAAAATAAATCATCCGATCAAAATGGAAAATGTTTCTTGTGTGATTTGTAAAAAGAAAAATGCTGGGAAGGTTAATGTGTTTTCCGAAACAACTTTAGAAAAATGTCAAACTGTGTTAAAAATTCGCCAAGATTATGATGTTGTTATATCACTAAATATGTCTCCCACAAAAGGTTATCATCGCCAATATTATTCGAATTTTACCAGTCTAGAGCAACAATACAAGAAGAATTTATCAAGAATTTCTACGGAATCTTCATCTTCATCAGGTAATAAATATATATATTCTTCAAATTTCTACTCCAAAACTCTCTGACTAAAAGCGCGGTATAGCCGGTTCAGCTGTACAATATCACGTGATCAATAGCCAATGAGAAGGCAAAGAGCGACCGCCGACTACACTGGTGATTGTTGCTCTCACTCGTATTTATTACTGCCTGTAGCGTATCTCTCTCTAGTCCACGCAACATTTATTTTGATTGCCAATTGTTAAACCCCGACAAAAGTGTCTGGCTTTTTGCAATTATTTTTAAATATATGCAATTAAAACGCTATTAAAATTTCAGCGTGAATCAAACACTTTTTTGTACTTTTAAAAATACAACTTTGGAGTACTTTGGTTCCAAAAGTGTCTGTCTTGTTTATTTTTGTATTCTAAATTAACTTAATATTAGAATAGTTTTTGTTGGCTTCTGAATCAAAAACTTTTTTTGCACCAATTTTTTAGCACATTTCCTTTATGAGCAGTATCTCCCGTACCAAAGAAGGTCAGGCAAACATTCGATTACCTATTTATCTACCCTACAGATACCACTGTGTAAAATTTCGGCCTGAATCAATCACTTCATGAAAAATGGGTCATGAACTCTCGGTCTATAAGGATGGACCACTACTTCCATGTTTCGTGCTCTTTTCCCAAACATACAGTGTGTTTGTCACATTCTATTTACAAAAGAGTTAAGGCTGTATAAGGACCCTACCCTGGAATAAATATAAGAATCAAAATAGACGTGGAAACTGCTACAGTTTTGTTTGCTCTTCGTATGCGGTTCAGCTTGTTACTCCGCGTACAACGCTTTTCAAGCAGTCTTTTGTATGAAGAACATCATCTCTTTGGAATAATTTGCCAGGGCTGTGTTTCCCAACGAGTACAATTTACAGCGATTCAAGAACAACGTGAATCGCTTTTTCCGCACACATGCCGCTCCTGGAGCGTTTTAGAGACTTCCCTGCAGCACGTATGCTACACCCATAAAAAAAAAAATGTGAGAGATGGTGTGCCATCAAAGTATTTTATAGCATATTTTTAAAAATTACGCTTTAGCGGTTTTGTTTGAAAGAAAAAAAAAAATATTGACCTATAAAAGCCGCGACTAAGTAAATTATGATACAAGATTATATAATTTCAATATCCTTTATTAAACAAGTATAAACATGCAAAGCTATAGAACTTTACCTAGGCTATTTTAAGCTTTTGTAGAAATTGAGGTTAGTTTAAATTGGTAGAATAAGCCAAGAGAACAATTATAATTAAAATGATATTATTATGTTTCAAGTTCAATTATAATTTATATATTTGTAGCTGAAACTGCCATATTAGGTCAAGTCATTCAATTTTTTGTTGCTGGCTTCGAGAGTGTAGCTACAATACTGAGTTTCACTATGTACGAAATCTGTATTAATACAATGATTCAAGAAAAATTAAGGGATGAAATAAATGAGTGTCTTCAACGAAACAACGGTGTTATGACATATGAGGCGTTAAGTGAATTGAAGTACATGGACATGTGCATATCTGGTATATATTTGTATTTTATATTATCTTAAGTTAGATGGTACTAAATGATCATTAATTAATACTATGGCAGTACAGTTTAAACTACCTTCCGAAAAAACTAATTATTGTCAAGAAATATAGTGTACATACACTATTTCTGGTAGTATCATTTTTTATTTCTTGCTAATATGCATAAGTATATTTATATTGTGTCATGGACATACTCGTAATTACGTACATGACATATAAATATAAATACATAAAGTAAACTTTACTGTTCAATAAATTCTACATATGAAAATATGAGAGGATCTAACCCAAATATAATATATATATATATATATATATATATATATATATATATATATATATATATATATATATATATATATATATATATATATATATATACATATACATTTTTCTAACATTTCTATACCTTTCTTGTAGAAGGATTTGTTTTTGCCTTCAAAATAGGCCTCAGTTTCGGCGATAACTTCTTCATTGGGGCCAAATCTCTTTCTCACGAGGATTTCTCTTGAGGTCTGCGAATAGATAATAGTCGCTGGGGGCCAAATCTGGAGAATACGGCGGCTGAGGAACTTCAATTCATGCAATTTTGCCATCGTAACCATTGCCTTGATGAAAGAACACTTTTTTCTTGTTTATCTCGGGCCGTTTCTTTGCGATTTCTGCCTTTAAGCGCACCAATAACTTTATAAAATATTTCGCTATTGATGGTTTTCCTTTCTCCGCATAGTCGATGCGCATCCCAAAATATAGAGTCCAAGACCTTCCCAGCCGACTTCTTATAAGCATCATAAAAACAACCCCCCTGAAAATAAAGTGTTACTTCTGCTTGATGGACATACAGCGCATTTGAAAAACCAGGAAGCGTTGAACATAGCAAAAGCTAATGTTACAACTGCCAGGCCTTAATACTCACCGGCTTCAGTCACTTGAGGTTTTTTACTTTTTAAACCTATGAGCTCTTATTATATTCAAGCAACAGAACAATGATTGAGGACAAATCCAGGTCGTCAAGTAAAGCAATATCAAGTTGCAAGTTTATTTGCAGAATCTTTCCAAACGGCTTTTAAGCGACTGGAGTTTGGCCCATGGACAAAAACGTCTTTCCCGAACTATTGTTTAAGGCATGCTGAAAAAATAAATGCTCTCTCTCTCTCTCTCTCTCTCAAATAAACTCAAGTAATGAAAGCATATTAATCTTTCAAAACGCTTCTATTAGTATCAATATTGAGCCACATTTAAATAGTGAACCGTCTATTTCCGGATTTAACGCTCATGCGTTAAAAAAAATTTTAAAGTCTTTATGTCTAATTCTATAAAAAATACTGTACGAAAAACTGTGAAAATTACCTTCAAATCCCTACAAAAATATGTTGAAAAAATCAATAAAATAAAGGACGTATTTTATAATATACACGAGCCTCCCCGACAGCGGCGATTTAAAAGTAACCTTTTTGGTCGACGTCTGACCAAAAAATTCTTTCTAGTTTAAAATAAATAAAGGGGAATAATCCATCTCGACGTTTATTTTATTACCTTTTTTACGAGGAAGCAAATAAAATTTTGGTGAATTACCTGTTAAATTTTTTTTCTTATTATAATATTGTATAAGGATTTATTGCATAGTGATAAGTAATTATTTTAAAATATAATAATTTTTGTATGTTATTTTTTTATATTAAATTGGTTTAGGGTCGATTTTTTCCTTTATTACTGAAATCCGCTTTCTTTATTTAACAGCTGTGTGGAGGCAAAATAAAAACAGAATATCAAATAGGCTTTTCACTGAACTTTTTCAAGATAAATTACCAAAATGGTAAACGATTTTTTGATGTATTTCAAATCGGTACCTTATTGGTGGTTATATTTTCGTATAATTCATTTAGGTAATTTTATTTAACTTTAATTGCGCTGTGAGCAATGTACATCCATACGAAATAAATAATTAAATAAATGTACCTTGAATGTGCAACGGATCTTCTTATAAAATATCCTATGTTGCCCGTGACAAATTTAAAACTTAACGAACTGTATCAATGACACAATCTATCTCCACTTTCTTGTACACTTTCTGCAAATCTCTTACTCACGCAAACCATTTCTCTTTTAAAAAACGTTGACCTTTACAACACCTTACCGCATAATTGGTAAACATTCACTGAAAAGAAAACACGGAACTCCCGACATAAATACAAAAGCGGCATTCAGTTTTAGAATATAAAAATATTTTAATATTTTTTTCTGTTAAATTTATTTCAGAAAAGCCGACTGGCAGGGCGAAAGAAACAACGATCTTCTGTATAATTTAGGTATTTCGATATTGTGAAGTTCAGCGTTCATCAGTGGGGTGCGAAAAAAATATTAATGACTTTATTTCTTTAGGGTCGATTTTTACTTTTAATATTGAGATCCGCTATTTAAAGTGACTTTCCTACAATTGGTCTTGCTACAAGGATCCACCAGTTCCAATGTATGTAGTGAATTCCGTAACACCGGGTATGTATATATATATATATATATATATATATATATATATATATATATATATATATATATATATATATATATAAAGTCGACACTCTATATAGTGAAAGACCAAAATGTTGACCGAAATTTTACTATAAAGAGTTTTTCACTATAAACAGTGTCGACTGTATATATATATATATATATATATATATATATATATATATATATATATATATATATATATATATATAATTTTTTTCCATGATGAAATTAATTCGGGAACTCGGCAAAGGGCAGAACAGATGTTCACATAATGTTCATTTAGGCTATATTTCGGCCCTTGGTTGGGATCTTCATCGGGGCACAAACTTACTATGGAAGCGCTGGATCTTCCTATTGTCGTTTGGTCTATTTGATATCAGGTTGTTCATGCATCCAAAGTTTTGTACAATGTGTCTAGCGACAAGTCTCGTTGAGCGGCACTTCAATAAAAAATTCATCCTACTGGTCATTCTAGCCAACTTGTAATTATATTTAGCCCAATTCCGGTAAAGGTTAGTTGTTTCCGCTCTATATCTACTGTATAAATCTTGAAAAAACCTCATTTCCATAAAAAATAAAAACAGAGAGCAAAAGTTGCGGTATTTAACAAAATTTTTTTCCAAGATGGAATTAATTGGGGAAGTCGACAAAGGGCATAACAGATGTTCACACAATGTTCATTTAGCCTATATTCCGGTCCTTGGTTGGGACCTTCATCAGGGCACAAACTTACTCTGGAAGCGCTGGATCTTCCAATTGTCGTTTGGTCTATCTGACATCAGGTTGTTCATGCATCCAAAGTTTTGCACAATGTGTCTAGCGACAAGTCCCGTTGAGCGGCACACACACACACACACACACACACACATATATATATATATATATATATATATATATATATAAATATATATATATATATATATATATATATATATATATATATATATATATATATATATATATATATATATATATATATATATATATATATATATATATATATATATATATATATATATATATATATATATATATATATATATATATATATATATATATATTTATTTATATATATATATATATATATATATATATATATATATATATATATATATATATATATATATATATATATATATATATATATATATATATATATATATATATATATATATATATATATATATAATTCTACTTCAAAAATGTTTAGACGTATCATTTAAGGTAAACAAGACATTTACTCACTGTTTTTCACAATAACACAAAAATAGTGTATACTAATGTGAATGTGATGAAATTCATCATTTACAATAAAGTTATCATATTACCGAAATAATATTCAGTAACGTAAGGAATAAATTTCATAAAAATAACTAAACGGTATTATAAATGGAAATTACAATAAGAAACTATTAAAAAGTAAAAAATATTGTGCCTCAGTGTTGGACTGTATTTTAGGTCTAAAATCATTATTCTCTCTCTAATGTTCTCTCTTACTTGAATTAGTTTGCTTTTGTTGTCAATTCTTTGAAATATGATTATATTATTTAAATAACAAATAAGTCATTCATTTTCACTTACCAGACCACACTTGAACCAGGTTTATTTTAAGATTAAATTATTCTGAAATAATTTTCATATTTCCTTTTTTAGAAACTCTTCGCAAATACCCGACTCCGTTCTTAGATAGAACATGTAAAGCAGATTATAAAATAGAAGGTACAGATATTATTATCGAAAAGGGGACACCAATTTATATTCCTGTATATGCTTTACATTACAATCCAAACTATTTTCCAAATCCCGAAAACTATGATCCAGATCGATTTGCTGACAAATCCAAGATTAACGTGAATGGTTTGTGGTATCTACCTTTTGGAGATGGCCCAAGATTTTGTATAGGTAAGTTTAGGTTCGCTTTTAATTGGCTAGACGGATACATTAGGTTGTTAATAATCAAATCAATATCAAGAGTTACACAATTTAGGACAAGTAATAATAATAAATCATGTTTTATAAATATAATCTTACGCGACATGTCAAGTTTTAAGATTATCTGCTCTCTTGTTGTCTTAAATAATACAAATTTTATTTTTATGAGTAATAAGCAATGTCACGGTCAAGTAAAAAAGATCATGTTTATAAGATTTGGAAATTATTAAACGGGAAGTGTCTGCTAACTGCGTAAAGTTAAGATTAATAATTTAGTTCATATTTAAACTTAGATATTAAAAAAATACACGATGTGGCAAGTATTAAAAAGCAATTTTCGTATCTCCTGTCATGTCACATCTTCACACGTTTGTGAAAAGTGTTTTTCACTATAGCTTTTTACTACTGCACTTGTATCACATATTAATGGAAACTTGTGATTTTGTGTGAATTCATTACCCAAATAATAAATTAATATTTTCTGAAATGAACGTATCATTTGTCTATCTTACCACGAATGTAAACAAATTTGAAATTTATTTTGTTACCTGGTTTCAAAGAACGCACATTTTTATTAAAGCCTTCGTAGGGTTTATTAAATTCATGAGGCTATGTAGAGTATATTTTCATTTTTGTATTAATTAGCGTTAAATAATTAACAAAATTAAAGAATATTTTAACTTTTCATAATTCTTAATTTTTTTTTTAAACACTGTCATCCGTAAAAAAAGAAAGTCTGAAAATATATATTGATCCAAATCATCAATGTTTTTCTTTCACACAAACTTTTTTAGTTTTCTTAAGATCAGAGAGAAGAATTGATCTTATGAGTACAGATTCTTCTTCTTCTCCCTATAGCCATTCTCTATTCTTCGAATATACGCCTCTCTCATGTGCTTTCATACGTCCCCCTGATTTCCTCGTTCGTTTCGTGTGTTCATTTGTTCCGTAATGTTAGTTCGGTCGGCTGGCAGTTTTGTTTTAATAATTTATTGGAGATACATACATACATAATTTAACCCTACGTTAAAAATGCCGCCTGTAAAGAAAAAAGAGCGTTTTGAGCAGAATCGATGTTTCTATAAGTGCACCACAAACTTTTCTCGTTCGTCATCCTTAGAAAGTTTACTGTCAGTCTGGATCGAAGCAATGATACCAACTGTGCCCCGCTATTTTTTAATCTACCAATACCAATGTTGTTGGGGTCTACCAGTACCTCTTTTTTCGCCTATGATCTACACCTGGTCACTTTTTTCGCTGCAGTTATCAGTATTTCTGGCCACATGTCCAGCTCAGTTCCACTTAAGGGAAGATATCTTTTCAATTATGTCGTGGGCCCCTGTTTTTGTCCTGATTCAATCGATAGGTTTGCAGTCCCATAGGATTTCCCTTTCAATTGCTCTGTGGTGAATTTTTAATTTTCTCATAACTTTCCCTATCAGAACCCAAGTTTCGCTACCATATGTTATTACTGGTAGAATGCATTCGTTATATTTTACTTTTAAGTTTTAAAGGCAGTTTAAACTGAAAGATTTGCTTCATTTGCCGTAAGCAGTCCATCCAGACGCATCCTTGGATTGAGTTCTAGTTCCTAATTCACTTTTACGATTTTATCTTCTTGTCTCAAATACACATATGAATCTACTCTTTCCACTTGTTGCCCGTGTATTGATATTGCGTCATTAATCGTTGTTTGTTCGTTGTTCATGAATTTAGTTTTTGCGATGCTCATCTTTAAACCGACCTTTTCTGCCTCAGTTTATAATTCTCGGAGCATTTCTTCCGAACCGATTTCGTTTTCTGCAAAAAAGTTATCAGCAAATTTTAAGTTGTTGAGTCTCTTTCCGGGTACGTCAATAGTAGAGTATCGATTAGTGTTACTAAAATTTGACTAGTGTCTTTTTAAATTTTATGGGGTATTCTTTATAACATAACATGTTCGACTTTTGTGGACTGTTGAATATACATTTAGAAGTTCAAATTACTTTTATTGAATACAACTAAGTAACATTTAGTTTCTGGTTTAGTTTAACTGGTATAATTCTTGAAAAAAAAATGTTTTTTTCAGGTTCAAGACTTGGAGTAATGGAAATTAAAATTGCATTAGCGGCGATGTTATCTAAATATAGATTAGAGATGTCTGCTAAAACTCCAATACCTATTAGATATCAACGAAGAAGCTTAATTCTTCAGTCAACAGTTGGAATTCCTCTTAAATTTGTACCACTTTAATTATACCATATAATGTTTTTTTTGAATTAATCATTTCACCCATATTTGTTTTAATAACTGATGTTCTGTGGCGTGTGGCAGTATTTTATGTTAACTATTATGTTTCCAATAAATTGCACGCACCCAAGAGCAAAAAATATATATTTGAAAATTACCAAAACAGTCGTAACTCGCAGAAACATCTATTTAATATTTTAATGACGTAACTATATACTAAATAAATATTGCTTGCAGTTAACAATAGGCTATAAGTTTAGTTTATTGATTTACTAGTTATGTCACTTGGTCAGTGAGTCACTTTTTTAAGATTTTTTGTACTACAACTATTTTCAAATATTTGTCTAAAAATAAATATTTTTTAGTTTTTATTATGAAACAATCAAATTTGTTGTATACGTCTAGCAAGCTGAGTGATAACGCTAGTAGAATAGAGTGTCTGAATATCAGTTTCTGGTACGTTAACTTTTGTTGAAAAAATTGTTGACTAGGTATTTATAGAATTAAATACTATTTGGTTACTATCGCCCTAAGATAACATTATCTCCAGATTTTTGTTAAGCTGCAAAGCTTCCTGTTATTTCTTGATCTATGGCTAAAGGGTTCAAAGCTCAGAAAAGTAGTACTCAACTCATGTTCAAGAGTCTAAAGTAAATAAATAAAGCGTACCATTAGCAAACCAAAACATTTTTTTAAATCGTCAATAACAGTGAAAGAAACAGATCAAACACCTTGAATATGTTGAACATAATTTCTCACGATACACCATAAGTGATTAATTATCTAATTACATCGGTCTATAGATATATGTTACAGATTAGGAGATCCTCCGTTGATCTCCATTTATGACAATCATACTGATGGACTAATAATATTAAGGTATTTTTTACGAGAAGACAGAGAAAGACGCGAAATAATTTGATTTTCAGGGTATAATTTGGCAACGTAACTTCTCGCTTGCTTCCCGCCCCACGCAATCACGTGTTATTTACTTTTACTTAGTATCGATGTATATTAATTAATTAAAACGATACTTCGGATTATTTATTAAAAATATACCAATTATTAAGTATTGATAACTGAATAAATGCGTGTGCGAGGTACCCGTTTATTATAATCTCTTTTAAAAGAAAGTCCGATCAGTGTAATGCATATATGCGATTCAAAATTTGAAAGAATGCCCGCGCCCGCGCGCTCTGTTTTCTTCAAGCTACGTTGCCACAGCGAAACTTCATTTCATAAAATAAATTAAAAAGTAATATTTAATATTTTTACAACAACCATGAGGTAAAGTGCCTTTGTATTTTAACAAACGAAAGCCAAGTAATTTTTTTACGTATATATATTTTTTTGTGACCTTTTACTTTCCAGTGCACATACGACAACAAACATTATAAAAAAAAGTATGCCTTTGATCGAAGAAAAAGTATGGATTCCTATCTGTTAATATGTGAAACTTTTACAATTCATTATGGCAATACGGCGTGGTAAACCATCTTTATATCGAAGCAGTGAATGCATGATGCTAAAATCTATTATTTCTCAAAATTTCAAACAAAACCACTTTTAACAGTTACTCGTAAGAAATACCTTAAATCTTTCCAGATACTTTAAAAGATATAGATTAATGGCCTTTCATAATCCTTTGATATACCGCAAGCAATGCGCATTATATATATATATATATATATATATATATATATATATATATATATATATATATATATATATATATATATATATAAAGCCTACTGAGATAGTGACAATTCCACTATACATACTAGTCATAACAAACATACTGTTCGTACATTTCATTTAGGTGAATATTTAGGATATCTAAAACGGACAACGGCCTGAGTTTTACTAGTGGGTATTTTAAGAAATTTGTTAACAGAAAACAAATTAAATATATTGTACTGCGGTGGCGACACCAAGGGCTAATAGGCAAGTCGAAAGGTTTTACCGTACTTTGTTGGATGTCCTAGGAACTGCAGGCGCTGATGTTGGCCAAAGTTGGGACGACAAAATTCCCGAAATTATTTGGGAAATAAATAATACTGTAAATAGTGGTACAAAGGATACTCCATTTCGCTTTTGTTTCGATATAAAGGAAATCTTTTCAATAATTTAGAAACTTGGTCTACTTCGGTCCATTTCGGCAAGAGACGTACAGATGCCTATAGAAACCTTACTTCCATCGCCAAGCATGACTAGTATGTATAGTGGAATTGTCACTATCTCAGTAGGCTTTATATATTTATATATATATATATATATATATATATATATATATATATATATATATATATATATATATATATATATATATATAAAGCCTACTGAGATAGTGACAATTCCACTATACATACTAGTCATAACAAACATACTGTTCGTACATTTCATTTAGGTGAATATTTAGGATATCTAAAACGGACAACGGCCTGAGTTTTACTAGTGGGTATTTTAAGAAATTTGTTAACAGAAAACAAATTAAATATATTGTACTGCGGTGGCGACACCAAGGGCTAATAGGCAAGTCGAAAGGTTTTACCGTACTTTGTTGGATGTCCTAGGAACTGCAGGCGCTGATGTTGGCCAAAGTTGGGACGACAAAATTCCCGAAATTATTTGGGAAATAAATAATACTGTAAATAGTGGATACTCCATTTCGCTTTTGTTTCGATATAAAGGAAATCTTTTCAATAATTTAGAAACTTGGTCTACTTCGGTCCATTTCGGCAAGAGCCTATAGAAACCTTACTTCCATCGCCAAGCAAATGAAAATACGGTATGACCAGAAGAGAAAAGCACCAAGACAGTCTTGTGGAACAGAGCCATTTCCTGTAGTGAAAAAGGTGTGAATAAAAAGTTAAATAAAAAGTATTCTGGTTCCTATAAGGTGATAAAGGTATTTGATGGTGATATAAGACAAGGAACGTTAAAGGTATGAGAGGATATAAGAATTTTAGCACTCTGGTCGATTCTCTCAGACATTATCGACGTTGTGTAGGCGATAGCGATGGATCTGAAAGCGACAACGATATCATAAGAGATAAGGAGTCCTTTTTATCATGTATATTAATGGACAATCGGTTGCGATATTTCGATAGAGAGACCAAATTTTAATATGTTATAAAAGAAGCTCTTTTTTTCATGTATATTATTGGACAATCGGCTGCGATATTTCGTTCTTGAATAGGAGTGCTGCAATTTTAGTTATCGTAAAATTTCGAAATCATGGAGTGTTACTCGGAGATTTTAATTCACATACAAAAAATTCCTTAGCAGATAGACAGACCAAATTTTAATATGTTATAATAGAAGCACTTTTTATCATGTATATTAGTGGACAATGGGGTTTTAGATTAGTAGTGCTTCAATTTTAGTTATCGTAAAATTTCGAAATTCTGTTGTTACTCGAAGATATTAATTCAGATATAAAAAATTCCTTAGCAGGTAGATAGAGACCTAATTTTAATACGTTATAAAAAAGAGCACTTTTTATCATGTATATTAATGGAAAATCGGCTGCAAAGTTTGTTTTTGAATAGGAGTGCTTCAATTTTAGTTATCGTAAAATTTCGAAATTCTGCCGTGTTACACGAAGATTCACATATAAAAAATAAAATTCCTTGGCAGATAGAGACACCAAATTTTAATATGTTATAAAAGAAACACTTTTAATCATGTATATTAATGGACAATCGTCTGCGATACTTCGTTCTTCAATAGGAGTGCTTCAATTTTAGTTATCGTAAAATTTCGACATTCTGGGATTTTACTCAAAGATTTCAATTCATATATAGAAAATTCCTTAGCAGATCGAGACACCAAACTTTAATATGTTATAAAAAAGCACTTTTTATCATGTATATTAATGGACAATCGCACAGTGTCTCGACTAGTACAAGCTAGCGGGAGAATATTATTTCTTCACTTATTTCAATTGTTTATGTATATTCCAGGTATCTTAAGCTATTTTAAGAAAAAAAAAGTTGAAAAATGTGTACTGTATGTGTATTAATCGAAATATGTAGCTGCAAGACGGAAGTGGTTTACTAATGTGTCTCATTTGTTCACTATTGTCGCTAATTGTTCTTTAATTAGCTACATACGTCTACCTACTCATGTGTGAAAAGCACAATCATGTTTGTTTACAAAGAAATTTCTAGGAAAAAAATAAAAATCATAATGATAGTACCCATATTTATTAATTTACACAATATTATTTCTTTTAAAATAAATTAGTACAATAACAGTATCTATATATCAATTATTTACAATAATAAGGTGTATAAGGAAAAGAAATATAATATTAAATAACTTATATACTAAGGCATGAATTATAAGCAACTACAACGCACAATAAAATAAGAATAATAATTACAATAAAAAAATACTTAAACCTACTAATTACCATCAGATGAGTCGTCATCACTGCTCTCCCATTCAGTAGAATATTCAGAGAGGAAATAATCCTCCTCATTTAATTCGTGATGATGACTTACTGATGGTGTTTCGGATGGCAATGAAGGTGGGATAATCAACTGCAGAACCTTCGATGGCAAAGAAGTAAATTTTCTTCGCGGTAATTCTCTATACGAGTTGATAACAGGATCAGACGTAATTAAAAGCATTCTCAAAAGATCTGTATTTGTGGCAATACGTGACCGCTTCCTGGTGTGCCGTTCACGGAATCTACGACAGTCTTTATTTCTTACCTCTTGGGCTTCTTCGGAGAGTTGTCCAATGGGAAGAAGAAAAGACTTTATAACTTCCGCGCTGTGTACAAGAATTTTATGCACAGTAACGGGCATGGAATACCACGAATACAGATCAAGGTATAATTTTCTAGTATCAACACAAAACTTTTCGAATTCTATATAATTTATGTCATATCCCGATGACAAAGTTCTTAAAATTACATGAAATCTACGAATAAGGTTTACGTTTAATCCTGTAATTTCGCTGCTCAATTCAGCTTTGGAAAAAAATCTACGTGCTGTGTTTCCATCGTTTGTGTTACCATACCCAGGTTTTGGTTTATCTACAATGAGACCCATACGATCTTTAAACACTTTTTGTATCTCTTGTGAGCGTTGCTTCACAATAGCTTTGTCGTTATCTCCCCTGACTTGCCACTTTTTTATTTCTAAACGATAGCTGATGTGAAGCAAACATTCAAACATGCGGATCCATGCATGTAAAGTAGATAAACCAAATGCAAGGCGTTCTTCGTTGCTGGGATATTTCTTTGACTCCTCGTTCATAGTAGACGGGGTGGCACCGCAAATATAACACCTTTGTGTTGAACTTGTGTCTGTTAAGGCATTGTACACTTTGTCATCAGTCATTGTCAACAACAAATCGTGTTTAACAGAGATTTGAGGTCCAGCAACGTTACATAGTGTTGGAAGAAGCTGACTTACTTCATCTAAAATTTTAGAAGTTTCTTCTTTCGTAAACTCTTTTGTCTCCTTGGCAAAAATAAACTTAATAGGACGGCAATATAAAGTAGAGGAAAGTCTTGGATTTTGCCAGATCACAGTTTCGCCATCAAGCAGTCTCAAAGGGACAAATGAGTATACGAACAAAAATTCGTCTGTAGCGTTAGTGTTCTCAAATTTCTGCTTATACGTGTTATGCCCCGAACTCCCATCACAGCCCCATTTGCTTACCAACGTATAATATGAACGAGGTAACACACTTCTAATGACTTCCGTCTGAGCTTTAACTAATCGTTTAGCCGTTTTATCCAAAATCGCGTGAAGTTTAATTTCAGCTCGAGATTCAGTCACAGAAATATATTCGTCAGAAGGACGACAAGAAGCTTTGGACTTACCTAAACTATAAAACGATGGATACACTTGATGTCCCGCTTTCATTGACCATTTTCTGGTTTGTTTATATGAGTGAGAAGTCGATTTCGAGTCCACATAATAAGCTAAAGCTTCGTCTGGTGTTAACTGCCGACTTTGTTCAGAACACTTATTCTTTTCTCTAGTTTCACTGACCGCGACGTTATGGATCTGTTTAGCAACACTTCGATGCCCTTCTTTTTGAGTAGCTAACTCAGCTGCTGTAATAAGCTCACTTGCACTTCGCGATTCCAAAAGATCTTCTATTCTCCGTCTCTTCGTTTTCGTTGATGAGTCTTCAAATGATTTTCTGGGTCGCCCTACGGAAAGAGCCGCTGATGATGTTGAAGTGCACGGCTGGTTAACACACATCTTTATTTCGATTCCGGATCCCTCTAACCAATCTTTATGTTTGATTAGAAACATTTCTTTGTTACACTTTAAAGAAGTCCACTTTTGATTGAATTTTGCTGAAAGGCTTGATATTTTCATTTTAAGTCGTTTTAGAGAATCGTCAGAAACATCAGACATATTGAATTTTTCACTTATATAATAAAAAATGCCACTGTTTCGTTCAGTTTTGTCATGTTTTAGCCATTCTTCAAAAAACTCCATTTTCGTCATAGTCACGACTCATTCTGAAAAAAATAAAATAATTTTACTTTCGGGCCTTTTTGGGGCCTATAACATATATGAATCTGTGCCTGAATGTTGTAGGTATTACATATAGAAAAATCTAGGTGGATATATGTGGATAAAAAAAGTTGCTACTTTTAAAGTTTACAATTAATGTAAAATTTGCTGGATTTATCTATACATTTACAAATTGATATTACACCAAAAGTATACATATTTTTTATAAAAAATATAAGTCATAATAGAGTACATACCTTTAACAGAATATTCCATCACAAAAAACTCGTTTCACTTTGCTACCAATTTTAAAATATGTTATCACATGTGTACATAAAATGCAACTGATTTACAAATGAAAATGACCTCTCTTATAAGGGTTACTTTGACCCCCTGATAAGATACCTTTATGAGGTGATAAAAAAATTAATTCTTGGAATTCGTTAAATGGGGGGGGGGGTTGTTTACAAGTCGTTATCAGTGGTTCCTTGAAATTACGTCATGAATATTGTCCCGCTAGCATGTTCTTGCCGAATCACTGTGAATCGGCTGGGATATTTCGTTCTTGAAAAGGAGTGCTTCAATTTTAGTTATTGTAAAATTTTGAAATTCTGGGGTTTTACTCGAAGATATTAATTCAGATTTAAAAAATTCCTTAGCAGATAGAGAGACCAAATTTTAATATGTTAAAAAAGATGAACTTTTTATCGTGTATATTAGTGAATCGGCTGCTATATATCGTTCCTGAATAGGAGTGCTTCGTATTTATTTATCGTAAAATATCGAAATTCTGGCGTGTTACTTGAAGATTTTAATTCACATATAAAAAATTCCTTAGCAGATAGAAGGACCAAATTTTAATATGTTATAAAAGAAGCACTTTTTATAGTGATTATTAAGGGACAGTCGGCTGCGATATTTTGTTCTTGAATAGGAGTGCTTCAATTTTAGTTATCATAAAGTATCGAAATACTGACATGTTACTTGAAGATTTTAATTTACATATAAAAAATTCCTTAGCAGATAGAGGGACAAAATTTTAATATGTCATAAAAGAAGCAGTTTTTATAATGTATATTAATGGACAACTGGCTGCGAAAGTTCGTTTTTGAATAGGAGTGCTTCGATTTTAGTTATCGTAAAATTTCGAAGTTCTGGGGTGTTACTCGAAGATCTTAATTTACATATAGAAAATTCCTTAGCAAATCGAGACACCAAATTTTAATATGTCACAAAAAAAACACTTTTTATCATGTATATTAATGGACAATCGGCTGGGATATTTCGTTCTTGAAAAGGAGTGCTTCAATTTTAGTTATCGTAAAACTTCGAAATTCTGGGGTGCTACTCGAAGATTTTAATTCACATATAAAATATTCCTTAGCAGATAGAGACAGCAAATTTTAATATGTTATAAAAGAAGCACTTTTTATCTTGTATATTATTGGACAATCGGCTGCTATATTTTGTTCTTGTAAAGGAGTGCTTCAATTTTAGTTATCGTAAAATTACGAAATGCTAGGGTGTTACTCGGAGATTTTAATTCACATATAAAAAATTTCTTAGCAGATAGAGAGAACAAATTTTAAAATTCTGATAGAGGCTGTAACATTCATTTTTTCTAGATTTTAAGATCATGTCACAAAACCGTTTTTCTTTTTCTAATTTATGCAATAATTGTTAATTTAAGTTAAGCAGTGAATTTAAATCCTATTACAGTTTTTTATATTTGGTTAAGCAGTGTAACTTAATCAGTAGTAGGCGCCTGTGATCGATTTAACTTATTTTATTTGTATTGAATGTGTCTAGATTATGCTTAGGACGAGTATCATCGGACCTTATCTATCAAGTCGCGAGTTTAACACTCCCGTCTCATTTTGCAATCCTGAGGTGAACCAGTACACTTGGAAGACTTCACTTTAAAGGAAGGGGAACGAAGAGGTATATAACCCGCCATTTCCAATTTTTAAAGGTTTTTTTTTTTTGGTACAGTATGCAGTATTGGCTTTTTCCGTCCTTCAAGTAGTGAAGGCATCTTTTTTGCCGTCCATGATATAATGTGTTTTTTTTAACATTAGAACGTTCCTGTAATATTTTACCTATCCTAAAACATTTTGGGTCAAGTGTTGATTAGTTACCCAAATGAAACTAACGAGGTAGTGTGTGAGACAATATTTTGATGGGAAACTTACCAGGAGAGGCCAAGCAGTTGATAGAAAAGCCACGAGGAGAAGCCAAGCATTAGTACACCAGTTTAAATATCTTACTTCCTTTTTACAATGTGTGTTCCCAACGACAACGTAACACGCGTGATCTGGAAGTCGGTTTCACAGGAAGTGAATCTAGAACAATCTTTTTATATCGTGCCCTTTTTTGAAGCCAATTTTTCATTCTCAAAACTAAGTGATACGAAAAATTATACTCCCTTCATCATTCTAAGTTAAAGACTATCCGTGAATTTGAGCACTCTCGTAGCATAAAAGGTTATTTATTTAGTCTACTTAATCTTAGCGGTGTAATTCATGTAAGAATATTTTTTTATTTGTTAATATACTTTACTTTAGCTTAAGTGTAGTGTTTAACTGAGCTCCCGCTCTATCTTACAGGACATAAAGGTTTTACTGTATTCAATTTTAATACCGACAACTAAATAACTCTTCAGTATTTTTTCATTTTTTGAGCTGAATTAAGGTTCTCTATATTACAAAATGAATGGTGCCCAAAACAGTACAACTAGGCTTTAAACAAATGTAGAGACTATCTTGCTTTTGTTCTCCAAACTAAGTATTAATATCCACTCAATATATTCTCAAAAGTAAGAAGACACTCAAGGGACAAAACATGGTTCTTATTTAATAAATAAAGCATTTATTTAAAATTAAAAAAGAAAGGAGGTAACGCTATATAAAAAAATAGCGCACTACGTGCTTGGTTTTGAAGATTTTCTCTCATGATTTAGAGCGGAAATCAGTGAATGTAGTCATTGAACAAAGTAAAAATTCTTTTTTTATTTTCCCTATATTGCTGAAGGTTTATTAAAGTATTGTAGGTTATGGTAATAAGACAGGAGCAGGAAATTTGAAGAATTAATTATTTCAATTTATTTGATAATAGAGTTATTGATATTCAAATTTTGTTAATTGAACCTGATCTAAAAAGTTCCTGTTAATTGTCAAAACATTAGAATTTTAGGCTTTAAGTGGTCCAGATTGGCGGATGTGCCGGTCTACTATTGGCACTTGAGTATTTTATCTTAAAAATGCGGTGTTAGAAAAACTATATGTTTTTGTTCATTCAGGATTTGCACGATTGTTGAAAGTACTTTGCTTATATGGGATGGTACTTGTCTCATGTAACCATTAGCAGATGGCAGCTGGCAAAAGATTTTAGTGTTCTTCGTATTTGCTGACGTTTCGCGTTTCGCCGTATCAGGTACTAACGGAAAACTATGACAAATAGATGCTTATACTGCACTCTGTCGGTGACTTACAAAGTCTTTTCAAGCAGAGCGGCACAGCATGGCTGGCACTTATTGCAGAAACGCACCTTTCTCAAGCTTACCGCTCGAAGGCATAGATGGCATTGGTATAACAACTAAAGACGAATCGAAAAGATTCGCATTTTTAGAAGTCACCAAAAGTATTCTTCGTATCTGCAATAAGTGCCAGCCATGCTGTGCCGCTCTGCTTTAAAAGACTTTGTAAGTTACCGACAGAGTGCAAAATAAGCATCTATTTGTCATAGATTTCTAGTGATGTTTCTAACACAGGTTTAAGGGGCGTTTAAACCCAGAAAATCAATGGCGAGGAAAGGGTGATTGCATCTGCCAATGGAACTTTACCAAGAACTGAACGTAATTATTCAGTTGTCGTGAGAGAATGTTTAGCAGTACTCTTTAATATTGAAAAGTTTCGACCTTATATAGAAAGTGCTCCTTTCATGGTTATAACAGTTCATTATAGTTTATTATGGCTTAGTTCTATCAAAAACCCTAAAGGCAAACTAGCGCGTTGGGCAATTAGACAACATACGTTTAATTTAATTCACAGAAAAGGGATCCATTACGTTATTCCTGACGCTTTGCCAAGAATCCCAGATTATGCAGTGGACGAATGCAGTTTTCGTGCACAAATTGCTATAAGAATTGACACAGTTGACATAGATCGTATCGATCCATGATACGATAATTTACGCTAAAAAATTAAAGAATTTCCTGAACATTTTCCTCAGTGGAAAGTGGAAAATGATTTCGTGTACAAGTTTATCCCAAACCTGTTGCCTTTAAAAGTTAATTCGAGTGGAAAATACTAGTTCCTAAGCCACAGAGAGAGGAAATTATAGACAAGTGTCATACTCCTCCTACTTCTGGTCATTTTGGTTTTTGTAAAACTCTTCAAAGAGTTCAGGAACAGTATTGTAGGCCAAAAATACGTTTTGATATTTTAAAGTGTGGAGCGCAGAAATCTCCAATGGGACCTATGGGACTAATGGGAAAAGAAAAAACAGTTAATTACCCTTTTCAAGTCATAGCAGCTGACCTAGTAGGCCCGTTTCCACGTTCAAAAAGGGAAATAAATGGCTTTTCGTGGTTTCTTGCTGGTATACCATGTTATTTCCATTGCAAGGCTCTAAAGCTGAATGCATAGAGAGAATTTTAGAAAACGCTCCAATTAGCTTATCAGTGGTGACAGGTTGTTGGCAGTAGTGTGTTTCGGGACACAGAGAGGTTGTTCTTTTAGAACGAGAACTTTGTGTAGCTGAGGGCTATTTACAAAGTGTTTGTTGGCGATGAGCTGACGTATTTTCTGGCGATGTACCAGAGTATTTTGTTGGCGATGAGCTGACGTGTTTTCTGGCAATGTACCAAAGTATTTTGTTTTCGATGAGCTGACGTGTTTTCTGGCGATGTACAGAGCGTTTTCCCTAGCGATTTTTGCATTTGTCTGGACGTCTTAAAACGCCGACATTGCGCGATAGGGCGGTTATTTTTTGAATGCGATTAGTAATGATACTAGATTTAGAATATTCTCTTAGCGGTGAGTTAGAGCATTAATGGCGATTTTCCCGAGCGTTTGTCTGGTGATTATCCAGATGTTTTTCTTAGCCATAGGCTAAATGGTCTTACAAGATTTTCCTTCTAGAATTAGTATTTTTACTAGAATCTTTTATTTTTTATTTTTTCTTTATGCTAGAATTTTCCTAAAATTTCTTTTACTAAAACAGAAAACTTTCAATCCTTAAATTGTCTTAAGGAGAGTGTTTGCATTTTAGTTCAGTTTAATTTTTCTTTGATTTAGATAATAGTCTAGATAAGGTTATATTTTTTTTTGTTTTAGTAGCAATAACAAAGATATTGTTATTATATAGGAAAACTATTATTGCTATTGTAGAAAAGTATTTCTTCTGTGCATGCAAGGATGTAGTTAATATTAGTGCTTAATTAAAATAAGTCTAATAGTAAGGTTTAAAATCTGTAATTTTGTTTTAAGTTTTTTGACCTTAACATTAAGTGATAGAGTGTAACACTTTATACTATTTACTTAGGTAGGTTTAGTTTAATAGACTACTGTAGTCTATTTCATTTTGGAAGGGATAAATGTAACATTCATTTTTCCCTAGATTTTAAGATGATTTTACAACACCGTTTTCTTTCATTAATTCATGTAATAATTGCTAATTTAAGTTAAGCAGTGAATTTATATTTTATTACCTTTTTTATATTTGATTGAGCAGTATAACTCAAACGGTACTGAGCGCATGTGATTGCGACACGTTCAATGCAAATTGATTTCATTTGCATTGAATGTGTCTGGTTTATGATCAAGATGAGCATCATCAGTCCCTGTCTATCAAGTCGCGATTTTAGCACTCTCGTCTCTATTTGCGCTCTTGAAGTAAACCAATACATTTTGAAGACTTAACTTCGAAGGAAGAAGAGGGTATATAACAGCCATCTTCGATTTTTCGGGGCTTTTTTCTGGTCCAGCATGTAAAAGTGACTTTCTCTGTCTGTCACGGAGTAATAGCTTTTTCTGTCATTCAAGTAGTTAAGGTATCCTTTTTGTCGTCCATGATAGTGTGTTGTTTATCATCGAGCCGTTCCTGAAATATTCTACCCATCCTAAAATATTTTGTGTCAAGTGTGTTACCCAAATGAAAATAATATGTGAGGCAATATTTTGATGGAAAACTCACCAGGCGAGGTCAAACAGTTGATAGAAAAGTCACGAGGAGAAGCCAAGCAGTAAGTTATTAGTACACCAGTTTAGATATCATACTAACTTTCTACAACGTGTATTTCTAACGACTACGTAACACGCGCGATCCCGAAGTCGGTTCAGAAAAAACTCTCTATATCGTACCTTATAAAGCATTTTTTATACTTAGAATAAGTGATGTGAGAATCGAAATAACCTTCATAATTCTAATTTAAAGAAAATAACTATGTGTACATTCATAGCATAAGAAGTTTTTTTATGTAGTATATGTAATTCTAAGGGTGTAATAAATGTAAGAATTTTTTATTTTGTTAACATACTTTTCTTTGTAGTGTGTAGTGTTTCACTGAACTCCAGTTCTATCTTACAGGACGTAAAAGTTGTACCTTATTCAATTATCTAAAAACATCAGTATAACTAAGATTTAAACAACTTTAGAGACTATTTTTAAAAGACGTAACAAAAATTATCTCGATCTCCATATCTCTCCAAATAAAACGGGCCAGCTTATATCTTAACACACACGGTAAAGAATGTCCTCTGGTATAACTCTGGTAAAACTGCATGTCGCTAACTGCTAAGGAATTTTTTTTTTTTGACCTTAAGTATTCGCAATACACCCGAAAACATCGAATTTTTACAATAAATTAAAAATTGAAACATTTTTATTCAAAAACGAACTTTCCTCGCATATTCTGTTACAACACGTGGTAAAGAATATCCTTCTGTATAATCCTGTTAAAACTACATGTCTCTAACTGCTAAGGATTTTTTTTGGACTTTAAATCTTCGCAATACATCCGAAAGCAACGAATTTTTACAATAAATTATAAATTGAAATACTTTTATTCAAAAACGAACTTTCCTCGCATATTCTCTATTACAACACATGGTGAGGAATGTCTTTTTGTATAACTCTGTTAAAACTGCATGTCGCTAGCGAAGGCGAAGGATTTTTTTTGTACTTTAAGTCTTTGCAATACACCCGGAAATATCGAAATTTTACAATAAATTAAAAATGGAAACATTTTTATTCAAAAACGAACTTTCCTCGCATATCCTCTATTACAACACATGGTAAAGAATGTCCTTATATAACCCTGTTAAAACTGCATGTCACTAACTGCTAAGGTTTTATTTTTTTGGACATTCGGACATTGGACAGTCTTCGCAATACACATAAGAACATCGAAATATTAAATAAACTAAAAATTGAAAAATTTTTATTCAAAAACGAACTTTCCTCGCATATTCTCTATTACAACAAATGGTAAAGAATGTCCTTTTGTATAACCCTGTTCAAACTGCATATGGCTAACTGCTAAGGGATTTTTTTTTTTGGACTTTAAGTCATAGCAATACATCCGAAAACATCGAAATTTAACAATAAATTAAAAACTGAAATATTTTTATACAAGAACGAGCCTTCCTCGCACATTCTCTGCTACAACACATATTAAAGAATGTCCTTTTGTATAACCCTGTTAAAACTGCATTTCGCTAACTACTAAGGAATTTTTTTTTTGGACTTTAAATTTTCACAATACACCCAAAAAAATTGAAATTTTACAATAAATAAAAAATTGAAATATTTTTATTCAAAAACGAACTTTTCTCGCATATTCTCTATTACAACACATGGTAAAGAATGTCCTTTTATATAACCCTGTTAAAACTGCATTTCGCTAACTGCTAAGGAATTTTTTTTGGGCTTTAAATCTTGACAATACTAACGAAAGTATCGAAATTTTAGAGTAAATTAAAAATTAAAACATAATTATTTTAAAACGAACTTTCTTCGTATATTCTCTATTAAAACACATGACAAAGAATGTCCTTTTGTATAACCCTGTTAAAACTGCATGTTGCTAACTGTTAAAATTTTTTTTTTGACTTTAGATCTTCACAATACACACGAAAACATGGAAATTTTAAAATAATTTAAAAATTGAAACATTATTATACAAAAATGAGCTTAGTAGTATAGGTGGCGGGGTTCTAGCTCAGTTGTCGTAACAACAAACACCCTCTGCATTGTTGGTGCCATTACGTTCTTTTTGCCGTTATTTTTAATCTGGCCTGAAATCAGTCCTGCCGGCTGAAATTCCGTGAAAATGTCCCTATACGGGGTGTATCAAAAAGGCCTTAATAAGTTTTTGAGAAATGTGTTGAAAGAGGGTGTTATAATGGCAAAAAGTAGTCCAAAAGTTCCTTATAGGTGTGAATGTGGTTATTTTTAGTTGAAAAGTGTTCAAAAAGGCCTAAATGAGTGTGTAAAAGGTCCTTATTGGTAATAATAGGGTTGTTTTTGTTGAAAAAGGTGGTTGAAAAGTATATAGTCAAAAGGTCCTTATAGTTGAGGGGAAGGTTAGATCTCTGTTAAAAATGTTGTTTATCGTAACGGTAAATGTCTTACCGTAACGTTATAAGGTGTTTTTCAATAGCGCTGATTTTAGCAGGATACCTTAACTTCATTAAAACTTCTTGAAACTTTCATTAGAGGAGAAGTTGCACTAGTTTAGGTGAGCTTTGATTGGTCTCGTCGCACCAAAGTAGGCGTAACTAAATAAAAGAAGTTGTATTTTGATTGGTTGAATGTGTATGTTGTGTAAAAGGTTGATAAGAAAAGTAGTATTTGATTGGTTGAAGGGGTAAAATGGGTGTTACCTGTTTGAAAAGGCATGTATTTGATAGGTTGTTGTGTAAAAGTTGATAAGAAAAGTAGTAATTTGATTGGTTGAAGGGGTAAAATGGGAGCTAGTCGAAAATGCATGTGTTTGATAGGTTGAACTGTAAACGCTGTGGTGTAAAAGTGGTTCAATAGGTAATATTTTGGTATTAAATGTGTGCAAAAAGGCCTTATTTGTGTGTATTTTAGGTGTTAAATTTGGTAAATCTTCCCCTATTTAGTTAGTTGGCGCCGTAAAGTCGGTAAAAATGTTGAAGATAAGGGCAAATGTAAACAAAATGTGTGACTCATGTTAATTTTCTGGAAGTAAAAACCACTAAACATGTGCGTCGATAGGTCACCAAAGTAGATAAGAAAGGTCAAAAATTGGTGATAAGGAGTTGATTTGAATGCATTCAAAAGTAGTAAAATTGGTTATATTTACCAAAAATGGTAAAATAAGTATGAAATGTGCTTAAATTAGTCAAATTTGGACTCGTTGAAATAGTTTGAACTCGTTGGATTTTGTTATATGCTATAAGATGAAGATGAAAGCGAGCTAAATAAAACACAAGTATGAGCACAAAGATATAAGAAGTATATTAATATTACGGTAATAAATGTTATATTTACAAAAAGAGTAAAGTAAAATTTTAAATTAGACTAGCCTAAATGAGTTTGATGAACATGAACAACACATACACAAATCGTTGTAATACAAAAAAGTTACACCAAATGTTAAAAAATAATTTCAAATTAGTCTTGTTAGGTAAAACATACAAATATGAGCTGGAGAGTTAATAATTAAAAGCATAATTTCATACACATAATCTTACAAAAAGTTCTACTACAAAATGTGAATAAAATATGTGCAAAATAATTTTTAGTCGTTTTTTGTTTTATCTTACAAGAAGAACGAAAACAAACGTTTCCAAAAATGTTAATAAAATGAACTAGATCAGCAGACAAGGTTTTTAAAAACTTAATATTACAAGAACAACCTGTATGAATGAGCTTAGCCTCGTCTAATTTGATCAAATCTTTATATATGCTAATTTGATCAAATCTCTATATATGCCTTAAAAAGGAGAAAATTTGATTAACTATGAATTGTCTACAGTAATTACTGACTAAAAAATACTTAGAAGTACAAAAATGTTTCAAAAAAAAAATATATTTTACAAACTAAGTAAATTATAATCCTAAGAGATGCAAATATTTTGCTTTGTATGAAATGACACCAAAAACAATTAAATTAAATGAGAGTTCAACAAATTTGATAAGAAAGATAAAATTTTTGTTGATAAGAGGATGTAAAATGTATTGGATAAAGTACTAATTGCTATGTATAATTTTCTTTACTAATAACTATATAAATTTGAGAGCGAGAGAGAAAGAGAGTTCAGTAAAAACAGATAAGAAAGGTTAAAATTAGTTGATAAGGAGTAGATTCAAATGCATTTAGAATATAATAATTTAAACAGAAAAAAATTTACTGTATATCGTTGCCGTAACGATAAATGACTTGTTGTTTTTCTTAAGTTGTTACTATAGTAATAGTAGTATAAAACGAGTGACATGTATTTCCACATTGTATAAATCAAAAATTTGTTTTTCAAAAGAACTAAGATTTGAATAATAATAATAAATAAACTGAAATAGCCTGTAAATATAATATATGAAACAATATTTGTCTAAAAGCAAAACTAAGTTCTAGTCGTTGGTAAAACAGACAAAACATTTCCAAAAAACTGTTACTAATAGCACAATATTTGTGTTAAGATCAGAATCGTTTTTTTCCTTAGTTTTTGAGGATAAACCTATAAAAATATGACTAAATACAGAGAAAATCTCACTAAATCACTACAAAAAGTACAAAATGTCTTAAAAATAGGAGTAAAATTACAAAAAATCCTAATAAATAGTCCTAACTAATATTTTATGAAAATTATGAATGGCTTAATAGAATGTATGAATGAGAGAGTTCAACAAATTTGATAAGAAAGGTCAAAATTTGTCGATAAGGAGTTGAATAAATTACATTGGGAGACTGATTTAATAAAACGAAATAATATATATGTAAATAGACGACTAACACTACAAAATTTGTCTCCAAAAGAACTAAGATTTGAATAATAAATAAACTAAAATAGTCTGTGAATAAAATATATGAAAAAATATTTGTTTAAAAACAAAAATAAGTTCTAGTCGTTGTAAAACGTACTGACACACTTTGTTACTTAAGATAACTGGTAATTTTCCAAATTAAACTGTTATGTTGCAATTATATTGATAAAAAGGGTAGTCTAGCTGCGTAGCAGATGATTAATAGACTATTTTTAATATATAAACAAGTCTATGTCGAGTCAATTACAGTTTCGTTTATGTAAAAGTAATATTTATGTGTTTTTTTTGTCTATTAAAACAACAACTAAAACATGGTCTTTTTCATCATCGAAAAAACCGATGAGAACGTAGCCATTCAGTTCATATATGTGTTGTTACAAGTAATAATATTCAAGTGAGTTTTGTTAACAGGTGTATTAGAAAATTTGTGTAAATAAATTAGAAATTTATAAAACATATCCTTTCTTAATTTTTTAGAGGTATTATACAAAGAATTCAAATAATAAGTAGCCATCTAATCTTTTTAATATTGGATCGGGAACCTCTAAGTGAATTCGAAGACCTTGATAAGTTGTCTGTAATCTATATTCGAATTTGAAAGATTCTTGTAATAAATTAAAAAATCAACTGTGTAGCAGAGGACCAATACTATATAAGAAGGTTCTTAGTCCGAGTCAAATTTTAAAGCATTTATTCGCTAGAAATGATCTTTTTAAAATTTGAATCTGAAGATTTGAATACTTTATCAACAAATATGTTATTACTCCAAGAGTTATTCAAGTGAGTATTTTATTATTCACAGCTCATCTTAGTATCATTATTATAATTATTTTCATTATTTTCAGAGATATTCTGTTGGAAATAAGAAGGGAAAAGAGACGGATTCATGTGCATTTAGAGGCAGAACCCACACAAGAAGAATGGGATGAACTTGCGAGTTTTTTGTATGAAAAAGATGTAGTCTTTAATAAAACAAATATTTGTATAAACATTGTTTTTTATTTTATCACCAAATTACTCGAGCTTAAATATATACTAAGAAGCATGTTTTTGAGAGAAACTAAACTAAAACATAGGTAAATAAAAGACTTTGATAATTAAAATATATAATTTATTCAGAATCGGAATAGACCAAATTTCTAGTACATCGATTATATTCAGCAATTTCAACATCTGTTTGAGGCTGTGCACAATATTATCGAAAGAATTGGGCAGCGGGAATTTTATATTTTCCCGATGAACCAAAATTTTGTGATAAAACTACTCTTCAGACTTGTAATATTTCTTTCAATTGAAACATTTACCAAAGGACATATAACTAATTGAGCAATTTTTCGATATTTTTCCAATAAAATATCCGAGATAAAATAAATAATCAGAGGTCCATTATAGGTTGCATCTACAATGCCTGTCCCTATAGTTCCTATAGCATTCGTAGAGGATCTTGCAACAATTTGTCCATAGAATCCTATAGGAATATTTACCCTTTCAATCAGTTCAATCTGTGTGGCTTTCCCTGCGGGACAAAATGTATCCTGTTTAATACAAAGATCGAAACCTGCATCTGATTTATAGGCTTTCCAACAAGAATTATTTTTCTGAATAATTATATCTGCTTTCGAATTACAGTCGTAGTCGATTGTTTGAATTGCTCTTTCTATACGTACATACAAGTCGGAAAAATAAGCTTTATTATACATTTGGGGATAATAGGGTAAGAATATATATTCGTTGAAAAGTTGTATTTTGACAAAAAGTGAAAAAATCAATTTGAGCCTTTACATATTTTATGTTAGAACTATGTCCTTAGAATTTGACTTATTAGGGATAATAATTACAGATGGAAATTGTTCAAAAAATTCTATGGGAATTTCCTTTATATTAGCGATTATATTCTTTTCATCAGAATTTTCCAACGAGTCAAATATTAACGAAAAATACAATTGAGAGAGTGGTGAACGTTCAAATAGAGATTTATCTGTTTCTTTTTGTATTTTATTCATAATTGTTAAAGTGTACAGGTTTTGCCTACAGGACTTTTGTGTTTCACTACTATTTTGTTGTTAACATAATTATAAAGGTGTACATTTGAATATTTCTTAAGAAAATGGAGTTGTCCTATATATGTAACACCTTCCAAAAATATATTTTTGCAAATTGGAAATTTTTCTTTGGTTATATGTATATTAGTAGTAGTAGGAATTTGTTCTGATGATTTGCTTCCATATCAATCACGAGATTAGATGTTTTACTTGTTGTAGGCATAATTGAAGGGTTTGGAGTAGATTCGTTTAATGATGAGGATGATGACAACATACTGCAAATTTCGATTTAGATATGGTCTGTTATTTTTTGCCGTTAAACTCATCTGATCAATTAATTACACACAATGTCAAACAAAAACAAAGAACTATATGATATAGATATATGTTGTGAGGGAAGCTGACAACTGATGCTTGTATTTACCAATTCAATCTTTTTCTAACAACAAAATCCCTAAAAATGTATGAGCGAGAGTTAATATTCTTAGGTAAGAAAGTTCAAAACCTACCATGCAGATGTTGATGAATATGCATTGAATGTACAATAAATGGTTTAAAAAAAGAGCGTGCTTTTATGCAATGATAAAATTGTTTTGAAATGTATTAGCAGTATGTAGTTAAAAATAACAAAAACTTGTACTATTGATAACATTTTTTATTAAAAAATATACAGAAAAATTAATACACACACAAGTATGAAATAGGATAACTTAAGATTATACTGATTTAACAACAACAATTGAATTGTTCTTGTTGATCAATGTAGGGTTTCATTTCATGCAAAAAGGCAGGACTGATTCCTCGTTGAAATTTTTGAATAAATGTCCAATTAACTTGTTCTCTCTGCCGACGGATAAAATCTTCCGTCTTTTGATGGATACTAATTGTATTCCAATACAACATTCCGGCAAATTCCGTCGTAAATCGTTCGTTTAATTGCTGATATTGTGAGATGAGTTGCCAATTGACTTTATTGATACAAGTTCGTATTAGATCTTCGTCTAAATATTATTTTCATGATATGATGTTCCAATTGACAAAATCTTGAAAATAAATGATAAATTTTGATGGTAAATCGGGAAAATTGGATATTTCATTCCACCAAGCTCTTATACAAGCCATTATTTTATATGTATGTATGCATGTGTCAATAGTATACAGATATACTAATAATATGAAAACTGTTGATGTATGTTTTATATAGATCTATTCAATTTATCTGTTTTCTTGTCTTGCAGCAGTAGCTCTCTCTCTCTCCTTTCTTTCGAGTCCTCGTTCTTCTTTGCCAAAGGAAAGAAATTCAGCAGGCACGTGTCTTCTGTCTCTTTGATTCGATCTTTTACCACACATGACAAACATTTTTGATTTCGAATTTCACTTTCCCCTTTACATTGTGGACATTTTACTCTTACAACCACTGGCATTTTGAATGAATGATATGATGTGTGTGTATTAATTAATGCTCGCCAAACTACTAGTAGTAGTCGTCATAGTTGATAGAATCATGTAAATTAGACTATTTTTCTCATATACATAATTAATTAAGTAATATGTGCAAAGTTCACTTCTTCCATTTTTTGTTGAAACTCTTATAATTTATAGGTGGTTCTTCCTATTATTTTTATCGATTTTTTAGAAGGAAAACGATCTCTATAAAAGAGATGTTAAAATAAATTTTTGGTTCATTTTAATAGAAAACATCATTCACTCAACTAACATTGTTCA
>CM032456.1:54480699-54563199 GCA_019049505.1 Pachyrhynchus sulphureomaculatus
GATCGACCTGCAAACAATAAAAAGGGGATAAGACAAACCGACATCAACCCTAAATTAGCTATTAAATCGAACAAGACAATACGACGGCAATCGCAGAAGCAAGAAAGTTAAAGACTAAAGCAGTTGACGATGCTTCTGTAGAGTCTAATTGAGTTTGGGAGGATTTCAAACTTGATAAAGTGCAAAGTTTGGAATAGTGACATAACTAACGTATATGAAATTAATCGCTGATTCATATTTGCTACGAAACTACTTGGAAGTGGACTGAGTGCCTCTGATTCAATCCGCACCTTAATGGATCTACCGCGACTAATTTATGACACATTAGTACAAAGTACCTAGTAACTAGAACGTTTATGATATGAAGAAGAAAAATAGTTGATCCAACAACTCTCTTGGAAAAGAAAATAAGCTAATGCTGTCAGGAAATGGCATCAGGATGAAACTATGATTTAGTTTATTGTTTGGCGTCGGCAGCCTGGCTATAGTCCGATCAATGATTCTTAGCATGCACGTCACAAATGTCTCAATATAGTGTAAACATCCGTCTATATTATTCTTCTTGTCAACATGTTAAGTATATTTAAAAACTTAAAAACGTAAGTCTGCTGTCATCTGAAGTTATTTACGACATTCGCTCTATTATCTGTCCCTGTTATTTGTAAATATGCAAAAAAGATAGCTAACAACCTGAAATTTGGGTATAGCTTCATGTTTTAGAAGCCAGTACCGCCGAGTGTATAGGCAATAAAAATATAATAGCAGCGTGAAAAATAAAAATAGGTGATATTAGACGTTGGATTTATGCAGAGAGGTAAATGTCCTTCACAAGTAACAACTAGAGTGTTTTACACATTATACACATTTAATATATCCGTAGTTTTCGTTAATTACCAAACCGGAAGAAAAATTTTAAATTCTATTTTGACTTTCGAAGTAGTCATTTAAAACTCAGACCGCCGACACTGAATTGACAGCCGATTGAATCGTATGAATATTCTTGACGTCGCATTGATCACATGACTGCAAAGATCCATTGATCAGACTATATCACACAAGACATATTGACAAACAAAATGGTAAATAAACTGTACAATTATTAAGGGAAAGATAATATGCACAATAATCATATGGGCCACACAATTCTTGGTGCACTTGGCAGTACGCCAAATCTACAGGTAATTTGCAAGGATACATGCACAGAACGTTATTACTGCAAAATGTAATCCAAGCTATAACTCAAATTTACACGGATTTAAGCAAGCCCGAATAGCTGCATCTTGTTAAGGTGGATTTACTCAAAATAGTAATGAAAGCTTTGATCCCTTTACTTCGAAATGACCTAACAAGAGAAGACACACTTATAACAATAAATAAAATAAACGAAAGGTCGTAAAAGGTAAAAGAAAGTAGTCAGATACGTTACAATGGTAAATCAACATTAACTATAAATGTGGTACTCTAAATAAGCCATTTTAAATTTTCAGCACTACTGAAATCTTCCTGTTTATCTAGTATTTTAAATATTCTTCTAACAAGGACATGTAAAGTTGTTATTTAAGTTTTTGTAACACGTAGATGAGGTAAAATAGGCTAAAAAATAAATTTATTATGCTGGGACAGAGTAAGAGAATTTGTTTTAAATCGGAATATTGTAAGCTTCATTCCGGAATATAAACTTATTTCTTATATATTGGGTTGAGAAAAGCAAGCAATAGATAATAAAACAAGTTACACACTTCTAACCAATTTATTAGCGCTATTTTTTCAGAACTATTATTGTGCTTTTTCGAGTTATTCTGGCAATTGACTATAAAGTGACGATTTACGAGAAAAGGGGGCTGATATCTGCTGATATAACACGTAGGCTAAAAAGTTTTTGGCCTCATTTTTTTGCAAAATTCGACTTTATTCATCAAGATAATCTCCTTCAAGAGCTATATAATCAGTCCAATGCTTTTCTAACATTTTTATACTTTTCTTGCACAAGGATTTGTCTTGGCCTACAAAATAGGTCCCAATTTCGGCGATAACTTCTTCATTGGAGCGAAATCTCTTTCCCGCTAGCATTTTTTTGAGATTTGCGAATAGACAATGTTGCTGGGGACCAAATCTGGAGAACACGGTGGACAAGGAAGCAATTCGAACTTCAATTCATGCAATTTTGCCACCATGACCACTGATTTATGACACGGTGCATTGTCTTGATGAGAAAGCACTTTTTTCTTGTTCATTTGGGGCCGTTTCTTTGCGATTTCTGCCTTCAAACGCACCAATAACTTTATATAATATTTGCTATTAATGGTTTATTCCTTCTCAGCATAGTCGATGAATATTTCCAAAATACAGAGGCCAAATCTTCTCAACCAACTGTTGTGTGTTTGGTCGCTTTGGACAGCTTTCACCGGCTGCTGCCCATTTAGGTGACTGCCGATTTGATTCCGGTGTGTAGTGGTGGATCCATGTTTCATCCATTCATCATATATGACATGAAAAATTTTTTATTATGCTTAAACAGGTCCAAACAGCGCTCAGAATCAACACGTTGTTGTTTTTGGTCCACTATGAGCAAACGCGGTACCCATTTTAAAGAGAGCTTTCTCATGCCCAAATGTTCATGCAAAATATGACCAACACGTTCTTTTGATATCTTTAGGGTCTCAGCTATCTCACGCAATTTCCCTTTACAGTCGTCGCCAAAAAAATTTTGTAGATTTTTTTGATATTTTCAGGTGTAGCTACCTCATTTGGGCTTCCAGAATATTCAATATTATTTGTCTCTGTACGACCGCGTTTAAATTTAGAATACGAGTAAATGATGAGTGATTTCCCAGGGGCAGAGTCCCAGTAATACTTATCACGCCAGTGCTTTGCTTGAAAGGTATTTTTTCCCATCAAAAAACAGTGTTTAATCAACACACGAAATTCAATTTTTTCCATTGTTTTGGAAATATTAAAAGTAGCGTCATTAAAACCACTGTAACTTGTAAACTAATCATCGAAATGTCATAAAATTTTGACACGTATCGTTTGAAGGTTGGTGCTTCCTAAAAATCATATATGTTTTTTGAAAGGGGCGACATCTATATGTCAGACCAAAAATTTTTCAGCCTAGGTGTTAATATTTAGCATTTGAATTATCAATTAATATATTTTATAGGGAGCATTTACTTAATATTCCGGTGATATTTTAATCATTTGAGCAAAATTTTAACATATTTTTGGACCTAACCGTTCAAAAAATTAGAAAAAATTTGAGTGAAAAAGTTCAGTCTTTTGTTATTTTGCATAAAAGAATTTTTTATTACAGGCTTAACAAACTTTTTTCCATTTGTGGTCTATACTATGTCCCCAAGATCGAGACATATGCCATTAGGTTTGATATCATTATTACTTATGCTTAAAGAGAAATACGTATGCCTTGCATCACATGACATTTGTCAGTCTTTAGTTTGCCTCTATGAAAGCACTGAAATTTTAAAAAAATTATTGACACTAATATAAAAAATTAAATCTTGTCTGCTCTCTCTCTCTTTCTCTCTCCCTCTTCCTCTCCCTCTCCCTCTCTCTCTCTCTCTTTCTCTCTCTCTCTACAACTAACAATATTATATTTTGTCAATTTCCACTACTAAACTCAAATTCTGAGGTAGTTGTAGCTTTTAGAGCGGCCAAGTATAATTTGTAGATTTTTTAGGGTTATTACATTTTTTGTTTTTATTATTAATTGTTTTAAAATTTTCAATGTTGCGGTCCAGATGTATAACTGTAGACTTCCTGTAACCAGAATTCACAAAAAAATATTCGATATCTCAAAAAACGAAGTATCAGTATTTACTAAACGAAAATTTTTAATTTTCAGCATTATCAAAATCTTTTTTTATCCAGCAGCAATATTTTTATTGTTCTTCCAACAAGTGCACGTACAGTTGTTATTCAAGTCTTTATAATACACGTTAAAAAATAGATTTATTATGCTGGAACAGAGTAACAATATTTGTCCTAATGGGAATATGGTGAACTTTGTTCCGGAAAATAAACCTGTTTCTAAGATACATTGGGTTTGGGAAAAACAAGCATTAAATATTTAAACAAGTTAGACACTTCTAACCAATTACTTTTCAGAAATATCATTGTGCTTTTCTGAGTCCAAAAATTATTCTGACAATTGATTATAGAGTGTTGATTTTCCACACACGTCCAAGGGCAAATCATACTTACGCAATTAGTGTTGTGGTAATTACTTTTAAAATAATATAAAATTATACCTCGGTGCCAGAGCCACTCATCACTTGGTTACAGTTACCTACACCATACTTCAAAAAATATAGTTTTCACATTTTTTTATGCCAGATAAATTATCAAACGTAATGCCCTCGTGATAATTTTCGCTCAATCTACACTCTATGGAGAATATTCCAGATTTTTTCCAAAAATTTTTATCAGTACTTTTCGAGATAAGGGGGAAACAACAATTTTTGACAGTTTTTGTAAAATAACACAAAGAAAAGTACGTGAAAGACAGCCCACTCGATGACCTGGTAAAAATTTTTTTATCGATTTCACTCCCCCAAAACTAACCCCTTAAGTCAAAATGTAACTTTCAAAACTACACGGCTCTGATCTGGTCATTATTTCCTATATTTGGGCCAAATTTCAACTTTCTATGTCAAATAGTGGCTGACAGACAGACAGACACCGAAGTGATCCCATAAGTGTTCCATACGGAAAACTAAAAATAACACAGGGCAACAAAAAAATATTTTTGTTTTGGTGCCTGGGATTTTAGACCTGATTTTAACTATATTTGGGACGCTAAATCTATACATGCAATCCGTTTTTTCTCTATCAGCTCTGCTTTTTTAGATACATCAACTTATCTACCAATGTGGTTTCTATTCAGTATATTCATTTATGAGAGTTCTAAAATTATTATATATTCATTAATGTAGGTACAATGGTTTTATTGTCAGTCTGTAATTGAGTTAATTCCAGGTAAATCTAGAAATAGTGGAACCATTGCCTATCAGGTACCTGAACTGACCCTTTTAATCACCTAACTCGGGTAAGTCTCGTCAGTTTGTGCGTTCTTACTAATGAGAGTAGATCGAATTCGGCGTGTTATTTTATGTTAAGAAAAGAGTGTTTTTGTGTTATTGAACGGAATTAAAATGAGTTCAGGTTCCAGTTCAAGAAGAAGTTGTGTAAATCAACCTGATGTGTTTTGCTATATATGCGGAGAATACATGTTTCAACAAAACAGACAAACTATTACTGACTTTGTAAAGCGAGCATATCTTGGATACTTTGGAGTTAAGCTTGGTGATCAGGACAAAACGTGGGCCCCGCATCTCGTATGTAAAACTTGTACAGAGCATTTACGGCAGTGGACTACCGGGAAAAGAAAATGTCTAAAATTCGGCGTACCAATGGTTTGGAGAGAACCAAAAAACCACTTCAATGATTGTTATTTATGTTTAGTAAATACTAATGGAATCAATCGAAATAACCGCAGTAAGTGGACTTATCCCAATTTAGACTCGGCAATACGCCCTATCCCGCACTCAGATGAAATACCGATTCCAACATTTCATCAGCTACCACATATCTCTGATGACGAATATTTTTTCCCTCTGATCGCTCTTCTGATGCTAATAAAAGTTCTGATGCTAATGAAACTAACAGTGACTATGAGGGGACGTCATCAGTTCCTCAACGCTTCAATCAAAATGAATTAAATGATCTCACCAGGGATCTCAATTTATCGAAAAAAGCTTCTGAAGTACTGGCTTCTAGGTTGAACGACAAAAATTTACCGGAACAAGGAACCAAAATTACCTTTTACCGTACAAGAGAAAAAGATCTGCTACCATTCTTTTCTCAAGAAGACAATCTTGTATTTTGTCACGAAATTAGGGGACTCATGAAAGAAATGGGACTTTCTGAATATATTCCAGATGATTGGCGCCTATTTATTGACAGTTCAAAGCGAAGTTTAAAATGTGTCCTTCTACATAATGGGAATAAATATGGTTCAATACCACTAGCTCACTCAACGAAACTGAAAGAAGAATATAATACCATAGCTTTGGTCTTGCAGAAGGTAAAGTATTACGAACATCAATGGATGATTTGTGTAGACTTAAAAATGGTAAACTTTCTTCTTGGGCAGCAAAGTGGTTACACGAAATATCCGTGTTTCTTGTGCCTCTGGGATAGTGGGGACAAAACACACCACTGGGTTAGAAAAGATTGGCCTCGGAGAGAAAACATGGACGTTTGGGAAAAGAATGTCATTAACGACGCTTTGGTTGAAAGAGAAAAAATCATACTTCCTCCGTTACATATAAAGTTGGGCTTAATGAAGCAATTTGTAAAGGCTCTTGATAAGAATGGGTCTTGTTTTGCATATATAGGGGTAAAAATGCATCAGTTGAGCACAGAAAAACTCAAAGCAGGGATATTTGATGGCCCACAAATAAGACAATTAATTAAGGATCCTGCCTTCATAAATTCAATGAATCAAGTTGAACGAGAAGCTTGGACATCATTTGTTGCAGTTGTAGAAAATTTTCTAGGCAAACATAAAGCTCAAAACTATGTTGAAATGGTTAACAAGATGCTTAATAGTTTCAAATCCTTAGGGTGCAATATGAGTATTAAAATACACTATTTACACAGCTACTTAGACCGTTTTCCAGAAAATTTAGGAGACATGAGTGAGGAACAAGGTGAAAGATTTCACCAAGATATTAAAGTTATGGAGGGCCGCTACCAAGGAAGATGGGACATGCACATGATGGCAGATTACTGCTGGAGTTTAAAAAGGGACTGTTTAAAAAAAACATTCAAGAATGTCGCGGAAAAGAAGCTTTCCAAGTGTTGAGTGACTATTTCATTTCTTCAATGTTTTTTTTTGTTTATAAGTACGACATAATATTGTATTTTGTATAACTAAAATAAAAATTTCGTATCTACTTTTGTTTACTACACTTACGGATTTGAGTTACAATAATGTAACTTATATTTCTCTAAAATTGTATATCTTAAAAATTTGAGCTCCTAGGTACAAATGAATACGTTATTTGAATTCGGGACATCAAATTGATATAGAATCAGCTCAAAAAACCTCGACACCAAAACAGCTGTTCCCCTGTGATAATTTTAGCAATATACCGAAACATTGCTTGATTTTATTTATACACCATTTTCTCTTTAATTTTTACGTGAAAAGTTGACGCCTTTTAATGCCAATTGTCAAGGTATATAACCCTTCGTAAAAATTTTTATCGCTTTTATTTCAGCGCACGAAAAAAAGCCTGAAATATAATCCGATAAAAAGTAAATAAAAGCACCTGACTTTAATTAAATGGCTTTTGGTTACGGTATCAAGCAAAGCCTTTTTTTGATAGGAAGAGTTGATGAGTGCTATTAGGAATCTTTTTTATTGCCGGTGGGTGTAATAAAAAGCTAAAAGGATGTTAATATTCCAGCTATTACCGAGAAGGAGTTTGTGGTAAACTATGTCTTTTTATAGCCCTTCAGCTCGCCCCAGTTTATAACTTCCTTGAGAATAAAATACTTTTCTTAAAAGTAAAGAAACAGAAGCAAATTGTTTCTGATACTTAGTCGTTCATAAATTCTGCCTCTACTTAATAAGGGCGTCTAGAAGGATCTTTCCAACGACACTCAAGTATTTCTTATTTGGCGCAAATTAAGCACTTCTAGACTAAATGAAATTAACAGTTTCGATCTGATACGTCACAGGGTAACCACGGAGTGGGATATCAAAGAAAACAGTATCGCGGTGTTCGCATTGTACAAGTGCAGTAGTTTGTTGAAAATAAGTACCCAAAAAAATATTTATCGAACTACCCGATATGCTCTATGGATGGCAGACCAGGAGGCGGTTGACCATAGGATACATCGAAGCAGTAGCAGAAAGATTTATAGAAATTCGCTCCGTAAGCATCATGTATCAAAGATGTACTAAATATGTCATAGGACTTTAGTAATTTGAGTCACCTAACTGCAATTCTGTGAACAAGAGGTGAAAATACGTACAATCAATCATCACAACGATATTTTGGAAGGGGCAGTGAAGCCTTTTAACTACATTTTGGTCTTCGGCAAACTTTTTAGGCGAATTTCATGGCAACTGAAAACTAGCTCTATGAAAGTCCACATCTTAATCTTTTTGATCATCAATTATGGAATATTTTAGAGAACAAGATTTGCTCCAGGTTCAATTACAATTTCGAGGCGGTAAAAGCTGATTCGGTTAAGACAGCAGCATCTATACTAATGGAAGTGGTGCATGCTGCAATAGCTGAGTGACTGAATCTTTTTATGGCCTTTATAAAAGGAAGAGGTAGCCATTTCGAATAAACTTTTCTTTTCTCATGTGCTTAGTAAATCATGTATTTGATAAAAAAGAAAAATAACTCTTTAGTTTAGTTGGCGACAGTGCATCTTGGCATTTTTATCGAATTGGAAAATTGTAAGGTAAATCCGTCCGGCAACCTTGAACGTAACTCAAAAACTACTGAACATATCTATATTATTAAAGCTGAAATTTGGAATATACATGTACAATTAACTTCCCTTTTGAGAAGGATTGGCAAGAATATAACAATTATGACATAATCTAAAACACTTCTTCATGGATGCCTGCTAATTTCGGTGTTAATCGCCGTCTCCTGTTGAACTAATATCAAATTATATAGGGCGTTTTCTTAGTTGGATTATTTTACTTCCCTTGCTAAAGGGAAATATTGTATTAGTGAAAAAATCAGCCTCCGAATTGATTGCATTTCTTTGTTCTTGGGTTCCTAAATTACGAAAACATTTTTTCACATTTCCATCAATCTATCTCTTTAATAGTCTATCTATTTGTATCTGTCTCTCAGTCTGTCTGTTGGAACGATAACAGTTAACCGAAATAAGATATCAATTAGGAATGGAATCTGTAGTATTTTAGACAATATTTCTTAAAAGTAAAAAAAAAAATGTGAAGGGGGCAGGGGTCGTTAAAATTTGATAATTTTGTATATCATTAAGAAAATTTAACTTGTTTTTTTAGTTAAAGAAGTGGGGATGGTGTTAGAGGGGCATATAACGTGTTATACGTCCTTTTCAGGGTTTCTAAAGTCGACAAATCAGAAAATTGTGGTATATTTTTATTATTAGATAGAGGGGTTGCTTCATTTATATCGTTCGATATGTCCCTTCTGCTGGCGATTTCATTTACGACCTCTTAATGTTGTCAACATTTCTGTTTAAAATTAAAAAAAAAACGCAGTTATTGGTATTTTTTAGGTAATAAGGAGGCAAGTCTTCTTCAGCCTTCATCGATCCATTGCTGGATATAGGCCTCTCTCTCATATCTTTCCACCTTTAACGATCTTCTGCCTGTCTCTCATCCACAAAAACCGGCCCATGTTTGGGCCCCGTAAGTTAAGACTGGCAAGATGAACTGGTCGAAAAGCCGAGCCCGCAGGTACATAGGGATATTTTTGTTTGTTGTTGCTCGTTTTAACCAAATGCTATCCAAGCCAATTTTTTTCTTCTATAAATCTTGGTTGTTTGATTTTTGTAGCCCAGTTTTATTCTATGGTCAAGGTATTTAATTTTATTCAACAACGTTCTCCAGAGTAGTGTTTTCAACTGTGACGTTCGGGTCTTCTCTACACATTACCTTGGTTTTTTGCAAATTCATCTTCAATCCGACACTCGATAATTCCCTCTCCAAGTCCGTCAATATTGCTTGCAATTCAGCGGAATTCTCTGCAACTAAGACAATAACATCCGCGTACCGAAGATGATTCAGTCTTTTCCCATTAATCAAGATGTCTCGATGGTCCCAGTACAAGTTCTTGAGTACGTTTTCTAAAGTTAATGTAAACAGCTTTGGCGAGAGAGTATCACCTTGCTTTATGCCTCTTTTTATGGAATCCGCTTCGTAGATTTTTCAGATTGAACACTAGAAGTTGCATTGTCATATATATATTTAAGTATCTGAGTAATATCTATAATCGATTCTGGCATACTTAAGTACATACTTCATAGCGCAATGTTCCACAGTATCAAATGCTTTATGGAAATACACAAAAGCTAGGCAGATGTCTAAATGATATTCCACTGACTTTTCCAGCAACAATTTCATGGTCAATAGGTGTTCGCGTGTGCCAGGTATACAAAAAAAATTCTCTGTCTTTTAAGTGAGGCACGTGTTTTCTTAAGTATGTTTTTATGATGAATCCAAAAAGACTCACAAAAAAAGACATCTACCGTGAGGTTTTTTTTAGAAAACACACTTAAAATTGCCAGAAAAATTGAAAAAAATACATTTTAATAAATAATTTAAAACTGTATGATCATAAATAAATAAAACTATTATTTCGAACATTTTTAAATATTCTAAATCTACATTTATCATAAAAACTTAAAAATATTAGATTTTAGTGTTCATGTTTAATAAAAAACACGAATACACCACCTTTAACTAAGCTACGTAGCTGTTTAAAAAAATTGTTTTTAATTTTTATTAATATTGAACAAAACTATTATTTCCAGTTTTTATTTTAAAGTTATTAATGCTGACTTGACATCAAAAAATAAAGTTTTATATTCAGTCTCAACAAAAAACTCGATTTTAACACGTACAAGGGTGTCATGTGGTTGGTAAAATGCTTTTTTAAGTAAATGAAAGCAATGAAAGTTTCGTTCAATATTAATAAGAATTAAAGATAATTTTTTAATTTAGCGGTTACACAGATTTATTTTAAACAGCATTTTGCTACGTAGCTTAGTTAAAGGTGGTGTATGCGTGTTTTTTTTTTATTAAACATGAAGACTAAAACCTAATATTAATTTTTATGATAATGTAGATTCAGAGCATTTAAAGATGTGCGAAATAATAGTTTTATTGCATAATTTTAATGATTATACAGTTTTACATTATTTATTAGAATTTAATTTTTTAAATTTGACAACTTTAAGTGTGTTTTCTAAAAAAACCTCACGGTGGTTGTATTTTTGTATGATTTTTTGGATGAAGAAAAAAAATACTTAAGAAAACAAGTGTCTCACTTAAAAGACAATGATTTTTTTTTGTATACCTGTGTAATCTTTCTTGAACCCAGCCTGCTCAGGAGGTTGGTAGCTATCCATCCAATTTGAGAATCAGTCTATTTATTAAGATCTTTGTAAACAATTTATAGATTTGCGAAAGTAGACTGATCGGTAGGTAATTTGCTAACACAGGCAAGTAGCCTTGTTTATATCACTTTCCGACATCGTTCCTTAATCGTTAAAAAATAGTCGCGCCAGGTGTTGTACCTTTTTATTGTTGAGAGCAGCAACACTAATTAATGTTAAGTCAATTGTTCTATGACACTTGTTCAATTATATTCCTAGTTAGAGTGATAAAAGTGATAGAGGGTTTTGATGAAAGGTTGGAAAATTAGTTTAAAATAGAAAGGGTTTTGTGTTAGTACCAGTTGTACCCAACGGAATACGATGCTTCGAAAAGCGTCCGATGATAAATGTTTATCCGGTATTAAAGTGTACGAGTGGTTTTAAGCGATTTGGAAGAGGCTTGATGAAAAGTCAGCACATCCCAAAATTGGACTGAGTTAATGTGCGCGATTTCAACGAGAAAAAGCGGAAATCATCCTTCAGATTGATTGTAAATCCACATTGGGAAATCGCATTCAACTGTACACAATAATGTAGAATTGATTGGTGGCAAGAATCCATTGCATACAGTATAATTATCGTGTTGCATGGAGTTGGTTCCTTTGCAAGACAATGCACATTGCATCAAATCCTTCGTCAACAATACGATAGTTTTTGAGCCGAGATTATGTTTTTGCTTTGAATCACTTGCCGTATCAGCTCGATTTAACACCTTGTGACTTCTGTTTCTTTTGGCGATGAAAAAAAAGCGATAACACACCACTAAGAATATTCAACTGGCAATAACCACAGTTCTTAACTTTATCCCAAAAACCGACGTAAAATACTCATCGAGGCTGACGGAAAGTATATCTATTGAATAAATAATTTGAAAAACAACAATTGAGCTGTTTATTATTTTCTACTAAAACCTCAGTGTTTATAATATTCCGTACGGAACACTTATAAGATCACTTCGGTGTCTGTCTGTCTGTCCGTCTATCACACACGATTGTCTCCGAAATTATTTGACACAGAAAGTTGAAATTTGGCACTAATATAGGCATTCATGGCCTCATCAAAGCCGTGTAGTTTTGAAAGTTAAATTTTGACTTAAGGGGTTAGTTCAGGTGGGGAGTGAAATCGGAAGTGAAAAAAAAATGACCAGGTCATCGAGTTGGGTGTCAAATGAAAGCTTGTAAAAACAAGAGTTCAGAAATATATTTTGTGTAATACTTGCGCACACTTTTTCTTTGTATTATTTTTTAAAAATTGCGAAAAATAGCTGTCCTCCCCTTATCTCGAAAAGTACTGACCAAAAAATTTGGAAAAAGTCTTAGAATATTCTCCATAGGGCGTAGATTGAACGAAAATTATCACGAGTGTATTACCTTTAATAATTTATCTGATATATAAGAAAACAAAAATTTGGGATGTTTTTGTGAAGTCATTGATCATTTTATACTTCCGTAACAAAAATTTTTATTTCAAAAGTAATCAACGTACGGAACACTAATTGCGCTAGTCCGACTTGCACTTGGTCGGTTATTTTAGACAAATGGTGTATGTACGGACTGTTTTTTAAATACAGAGAGCTAAAATTACAGATTTAAAAGGCTGCTTCCATTTTATTTCAAACTGAAAAATACTGAAAAACAGATTGTTGTCTCATACTGCAAATCTAATTTCAGGGAGGACTTCTTTTATATAAAAAAACTCGTTCGAAAAAGCAAAACCTAAGAAAGAAAAATTCGCTACAGAAATTTCCTGAAAACTTTAAAATGTCATCGAATAAAAAAAACAGCACTATATGTAACCTATATTGTGCCTTATACATCGCATATTCTTCCTACAACCCCTGTTATGCCTTCAGGGGGTAAAAAAGTCGTCTGCAGGGTCGCTTGATCAACTTTAGATTTTGTTATGTAAGCAATATATATCTTGAAGGGGTTGCCATATACGAAACAAGGGGGAGTTAAGGCGCAAGCTTGTCACAAGTCTTTTTCGATACTCGATCGAGATAAGAAAAAAACGCGATTTATGCGAATTGAGTTCCTGTTTTTGGATTTACAACTGTAAGTGATGTGTGAGGGGGTTATTTTTTGAAATATAGGGACATAGCCTGCTTTTGTTAGAGGAGAAAATATAACAATATGAATTCAGATACAGATTAAGTCTTTTTCAACCTTTAAATGTCTTTGACGTGTTAAACTTTGGAAAGAAATAAGTTATAGCTGTTTTGGTTATAGTGATATGTAGTCCCTAAAGCGCTTCAGGAGCGGCATGTGTGCGGGAAAAAGCGATTCACGTTATTCTTGAATCGCTGTAAATTGTACTCGGTAGGAAACACAGCGCTGGGCAAATTATTCCAAAGGGATGATGTTCTCCATATAAAAGACTGCTTGAAAAGCGTTGTACGTGGAGTAACAAGCTGAACCTCATACAGATGTGAAGTACCAGCGTGACGTGTATTTCTAACATGCACCGCTTTGGGAGAAATTAAGCGGGCTACATCCTTCGAACACTTTCCATGAAAATACTTGTAGAACAGACTAAAATCGCCAACCGTTCTTCTATGTTCCAGCGAATCAAGGCCGCCGGTCAGTTCCGTTTCTCCAATCAGACGAACAGCTCTTCTCTGAACAAAATCCAACAAATGCAGTCTATGTTTAGGAGCGGAGCCCCAAACATGGGAGCAGTATTCCATAGTTGGTCGAATTTGAGCTTTGTAAAAAATTAACAGTTGTTGTGGAGTGTAAAGCTTTCTGATTCGAAATAATATTTCGATATAACTTTTGAGAAGCTCTCCTTGCTATGCCTGCAACATGTTTATGCCAGGATATATTTGCTACCAAACTAACGCCCAACAAATTGAGCGACGATGCTAGGGGAATGGAGTGCCCCGACATAACTATGTCGGGTTCTGCAACGTTAACTTTTTTAGAAAAAACTGCCTCCTGGGTTTTTGTAGCGTTAAATTCCACTTGGTTACTGTCACCCCAAAATAGAATTTCTTCCAAGTCTTTGTTAAGTTGAACGACCTCCTGCTGTCTGCGGATATTCGCCTGAGCAGCCGATGTCCGAGCGTTCAAAGTGAATGAAGAGACAAGCGTACTGTCGTCTGCAAAGCTGTAGATTGGATTCCCGGTCTTTTCCAGCAGATCGTTAATGTAAATGAGAAAGAGAGTAGGAGACGGTATGGAGCCTTGGGGGACACCGACGTTGATTGTGAAGGTGTCAGAAAGAAATCCGTCGACCGCCACTCGCAAGGAACGCTCTCTGAGGAAACATGAGAGCCACAAACAGAACTTTTCAGACATACCACAGGAGCGTAGCTTAGCCAACAGTCCATCGTGCCAAACACGGTCGAATGCCTTGGATATGTCAAGAGCAACCGCTCGAGATTCTCCAAAGTGTTCAATTGGGTTGTTTCAAATATGTAGTCGCTGAGATATTTTATGAATATAAACTTATAGGTATAATTTATGTCTATTTCTGATGAAGCCGCTCTCTAACTAACTTAAAATGTGATTGATACATATACCAAGAAGGCGACCCGAAATTTTGACCTGTCGGCTAACCATCTGCCTAGTTGTTTATTCTATCCGGTGAGTCAAATAAAAGCCTTTAAGGTTGATTTTGCGGCCCCCGTGCCCTGGAATGCCCAGATAAGGCCCAAAATGCTACATCCAAAAATGGACTGTCGTTTAACCACTTGAATCAAGTACCCTAACATTTGTTGACACTAAAAAAGTCGAGCTCTTCAAAAGGCAGACGCCGCCGAGACTGGAGAACGAAGCTGGAGCCGCTTTTCCCAGCCAAAAACGTTCGTTTTCCGAGTTTATGAATAAATAAGACTGTAAGTCCTAAGTTTTGGGTCCTACGCGTTTGTCAAGTTATTTTTGGAAAATTTAGGCCTTAATTAATAAAATATTACGAAGGCAGACGCCTCGCTGATACCCGGACAAGCCAAGGCATTCTAAGAGTTCAAAAAAAAATCGAATATAGACGCTATTATAGGTTCTACATAAAATTGATACCGGATGACTGAAATTATTGTTAGGCTACACTATTAAAAAAATTTTAGTTGAATTTTAAAGTATTTACTTAAAATTAAGTATTTGCTAGATTTTTGAAGCGTTTACTAGAAATTTCAAATAAACTGCTTTTAAATCTAATATAAATTCAAAAAATCAAGTAAATTAATGGTTGAAAAATCAAGTAAATATTTGAAATTTCGATTAAACGCTTGGAAAATTTCCAAAATACTTAGCTCTAAGTAAATAAGCAATGAATTTTATGTGGAACCTATAATAGCGTCTATACTATCAGAATTTCGATTTCTTTTTTAAATTTTAAACAAGTCTTAGCTTGTTCGGGTATAAGCGGGTCGCCCTCTTGGTCTAATAGATTCTTAGAGTACAAATAGAATGCAAAATAATAGATAAAGTCGGCTGATAAACTTAGATAAAGAAAAGCATGATAATTTTATCAAAAGTAAAAAATAAGGTTAAGATACTAATAACGCAAAAAAGACTAATGTTATCACCCTATATCAAAAGCTTAGTAACGTGAAGATTTTGTCTAAACGTAGAGCAAATTGTAAGGAGAATATTCTAGCATTACTGTAATTTGTATATACATTTTACATACAATATAAATTTTCAGGAAATCAGGCAACAGTCCCAAGGAAACAGGGAGGTAATTCAAATTCCTATTCCTATAATGTGGGATTAATGTTTCTTCGACTAGATTTTTACGTAGTGTTAGATACATAGCAAAACCTTGGTGCTATACTTTTAAAATGTCGCTATAGACAGTTCTACAGGGATTGGTGGACATCCACAAATTACTCTTTCAGAATGTGGAACTTAGTTGTAAGCCACTGGTTGTAACACATAAAAGGTGCAAAAAAGGGTAGGGGAAGAAGATTAGAGGGGTTGTTTCGTATATATCGTTATATCTCTTTTTTAAGGTTTCTGGAGTCAAGGATTTTAAGGGGTTACATACACCTGGGCGCTGCAAAAAGTATGTATATTTAAAAAATAATTTAAAGGTTATTAAGTGAATAATACAAAAGAATGGCGATTATATATTATTACTATACTTTATATTATACGAAATTTTTTTAAAATATGTTTTAAATGTTAACATTATTTTTTATCGGGTTAAATGGATCACTAATGAGAACTATGGCACCTCCTTCTCCGCAGAATAGCTTAATAAAAAATAATCCAATTTGCAAAAATAAAAATTAATCTTGTAAAATAATGTAGTAGTCAAAAATTGTTGAACGTTTTTTTTTTTTTTCAAAAATAAAAAATTTACGGTGTTTGAAACTTTAATATACAATTTTCAACCAAAAATTTTATGTTTAATTATTTATAAAAAAATTATCTTTTAGAAAAATTAAAAAACCTCCATTCGTGTTTTTAGATCAGTTAGATATCTATCTGTCTGTCCGTCACACCCGATTTTCACCGAAACTATTTGACATAGAAAGCTGAAATTTGGCACTAATGTAGGAATTCATGGCCTAATCCGAGCCGTCTAGTTTTAAAAGTTGAATTTTGACTTAAGGGGTTAGTTTTGGGGGGTGAAATCAGCAGTGAAAAAAAACGTTTACCAGGTCATCGAGAGGGCTTTCAAATGAAAGCCTCGTCGAGTTTCTCAGAGATGCCAGACATGTATAAGTTGTATTTTATATTATATGTAATAATAATAGCGAAAAATATGAGCGGAATTTTTAGAAAACTCGGCGGGACATATTTTAATGATCCGGTGGTAGCCAGCCAGCTTCGTTTTGCGGCGACGTTTAGTCCACGCGTTTGTCTTTTTGTAGCGATAGTTATAGTTTCTGTGGTAACACCTAAGCAAATTACAGTGACACTTTCCATTTTAGAAGTTTCCGCTCTAAACTCGATGCTTCCAAACCTTGACAAATTGCAATACTGAAGAATTTAATACTAAAATTCGAGTGGGAAGTGATGTCGAATGGAGAGCGTGTAAAAATACAACTGCAATTTTGCTGATTCTCAACTTACTATGAAATTTAGCTTTTTAAAAAGTTTTTAGAGTACCATATCTTGCTATGAAATTATATCATTTTACTTTTTATCTTATTTATGCATGAAAACAGGTAAATTTTACATAACGCCAACAATAATTCCAACTCTAAAAATAAGCCAATTAAAACCATAAACTAAAAATGCTGTCGAAGCTCGAGCTTCTTAACTCTTGAGAGGATTTCGAGTCGAGATTTTTTTACTATAAAACAAAAATATCGCCTTGAAGGCCTATGGTGTATAGGAACGACTTTCTCTAACTTTCAGATTAAATTCAAGACATAATTTTTCGACTATGATACGCAAAACATCATTCAAGGTGAATTACAGATCTTGAAGCTACACATTTAACAACTATGAATACGATCCTTTTCAATCTGAATAGAAACATCGCATAAAATGGTATTTTTGCTGGATTAGTATTTTCAAAGAAGTATAAATTTGAAACTGAATTTTAAAATACTCTATCTAATTCAGTCAGTTTGAGTGTGAATTTAGTTCGGACGTAATTTTTAGGTTTTGTAAATTAAGAGGAACCACTATTTTCTTTTAACAAAATACTGTTATTTTCTAAACGTGAAATTTTATCAATTGCTTCCATAAGCGAAAACAAAAGCCACACTAGGCAATCAATTCACATATAGAACGGTTACAAAGCTAAAAAAGAAAAACAAAACAAGCTAATGTATCGTATAAAAAACGGCTTGTTAAAATTGGCAACTCGAAACCAGCAGTGGTTCACTTAATATCCTTTTTACATTACGTCATGCTGATGGAGGCCAATTTATCAAATTTGATACATTATTATGTTCACGTATTAACCCCGTTCCTATCATCCATCAACTTGTTAATTTGGCTTTTACGTTACGTACACTCAATGGCGACTAAGAGGAATGAAAAACTTTTGTGTTAAATGAGAGTTTCATGTATATTTTTCTTAAGCCCTAATTTTTTGTCTCTCTGCTTTTTGACATTCTTTATTAAGTAGCATTCACACTAAACTTGTCAGAAGTACTTGGGTTAAATATATCAATGTCGGTCGCTATAATAACAGTTATAAAAGGCAAGTTTTACTGCTTTTTTGAGGGATAGAGAACACCAGCTGCAAGGAAAACTCCAACAGGGTAATGCGTGCGAGAAATTGCCGATTCACATTCGTCTTGAATCCCAGCGGGTTTTACTCAATAAGGAACATAGTTCAAGGTAGCTAATTCTAAAGAGATGAGGGTCTCCATATAAGAGTTTTTGAAGAGCGTACGAGGAGTGAAACTCTGGACCTCATTCGGATGTGATGCATTAATGCAATGTGTAGCCAAGCCAAGAAGTCAAGGTTTCTTCTGAGTTTTTAATCCTCAGTGGATTGTCAGATTTAAAACAAACATCTAAACAAGAGAAAGGTAAAAAATATTATATAAGTTCATCACATTTAGTAGATTTCTATTGCCGAATCTTATGCGATTTAGGAGTTTCATTGTCACTTATTAGTAGAACCAGTTTATGATCTTAAGAACCTAAGGGTCGTGTCGCGGTGACAGTGTAAATGTGTAAATCCAAAAACAGATGTAAAAGACTCTCCATTACGCTTAGGAATGCGAGTTGATATACTGAGGTGAATATTTTTCTTTCTGAATCTAACAAATTCAGCATATGCTTGAGGGCAGAATCTCAAACATGAGAGCAGTATAAGAAGTTGCTACGTTCTACTTGATTATTGTCATCTCAAGATTGAAATCTTGTTAAGTTGAACAACTTTTTACTCTCTGCGGATATTTGCATGGGTCGTTGATATTCAAGTGTTTAAGGTAAATGAAGAAATAAGCGCACTGTCATTTGCAAAGCTGTGAAATAGATTTCTGGTCATTTTTACTAGATCTTTTATATAAAGCAAAAAGAGAGCAAGAGACTGTATGGAGCATTGGACACACCAGCGTTACTAAGTTGGGAATGTGAAATCGCTCCTGATGAAGCTAACATGGTTAGCGAAACGCGCGTCAAGTGCAAAAATAAAGTGTTTGGTGTAGTGGTGATATATACTGAGTAACACCAGCGTTGATTGTAAGTTAGCTAACAGCCAAACACGGTGGAATATCTGCAAGATTCTCTAAAATGGTCAGTTGTATTGTTCTAAATATGTGTAAGTTAAAAGACCTTCTGTTGCTTATAAAAGTTATATTGACGATCAATAATAATATTAAATATTCCCAGATGTTTTGAAAGATGCTGATTAATAGGTTTTTCATAACTTTCAATAATACTGAAAGCAATGTGACTTGTTAGTGATTGTTTGACAGAGTCTTCTAGTTTGATTATGGGTAGAATTCTAATGCTGAAAGTAAATATTTCTTTTCTCTAGAATTTATTGAAAGGTAGTGAGTAATATAGCAGGTATGCTATCAGCGCCTGGATCTTTTTTATGTATCTGTGGGGGATATTTTCCCCGGAACAATACAGTGTGAAGCAAAAAGTTCAACTAACAAGTTGGCTTTTACAATAGGCGTTGTTGCAATAATATTTTCTATCCATCTAAGAGGTTATATAGTAGATTTAGTGTTATTTTGACTAGTGGCCTTAGCGATAGACAAAACGTGAAATTATTGAGACAGATGAATGATTCGGGCACTAACAAAGATTTTATGATTCATGCAGTTAAGATTTTCACATCATTGTCGGTAGAACAAATACTTAGAAGCAACAGATTCTTTGTATTTTCGATAGAATCAAGGCTTGTTATTGAAAGAGCATTTTCTGGACCAAGGGATATAAGCTACCATGTCAGCCGAAATGTCATCGAAATCCTTCTTAGCGCAGTCAGATGGATTTTCCGATTTGAAACAAACCTCTAGCCAAGAGAAAGTTCAAAAATATTATATGAGTTCATCACATTTAGCAGATTTTTAGTGCCAAATTTAGCGCGATTTAGGTACTGAGATGAATAGCTCTCTTCTGGATAGAATGATTGTATGCTTGCCTGCAGAAAAATTTAAACTTTATTAAGGATTAAAAGCTGTTGGGGTGGATACAGTTTTCTACTATAAAATAATATTTCGAGCGTTTGAGAAGCTTTATTTGGTTTTCGTGGCGAAATTTTCATGCCAAGACATGTTTGCTATCAAGTTAACGTTTAGTACGTTGCAAGACAATGCTATTGGAATAAAGTATCCCGATATAACTAAGTTTTAATAATAACAATCAAATAATATATAAAATATTTAAAAAATATGCTCTATTTATTTTGAAACTGAAATTCTAGAATTAACCTTGAATTTGCAAAATAATTTTAAGCTTCTATTATTTTTTTAATATACACAATTAATTAATGCATCAAATAAAGGGATCTTTGCCCTAATAGTGTACAGGGTTATGGATTATAATCATGTTAAACAAAAATAATCACGCAACGAGTCTTTTACATATGACAAACTTTATATTTTTTAAACCTGATATACTATTTTTCAGTTTTGTTAATGTTTTAATTCTATAAATGCCAATATATATTGTGTTATATCGCTAAATAAGAAAAAAAAAAAACATTTTTTATAAATTTACCGAAGTTGCCTATGCACATTTTACAATAACCGAAATTGACAATGTGTATGTTGGGAATTTTTTTGAAGTTAAAGTCAAGTGTTAATATAAAAATGTTCTTTACGAATTTTACGAAATATTTGTGAAAAATAATTATAGCCAAATGCAAGCACAGTGGAAATCTACAAGACTCCATAAAAGGTAAGGAACAATCACTATTTTAAATACATTTTCAATAACATATACCACATTTTGAATGAAACAGGATTTCAATGGAAGAAGATTACACAAACAGATGAAAACTACGCTAGTGAAGAATTGAAAAATCTTTTGCGTTTTCAAGGTTCTTTATCATAATGAAAACTAATCAAGGGCTGGTCTGTTTATAATCAACCTTGTATATGCTTCTTAACGAATTTAAAAAAAAAAAAAATCCCAAATTAGATTCGGTAACGTTTTAAATTTATAACTTTATTTAGATAGTGACTTTATTACTTATTAACGTGCCTAACATATAAATCCAAATGTATAACTTACCGAAAAAATACAGGACGTATGTTAGTGTATTGACACTTACCTGGAAAAAAAAAACAGGATGAGGTTAAAAGAGGTAACTAAATTAAATATAGACATTTTTGAAAATAAAATGACCATTAGCGGTTTGATCAAAGCACTCATATTACTATATATATATATATATATATATATATATATATATATATATATATATATATATGTATATATATATATATATATATATATATATATATATATGTATATATATATATATATATAACACATGGGCTGAAAAGTCCCGGGCCTAACACATAGATGGCGCTAGTTTTATTGCAGTCACCTTTTTTTCAGTTAATACTAACCTTCAAAAGACAGCTGTTAAAATTTCATGATATTCTATTCATTAGTTTGTGAGTTATTGTGCTAAGAGTGACGCTACTTTTGTTATTTTCGAAACAATGGATCAAAAACAATTTCGTGTTTTAATTTTACACTGCTTCTTGATGGGAAAAAATACCGTTCAAGCGAAGCAATGGCTTGAAAAGTGTTATGGGGACTCCGCTCCATCAGAAACAACAATAAAACGTTGGTTTGCTGACTTCAAACGTGGTCGTAGAGACACCGATGATGCAGAACGCAGTGGACGTCCAAATGAGGCGGTAACACCAGAAAACATCAAAAAAATCCATAAAATCGTTTTGAATGATCGAAAAGTGAAGTTGCGTGAGTTAGCTGACATCGTAAAGATATCAAAAGAACGTGTTGGCTTTATATTGCATGAGCATTTGACTATGAGAAAGATCTGTTCAAAGTGGGTGCCGCGTTTGCTCACTGTTTATCAAAAACAAGAACGTGTTGATGATTCTGAGCAGTGTTTGGCCATTGTTAGAGCGGCGCTGGAATGATTGCGTTGCTCTTGATGGAGATTACGTTGATGAATAAAGCTAATTTTGAACCAAAAAAACCGTGTTTTCTTTGTTAGGCCCGGGACTTTTCAGCCCATGTGTTATATATATATATATATATATATATATATATATATATATATATATATATATATATATATATTAATCATTTTCGTATATATTTTCTTGGTTTATTCTTAGGTATACGTTTGTTCGTGTTTACTTTTATGTTAGAAAAACAGAGATTAATGACTTTTCGCTCACTGTGTTGGGCCTTATGAAATTTTAGTTTTATATCTGGATTACCTGTAAATTGAAAAGTGTTGAATGTAAAAAAATATATATATATTTTATGAACATACGACATACGCATTTTATTTAATGAAATTTACACGAAAAATAACTTTTAGGCACCTCTAAACCACGTATCTTAAAAATTTCCAACCGTACTAAAAAAGGAATAGAAAAAGTGTGAAAACATTAACACTTTCTCTATTCCCCTTTTAGTCCCGCTGGAAATGTTTAAAAAACAACATGGTTTCGATGTACCTAAAATTTATTATTTGTTTAAATTTCAATAAATAAAATACATTTATTTTTATTATTAAGTGTTGTGAGCTCATAAAATGATTTTACATTCAACATTTTTGAATTTTAAGGTAACCCAAATATAAAAATAAAATTTGAGAAAGTGCAATACAATAAGTAAAACGTCATTAAATATATATATGAAGTTAAAGTCAAGTGTTTATATATATATATATATATATATATATATATATATATATATATATATATATATATATATATATATATATATACATATATACATATATATATATATATATATATATATATATATATATATATATATATACATATATATATACACCCCTTTAGCCACCCACAGTATTAATATTAACTTCTATCATGCTAGGACAATGTGTATTGATTATTATATTTTGTATTTTATATGCATTCCTAGTTTCTAAATGTTGGTGTATATATGTATTCGCATTTCATGGTTGAGATAGGAAGTGTAACTTCAACTCCGCCAATTGTAATCTTACCATTTATTGTGAGCTCATAAAATGATTTTATGATTTTACATTCACCGTCTTTGAATTTTAAGGTAACCCAAATATAAAAATAAAATTTGAAAAAGTGCAATGCAATGGGCAAAACGTCATTAAATATATATATATATATATATATATATATATATATATATATATGTATATAATTATATACGGTTACTTTTGGCTTGGCAACCTTGCACTAAGTATAATAATATAACCAGAAAATTTTTTAATAAACTGGTAAATTAACCTCAAAATTTAGATTATAAAAAAACAATTTACTATTTTGAAATATACTGTTTCTATTATGTGTAAACTGTAACAAAAATATCCTCACTTTTTATGTTTACATAGATGATAAAATAAGAATAAATAAAAATGTTATAGCTTTGAAAATTTATGTTCCTAACCAAAATTAAGTAATAAATAAATTTCAATTTTATCCCAATTTAAATAAAAGCTGAATATCTGAATTTACTAACTTTTATGATTTAAGTACTATATTATGTAAATAATATTTATTAAAAATAATATTGATTGAATATGTCGTCCATGGAAATTAAATTTTTGAATATTAAATTTTATTTTCTTTTAAGTTGCACAATATTAAAATAACGCAATAAATACATAGTTCCGAAATTTTTATATATTCTCATTTTAGTATCAATTTAGTACTGATTTTTCTTTTTAAATTAAATTGACCTTACAAAAATAGTACTAGTTCAAAATGGTATCTTCTTCTTCAAAACATACCCCAAATGAGTTTTCAACAAAGTTTGTTTCCGATCTTTACTGAAAACTGATGACCTTGAATTTTTTTTTAATATATACCAGATAAATTATTAAAGGTAATGCACTCGTGATAATTTCCGTTCAATCTATACCCCGTGGAGAATATTCCAGAATTTTTCCAAAATTTTTTGATCAGTACTTTTCGAAATAAAAGGGGGAGGACAGCGATTTTTCGCGATTTTTTAAAAATAATACAAAGAAAAGTATTATTATATATATTTTAAACTTGTGTTTTTGCAAGCTTTCATTTGACACCCCACTCGATGACCTAGTATTTTTTTTTTTTCACTTTCAATTTCACCCCCCAAAACTAACACCTTAAGTCAAAATTTAACTTTCAAAACTACACGGCTCTGATGAGGCTATCAATTCCTATATTAGTCCAAATTTCAACTTTCTATGTCAAATAGTTTCGGAGCAAATCGGATGTGACCGACAGACGGACAGACGGGCAGACGAACAGACGGACAGACAGACACCGAAATGATTTTATAAGTGTTCCGTACGGAACTATAAAAAGCAAGAAACATAATTAATATGTACAGTCTATCAAGTAAGAACGTGTCCTCGATAATTCATTTTTGGTAGATGCGATTTTAGCGATTCAACAAAAAATCGGTAGAGGGAACCTTTGTCTACCACGCATTTTAGTAAAACTATCAGTCGATTCCAAACTTTCACTGAAATCACATAAAATCCACAATGAGTCAATTGTTTGTGCCTCGGTTCCAAGCAGTCTTTCTTTGTTTCCATCCCAAGGGTTCCTAAAATGACGCTAAATATATTAAAAGTCGGTATCATTTGTGAAAAAGTGGGTAAATCATTTTAACAAGACGAAAAATGTCGACGACTTGCCAAAACGTGACTTGGGAGGCAAAGTCACTCCGAAAGTCGAAAAACGAATCGTGTTTTTGTTTTCACAGGACCCGAAATTGCTGGGCGAAAATCACGCAGCGAAGCGGCTCACTTGGGCTCACGATAAGATTCTAGAGTGACCCTCATAATCGCCGGACGCCAACCCTATTCGAAACGTTTGGTTCCTTGTAAAGAGAAAGCTCATAGGAAAGGCTCTGAGGAGTTTGACTCGCGAGAGACGAAAAATTTGCAGAGTATGCAGAAAATCTCGTCGACAACACGCCTCGAAGATGCCAGGCGATTATTGTTGCAGGAGGCGATTGGTCAACTTACTAAGGTAATGGCGCCGTTATTTGCACACCAAAGAATACATTGAGGCAAGCGGTCACGTTCTTACTTGAGAAACTGTATGTAATTAATGCTTAAGCAAGTAGGTTTTAACTATATACGATTAAGAAAAGATTTTATTTTATACTTTTTATCACTTTTTGAGGACGGTTTAATTTTTATTAAACTTATATAATCTTGTTTATTTATTTATATGTTTTTTTCATTAAGAACAGTACATAAGGTTCTTACAAATATTTTATTTTCCAGTAAATGTGTATGGACCTTCTTAAAAAAGGGTAGGTCTCTGACAAGGAGTACTGCAAACAAAGAAAGACTAGGTAATATGAAAGTAGCGCAGAGAGAGTTTTGATATGCCCCAACCGCCGACCTGGCTACTTGCATAATCACCTGCCTGCCTGCATACCATCTATCTGTCTCGGGTAAGCAGGTTGACAAGTAGGCAAGCTTACTCACCAATAACGTATCTAACCGACTGTCCAAAATTAGAAGATAATCTATGAACTACAATCCGATTTAAATCCATTCGGTAAGTGCCATAATCCCGTAACTTTTTAAATATTTGAGGACGAACATAGATACATAATACTGAGAACTTCCTTTTTTGAAGTCGGTTAAAGGGTGAATTTGAGTTAAACTATACAGTCAATTATTGAAATTACATCAACTTTGTATCAAATGTAACACAAATATTATTTTGACTTTCATTGAAAAAAATCATTATAAGCAACAACAAAATAACAGTGTGATGAGGTTATTGACAAAACATAGTTCCTTCGGAAATTTCGAAAACGAAAAAAAAAAAAGCCGTAAAATTGGCAAAGAAACAATGTTCCGAATTTTTTAACAATATACATATATGTTATATATATATATATATATATATATATATATATATATATATATATATACCAACAACCAATGTGCAGATATTTTAAAAAAGGCTAAGCCGTTTCTGACATTATCAAACCGGAGATGTCAGTCAAACAAAGGGTGTTTTTAGCCACGGAGATACCGAACACAGATGTCATTAAGATCAAAGCCATTTGTCTTTACCCTGTCATTCGTCTTTTCTCATTGCAGTTATGCTGGTATGCAGATAATCATCGACCAGACAAATTTTAAATGATGAGTCAGAAATCTTAATGAATCTTGAAAGTCGCAATTAGGGACAAACATTTGTTTGCTAATTCTTGGTATGCTGTGTAATTAATTAATTATTACGATCTCTGTTTGAGGAATTTAATAATAATAAATTATGTATTTGTGCGGGGTCAACTTGTAATCTGCAAAGTGATTCAGAGAGGTGAATTAGTTTGCTCTTTTTACTCCAGTTTATTATCCATATTTAACACAATATAAAAATTTGTCCCATTGTTTTGAGAGACGTCTTAATCTCGACAGAATTAATAATAAAGAATAGATTTCAATATCGTTAGGCATCATTTCTTGTGATCTTACTTACAATGTATCAGTGATATCATCATCCCTTAGAACTTTATTTTTTAAATTTTAGGCTTTATTGGTATTTTACAATGCTATCCCTAGGAATTTCTGTAGTGATTACTATTCATTTTCAATAATTAACAATGCATGTATTTTAAACTAAATATATTTTTTTTTTAATGAAACACAACATGGAATTAGAGTAAAAATTAGATCCTAAGGAACGACGTGTTCCTGCAGGATCTGTTCGATGTACCGGTGAGCAATTAATCCACCGCTACGAGTCTCATCAGTCACGAAAACCAAATAGGTTTTCGCATTCAGTGAGATGCCTCCCCACACCATGACAGAACTTCCTCCGTAGGTGACCGTTTCAGTAATGCAGCACTGCGTTCCCCAGGCCTTCTATAGACTCTTCTTCTTCCATCATTCGGGACACGTCGGAGAATAAAACGGAGCGCCATTGCTCTAAGGTCTAGTCGACATGTTCTCGGGCAAATCTGAGTCGCACTTGTCGATTGGCTGCTATCAATTTGGGTACGTTAGCTGGTCTCTTCAGAGTTAAATTAGACTCTGAAGACAGCTGGCTGACTCAGGTGCAGTTGCGTAGCGACTATACGTTGGCTATGCCCTTCTTGCAATAGGGCAATGACTTATGCCATTTCTTCCGGGGTGGTATCCATTTTCCGATAAAATAATTAGTGTGCAGGTCTAACAGGATGTTGACGGTTCAAGTTCCGATAAAGGAATGATAGGAAAATTCAGTTGCGTGTTTTTTATAGGGATGAATAGCGCCCAACGAGTACGTTATTGAGCGAGCAAAAACGGTTCTATAGAGTAAAATCGTTTTAATTAATAAAACTTTTTGGAAATCCAAATGTGTGTGGTATTATTGGAAAGAAAATGGAAGCAGCATTCTAATGATACTAAAAATAATACCACTGTTTGAGAATTAAATTCAAAATTCGGTATTAAATAAAGCAAAATCACCAGTATATATACAACGAAATGTATGTGGATAGGAGAAGAAGAACATGGACAGAATATAGTTATCTAAAACCAATAATTACAACATGACGGCCGCACCAGAGAAAAATACACAGGAAAGCATAAAGAAGGATACAAATTGTCAAAAAAAAGTCTGTACCACTCTTTTTCTAGCATTTGAAGAAGAAAGTTAAACGCATTATCAGGGGATTTCTAACAAAAATTAGCACAAATATCTAAACTACATCTTATTTACAACGAAAAAAACTAAAGAAATAATGTATGTAGAAAATACCATAATAGAGTAATATTTATTTCACTGGACCCCGACGGAAAGGAGAAAAAGAGGCAGGGTAAAAGTCAAATGATCCGGAGGAATCCAAAAACTAGGTTTGAACAGTGCCTGAGACTGGACGTTTGACAAAAGAATTATATTAAATGGGGATTGGCAACAAGAAGGTGCATGACGCTACAAACTGAATATATTCATATTCCTAGCATTAATTATAATCCGAAATAGGTACAAGACATTTTATGATTGTGTGCCTAAGTAGCGTCTTTTTTTTAATAGTGCAACAGCGCGAGATAAAAATTGGGAACAAGAAGATACGTTACAAATCGGATATAGACATATTCTCATAGTTAGTTACAACTCAAAATCGGTACAAGTCCTTTTGTGTTTGTGTGTGTAATTAGGATTTTTTTGAAAATAGTGCGAGAGTAAGATTTTACAAGTAGCGTTTACAGTAAAATATTAAAATATATAATAACTCAAATATAAAAATTTATATCAGTTTTACTTGCCTACGAGGTAACGTTTATCACAAGTAAAGTAAACAAATTTCAAAATACTGTCATATGAGTATCCCCGATGTTGTCCGCATGTCAAATTTTCCACAACATTTTTCAATAAATGTATAGACTAATATTGTTAAGGGCATGCTTATTAGTCCGTTTGTCTTAACTAACTGGATAATTTACTTTTTAAGTGCAAAGTACGCGATTATTAATATGATAGAATTTGCAACAGAAAGGTAGACCAAAATGGACCAATTTGTTGGCCACTAAAATCATTAAACCCTGTGATTTTTTCTCGGCTGCTACCAAAATTAAATCACAGTCTTACTTGGGCTATTCGAGGGTAATAACCGTACGCCATTTAGAAAAGGAGAGACGTTTGTGTATAATAAGATGGCAAGTAAAAATAATATCCTAATTAAAAAATACCCTATAGATAGCTTGTTCTTATCATTAACTACCAAACTCATATTAAGTAAATCATACTTTTGTTCATATTCGAGAAACTTCACTATAAACTATGTTTCCCTGTTATCAAGTTAATCACAAAAACTTTGTAATAAAATAAATAAAATATGTATCGTCTCTTTTTTCATATAAATCTTATTAATTTTAACAATGAACTTTCGAACAATCTCGTTAAATTTTAATTAAATCTACTACATGATGCAAACAACATATTTAAGTAATTACTTCAAATTAAACAAGTTTGACTCAACGTCATCCCACTTATGGAGCACTAACATCTTGTTCTGAATTATCTCTAAATATACCAGGACATCTCTTGTGCGCTACGCATACGAAACATAGATCACTCTTGAGTGCAAATGGCGTCATCGCAAATTCTGAACGCATTTCACACATGCCATGTCAAGATGTTATTATTATGCAATTTACTGTATCCTCTCTAATGTGTGCTGCAATTGCTGCGTGTTAAGAGCATTACTTCATATTGTCATAAGTGATTAATGTCCATTCAATTTCCCAGGATAGATTTTGTCTCATGACAGTGTTACGTAGTACAAGATTTCTTTAATTCGCTAAAATAAATATGCCATTTACTTAATCCTTCCTTTTTTTCTACAATCTATTAGAAGACTACTATCTATGAGCGGGACGTAAGGTTAAAGTCCATATTTAACAGTTAACAGCATGACACTCATTAATGTATTAGTAGTAATCATATTGAACATATTACTAAAATTTTACAGCGCTAATAATACAGTATAGTAGTAATACCAATAAATATGCTTTTTTTCGCTTCCCCCACCCTGGTAAAGATTAACCCTTTTGCCAAGTCTGGAACATGTCGACGAGGATGTCATAATATCCGTCAACGTTGTCCAGGTGCAGAATTATACATTTTACGTCCCTTTTAAGACAATGCGGTAGTGCTACAATAACTACTATCTAGACATGCACAAACAATATTCAGCCGCTTGCCGAAATCGATCCGGTTACGTGACTACTGAGCTACAGAGACTGGTCTTAAGAAAAATAAAATTGGGAGATTTTCTTGTGATAATGTATATAATCAGAGAATTCTCGTAAGGAAGAGAAACAATCTTCAATCAGTAACTTCTTAACACGACGTTTGAAAACAAAAAGTATCGGTTTGGGTATACAATATTTGGAAGGCTTTAATATTATTAGCGACCATCAATATGGCTTTCGACAAGCAAAAATCAACGAGAGGTCTATTTATTTCGTTTAGACATCTTTAGAAGAACGCAAATGAAATTTTTTGAGAATCTCGAGCGGTTTCACTTTATATATCCAATGGATTCGACCGTATTTGGAATGATGGGTTATTAGCTAAGCTACGTTCTTGTGGTCTGTCAGGTGTTATTTATGGCTCTCGCGTTTTCCCAGAGATCAATCTTTACATTGACAGTTGATGGGCATTTTTCCAATACCTTCACTATCAACAGCGACTCCATTCTGTCTTCTACACTTTTCCTCTTAACCTCCCTCCCTCCCTAGCTTACAGACTGCCTCCTCCATACCCCCTCTTGCAATCAACAGACAATTATCTTTGGTAAAATACTTCACTAAGTCATTATATCGCCTACATATGAACTCATCTCTACACCTAAGAGACACACTCTCATCACTCCCTTTCCCTTCAAATTCATTCAAATTCAGAGTTAGAACTGTTTTTAGATCTCTTTCCCTTTCCCCTCCATCATATGACTATCCTCTAAATACAACTTTCCCACCTTGGACAATTCCTCTCCCTTTCATTGATTTTTCATTACCTGAATATTCCAAATCAAACAATAATTCTACTTATATCAAAACAAAATTTTATTCTTTGGTAGATCAAAAGTACAGAAACCACTTCATTTATTTCACCGACGGATCAAAGACGGAGAAAGGAGTGGGATCAGCATATTATTCCTCAAATTTCTCCAGAAAGTTTAAACTTCCATCCCATTCCTCAATTTATGCAGCTGAATTGTTAGCAATCAAAGAATGCTTAAGACACATAGTTCAAAATAGCAAGCAGGATAGATACCTAATTGCCTCCGATTCATACAGTTCTCTCCAAGCAATAAACTCAGGGAAAACTCAACAGGCATACATCAGACACATCATGGATCTCCTTTACATTTCCAAATTAAAAGACAGGAAGATATCATTCCTATGGATTCCGAGCCATGTAGGTATTCTGGGAAATAAAAGAGCTGATTGCCTAGCAAAATCGGCTATATCAGAAGGTACTAAAATAATTAGTGAAAATCACCAAAGTGAATTTCACAGATTCCTGAAATCAAAGCACAAAGAACTCTTCAAAATACAATGGAATTTATTGAAACAACCCAATAAACTTTGGGATATCAAACCCCTTGTATATCCTCCATTACAGTTAAATTGTCTCTCCAAAAGAGAAAATTGTATTTGGAGGAGATTATCTATAGGACATACGCAGTTCTCACATAGTCATTTACTCAAAAAAGAGCCCTCTCCTATGTGTCGAAAGTGTAACAGTCCCCTAACGGTAAAACATCTCTTTGAAGATCCAATACATCTTACAGATAGAATCAGATATAATATTCAAACGAATAGTCTCTCTCAATTATTATCTGTCGACCAAATTCCAAAAAGCATACATAAAATAATAAACTATCTTAGAGATTTTCAACTCCTAAACAAAATTTAATAAGTGAAGAGAAAAGTATTCACTAAACAATTTAAAGGTGCTACATGACCCTGGCAGTCGATGCTCCAAAATTCGCAAATCAATCAATCAATCAAAGCTCTTTATAATAACGATTTGCTGGGAAGGACGAGGAATCGACCCTACAACTTTATCAATGCATAGAATTTAAAGCTACAAAACTCCAGGTGGCAATTTGTTGTAAAAAAAAGTAATGGTGTATAGAATTTACTGCACCTTAATTTGGGTGCAAATATTATGTCTTGGCACAAAATTATTTCATGTATAGCAAGAGAGCTTCTCAAAAGCTAGGAAAATTATTAAACTGACGAGAAGGAAATATCAGATGAAATAAAGGAATTTTTCGCAAAACTCTATTTTTCGACTATACCAAATCCAAATCAGCAGCAAAAACATATTCTTAACGTTGGCTTGGAAAAAATTCCTGAGGTGAATTGGAAACTGCTTTAAAACAAATGTAGAATAAGAAAATTCCAGGTGAAGGTAAAATAAGGTCTGAAATATTGAAAATGGGAGGAAATGAACTTTGTGAAGCGATACGGATATTAAAAAATGTATTCAAAAATAAAGAATACCTATACATTGGCAAAACAGTGAGGCCATACTTTTATTCAAGTAAGGCGATCACGAAAACCTTGGAACCTATCGCCTCATCAGCTTACTATCGCATTTGTACAAGCTTCTTACTAAAATTGTCACAAACCGTCTAACAAATAAGTTCGATAACTACCAACCAGTCAAACAGGCGGACTTTCGCAAGGATTTTGGAACAACAGATCATATCCAGAACCTTTTAATAGAAAAGGCGAACGAAATAATATTTAGCTGCACCTAGCTTCCATCGATTATAAGAAGACTTTCGTGTCCCTGGGACAGTAGGCAACTATGTAGTCTTTAGCTCATGCCAGAATAGACTCAAAATATACCGAACTCCTAAAATTCATATATGAAAATGAGACATTAACGGTTAAATTCGAAGAAATTCGAAAAACATAGCCCATAAAGATTAAGAAAGACGTTAGGCAGGGTGACACAATTTCACGAAAATTGTATTTTGGCCTGGGAGGAAATATTTAAAACTCTTGAGTCAGAATGGAGTTAAAATCGATGGCATATATTTACATCATTTACGATTCTCAGATGATGTAGTACTGATTTGCGAAGATCTAGAAAAACTCAAAATCATGATAGAACAACTTAATCAAGCTTCACAGAAAGTTGAACCTGAGATGAACATCAAGAAAACTTCTAAGCCCCCAAAATACAAAAATTAAAATTGGCACAAAGGAGATCGAGAGACTGGAAAAGTATATATACTTGGGACATAAGATTAGATTGGATAAGAACAATCAAACAGCGGAAATACCAAGGCGAATTTGCCTCAGCTGGAATGCATTTCAAAAACTGGGATTCATTCTAAAAACAGACATATCCCCATGACCTTAAAAAGAAAAGTACGAGAGCTGCATACTTCCACTAAGTACGTATAAGCTGGAAGCCATGACCGTTAGAAAAAAATAGTCTTTGTGGACTTCAATGTATTCAACGTGCCAAATTTTAGGTTTTATTTACGAGAACAGCAGAGGATATCAGACGACCAACAAGAATTACAGATATCAGTGAAAGTGGCAAAATTAAAGTGGCAATGGACGGAGCATATAGCTAGAACGAATGATGGTAGATGGACAACAAAATTACTTAAATGGAGACTTTGGGAGAGCAGACGAAGTGTCGGAAGACCAATGAAAAGATGGACTGATAATATCAAGTTGATAGCAGCGTGTTGATGGCTCCATCTTGCACAAGATAGACACTATTGGAAGAAACTTGAAGAGGCCTGTCTCCTGCAGTGGAGAAGCAGTGGCTTATAAAAAAGAAAAACAAGACTGGAAATCTTTATATTCCACAAGAACGTTTAATTTTGTACAAACCTTTAATTCGACCCACGATGGGATACTGCTCCCACGATTGAGACTCTGGTCTAAACATAAAAAATGGTTGGCGACTTGAGTCGTTTCCATAAGAAGTTTCACGGACAGTGTTTGATTTGTAGCCCATTTAATTTCTCTCAGAGTGGTATATGTTAGGAACACACATTGCCTTGAAACATCTTATTATAAGGTTCAGCTTGTCCCTCCTCATAATCCTTTTCAAGGACTCTTTTATGTGAGGATATCATCCCTTTGGCTTGCCCACTGTGTCTTCCACCAAGTACAATACATGCAATATGCATATGTTCATTAAAAAAAAAGCTTTGTAAGAGTGTTAGTATGGGCAAGGAAAAGAACCTCATGCAGTTATTAATCTTTTAAGACTTATTTATATTTTATCTAGATATGGAGATTGTAGAATACATTTTCACAAGAATATGTACCATTAACATTCGCCTAAAAATACAAAAATTTATAACTTTCTATTCTTGAAAAATCCTGAAGTGAAATTTATTCTTCTGGAATATATTCTCTTCTTGCAGTATGTCGAGTCGTAATTGCATAACCTACTACATCGTAATGAAATAATTTTTTCTTACTTCTACTATTTGATGCTGATCTTCTTATTTCTCTCTCTTTATTTCCAGTCTCAATTCCCTCCAGGGAATGTGGTCATTTTGTCTCGTTGTGGGATGTTCTTCTCCACATTTTTCTATCCTGCGCTTGGTGGACCAGCGTGTTCACAAGATGGATAACTCGGTCCACCCAACGGGACGGAGAACGTCCTCGAAGTCTTCTACTTGGAACTTTTCCTTGAATGATGAATTTTTTTAAACATTCCTGATCTTTTCTCATGATATGGCCGAAAAATTTAATGATTTTTGTTTGGATGAAACGTTGAAATACGTTGCTGGACATTGAGCTCTGATATAATTGCGTCGTTGGTTCGTCGTGCGGGCATGAAATCCTAAGCATTCATCACCGACAGTACATTTCTGAGGTATCTAGTTTTTTATTTCCGACTTTCTTAATGTCCAGGACTCACCGCCATATGCGAGAATAGGAAAGACAAGACAATTTACCAGTCTGATTTTCACTTGTTTGGATATGTGGTTGTCTTGCCAGATTTTCTTGAGCTTTTGCACGGCAACTTTTGTAAGAACACACCTTCGACGGACCTCTCCCTCTACTAAGCCAGCATTACTAATTAGGAATCCCAAGTACACAAACTCACTAACAACTTCAAGGCGGTCAATTTTTTTGACATCTGGTCCGTTGTTATTTTGCCTATCAACAATCATAATTTAAGTTTTATTTATATTCAGTTCAAGTTCGAGTTCTACGCTTCTTTTTCTACCCTCTTAAGTATTAAGTATTAAATATATCTTCTTATAACGGGGTAGTAAATCGATCAACGTAAATATTCCTAAAAGTTAATTCTATCGGACTCCTGCAGATTACAGCTGGTATTAATTAAAGCCAGCTGAGCAAATTCATTAATCAAATATTTGAATGCTTTTCATCATTTCGCAACATGTTATTATTCGGATGAAAAGCAATATCACCTTAACATCAAGCCAATAAATACTGGAGCCTGACAAGTCCAAAAACCTTTCCATTCCGGACGGCTTGGACCGCAGTGTCGGCACGTGGAATAATCGGCCCGTATTTCTTTGAGAATGACAGAGGCCGCGTAAAACTCTTTAATTCGGAGCAATATGTGGAGAAAATTAAAAAATTTTCTCACCTGCATTAAAAAATGTTGTGGTTATAACCTAGATAACCGAGTTTAAGCAGTCTGTGACAATATTACACACCTTTGCCCGTCATTCCAGAAATTATCTTAGATAAACTAATTCCCGAAGAGGTGACGTAATTGGCCTCCAGGTAGCCTTATGGGTATATCTCATAACTTAAGTTTAAATTTATAATCCTAGGTCCCTGGAATATTTAAACGAAAATATTGGGAAGGAAGGGTAGTAATTACGGAAACGACGTGCCGAGTAGTAATCAATAATTTCACCGCTCGCTTAGCAGAGTACCGGAGACGTGATGGTTGGATGTATAACGCTGTTAAGAAATAATTTTCTAAGGAATGGAATGTGTTAATATAAAATCAGACTTATGTCTATTTATCGATTTGTTTGTTTTTACCGTAAATAATTTAAAATTATTGTGGTACACCTTGTACATACCTAACTTTGTAATTACGCGTTAATCGAATTTAATTGAACTTTTAGTGTTACTTTAGTCAGTATTTTCAGCTGACGTGTGTTTTCCTTAATATCCCAACTTCACCTCATTACATGCTGAAGCATGTACAAGGAATTTTACTAGATTGCCTGCATATTCCTTGGCATAAGATTGAGGAACTTAATTTCGGCCTTTCTTGGTATTTCCTGCATTAGATAGGTTTAGATTATACAGTGTTGGCGTAAGATATATTTATAAAAGACAAAGAAAGTGCAGTGACACTTAATTTGAAGGATATAGGAATATATTAGTTAAGTGTAAGACATGGTTGCTCTTAACTGAAATCTGGAGAAGTTGTTTTTCAATCGCCCCGCATCTTTCCATTTCTTGAAAATAATTTTCAGAATTATGAGACTCTTGAAGAATTAAATCACATTAAAATTTGTTATACAGTCCCTGGCCAAATTATTAGACGCACTGCAAGATTTCATGTAAAATATTAATTACCGAGTGATAATGTACCGTTTTATTATTTTACATTGATTTGTTTTTTATTTTTATATTATCCAATCAATTACCTATTTATGTGACATAAATAAAACAGCATTAATTTAGAAAAGCATAAGTTTATTAAGTTTTAAAGAAAAGTGAAATTAATGTTAGTAAAAGTCAATATTTAGTTGAGCCACCTTTAGCCGCTATCAAAGCTTTAATTCTGCGCGGCATGCTATCAATGCAAGATTGTACTGTCTCCTGCATTTGAGGATGATGATTCCACACATGAATAATCTTTTCTAGGAGCTGGGTTTTGTTGGTAATCACATCTTTAGCCACTTCTCTTTTCATCAGCTCCCACACATTTTCAATGGGGTTCATATCAGGGCTAGCCCTAGCCAATCCAACAGAGGGATATTTTTTTCTGCCAAAAAAGCTTTAACAGACCGAGCAGTGTGGCAGGGAGCTCCATCTTGCATGAAAGTGAATGGTTCCCCATTTGGAAACCATTCTCTGAGCTGCGGAATCAACCGATTTTGTAATACTTCTTTGTACTGATCTTGCCTCATTATTCCTTTGACGACGTACAGACGTCCAGTGCCCTTGCCGCTGATGACTGACCAAATCATCACTTTGGTGGGATGTTTAAAACCGTCGGGACGACACAATCAGGATGAAACTTTTCTCCATGACGACGACGCACATACTGAGCTTTATTCTGCAAAATTTCGAATGTGCTTTCGTCACTGAAGCAGACCTGTCAAAAATAGGAAAAATATATAAACTTCCATGTTTATTTGCTTTATTTTAACTGAAAATGATAATAATGTATCAATTATTGATTAAATTGCTGTATCTTACCGACCTCCAGAAGTCCACATCTTTGTCTTGCCATTGTTTGGCCCACTTCAGGCGCTTTGCTTTCATTGCAGTTGTTAACTTGGGCTTCCTGGCGGGGCGACAGGCCTTAAAATCTAATTCTTTCAATTTTCTTCGAACAGTGCGCTCAGAAGCATTTAGGCTAACATCCTGGAGTTGTGATTTTATTACCTTTGTGGTAGCAAATCTGTTTTCTACACAAATTTTCTTCAAACATCTCTCTGACCGTGGAGTGAAAATTGGTTTTCTACCGCATCTTTTCTTTCTTTTCGGGCTTAATTCCTTCCCTGACTCAATTTTCTTTTTTATGCGTCGTACACTAGCTTCAGAAACCTCCAATCTTCGTGATATTTCTCGGTTTGTAAATGTTTTTTCGCAATCACAAGGGCCTTCACTTCAGCTTTTTTTACGTGGTGAAAGATCGCCTTTTCTACCCATAATGAAAATAGTCCAATTACTTTTTTAAAACACTGCATACAAAATAAACTAATAACTGAGTAGAATAAAACTGTTAAACAAACAATCACAGTCCATAAAGCCACAGAAACACGTCCGTACCTGACTCGATTCCGATCGCGACTGATACAGGTTTGTACTTATTTACGTTCATGTATCAGTTTGTCAACACAGTGTTGCCATATGTTAAAAATAAATACAAATATGTAGTCTACAACAATTCTTTTAAATAAAAATCAATAATATTGTAGTTTAAATATACCATTATTGCATAAAAACTCTTAAGAAACATAAAATTACTAAAAAAAAAATACAGTGCGTCTAATAATTTGGCCAGGGACTGTAAATTGGTCAATATAATAACTTTTTTGTTTTCTTTCTGGCCTAAAAGACAAATTAAATAGTTTGCATAAGAGGAAGTTCATTTATTATCATTAGATGTCTTGCTCAATCTGCAGGACAAACTAGCGGATCTCTTTAAATTATAATCAAAGAGCATTTGAGATATTGTAGGATTTAATGTGACAGTACAGTTTTGGAACGTGGTTGCAAAAAAACAGACAGTGTAAATAATTCAGAATTGTAGAGATGCCAAAAAAAATTTTAAATTAATAAAATGTGAGAGATATTAAATACCGAATATTAATTCTTATGTTGATTGAATGTATTTTTTTCTAATATATGAATATTTTTGGTTATAAACTCCCCCTGACATTGTAATATATTTATGATATGATATATAATATGGCTTATTTTTTTTCTTAAGGAGAATTATTTTATTAATTATTATAGAACAATTGGGAAAATCATGGTGTTTAGGTTGTCATCGAGTTTTAAATATTCGAAAAGTAACGGCCGTTGTACACATGCAGCGCCATCTATTGATTGTTTCCGACGCCACTGAAGTTACTGTTTTGATTCAGTAGTCGTTTACCTGTAGGTGAATGCAGACAACAATGTCCGGGAAAATCGTTGCTCCGGCCAGCTGCGAAGTGCTTGCTGTGATTCGATTTTTTGTGCGTAAAAGGATCATCAGCTGCCCAAATTTATCGGGAGTTGTGCCTAATTTATGGACGTACAGTAATGAGTTAAGAAAAGGTTAGGCAATGGTGTCGAGTCTTCAAAAATAGCCGCACAAATGTGCATGATGAACAGCGGAGTGGCAGGCCTAGTATCCACTTGAAACAGTGGCTTAGTGGACAGCGGTTTAAAGACGATGAGGAACTCAAGATCGCCGTTGTCAACTGGTTCAATTCCCAGGAGGAGAATTTCTATGCAGAGGGAGTAAAGAAGCTGGTGCAGGGTTATGAAAAGTGTTTAGAAGTGAACGGCGATTATGTGGAAAAATGAAGTAGGTTTGTAGCACACTAAAACTGTCAATAAACATTTTTTCTAAGGAATATATATTTTTTTATGACCCTTATTTTTTGAATACGCCTCGCATATAATTTATTGCTTAACTTCTGAAATTGGTGTGCACTGCAAGGTTATTTTTAATAATATGGTACTACGGAGCACCGAGTCCTTTTTCAAAAGGTAAGACGAATTGCATAAAAAATAGGTAAAAATTAGTAAAAATTAAGAAAAATATACTCCTAAAAAATTGATTCAAGCTTTTTCATGAATCCAAAGCTGTATTAATATGTATTCGGACACGCTAAGCTAATATTCATCGGTTGGATTGAGCCATACAGTTCTGTTTTCTTTCTAACCTCAATAAATCAGACAGATATAGTGCTTCTCGAACGCAAAAACGAATTCAAATTAAAATTCAACCGATCCTTACCAAATTTGGTACACGGGGATTTTTTGGGTCGCTGATCACGAATCTGAGGTTGGATTTGCAAAATTCAAGATGGCAGATGTTTTCGCGCCATTTTGAACGCCGAGAAAATTCATCGGTCGATTTTTATTCTTCTACCTGCATCCAGGGCACCTCCACGTGGTGACGGTGGGCAACGGTGTTACTCCACTAGCCGGCAGAGTCCCTGGATAACGGCTTAGATGCCGTCATGGCAGGTAGAAGAAAGAGAATTACGATGCAGGGACTCGGAAACCCAGTATCGGCGGTTGGTCAGGGTGGGAAAGCGGGCCCGCAGCCGTCGTCATCCAGCGACCGTAGCTCTTCATGTGTGGGTGACTTGGCTCATGTAGAGTATAATGCTACAAGAAAACGGTCTCACGGTACAAGGACTTTTCATAAGTGCGATAAAAACAGTGATTCATTTTGTTATATTTGCTGTCAACACGTATTGAGTAAAAAATGGGGTCACCGATAACGGATAAGATTAAAACCTTATATAAGGATTGTTTTAACATTGAAATACAGCGCCAGGATACAGATTGGGTTCCCCACATCATTTGCAGTTCTTGCAAAATAATGTTGTACATCAATAAGAAGGCGATTAAATATTCCAGACCCGCAATATGGAATAGACTATACAGTGAAAATGATTCCTACTTTTGTATGAATGTTGTATCTAGGCATAACCGAAAAAATAAAAGCACTATTACTTATAACGATGTTTCGACAGTAACAAGACCAACTAAACTAATTCCGCCTCCTGAACCTCTTGATGCTGATGTTATGGAAACAAATGATTTCACCTTATCAGTTCATGCCGAAAACATTGAGACTGTCGAAAAAGATTCAAACACTGCTACTAAAGAATGTTCTAGTGACAACCTATCATATACTAGTGACACAGATAAAGAATTTCTACCATACAACCGTAAACCAGAACCAATACTCGTATTACAGTCAGAACTTAGTGATCTAGTCAGAGATTTAGGCTTATCCAAAGATGGTTCAGAGCATCTTGCTTCCTTTTTAAAGAAAAGACATTTACTTAAGCCAGAAGCTACGATTTCTTATTATAGAAACAGAGATGAAGAATTTCGAAAATATTTCACCATGGACGAGAAATGGTCACTTTCATATTATACCGATGTAAAAGGTCTAATGGATGAATTTCAAAATAACTCATACGATCCTGAAGAATGGAGACTGTTCATTGATTCTTCTAAGCGGAGCATTAAGGCAGTTTTGCTGCATAATACCAACGTTTACGCTCCCATTCCGATTGCTCATTCCACAGTTATGGAAGAGCAATATGAAAAAATGAAGCAGCTTTTGATAAAAATAAAATATGCTGATCATAACTGGAAAATTTGTGGAGGTCTGAAAATTGTAACAATATTGCTTGGCCAACAGTCAGGGTTTACACTTTATCCCTGTTATAAATGTCTGTGGAATAGCAGAGACAGGGAACGTCATTATAAGAAAAAAATTTGGCCAACAAGAGAATCGTTCACTGCTGGTGAAAATAATGTATTGTTTCCACCATTGGTAGATCCAGGAAAAGTTCTTATTCCCCCGCTTCACATTAAGCTTGGACTTATAAAGCAATTCACGAGAACATTAGATACAAACGGCCCATGTTTCAAATATTTGCATAAAAAATTTCCGAAATTTTCTGAAGCTAAAATTAAGGCAGGCGTATTTGACGGGCCAGAAATAAGAAAATTGTTTCAAGATTCATTATTTGTTACTAAAATGAATAAAGTTGAAAAAGCTGCTTAGCTTAGTTTTAAAGAAGTCGCAACAAACTTTTTGGGAAATAATGAAAGTCCTAAGTACAAAGAAATAGTCGAGAAAATGGTAAAAAATTTTCAAACATTAGGTTGCTTAATGAATCTAAAATTACATTTCCTGGACTCCCACATCGATGATTTCCCAGATAATCTTGGTGACTACAGTGAGGAGCAAGGGGAACGTTTTCACCAAGATCTGAAAATCATAGAAAATCGGTATCAAGGACGATGGGATGACCATATGCTAGCGGACTATTGCTGGTCGCTAAAAAGAGAAACAAGTTCTCAAAAGCGTTTGGGCAGAAAGCCTTTGAATAGGTCATTCGCGGAAAAAAGAACAAGATACAGCCAAAAAAAGGAAAGTTAGGCGCGGGTCTAACCTTCGCAATTCTAGGGCTTAAGGGTCTACTATTTGAGAGTATATGGTTTAAAAGTCCTGGTTTTGAGTTTATTGGGTCTCATTTTTAAAGTTACAGGGTTATTGAGGTCTATTTTTTGAGGTTACAGGGTGTGGGAGTCTAAGGTTTCAGGGTTTAGGGTTTAAGAGTATCAGGTTTGAGGATTCCCCAACTGTATACCAAATTGGGTAGGAATCGGTTGAATTTTAATTTGAATTCGTTTTTTTGCATTCGAGAAGCACTATATCTGTCTGATTTATTGAGGTTAGAAAGAAAACAGAACTGTATGGCTTAATCCAACCGATGAATATTAGCTTAGCGTGTCCGAATATATATTAATACATCTTTGAATTCATGAAAAAGCTTGAATCAATTTTTTAGGAGTATATTTTTCTTAATTTTTACTAATTTTTACCTATTTTTTGAGGTTAGAAAAAAATTGAGATGTGATGGCGATATTCTGACGTCAGATTCGTGATCAGCGGGCAAAAATACTACGGATCTGATATATCGCATCAAAAAGTATACCCCACTTTTTTTTTGTGGGGCTGTGTTATCAAAGATTAAATTATGGATGGATCAGAAATATTTTAGTAAATTTGTTAATTGAATATTTAAAACAACAAGAACAGACTATGTGACCGAAGCTAAGTGCATTTTTTTAAAATCACTTTCCGCCTGAATTGGAATTATCCTTTTCTATATTCGATGCATATTGGCGAAGATGTTGTAATATCCGTCAATGTTGTCCAAGTGCCGAAACATACATTTATATTTCACGGGACCTTATAGACAACGCGGTAGTACTTCCCAGGTGTTTTTGGATTTCTACAACAACTACAACTTATTTTATATGGTCAACTTAAACAAATTGTTAAATAAGTACATGACCTACCGGGATTGGAACCAAGTACCCTCGCTACCGTATGCCGAAACGATACCACAGATTTAGGACCGCCACATAATTCTTCATGTCTAACTGCGTCTATTAATTGCTTTTGTGGGTCAAATATACCAGCAAAGCACAGTGTAAAAAACTACGTACGTTGCAAACAAATTACAGATACATGGCTGAACTTTCTTACTGTATTTTCACATAATTAGTCACAAATGAAAATGTAATGATTCACATTCAATCCACGCAGTCACTCGGAAGTACATATGGTATACATAATTATTTAACACTCCCCTTAGGACCTTGCAAACGGACTGAAAAATGCTATTTAATTTTGTGCTCATGCATAGAAGGTGCCTTTTAAAAAATCGTAGTTGGCTTTGGAATCTGTTAGATTTGACAAGTGACAATTTTTTTGTTATCATATTTGGCTTCCTCACAAAAAACTAAGCTTAGTACTAAAAGAATTTTTTTGTTATGTAGAATAGGAAAATAATAAATTGTGTGAGACACTTAAAAAAAAGTCTTTCTGCGTAGTAATTGAAAATTCATTATCAAATTGTATTTATAAAATAAAAAAGTGATAAGAAGGAGCAGATGTGCAATATGAGAAATCGATGCTTTATATCGAGTTACAAATAAGAATTTTATTAATGTTAAATGAAAGTGGGGATTAACATTAAAATGACATATCTTGAAGATATTACATAAATCAAACCAAATGCTTCCCAAATCTCTTATTTTATGGTCATAAAATTCCCGTTTAAGATTAAATTTAACCACAGAGAGAAAACGTTGCATAAACATTGAGAATTAATATTTAGTATTTTCACATAATTAGTCACAAATGGAAATGTAATGATTCATATTCAGTCCATGCAGTCACTCGGAAGTATACATGATATACATAATTATTTAATACTCCCCTTAGGATTTTCATACTAATTCCAAATACACGTAGATTCTCTCTTAGCATCGCGAATTGGATTAACGAAAAGCTTCAATAGATAATGCATATCAAATATATTTTATACCCAAAAAGAAACAAACCATGTCACAGTGGCGTAAATTGCATCACTCAAGAGCAAAGAGTTACTTTACTAAAGATATTAGTGTTTACGCTAGAAAAACGGAAGGGTCGCTTCGTAGTAAAACCGGCCTGGGATAGGTACAGGTTTTGCCATTTATACTTATTAATCTTGATAGCTGGTTATATATAGTTAAATGTAACTTATTAAAATACAAATTTCGAAAATATTCAGCTCTTAATTACAAACATAATGTAATTTAGTTTCTTGGCTATTAAGGTATTTCTTACGAGAAGACAGAGAGAGCATTAAGTTAGAGAAAGACGTGAAATAATTTGGTTTTGAGGGTATAATGAATGTCGCAATGTAGCTACTCGCTTGTTTCCGGCTGCACGCAATCACGTGTTATTTATAATAACTTTGATACTTTTACATGATATACAATAAAAATTATGTATAATTAATTAAATTGATACTTTGGATTATTTATTAAAAATATATCAATTATTAAGTATTAATAACTGAATAAATGTGCGTGCGAGGCACGTGTCTGTTCTAGTATCTTTTAAAAGAAAGTCCGATCAGTACAATGCATATATGTGATTCAAAATCTGAAAGAACGCCCACGTCCGCCCACGTCTTATTCATGCTACGTTGCCACAGCGAAAATTAATTTCATAAAATACATCTAAAAGAAATAGTTATCTAATATTTTTGCAACAACTAGGAGATAAACTGCTTTCATATTTTAACAAACGAAAGCAAAGTAATTTTTGTATGTATATATTTTTTTGTGACTTTATACTTTTTTTTAATGCACATACGACAACAAAAATAGTAAAAAACGCATGCTTCTGATCGAAGAAAAAGTATGGATTTCTCTCTTTTACGTGTTAAATATCTGAAACTTTTACAATTAATTATGACACTACGACGTGGTAAACTATCTTTGTATTGAGGCAGTGAATGCACGATACTGAAATCTATTATTTCTCAAAATTTCAAGCAAAACTATTTTTAACAGTTATTTGTAAGAAATATCTTAATCAAAAGTCAAGTGAACGTGGGATTTTAGAAGTATGACGACACTATATATGTGAACTATTCGTTAGTAGTCGATTCAGTCAATCTATTTTCAAGTCGCATTAGATCTGTGATCGTATTTCAGTGTAAATATGAGGAAGCTTCATGTCTTTTAAACTGGCAATTTAATATCTATTTTTTTTTCTTTTTCTCTAATTTTCAATTTAGAGGTTGTCATGTATTAAAGCATTTTAATTATTTCTCTGTAATCAATTTTTAGAGTATAGTTGTGAAACATATTGCACATTTGTTATGACAATCTGTCTGAAACGCTATACCTTATAGTCCACTCTGAATCCGGTTATTATACTTGTAGCTTTTGGATTCTGTACATTGCGTTTGTATATTTTATACAGAGACATTTTTTGAGTATCTCACCTAATTCACTGTTTTTCTATCCTACATACCAAGAAAATTCTTCAATTATTAACTTAGTTCAGGTTTATAAGGAAGCTAAATGTTATAACACAAAATTTGTCACTTGTCAAATTTAACACTTTGCAAAGCCAACTAATTTTTTTTTTAAATGCACTCTTTACATATGAGTAGACCGTTAAATAGCGGTTTTCAGGGCGTCTACAAAAATATACTCCACTTATTTATTTTCAGTCGTTATCGCTATACGGGACATTCAACTACAACAATTTCTTTCACTGCTAAACTCATTTTTCTTTTAGGAAGCCAAGTATGATAACAAAAAATTTGCCACTTCTCAAATTTGACAGATGCAATTGCAAAGTCAACTAGATTTTTTAAAATGGCATTCTCGACATATGATTTGAAACATGACCAACTTTTTGCTATCATATTTGACTTCCCGACAAAACTAAGTTTGTATGTAAACGAATTCTTGTTGTGCCAAATAGGAAGATAGTAAAACTCGAGCAAGCCTTTTAATGCTTAATATTCCATTCAATAATTTTAATACTCTGTATACCGACAACAACCTAAATATCAAGAGTTAGTTATTTTTGCAAACGGACTGAAAAATGCTAATAAATTGTGTGATCATACATAGAAGGTGCCTTTAAAAAATCGTAGTTGGCTTTGGAATCTGTCAGATTTGACAAGTCAGAAATTTTTTGTTATCATATTTGACTTCCTCATAAAAAACTACTAAGCTTAGTACTAAAAGAATTTTCTTCTAATGTAGAATAGGAAAATAATAAATTGGGCGAGACACTTAAAAAAAAATGTCTCTCTGCTTAGTAACTGTAAATTAATTCTCAAATTGTATTTATAAAATAAAAAAGGGATAAGAAGGAGCAGATCTGCGATATGAAAAATCGATACTAAATTATAAGTATTGTAACAAGTTGCAAATAAGAATTTTAGTAATGTTAAATGAAAGCGGGGATTAATATTAAAATTACATATCTTAAAGATATTACATAAGTCAAGGCAAATGCTTCTCAAATCTCTTATTTTATGGTCATAAAATTCCCGTTTAAGATTAAATTTAACAACAGAGAGAAAACGTTGCATAAACATTAAGAATTAATATTTGGAATGTATAGACGGGATTTATAGAACATAGTAAACATCTACTTTAAAATAGCGTTCAAGAACCACTGAATTTATTTACGGTATGTGGATAATATTTTTTTTCTTTCTTTTTTTTCTCCTTCTTTTTCTGATATTACTGTCTCAAAAGTATTATTATCTATTAGTCTTTATTTTATTACTTTATTTAAGTTGCAGTAAATAATGCTCAATTGGTTAATATTACATTTATAGTTTATCGTTTTATTAATTTTATTGATGAAGTACATTTCTAGCAATAATCTACGAGTATTTTTATAATTTTTTTCTTGATATAAGGATTTTAGGTTGTTGTTAAGCAAAATTGTGGTTGGTGTTCAGATTTTTTCTTTAATCGGACGTCCATTTTATATTGTGGGACTCTTTGTTTTAACGATTGTGAGGTCTGTCCAATGTAACATCCTTGGTAATTGATACACTACATTACTTTTGTATGGTGTAGAGGTAACGTTGACTTTTGAGAATAAATAAAGTTGTTGTATTTAGCTATTTTAATGTTTTTGAAGTCTTTAAACAAAGCAGTAATCGAATTTGTTATGTCTTCAATAAATGGTAGTTTTTTGTACTTTGTTTGTGTTGTGTCTACTTCTTTTGTGGGTCCGTCAAAAGTATTTGAATTGAAAATTAATTTTTTGAGAATTTTTCATTATTCAGGAAACTTTTATACAGTTATTTTAGATTATCTTTTAGGGACGTATCATCACTAATATGAGTCATTCTATTCCTTAAAGTGATTACAGTGTTATATTTTTGATTTTTTGGGTGTTTAGAGTGATAATTTAGAAACCTTCCTGATGCTGTCGGTTTTTGGTACTAATCTAAAATGATAGTGCCGTCAGGAGATCTTATTAATTTTGTATCCAAAAACGGTACACTCCAATTATTTTCTGTTTCCATTGTAAATTTTAAGTCGTCATGAAATAAGTTGAATCGTTCCAAAATTATCTGGGTACATTCCCTTGGTACGGAGCATATTCTATCATCTACGTACTTATAAATAAACGGGAGATTAAATTAAATTAAAAATAAGAAATTAAAATAAATCTCTTGAATATGAAAAAAATTATTGACGAAATATAATTTTTTCTAAGATCACATGCCTATAACCTGACTCTGTACTAAAACCAATTAAAACTAATGGATCTCCCGTTAGACCTGATTACTTAGAACTTCTTGTTGTAAAATTTAAATTTATGCAGAAACTACTTTCCTAATTTTTTATTAATTTATAGGTTTTCGCAAAACATTTCACAACATATCTTTATACATTTGATGTAACGATATCGATGCAGAATTAATAATCTTTCTTAGATTTAAACATCACTTTAATTTATTTCCGACATATTTTGGAATTTATCCGAAAATAGTTTTTTGGGATAATATCCTGTTGTCACTGTCGCTTGAGTACTTCTCATGGAATCGTATTTCTCTTTTTCATCAGCAAATGAGGTTCAGGAAAAAGAAAAAATCACAGATTGCTGAAACAGATGAACACAGCGAGAGGTGTGACTCACACGCTTGGTTTTCGGATAAAAACTGTTTCAAGATTCCATTGAACCACGTTCCATCAACACTAAAGATCGTTTCAAAAAAAATTTTAGTCCTCATATGTAGTACACTTGGAAAGTGCTTAAACCACTCGGACAGTGGAATACCCGATAAACAGTTGCCACCGTATGCCATTTAAAGCATTTGATGCATCTTGATACCGAAATTTAACATAAAAATAATCACAACTCTTTATTTGAAAATCATTCTTCCTCACTGAGCAAAACACGCTATTGTTAGGCATCTACTGGAACAAATGTCATAAAATCGCTAATACAAAACTCATGAAAGTTGTCGCTTTGGACAACAAAAAAATACAACTGCTGGAGTTGGTATTTTTAAAAGTACGGTTTCTTTTTAGACATGCTATTTTCTTTCTTTATGTTTTTAACAACAAATCATAGTCCCCATAAATTGACAAAAGTCAAATTTTTGATTTTTCTTTTCGGTTAGGACAAATTCTAAACATGTCCGCACACGTTCAAAGGGCCTCGAACACCGCACTTTAGCTCATGCAATGTAGCTCACTACACCTTCCGTACTATAATTTTAGCTGATAAGTCCAAAAATACAAGTATTATGGAGTAGAATTCCCAAAATATAGGAGAAATTTAAACTAAATAAAAAAAAAAACGGCCAAGTGCGAGTCGGACTTGCACAATTAGTATTCCGTACAGTGATTGCTTTTAAAATAAAATAAAATCCTTATCTAGGCTAAGTTACTTAGGTCCCCGACATGTCTATGTCTTAAGATCAAATATGTATTTTCATGTTTTTTCTTAGTCAATAGTGTATACTAGTTAGAGCATCTTAGGTACCTAATGGCCAATAAATCAATCTAGCTCCATCTAGAATCTAGTAATAAAAGTGTAAAACAAATATTTACTACCTAAATATTTATTTAATTATAAACAAACAAAATAAAAAATTTTTTCTTGGTACAGGAGCGACGGGCAACTTGGTAACAGTAATGTACTAAAAAGTATATTAAAAAAACCTCCACTAAAAACCTCCACTAGACAGTCAAGGCACATATTTTTTTCTACCAGATAAATTATTAAACGTAATGTACTCGTTATAATTTCCGCTTAATCTACACTTGACTAGTCTAGAAGTTTTTCAAAATTTTTTGATCAATACTTTTCGAGATAGGGTGGGAGGACAGCGATTTTTGGCCATTTTTTGAAAATAATACAAAGAAAAGTGTGCGTAAGTATTATAGCATATATATTTCTGAACTCGTGTTTTCACAAGCTTTCATTTGACCCCCCATTCGAAATTTTTTCACTTCCGATTTCACCCCCCAAAATTAACCCTTTAAGTCAAAATTTAACTTTCAAAACTACACAGCTCTTATTGGGCCATTAATTCCTATATTTATGTCAAATTTCAACTTTATATGTCAGACAGTTTCGGAGAAAATTGAGTGTGATAGACAGACAGACGGACATTGAAATAGTACCGTACGGAACACTAAAAACCTATTAATCTACAATTTTAGGGTGTAGTACTTTAAATAAAAAATTTTACCAGGACTTTGAGAATGCCAACAAAGGAATATTGAAATTTTTGAGGAAGAAGAAAATTTTTGGTGAACTACATATTATCAAATTATTTTTGCAGCTTTATATTTTTGTACACTTGATATAGTACCTAGCAAACCGTTAGAAGCGACCAAGGAAGTATGTGAAGGTGCTTAATTTTGCAGTATTTTTAGATCAGGGAAATGGTATTTTAACAACACTATACTTAAAATATATTTCATATCCAGCAATTTTTGTTTGCTGTTGCGGCTTAACAAGTCTACTAATCAACTCAGCGCCTAAAGAATCTCAAATACCTTAGCCAAAATTCTCAGAACATTGGAAAAAATTTTAAGGGACCTTAATCAAAAACATCATATCTATAGTTGATACTCGTTTCAACTGATTCCTCACCTTGAAAGCATACGTCTATTTCATATGTTCGTTTTGGTCTGTTAATAAAATATGACAAATATAAAATTTTAGTTGCCATTTTGTTTTGCTTACGGGCCCCGAACGAAATTTTTTTTTTTTACCATTTCAGTTGGGAATAGAAATATGTGTGACGAAGTTGATTGCATTAACTAAACCTACAGTGTTTTTAAATGTAATTAAGGTACTAGTAACTACTAAACTCAACGAAAGTAACAAGAGATTACGAAAACTCTTCAAAGGTTCGCAAATAGGTAGGTAGCACTTGCAATGTTTGCTGTTTGCCTAATCTTTTTAAAATTTTGTGAACTTACCGGATATGTACGGAGATAAATATACAAGCGAACTAGAACAGTTATTATATGTAAGAAATATGCATAACGTAAAATATTATTTTTGAAATGTTTGAATAAATTATTTTCTTAAGTACACCTATAAACTGAAACATATAACATGTCTATGTAAAATAGCTTTCGTATGTGTTCTGTCAACAATCTTTATATTTAGTGGAAGAAAGTGTATCTGTGTATGTATAGTAACTCTTATTAAAATAAAGTATTCCACATTCAAATTTAAATTATTAGAAACTAGCCGTGCCCGCGGCTCCGCTCGCGTGTACTTGATTCACTATTATCGTCACTGCTTATTCCTTATGTTACCTAACGTAACATAGAACATATGTATTTTATAAAAAAACACGTAAATCAGATAAGTGGTTCTTGAGTGCTAAGCGCACTAACGGACAGACAGACAGAGAGACGCTGCATTTTATATATATTATAGAATTTTTTTGATAAATATTAAATTAAGACTTAAAAAAAAAACACGTAAATCGGATAAGTGGTTCTCGAATGATAAGCGCACTAACGGACAGACAGAGAACGCACAGCGGCAAACCTTTTTCCGACTTGATTCACTATTATCGTCACTGCTTATTTCTTATATTGCCTAACGTAATAAAATATATCCTATAACTTGGTCAGACAACATATGTATGAATCTAAAAAAAACACGTAAATCGTGAAAGTGCTTCTCGAATGCTAAGCGCACTAACGGACAGACAAACAGGGAGGCGTTGCATTTTATATATATTTTAGGTTATAGATTATTATGATTATTATATAATCTGAAAAGAGTGTATGTATAAATAAAAAAAAGACACGTAAACCGAATAATATTTTTTGCTGCATGATATTGCACGTAAATCGAATAAGTGGTTCTCGAGTGATAAGCGCACTAACGGATAGACAGACAGACAGAGAGACATTTTATATATATTATATATATATATATATATATATATATATATATATATATATATATATATATATATATATATATATATATATTATACAAGATTATAGATAAGCTGGCTAGAGAACAAATATATGAATTAATATAAGTGGTTGTCAAGTCATAAGCGCACTAACGGACAGACAGAGAGACGTATTATTTATATTTATATATATATATATATATATATATATATATATATATATATATATATATATATATATATATGTAGTAGTGGTTTTTCGGGTATCCCGTGTTAGCTTGAAGTCCCTTGATGGACGGTTTCGCTGACGTTTCGATGGAATCTCATCTATCTTTTTCAAAGCGTTGATCACTGGTCGGTGTCTTGGCGTTGAATGTTATTCAACCGTCCATCAAGGGACTTCAAGCTAACACAGGATACCCGAAAAACCACTACTACATTTCACACCTGTGAGAACATTCGTCAAAACATATATATATATATATATATATATATATATATATATATATATATATATATATATATATATATATATTGATTCACTATTATTGTATTAGTGAGAACTTGTGGATGACCTTCACGAAATTCATCGCTGATGGAAGCACCCCCACGACGAAATTCTGCAAACCAATTGTAAAGAGTCTTTTCTGATGATGATTCATTACCAAAAGTTAAACGAAGTGATTCGAGGCATTGTTATTGAGTTAGGTCTAAATCGTAAAAAATTGTCCAATGAAAACTTTCACGTAAAATTTTCATTTGTTATCAAAACTGTTTTTTTTTAAACGCTCACTGTAAACAAAAACTACTCGGCCAATTTCTGAGCTGCCACTGTTTTAATGATAACAAATATCAAATTTTACAACAATGACAATGTCACATCTCAATAGCGCCATCTAGTGGCCATTTGTAAGGTATTAAAAGAAGGGCCCTCGTAATTTAGAAAACCATCTGGAATCAAGAACTAATTGGGATTTACAAATAGGTCTTATCTGTTCTGGATTTAATAGTAATAAAAATATGTTAGCATAAATTAAATATTTAGGTTATAAAATTCCTTAAAAAGTGTAAACTTGATTTCAATAAGATAATTAAACTTGTAAACTCCTATCGCCTAATATCACAGCCAACTTAGCATTAAATTCAACTTTTTGACATGGTGGTTAGTTATTTCTTTAACTAACAAGTGTTAAAAAAAGAATTATTTAAATTTCTTCATCTGTCACACAATAATGAATCCTGTTCGTTTTAGATAATCACTTGTTTTGTCCAATTTGTCAGACTGCCCTAAATTCAACCGGCATAGAAATCTTGTCTGCAGTTTTCCAATGCCGTAGTTCATGAATCCTATTTATTATAATTATTTTCCATTACAAACAGACCATCAGTCGAATACTTCCTGTTAAGTATTTGTAAAGAAGGGAGATTACCAACCTATTTTCTCTGTTCGAAAAAATAGGAAATCAGTTTTTCCATTAAAATTTTCCAAATAACACTAATAACACTTTGAAGTATGTGACATGGCTCCATTTTGCAAAAATAAGTTTCTTTGCTTACAATCATTAAAATTTCATAAAGCGAATTGTCAGTTTTCATGCGACCTCTATAATCCCCAAAGGAGTATATGCAAATTATTCCTCGGACCGATATCACAGCACAAGCCGTGACTTTAGGAAAATATAAAGCTTTTGATCCTTATGTCTTTGAGTTGTTGGACTTCAATAATGGCAATGCTTTTTATTGCCAAAGCCGTTAAGGTGGAAAAGTAATCCGAAATAAGTAATTGGTAAATGTCAAACAACTTTCAAGAATTTGATTAACGAAGGTGAGCCACTAGCCAGTATCAGTTGACTTTAATTTTTGCACCAGTTATACTTTGTAACAAAAGTTTCAAGGATCAGGATACCGCTCTATGGCAGGAAGTATCAATTATTTTAAAATTTATAAATAGTTAATAAAAAATATATAACTTTTTTCACATATTTTTTTGTTTACTACGGGGGCTACCTTTTAAGTTTTTACAAAAACAATGAAAGAGAAATCGTGTTATTATTTCTCAAAATATTCGTTTTAAGATTTATACACTTTTGCATGTGTTCGAAGTAATTCTCGAAAAATTTTTCAGCTCTGAAGTTGGTACCTCAAAAACATGGTTTTGGAAGGATTCAACAGCGTTTTGAGCTGATCAAAATCGCTGTCCGCGCATTTTTTTGCGTAAATACCGAGTTGCGGTCCGCCTAATGGCCTTTAGAAGGTTGTAAATATTTTGACCAGTCCTTCAACCGAGTTGCGATAATCGGCAAATCGACAGGTAAGTAGGGTTAAATTATCAAATATTATTAATTCTTGAATATTACATTAAATTAGGGTTAACCTAAATCAGATAAAAGTATAAAACGTAAGGGCATTTTTGAAAGTTACTAGTTTACGTTTAAACTTTTTCAAGTCAACATGGTCTTATTACAGAGGATGTTGAGCGAGAAAGGTAAAACTTTAATCCGATTGGAAAATTACAAATTTCGACAATATCACCATTTAAAATCGACAGAAGAGACGTGCTGGGTCTGCATAAACAAGAACTGCACTGCTAAAGCTTATACCATTGGGCCAGACGACATATTTTCACGACTTACTGGCAATCATCAACATCAACACGATAATGAACAAGTACTAAATCGCCAAAAAATTAACAACGCAATGAAGAAGAGAGCCAACAAGGAATATTACAACGAAAGACCAAGAAAGATGATTCGGCGGGAGGTGGCTGCAGATCCGAATCCACCACATGTTCGGGCTAACTTTTCGCCCTGCCGATCACGTGAGAGATGTTTTCGTCCAATTATTAGAAAATCAGCCAGTCCACCCACATTGTTTGCTGACTACATAGTTGAAAACTACATCGATGATAGTGTTCCTTTCCCTACAACCCTTTGGGCAGCGTTTGAAGAACTAATAACGGGATTGAAGCTTTTCATAAAAAAATTGCAAAGGATTCGCCTTATCCGAATTTTCATGAATTTTTAGAGGTCATCAAGGATGAATAATAACAAATGGACACGCCGTATAGTTGAATGTAGGTCTAGAGTACACAAAAGATGCAGAGGTAAACCGCAGACAAGATGGACGAACGAAATAAAAGATTAGCAGGACACGATTGGATGCAAAAACCAACCAACAAAGCTCATTGGAGACAACTTGGGGGGGCTTATAACCGACTATGGATGGAATAAGCTAATGATGATGATTATACATATACATATATATATATATATATATATATATATATATATATATATATATATATATATATATATATATATATATATATATATAAATAAAATAAAAAAAAAAAATAATTTAACATGGATCCTAGAATTTAGTGTTCATATATTTTTATGGATTTTAGTATCATTTCAAAGGTTTCCAGACTGAAACATACGCAAGAATCAACGCTGTACAAACCAGTACATAAAGAAATTGATGCTGTAACGTTTGTCAGATGCATGTCTTACAAATATAATAATTACTGAAATATGTCTTTTGCTTTAATTTCACACATAACTTGCACACTAGCTCTATATCTGCCTGTGACAGACCGCAACTCGGCCGTCAATTTTGGGTTCGAAAAAGGTCTGTACCCCAACTCGGAACTTTTTATTGTCTTTCACCGACCCTTACCGCAACTCGGTACCAACCTTTTTTTGACATTCAGGAACAAAAAGAAGTCACTAGGCGATAAATCAAGTGAACACGGGAAAAGAGACATTAATTCGATATTTTTGTCCATCAAATAATCAATTGTTTGACGTGCTGTGTGAGAGCTGACATTGTCATGATGAAGCATTATGCGACGTTTTCGGTTGTTTTTTCCTGATTTCATCGATGACTTCTCGCAAACTTGTTGTATACCTTTCAGCATTAACTATTCTTCGATCTAAGCAATGGTTGCAACATGTCCAGTATAACCAAAGAAACAAGCGATCATTTCCTTGGAAGTGCTTCGCGAACGAACCACTTTTGTTGAATTCGGTTCATGTTGGTACACCCAGACAGTTGACTGTTGCTTAGTTTCCTGCTCGTACGAATATATCCAAGTTACGGCTGCTGTTACGATGTTGTATACAGATCTTGCATATCCTCGGTGGAATTTTTTGAACATTTCCTTACATCAACTGATACGAATCTGTTTTTGAATTTCGGTCAAATTATTCGGAATCCATCGGGAAAATACCTTTTCACAGCTAAATATGCGTGCAAAATCGAAATGCAGTGCAATCTTCGATATGCCTAAGTATCTCACAGTAAATCACATGCTGATCCTCTTCAATCATGTTGTGCACAGCTTTGATGTTGTTTGAAACAACAACCGATTTTGATCGACCTTTACGAAATTCATCATTGACGGAAGCACGACCATGACAAAATTCTGTAAACCAATTGTAAACAGTCTTTTCTGATTGTGATTCATTACCAAAAGTTGAACGAAGCGATTCGAGACATTGTTGTTGAGTTAGGCCTTTACTAAAACGGTAAAAACTCATCTAATGAAAATCTTCACATGAAATTTCCATTTGTTCACAAAACTGTAAACAAAATACTCTGCCAATTTCTGAGTTGCCACTATTTTAACAATAACAAATGTCGAATATTACACTAGTAATGTCACATTTCAATAGCGCCATCTAGTGATCGTTTGTCAAAACCTAAAAGGCGGCCCTCGTAGTAAAAAAAAGTAAAGTTAACATGTAATATTTCGTACATCAAAAGCTCATTATCTAAAAAATAAACGAATCGCTATTAATCTGCTATCAAACCTAGCAAATTTATTGCATGAATCCAAATCCCCGCATGCATTATATTTGTATTTCGTACAAAATCCGCTCCAAGAACGTGTTTCATCAGCAATTTATTTTCCAACTTATTAGCAAAATTTCGATAACCCTCATTCATACACAGGCAATATATTTGAGCCAGCTACACAAAGTCAAAACTAGAACATATGGAAATCTGGATAAATAAATATTCATGAGTATATGAACAAAGTTTGTATTCCCTCCATAATTGTCATTCGTGCGAAACTTTATACTTTAGCCTTATTTATACAATGTTAGCCTTATTGAAGCGGTATACATGTGTGCATTTTTAAAATGTGTATCTACTATACAGAATGTTGTCTAATTTTTCTCCAAATTATCATCATCAACCTGATTATAGATCTCGCTAAATAATTAATTTTAGCAAATATTTTTTATGCAAAAATTGAATAATGAAAGAGAGACAACCTTTCGAAATTATAACAATTTTAAAACCTGACCTAGGTGTCTCAAGAGCTCCACAATACTTGACCCCTTTTTAGGAGTCTGATATATTATAGGAGGTGAATACAAAATACACACACAGGTGGTGCTTGGAGGAGAAAGAAATAGCAACTTTTTAATCACGTCTTAAGCATATTAAGGGGATACAACCTGAAGGCTGCTGATATTTTCATAGAATATTAGCTTTTCGTCAGTAAATATATATAAAATGCAACGTCTCTCTGTCTATCTTATCCGATTTACATGCTTTTTTTTAAACATACAAATGTTCTCTAGCCAGGTTATAGGCTATATTTTATTACGTTAGGTAACATAAGCAATAAGCAGTGACGATAATAGTGAATCAAGTCGGAAAGAAGTTTGCCGCTAGCGCGTTCTCTTGCAATACACTGCCTAAACCATTAAATATGGAACAATATCATGTAGCAAAGAATATCTATATCTATGATATATATAAAATGCAACGTCTTTCTGTTTGTCTGTCTGTCCATTAATGCGCTATCACTCGAGAAGCACTTATCTGATTTACGTGTTTTTTTTTTTTAATTCATACATTTACTCTGTGGCCAGGTTATCTATAATCTTTTATATCTATAATATATAGAAAATGCAACGTCTCTCTGTTTGTTTGTCTGTCAGTCTGTCTGTCTGTTCGTTAGTGCGCCTATCACTGGAGAACCACTTATCCGATTTATGTTCTTTTTTTTTTAAACATACATATGTTCTCTGGCCAGGTTATAGGCTATATTTTATTAAGTTAGGTAACATAAGGAATAAGCAGTGACTATAATAGTGAATCAAGTCGGAAAAAAGTTTGTCGCTAGCGCGTTCTCTTGCAATACTAACTACAGCCTAAACCATTAAATATGGAACAATATCATGTAGCAAAGAATATCTGTATATATAATATATATAAAATGCAACGTCTCTGTCTGTCAGTTATTGCGCTTATCACGCAAGAATCACTTATCCGATTTACGTGTTTTTTTTTTTAATTCATACATATGTTCTTTGGCCAGGTTTTATAATAACAATAATGATCTATATAATATATATACAACGCAACGTCTCTCTGTCTGTCTGTCTGTCCCTTAGTGTGCTTATCATTCGAGAACCACTTATCCGATGTACGTGTTTTTTTTTTAAATTCTTAACTTAACATTTATCAACAAAAAAATCTATAATATATAAAATGCAACGTCTCTCTGTCCGATTTACGTATTTTTTTTTATAAAATACAGATGTTCTCTGGCCAGGTTATAGGATATATTTTATTACGTTAGGCAACATAAGAAATAAGCAGTGACAATAACAGTGAATCAAGTCAACGCGAGCGAAGCCGCGAGCACGGCTAGACAGTAATAAAATAAGGCAAGTGCAAAACGGGCCCTTGAGGGGCCTGTCATTATGCCGTATCATTCAGACACTATCGATAGAACAGAATGAAAAGGACTTAAGTGATTCGGTCACCTGTTAAAGGTATTGGATTCAACATGATCAAAAAAGATCTTGAAATAGAATTCATCGGATTATTCGAATTTGAATTGAAATATCTCTTATTTTTCTCTTCGGCGTTAGAAAAACATACCATAATTTTTTACGACACTTCCTCAGCGCCTAAAAAATATCAAATTAATAATAAAAATTCCTTCTTCTTTCAAATTGCTCTCGGGTGATCGTTTGGGTCAAAATCGATATCCGAAAGGATCAGCTTTATGGGTCAAACTCTTAAAATATTTTTCATGTATCTCGTATCGGCTATTTTATATATTATGGTTTTCTTTTTTCATTTTATAAAAAAAAAATGAATGGGTTGGATCGGAATCTTTTCTAGACTGACGTTTGGAAATGAAATATGAGATTTCATATGAATAAGAAAGTTTTGTATCAAATAGTCCCCGCGTGTCTTAGGACGTAGGTCTAAAAAATATTGATGAAATAATAAGGACTCCATACTGTCTCCTACTGTCTTTCCCACTTACATTAACGATCTGCGGGAAAGAACTAGGAATCCAATCTATAACTTTACAGATAACAGTACGATTATTTCTTCATTCACTTTAAATGCTCGAACATCGGCTAATCATGCAAATATCCGCAGACAGCAAGAAATCGGTCAACTTAACCAGGACCTGGAAAAAATTCTATCTTGGGATAATAATTAAGTGGAATTTATCGCGACAAAATCCCAGGTGGCAGTTTTTCCTAAAAAAGTTCCTCTAGCATCGTCGTTCAATTTGCTGCGTGTTAATTTGGGAGCTCATATGTCTTGGCATGAACATGTTGCGTGCACAGTCAAGAGAGCTTCTGAAAAGCTAAGAATATTATTTTAAACTAGAAAACTTTACACCCCACAACTATTAATTCTATGCAGAGTTCAGACTTGTCTACCCATAGAATATTACTTCCATGTTTGGGGCTTGGACATTGCATTTGTTGGATTCTATTTAAAAGAGAGCTATTCGTCTGACTGGAGACAAAAAACGCCCCAGCAGTGTTGATTCCTTGGTACATCGAAGAACGGTTGACGACTTGACTCTATTCTACAAGTATTTTCATGGAAAGTATTTTATAGATGTAGCTCGCCTAATTCCTCCAAAAGCAGTGCATTCTCGGGATACACGTCGCGCTAATACTTTACATCCGTATAAGGTTCAGCTTGACATTCCTCATACAAGCCTTTTTTAAATACTCTTTTATATGAAGAACCTCAACCCTTTGGAAGAATTTGCCCAGGATTATGTTTCCCACTACAATTTACAGCTACTAAGTTGGGAATGTGGAATCTTTGGCACAATGATACTACTCAGTATATATCACCACTAAACCAAACACTTTATTTTTGCACTCGACGCGCGTTTCGCTAACCATGTTAGCTTCATCAGGAGCGATGATTGACTGAAGCTAAACTACCAAATCTACCCTATTTATACTTAGCCTAACCCTTGAATTACTCAAGCGGAACTAATGACATAGGCAAGGCTATCAGTTCCGGTCAAGTAACCAGTAGAGGGGACTATAAGGAATAGGCCCTCTGTCTTTGTTTAAACTACTTTTACATTTTATGATTTCCATACTTTCGTATGCGTTCAACAATCTCCTATCAGATACATTTTTTTATTAATCTTAGATTATCTAATGTTACAGTATGATCAGCTTCAAGAGCATGTTCGGCAATGCTAGACTTTTCTGTTCTGTTGTATTTTAAGTGTGCTAAATGTTCTTTAAATCGTGTTCTAATTGACCTTTTAGTTTGCCCAACATACTTTTTGTCACAATCATTACAACTAATTTCATAAATTCCACTTTTCTCACAATTAGGAATCTTATCTTTGGGATTTCCTAAGATATTCCTCAGATTGTCTGATGACTTATAGACTAAGGTGAGGCCTACCTTATTAAATACCTTATTGAGTCCCTTGCTATATTTCGGATTATATGGTATGGAGACATACTTGGTGTTATTTTCTTCGCGTGTAAAAAAGGTGGAATTCTGAATATTAGACCTAAACTTATGCCTATTTATTAGCTTATTTACTAAGTCATCGTCATAACCATTAACTCTAGTTATATTTCTAATACGATTCCTTTCTTTATTAAAGTTGAATAGAGTAAACTTTAATAAAGAAAGGAATCGTATTAGAAATATAACTAGAGTTAATGGTTTTATGACGATGACTTAGTAAATAAGCTAATAAATAGGCATAAGTTTAGGTCTAATATTCAGAATTCCACCTTTTTTACACGCGAAGAAAATAACACCAAGTATGTCTCCATACCATATAATCCGAAATATAGCAAGGGACTCAATAAGGTATTTAATAAGGTAGGCCTCACCTTAGTCTATAAGTCATCAGACAATCTGAGGAATATCTTAGGAAATCCCAAAGATAAGATTCCTAATTGTGAGAAAAGTGGAATTTATGAAATTAGTTGTAATGATTGTGACAAAAAGTATGTTGGGCAAACTAAAAGGTCAATTAGAACACGATTTAAAGAACATTTAGCACACTTAAAATACAACAGAACAGAAAAGTCTAGCATTGCCGAACATGCTCTTGAAGCTGATCATACTGTAACATTAGATAATCTAAGATTAATAAAAAATGTATCTGATAGGAGATTGTTGAACGCATACGAAAGTATGGAAATCATAAAATGTAAAAGTAGTTTAAACAAAGACAGAGGGCCTATTCCTTATAGTCCCCTCTACTGGTTACTTGACCGGAACTGATAGCCTTGCCTATGTCATTAGTTCCGCTTGAGTAATTCAAGGGTTAGGCTAAGTATAAATAGGGTAGATTTGGTAGTTTAGCTTTAGTCAATCATCGCTCCTGATGAAGCTAACATGGTTAGCGAAACGCGCGTCGAGTGCAAAAATAAAGTGTTTAGTTTAGTGGTGATATATACTGAGTAGTAATTTACAGCTAGTCAAGACCAACGTGAATCGCTTTGTCCATATAGTTCCAGTCGGTTGTAGTAAGTAGTTGAAGCGCAACATGTATAAGTACAGACGTACAAGGTGAAAAGTGGATGGATGGATGTTATGGGGATTGGGTGCATCGACTACTAAGGCCATTTAGTACCCAGTGATGGAAAGGTTATGGATGAAATTGTTGTTCTTGTTTATATTAAGTGGTGATATTCATACTCTTTTAAGTATTCCTCGATTTGATTTATATGAGATTGAATTTAATCAGGACTTAAGATTTGCTTCATGTACAAGAAGTAAGTGATGCTTTCCTCTGGAATGAGTAGAGTGTGAGGATTCAAATATATGTTTTACTGTAAGAGTAGACTGGCAAATCGAACAGATGGGAGCTTTTTAGTAGGTAAGAGTGAGTTAGAAATATATGACCTATAGCTAGTCGTCTCCAGATTGTGTTTTGTCTTCTTGAAGAAGATTGAGAGTGGAAAGGGGGATAGACCATAGGTTTTAGATTCCAGAGTTTGTTGGATGATTCCTCCAAATCCCACTGTAGTTGAAAAAGGTCCCTATATATGAGTTTGATGTGATTGAAGTAATCATTTGGATGGTTATCTTCTCTTATTAGTGTGCCTTGATGCACTGCCTTTTTTGCATATAGATCTGCTTTGTCGTTGCCCACTATCCCAGTGTGTGAGGGAATCCAGAGAAAGATTACAGAGATGTTGCGGTGATTGGCTATATATAAGAGATCAGTGATTTGATTTAAGTAAGCAAATTTAGAATTCCCATTCTTTAGGGATTCCAAAGCACTCATTGAGTCAGAGACAATTAAGTATTTTTTGGATTTCCCTGCATTTATTGCATATCGTAAACTTTCTTTGATTGCGAATAGCTCCGCGGAAAAAATCGAGAATTGAAATGGAAATTTCAATAATTTAATTGTGTGATTGTGAACAAAAGCAGCGCCCGTCCCTTGCTGGGATTTAGAACCATCAGTGAAGATGATTGAATAATCTGGGTTGTACTTGTTTATTCTTTCTAGAGACTGTGCATGTAGAATTGGCTTTACTGTGAGAGGTTTGTTCGTTTTGTTAAGAGTTAGATCGACTACAGGTTTTGGAGAGCGCCAGGGAGGAAAAGTAGTGAAAGAAGGGTATTTGAAGGATGGTGGGTAAGGTTGTAAGTGGAGAGGATGAGTTTGATTCTGAATGGTATGGAGAGAGGGGGGAAAAAGATTTATGTTTCTATTGTGAATGTTGGAGAAATCAAGAGAAAGTCTATTAGAGGATCTATGTAAAGAAGATAAGTAATATTTCACCAACGATAGTTGTCTAGTTAGTTGTAAGGGCGGAATGGACGAAATACATTGAAGACTGGGAATAGGAGAGGTTCTGAAGGCACCGGTGGCGAGTCTGATGGCTTGATTCTGAATTGGGTTGAGTTTTTTCTTAGTATTTGAACTAGCCGAATCATAAATAAAAGCACCATAGCTCAATTTAGACAGGATGAGAGATTTGTAGATATGTATAAGAGATGTAAAATCAGAACTCCACTTGGAACTAGAAAGAGATCTCAGAATATTCAGATCCTGGGAAGTACGTGTTTTAAGTAATTTTATGTGGGAAGTCCAGTTCAATTTGTTGTCAAAGGTAAGTCCCAATATGTTGTCGGAATCAACAATTGGAATTGGAGAGCCATTTTATTGATAAGAGATTTATTTTGGAACAGGATCTGGATTTACAAAAGTGATTTTGTGAGGATTTGGTTGGAGAAAAGAAGTAACCATTTTTGATAGTCCCTCTTTCAAGAGCCGAGAGTGTACTGTTTAGAACAGGTGAAAAATGAAAAAACAAGAATAGGCTACTTGTGCGACAATATGGAGGACCCGCCATTTTTGTCCGCAGTTGGGCACTGTGAAGATATCACTTTCTTAAATAACTACTATTAAAAAAAAATAACCAGTCAAGTGCAAGTTGAACTTGCGCAATTAGTGTTCCGTGCGTTGATTGCTTCTGAAATAATTTTTTTTTACGAAGGTATAAAATTATCAGTGACTTCACAAAACACACCTTAAATGAGTTTTCAACAAAGTTTGTTTCCAATCTTTACTGAAATCTGATGACCTTGAATTTTTTTTATTTTTTTTTTTATATATATACCAGATAAATTATTTAAGGTAATGCACTCGTGATAATTTTCGTTCAATCTACACTCCGTGGAGAATGTTCCAAAAATTTTTTGATAAGTACTTTTCGAGGGGGCGACAGCAATTTTTCGCGACTTTTTACAAATAATACAAAGAAAAGTGCGCGCAAGTATTACATTTATATATATATTTTTTACTCGTGTTTCACAAGCTTTCATTTGACACTACACTCGATGACCTAGTAAAATTTTTTTTTTCACTTCCGATTTCACCCCCCAAAACTAACCCCTTGAATCAAAACTACATGACTGTGATGAGACCATCAATTCCTATGTAATTACCAAATTTCAACTTTCTATGTCAAATAGTTTCGGAGAAAATCGGGTGCGACAGATAGACAGACAGACACCAAAGTGGTCTTATAAGTGTTCCGTACGGAACACTAAAAAGATGTAAAGCTCCTTCGCTGGTAAATAGACGGGCTACACTACGAAATAACAGAGATGATCGAATCCATACGGAGTTGTTGTGAAAGTAAAAGTATCGGACAATTTAATCAAACCCAAGCTAACAAAAAAAAATAGAAAAGAAAAGAAAAGCAAAAACCGATCTACAGTAACCAGCTGTATAAGTGGGGACAAAAAAACAGCGGCCGCCCAAGATGAAACCTGACAACAGAACAGATGTGAGCCCTCACCATTAAACAATAAGCACCTACACTTCTAATGACGATCGGGAAAAACCCACACAACATGCTGTGGCAACGAGAACCTAAAATTTCCCGAATTCTACTACTAAGAAGCAAAAAAGTCACTAGGAAATTACAGCAGAATTTTTGATGTTAACAAAATGGGGAAACTCTTCTTCAGTTCAAGGAATGCGATCCCATTTTGAAACAAAAGTTTAATTGCAAAATCGGCTCCGACAGCTTTGTTCGGAATTTAATAAGCTTCAATTTAAAAAAAAAAATCGTCCAAATCGAACCAAAATTGAAGGCTCTAGACAATTTTGAAACACGATTTTTCATTTTTCCCCACTGTGCGCCGGTTATTAGTATTCGGTGGGTCAACACACAACTTTCTAAAATTAAGTTGTATTTAGCATCATTTCCTTCAATATTTCCAAGGTAATGCGAATGTGCGATAAATAAAATTTCATTTGAAATTAGCACTACACACACTGTAATGCCATTGTGTCAAAGATTGCAAAATCTCAACGTAATCTGAACACTAACTGTTGTCAGTGTTGTTTGCAATAAAAGATTATTATTTCAATTCAGTCAGGAAAAAAAACAGGCCCTACCATAATAGCAATAAGAATAACGAACTTCAAATAAAGTCTCTTATAAGTTCCTAAATAAAGGAAATCGTTATCCTTAATAAAGGATTCTCTTATTTTGTTTCAATTCTGCAAAAGCTCCAGATGGTGGGCGCATGCTTCAAATAACGGTGACAGCTGAGTTCTTTCTTCCCTTTACTACTGCGCAAGCCCCAAGCGGTAGGCGCATGCTTCATATAAAGATAAAGACAATGGGCTGATAAAATAATCGTACTTCAGTATTTCACTCGACACGTGGGCTACTAACTATATTAGCATCATTAGGAGCAATTAGTTAGTCGATAGTCAGTCATCACTCGTGATGATGCTCACATGGTTAGAGAAACGCGTGTCAGGTACAAAAATAAAGTGTTTGTTATAGTGGTGATAACTATTCAGTAAAGCCATTGTGCCAAAGAATGTAAAATCCCAACATAATCTGAACACTAAATAATTGTTGTCACTGTTATTTGCAATAAAAGATTATAATTTCAATTTTACTGTATTTTTTTAGTGGTTTGTACACCTAAGATTACAAATAATGGTGCCACCAAAACGAATACTGCCCAAGTTCCAAACGGTGGGCGCATGCTTCAAATAACGATAACAGCTGAGTCTTTATATTTAATTTCTTCCCTTTACTATTGTGCATGCTTCAAATAAAGATCGATAGTGGTCTGCAAGGCTGTAAATTGCAAAATCTTTCTAATGTCGAGAAAGATGTATTGTATGTTATACCATGGGATATCTCTTGTTACTCAACCTATCATAGCAATGTAATTTATATTTTATATAATCGGAGTTTTTTAAACGGTAACCAGACGCTACACAGCAACGCTCTAGTTAGTGCCAGCAAAGAACTGAATTTTACATTTTTTTCCCTTTCCAAGCAACAATTTATGTTGAATATACTTTTTGAGAATTTGAAACTGACTTCAAAACCGGTGAAACTTTTTAAAACGGAATAATGTTAAATTAAAGATTTAAGAGTATTGGGTTGCCAGCAAAATTTTATAAATTTTTAAAATTCAAATTAAAAAGCTCGGAATATTATTTGATGCTAGAAAATATATAACATCAGTACTGTTAAATTTATAAAATTAATTGTAGTTATTGTTAAACTTCCAGCTTAGGTTAAAAAACTGTAAAATTTTTAATATTAGATAAATTCCTATTTCATTTTATTTTTTCAATACATACCTTTAACAGTAATAAAAAGTAGATACCCAAACTCCTTTGTTACACAAAGGTTTGAAAGCAAATAAAACCCAAATTGATTAAATAGCCCCACACACTGTCACAATTAATTACCGTTTTACCCGTAACTGTCTTGCCTAATTGAACCCGGTTAAACAGAAAATGTGTCGAAAATTCTAATAAGTACAAAAGGAATAATTTTTTTTTTCTTTTATTTACCAACTTATAAGTTCCATTATTTTTTTATTGACATAGTATACGTGCTTCAGGAAAATTCCTAAATTGCCGCAAGAGCAGTTTATGTGCGGAAATGGTGATTCATAATAGCTTAAAGTCGCTGCAGATAGTAATCGGTGAAAACAAAGTTTCAGGCAGTTCATTCCAAAGATATGGAATTCTCCATATTCAAGAGTTCTTGAAAATGAAATTGATAAGCTGAACTTCATGAGAAATGTAAGATCATCACGGATAATGCCTTCTAATGACGTTGCACCAGGCCACATTAGAAATAGAAACCTCGAATTTTCAAAAATCATTTTTTTTTACGAATTCTTATTCTCTATACTTCTAAGAATTATTCAAAAATTTTTAAGAAAATTCCATTCCATTACAAAGTTATAGCATTAAATGTGACCTGACGTCGGAGTGGGACTGCTATCTGTTTTCAGACACTGTCTGCTATATTATTCAGTCATTTTTTAATATTTTTAACTTTTACCTTTCCTATAAAATGTGAAGAGATTTTTTAAATTTTTCTAATATTCAATTTTTTATAAATAATTAACATAAATTATTTGGTCGAAAATTGCATACTCGTCTGAAACACCGTAAATTTTTTATTTTGTAAAGTTATCCTACAGACAAGGAGGCACCATAGTTTCCATCAGTGGTAATAATGAAACATATTTTAAAAAAAAAAAAAATTCTTATAATTTAAAATAGAATAAAAATATATAATCGTCATGCTTTTGTATTATTCACTAAATAACCTTTAAAATATTTTTTTTTAATACACATACTTTTTGCAAGTCTCAGGTGTATGCAATCCCTTAAATGGGAGTATCTCGTTTATTCTTCAGCCATGGCTACATATTGTGTATATAAATAGTAATAAGATATGTTTTTGACATTTTAGATTCCTTTTTTAGACGAAGGACCTTAAAATCTACTAATCTAAGACCATAAAGTTCTTTTTGATGCCAAATTGCACGTATATGTAAAATGATGGGATCTTTTATTCGACAAAATATGCGCCTAACATAAAATTTAGGACATTTAAATACGTGTGTGTTTAGTCGCTTTAATTTTACAATCACTGTCTGGAATCTGATATACAATACGTACAAATAGCATCTAGAAAATAACATATTCTCAAAATACTTGTAGTTTAAAAATAAATCTTCAATATGATAGTTGCGGTGTCATTGTAAAATTATTTTCTTGAACATCGACAGTCACTTGTTGACTTTACTTAATAAAATTATTAAAACAAAAGTTGCGTCCCCTGATCTTTTAGCCCTAGTAACATTCAATATTTTCCAGATAAATTTTTGGATTAAAAATTTATTTCCATTTCTAGAATTTTTAGGAGTACAAACTCTCGGGATCTGTGGTCAAAGTATAGCTTTTATGTCTTCCTCTCACGAAGCTTTTTAAAGAAGATTGTTTATTAATATGTAATTTAAGACACTGTTATTCTATCTAATTTAAGTTTCAGCTTTAATAAGATCGTGTAATTAGTAAAGTAAAAAGTTAGTGAATTTTTAGTGGGAATTATACTGAATGTAAGGCAAACAGTAAACAAATAAATAAAAGCTTTTATATAGGCTACATTTTGAGTAGTCACTTGCTTTAGTGTGTACTACAACACATTAAAAAAATGCACTAACTTTGGTAGCTTTTTATATATTTTTGTTAATAACTTAGCTAAGTACACTCCTTAGAAAACAAATTAAAATGTTCTTTATTCAAAAATATTTATCACAATTCTAAACACAAGACAAATTTTGTTTAAGGTATACATTTTTAAGCTCCAAGGGATTACATACACCTGGACGCTGAAAAAAGTATGTATATTTAAAAAAAAATATTTTAAAGGTTATTAAATGAATAATACAAAAGAATGACGAACGACGAATTTTTTTTAAATATGTTATAAATGTTAACATTATTTTTTATCGGGTTAAATGAACCACTGATGAAAACTATGGCGCCTCCCTGTCTGCAAGATAACTTCACAAAAAATAATCCAATGTGTAAAAATAAAAAATAATCTTGTAAAATATGTAGTAATTAAAATTGTCGAAGAGTTTTCTTCAAAAATAAAAAAAATTACGATGTTTCAAACTTTAGTATGCAATTTTGGACCAAAAAATTTATGCTTAATTTTATTTACAAAAAATTGTCTATTAGAAAAATTAAAAAAAAAACCTCTCGACGGTTTGTAGAAAAAAAAATAATTATTAAGTTTAAAAGAAAAAAAGTTAAAAAATATTAAAAATTGACTGAGTAATATTGCAGACAGTGCGTCGAGACAGGTAGCGGTCCCAATCCGACGCCAGTCACATTTAATGCTATAACTTTGTAATGGAATAGAATTTTTTTCAATTTTTTTTTTTTTAACAATTTTTGAAATTTTGAGGTTATTTTTATCATGCTGACCTCTTTTTTTACATACGATTAATATTATCATGCGGCACATATGATTTTTAAAAAAAAAATTAATTTTTGCGAAATGAGCAAAGTTAGGAGCCTAGAACAAGCCCTTATGTCAGGGTCAAAATTGCAATATGCCATTAGTAAAATAATTTTTAACCTATTTGTATTGTTAAAGTAAATATTACGTTTTTGATCTTAAATTAAAACACATCACCCATAGACATAGAGGATGAACTGAGCATTAACCTGACAAAATTGACCACTCTCTATAAAGAGACAAAGCGACTGTATAGCCAATACCTGTCTCTTTTCTGTAGGCCTGTAATAAACAAGGCGCAGTACCCCAAGACGGAATTCAAAGCGAGAAAAGTCCCCACCCGATTTTTAGTTCAAATAGAACACTTAGAAATATTATTTTCAAGAGCGCCGTAGCTTAGCGGCATTCTAGAAAGAGACAGCTACTGTCAGCTTATTTGCTTTGTCTCTCTCACACTTTTGCGTCCATATTTACTTCACAGATGGATATGGAACACTCAGTCCATCCTCTATGTCTATGTACATCACCCATCTAACGTGAAAATTAGTTGACAACACTGTAGATTTGACTAACCGTGAATAATTTTACTCGAAGCGATTTCATGAATGACACAGGTACATAATGTCTTTGTATTTTTAAATACTTCGTTTTCCCTATGAATACATAAATATTTACTCACGATATAATCAATTAACAGCTATTTATATGTCATTTTTACCAACCCGGGTTTTAAGTATTGGTTGGTTTTTAAAGGTAACTTCAATTTCGATGGATTAGTAGCCATTAAAAAAAATTAAGATGAAGCTCTCAGAAAAGAGCCTATTTACGAAATTCTTTTTTCAGTCCTGAAAAATTATATTGAACACAGTCCTGAGTAAATGGAGATTTTTTTACTTTATATTTTGTTTATTATTTCTTTTCTTTACCGGCAAAAACAAAACTACCTACAACAACAAAAAGCGTCATCAATCACCCAGACACGCGTGTAGGGTGAAGAGTGGACACGACATCAGCAAATATACGTAAACTCTGAAGTTCAGATTCTGAACTTTATATTATAACAAAAGCTTCCATTCGGCTTTCAATATGCCATTAACAAAGGATGGTGTCCCTTTTATTCCCTTTTTGTCCCTTTGCTTTTTACAACTCCTTTGTCGTAAAGCAAACAATACGATACGGAAGTGTCGGAGAACATGCTAGAATTTAAATTGATATGGAATATTTGATAACTGACGTAATATAAATATTTCTAAAATCTTTAATAAATACATTAATTTTTAAAGATGTCCTGCTCTAAGTAGTATATTATTCAATTGTATCATCAGACCTTTTTTTTAGTTTTAGTATGAGTTCGGAATCAAAAGCGATGTTGTCTTTTCAGATGATATCACGGAAAACATGGGTTTTTTTGTGGAATGCTTTTGATCTTAGTATAGTTAACATATTTGTGATGTAAACGACACGAAAAAAAGGTTTTCACAAGAAAGTTTAAAATCTAAATCTAGAAATAGGACCATGGAAATATAGTATGAAACGTCTCCAGAAGTGAAAGAAAACTGCACCAAAATTGGATTATTCGTTCTCGAGTTATACCCGGATATACAAACAGACGTTGAGTTTTATATATAGAGAAAAAGATTCATTCCGATATTTTTTAAGGAAACAGAACAAGTGTTGAGAGTCTTTACAAAAGTTTTTTACATTATTAAAATGCCAATTTATGTTTTATTTTTACTTTCATATACGATGTACACTCCACTCACGTACGCCGAATAGAAAATGTAGAGATACAGTTTAGGACATAGACATAAGTGTACAGTGTTAACGTAAAAAGTTGTATATGTTGTTACTAAAAGTAATAACGACGTATTAGCCACATATAAATACATATTTGAATAATCTACAAACTATGGGGTTATAACTAATGTCCAACCGAAGCTTCGGCTTTGGCGCCGGCCTTCGGCCAAAAAAAGCACCTTCGGCCACACATTCGGCTTCTGCCAAAAACCAGCTGAAGGTTTGGCCGAAGCCGAAGTTTTGCACCCAACAGTCGAAAAGACGAAAACTAACGAACTGTTACGAATGACTCTAAAGATATCTTTAAAAACTATGTGTTGTTGATTGACCAAAGCTTTAAATTAAATGATTAATAATTTCATATGAGACTAATTTAGACTGCCAAATCTTTTATTTTATGTTAGATATGATAAATGACAGTATTACTATATATAAGCTAACGTAAGACAAAAATAATGTGTTTATTTGTTGTTTAATTGACCAAAGCTATAACTCTAAATACTTAATTAATAATTTACTCTGTGAGACAGATTCTAATCTAAAACTGTTATTGTTAAATTTTCTTATTTATTTTTTTTATTGTTGCTAAATAATTTCATTTACTTTAGCTAAACTGCATTGTTCAAAACCTGGTTTGTTACTATGGTACTGTTATATTTCATTTCAGTAAATAAATATGAATAAAACTGAGTTTATCATTTCTGAAGAGGTATAATTTAGTTATAAGTACCTATATATTTACAATTATTATCAACACCACATAAAATACATAAAACAAAATAACAGTATAGAATTTCTATTGTTATGTATACCTTTTAGCCACTGTTCTAAGATTTCTAAGTATGATTAAACATTAAGCTTCAGCTTCGGCCAAAGGTTATACCAGGAGCCGGCCGATCAGCTTCCGCCCCTGCCAAAAACCGACCTTCGGTCGGGCACTAGTTAATACACGAAAAAATTACCTGCTTTATTGCCTTGTTGGGCAGCTTTTTTAATTCCTTTCGTCAGTTCTACAAAACTTTATTTATTACTTACTAAGGAAAGTATTGAACTGGTGAGAAAATAAACCTAGATCTATCTGTATATCTGTCTATCTGCCTATTGGCACGATAATATCATACTTGAAGTGATAGATTTAGTTCTTGAGCGATATTACTTCAGCGAAAGAGAATGGCCGGGGTGAGACGCGATAATTTTATATATCTTTAAGAGTACTAGGTTGGTTGCAGGCGGGGTATGTGATGTGTTTATTTGTGCACACCAGCTTCTTGGCTTATTTTGCTCCCTCTCTTGGTTACTTGAGCGTCGTCCTTTTCAGAAGGGTTATTAGCTTCCTTCTAAGCCCTTCATATGGTAATTTCTAGCCACGATGTAGATCTCTGAACAGTTTGTCTCTGTTCCGAATTAAAGCTGCACACATAGTCTGCATGTTGTGAAACAATTGTAGATACCGATTTTCTCTAAATATTTCCTCAAATGACAATAGCCGGTGATGATTCCCACGACTAGTTTGCCCGGGCCTTTGCTAAACAAAGGACGTCGGTTGTTAGTTTTTTTGAGGGACCGCCAATTACGTCTCTCTCATGTCTTTGGCCAGATATCACGAGCTAACGATCTAGATGTTGCTGATATGACTATTTATTGACTGTCATTTTAACCACCTGTTTTGATATATCAAAAACTTTTGTGAATCCCGGTATGGTTTTGTAGTTCCAAATCTTGCTAATTTGTCCAGTAGATAGTCATAGCAGGATATTATTGAGTTTTTAGTTACTATAATGAACACACTTTATGCGAAATTACCTATAGTCAAGTGTGTAAGGGTTAAAAAGATGATACAGGTTTAGAAGGTGTTGATTCGGATCTATTATATTATAGCTCTATTTCAGGATGCTTGGGTTCAAGGAATTTCCAATTCCAATACAAATAGTGTCCAGAGAGAAACATCAGTTTTTAATTATAAATACCTCCATCACATGGACAGTGACATCATACGGCCTATATTTTATTTATTTTTACTTTATTGGAAAATTTAATACAGTAATGTTTCTATTCATAATGGTCGGTTCAGGTTAGGTCACTTAAGTTGTACCATAGATGGTAATAAGTGGGAGATAACGTTAAAGTATTTTAAAAGTAATTCTTGGAAAAAGTTTTTCTTTAGTGTAAAAAAGTCAAATTTAATACTTATTTTAGAACTGAGCATTCGCTAAGGCAGTAATGGGTAAATCACTTTGCCGTTATTTTTATTTTTTGGTATAACCATAAGATTTTAGTACCTTCTTTCGTAATTATGTTTATAAATTTAGCACCCCCTTTAATTTGATATAGAATAATAACTGATGTAACATGATACATATTTGCGGGTCAAATAATCACTGAATTGTCTAAATACAGTATACTTATTTTCTTCTTCGTTTTCCTAATGGTTCAAAAGACCGAATTCTATGACTGAACTTAAAGTTTTAATTAATAATTTTAAAAAGTTTGTTTTAACTTGTGTACAAGCTAGACTAACTTGCAAACTAATTGAAAGTACAGAAAAAGCAAGGTGTCCGATCGATATATTGACAATTATATCCTATTGATGATGGAATTTGATTTAATCAAACACAAATGTTATAAAAATGTCTCTGTCTCGTCAAAATTTATTTACTGTAAAATCGTCATTCAAAATTTGCCATACAGCTTACGGAATGCGTTTGAAATTAATAAGAATGAAGAAATTTAAATGAATAGGAAACTCATTTTTACCGATAAAATGACAACACATAAAAATATTTCCTTTTTATGTATTAATTATTATTTTAAACAGTGGACAGTGTAATGAAATTATTAACGGAATGAATTTTAATTAGGTATTTTATGCATTTGTTACACGAAAGAATGTTTAAGCAGTCACTAAAAAAGAATTTAATGACATGAGCCCTGATGTTACCTTTAAAAGGTAAGTGTGGAAGTGGATTTCTGGGATGAAAATATGACCATTTAACCCAACTTACCTTAGTCCAAAAATTTGTAATTTTTGAGATACAGGTTGTCAAAGTTATGCTTTTATTTTAATTCTTCTTAAGTAGCTTTCTTAATAATTGTACTACTTGTACAAGATGTGGTGTAACAGGTTTTCTGAGATGAAAAATCGAAATCAGCTCATGGTTTTGTTGTAAATTGTAGGGCTTATTGAACGGTGTGTAGTTTAAAATTGTCATAACTTTTTTATATCACTCTGTATGCTATTTTTAATTCAATATTCGTATTCTCCGCCTTCTCCTGTCTAAAAAAAGCTCTGATAAATGTTGCTCCGAGCAACAGTGTCTGAGATAGTGGGATGTTTGTTTCCATTTTTTAATTCTATTGTCAAAATCGCAAATGCGTTCCTTCACACTTCATTCAGGCTTAGGACAGGTCCAAAAGAATAGTCTTAGACCAACGGGCTAATAAAAGTAAGAATGTAAAAACGAATTGGTTAAGGGCATAAGAAATTACCCACAAATTGATATAAATGGAATACTGGGACATTCTGTATGTATGTATGTATATATATATATATATATATATATATATATATATATATATATATATATATATATATATATATATATATATATATATATATATATATATATATATATATATATATATATATATATATATATATATATATATATATATATATATACATACTATATACCAATTGGCTAAGGGCATAAGAAATTACCCACAAATTGATATAAATGGAATACTGGGACATTCTGTATGTATGTATGTATATATATATATTTATATATATATATATATATATATATATATATATATACATATATATATATATATATATATATATATATATATATATATATATATATATATATATATATTTAATACTACTTTCAACGTAAAAATTAATGAACCGTTAAAATCCAGGTAGAAAGAGGAATCCAAAAGGGCAATATGATCTCGCCAAAACTCTTCACTTTGGCTATGAAAGATCTTTTAGGGCACTGTCGTGGAAAGGTAAGGGCATAAATATTAATGGAACGTACTTAAATCATCTACTTTTTGCAGACGACATAGTTTTAATCTCCTCTGACATCAAGGAAGTAGAACAGATGCTAACAGAACCAAACTTAGCGTCACGGAAGGTTGGTATTAGGATGAATTTTAATAAGACAAAGATAATGAGCAAGGACAATTCTCAGATCAAGATAGATGTTAACAACATAGAAAACGTAAACCAATACTCATACCTAGGACATAATATTACAATCTGAAAAGAAAACCAAACATTAGAAATTTCCCGTAGAATTGGACTATCTTCGGGAGATAGACTCCTGCATTTTGCCTGTGGCTACTTACGGACTCGAAACTATGGCTTTGACAAAAAAAAAAATGCAAATAGGTTGATAATAATGCAAAGCCATGGAGAGATCAATGTTGGGAATTTCTCTTAGGGATATTATGGAACAAATTGCAAAATTAAAGTGGATATGTTGCAAGGGATGATGGTAATCAATGGACATTAAAAATAAACTTTTGGCGGCCTAGGCAAAGAACACGAGGACGAGGAAGACCGCCAACGAGATGGGTAGACAACGAACGCAGTTAGGTAGAAAATATTGGGGTCAGAGGGCTCAGAATAGCGACCAATGTAGGAGCTTGAGAAAGGCCCATGACCAAGAGTGGACGAGAAGTGGCTGATGAATGATCAATCGTAAACTACGTTGAGTGCTAGAAAAATATTTCTTCAAAGTTTAACATTTTTTAGGAGAAATAGATACAATGCATTTTGGCACAATGGTCTTACTTATCAAGAGTTTTTGTATCCCCGTTGGTTTATTATTTTATGTATTTTTTAATCAAAGATCACGTTAGTGAAAATTTGGCAACATTGTTTCAACAAGTAGCACGAAAGGGGTGGAAAATGGAATTTTACACAATTTTAAAAATGTCCGAAAATATGATGTAGTAGTCTATATCGCTTGAAATGAAGAATTTACTTTTATCAACAGCATAAGCATCCGATGAAAAACTCATTTTTGACATAAACATCGCGTCGAATTTTCGAGATAGATAGGTTCATATTGGGAGAAAAAGAATTTTGATTAGATTTTTCATTCAGATACATACAGCTCTAAAATCATTATTATTACTGTTATTTAAAAAATTTTACAATTTTTATAATATGATTTTTCACTTTTTACCCTCTTCAAGAATTATTCTGTTATATTCTCTATATTTCTCTTAAAATATATCTTATGATACACTTCCTACAATAATTTAAATTTCTTCAAGGCCTCCATTACTTCCGGAGCGGCGATGTTTCTCCATTCGTGTCGAAATCGAATCGTTTTCTTAACGACAAAGGGAGTTGTAAAAAGTAAAAGGGACGAGTGCAAAGGGATACAAAAAAGGGGATAAAACATCATCTTTTTGTAATGGCCCATTGAGGCCTTTTCTGAAAAATGCAAAATTTAGAATATGAAGTTAACGTTTTTGCTTATTCCAGCATTCTTAGTGAATACCAATTCATTTATCTAATCTTGAGTTCTTTGTATTTAATTTTTTATTAAACTGTGTTGGTCGTAAATTAATTTAATTTATACAGAATATAGATAATCACTTGTAGACTTTTTTTTTTAACAAACTGACGGTTTTTGCTAAATTTAAAAAATTAAACATACTTAATTACAAGCATTGTTATACAAAGAGCCTGCATGCATTGTTCACAAATTCAATTCCACAGCTTGGAATATATCATAATTTACGTCAGTTGTAAATACCTCTGAAATCTATTAAGGAAACGCGTATGGAAAACTATCGGATATTACGCAGAGGCTGCGTAAGCCACTGCGGAGTATAAGTTGAAGCAATTCGCGCTCACAATTTACAAGAAAAATAGGTAAAAGCGAGACGAGATCGTTTTAACTATTATCATATTACTTTGGATAGTTAGTGTATGTCATATCGTTTAGTGAATAATTGTTTTTCACGCAATGAACTTCAATTATAGGTTATTTTTAGTGTTCCATACGCAACACTTATGGATCACTTCTGTGTGCGTCTGTCTGTCTGTCCCACCCCATTTTCTGCGAAACTATTTGTCACAGAAAGTTGAAATTTGTCACTTATATAGGAATTGATGGCTCAGTCAGTACCGTGTAGTTTTGAAAGTTAAATTTTAACTTAAGGGGTTAACTTGTAAGGGGAAGTGAAAAAAAAATTCCTAAGGTCAAATGAAAACTTGTGAAAATACGAGTTCGAAAATATATATGATGTAATACTCGCTCAAACTTTTCTTCATATTACTTTTTAAAAAATGTAACCCACTATATGGAAAAGTACTGAACAAAAATTTTAAAATAATTCTGGAATATTTTCCATAAAGTATGGATTGAGAGAAAATTATCGCGAAAGCATTACGTTTGATAATTTATCTGGCATAAAAAAACTATTTACTGTGATAATAAGTAACGTGAAAATTTTTTAATCTACTTTTCAGTACACACGCTGGTGCCCAACGGATAGGTACCGAAATAAAATCATTTTATTTTATTTGTTTATATATTTAGGTAGTAAATATTGGTTTTAGGGGCGGATCTATTTTTGAAAAAGGTTTTATTAAATTTTTCTACAAACGACTGTTACTCTCCTTTAAAATACTCTCCATTGGAGCTAATACAGTTATTCCATTTTTTATTCCATTGTTCATAGCATTTCTGAAATTCGTCTGATCCAATGTCCTTCAGAGCCTCCGTCGTTTTTTGTTTCATCTCTTCTGTGTAGGCAAAACGTCCTCCTTTCAGGTCCCTTTACACCCTGGAAAACAAGAAGAAGTCGCATGGAGCCAAATCCAGCGAATAGGGTGGGTGGGGCTAAGGAGTCATGCCATTTTTGTCAAAAACTGGCGTTTGACTGCCACAAATCAGGGCGTTTCCTTCGCACACTGTTGCGCAACCTTTTTAACACTTTAAGTTAGAATGTCTGGTTCACTGTCTGACCTAGTGGAACAAACTCCGAGCGTTCTTCCCGATCCATCTTAAAAAACGACGAGTGCACAAAACAACTTTTACGAAAAAAATTTCAGGAGCCTCTTACAACCTTCTATACCCATGCCGCTTAACAGACTGACTTGGAAGGAGTATAACTACATCACTCTAGCGGGCGAACCGTGTACTACAAGTACCAATCCAACTACAACACATTTTCCGTTACTTTTGGGTCCCCCATCGTACATTTGACTAGCGGCAGAACCTTGATAGAAAACGTGTTTTTGCAATTTTCTTAATGATACAGAAGTTCATGTTGTAGAAAGTTTTTTTAGCCATCACAAACAAATTTGTGCCCGAATCCGAAATCTTCATTTTTGAAATCCGTCCGTAATAAATTTTTTTTATTTTATCACGGTACAGAACCTTCACTTGACTAGTTTTATAAGTCAGTATGTCGTCTACAACACAACTTAATGCAACCCTAGGATTTACAAATCATATCCCCCAAACATTAGATTCACAATAGAAACAGAAATTAATTTCTTGGACCTAACAATAAAAAAGATTGACAGTAAGCATGACTCCTCCATATACCACGAAGCGACCCATACGGACACTGCGATACATAACAGTTCATTACATCTATACAAATAAAAACTAGCGGCATACAATTATACACAGGCTAGTTATCATACCATGACAGAAGACAACTGAATCTTAAACGTATATATATATATATATATATATATATATATATATATATATATATATATATATATATATATATATATATAAAGGTTTGCGTGAGTATTACATCATATATATTTTTGAATTCGTTCATTTGACACCTCACTCCATGACCCTGCAAAAAAATTTTTTTCACTTCCAATTTTACCAAAACTAACCCCTTAAGTCAAAATTTCACTTTCAAAGCTATACGGCTCTAATGGAGCCATCAATTCCCATCTTTATGTCAAATTTCAACTTTCTAAGTCAAATAGTTTCGAAAAAAATCGGGTGAGATAGACAGACATACGCCGAAGTGAACACTCGAAGGTATCTTCTTTAAACTGAAAAAGGTGAAATATTTCGATTTTTTATAACAAGATATATAAAAAATTTGACTTTAAGCATAACAACATTATGTAATAAATAATAATTCCACAGCATTTATTAATCAGAGTATCAAAAAAATGTTTAAATATAATTTATAGGGTCGTATACGGCGCAAATGCTGACATTGACAATAAAATGTTTGAAGTGTTAGCTAGAAGAAATTATGCCATTTTATTTTTTTTAAAATAGAAAGCCCTGTATATTATTTTATTTTTGAGTCCTACTAAAAATCCTAGACATTATTTATTTAACATACCATATGTCTAAATTAAACTGTTTTGGATTTAGTGATATTTGAAATTAAAATCAAATTTAAAAAAAAAATTAAGCTGGCTTGTGTCAGACGTTTACTGTCAGGTACCGACTCAAAGCGTCAAAAAATGATTTTTTATTGACGAAAACGTTTATTGCTGCATTTTGTGAAACTGCAATGTGAGCGTAATATCATAATGGTACATGTTAATGATGGTTGGTTACGGAGACCGTAGGAGCACACAACAAGAGATGTGTGATCTTTTTTAAAGCAGAATATCTGAATCGAGAATCTATTATCCAATCCGTAGTTAGCAAAACATTAAAACGATTTAAACAATCAGGTCATGTTAAGGATCGTCCTAAATCTGGATTTCCAAAAGTTTAAATAAGTGATGATAAAAAGTTAGATCTTTTATTGGAAATTACAGAAAATCCCCATCCAGTCACTCGTTAGCTTTGCCTAGACCATAACATAAATAAAGGCACCTTAAGTATACTGAATAAAGATATAGTCTATATAAAACATGCCTTTGATTGACACCAGACAGAATTTATGGATCCAATCCCTTTACCTATATCGCTCAAAATCTACGGATTCCATTACTATTTTAAGTAATATATGTCTACGTAATTAATATTTCATTTCATTGCAGAGTTATAGTGTCAACAGATAAATAGACTTACAGGCCGACCGTAATTGGAGACTATCTTTTCCACAATTTAGAGAGTGATATTTGCTCGAAAACAATACTTCCCTTTGCAGCAAATATAAAAATTAATCTTTTAAAATTGACAAAATCCATTTAAAGATTAAAATTTCTAAATGACCTCGAATTATGTTATAAATTATAAATATTAATACATTTTATAAAGTATTTCCTAAACTTTATCTCAAACAGTTCTAGTTTTACAAACTTTCCTGGGTTATACTCAGATTCTATAAAATTAGATTTTCAGAATTCTCGGACATAAAACACTCGCTAATTTGATGCATATATTATTCAAAAGCTCTGGCAATGTAGAAATTCCTTTTCAAAATGAACATGAGAAAATTCAGAATTGCGTACTTGTCTGAAAATGATAATTTTTCCTTGTGCAATGAAAGCTAATTTTTTACTTTACTTTTATGAATTTAAAAAAGTTTTAATCAAAATTAAAATTATGTTCTGTTAATTTTATTTTATTTCAGATATAGAATTGCGCATGCAAAGCTGACACATAAATATTTATTAATGTTGAAACCAAACGTGAATTAGACGTGAAAAATATGTTTAAAACAAGTCAGCTTATGAGTGATGCGCATAACCCATACATATAATAAAATTGTAATAAAAGTTGGAGCTTTCTGATGAATTTGTAATTTTAATGTGGTTTATTTGCAATTGATTAGCGTTGACTTAGCTTTGCTGGGTGTTTGACTCCGAGGTAGGTACATTAGCTTCTAACCCTGCAGTGCCTTATTTATGCTATATTTCTAAACAGGATAATGGAAAGAATAAAACTCAATGCGCCGTTAACGTGAAGAACTCTCAATAATTTTGACAGAAAAACAAATACCTTTAAGAAATTAATTAACGCTATGGTATTTCTGGTCTTGATATATATTATATATATATATATATATATATATATATATATATATATATATACATATATATATATATAATATATATATATATATATATATATATATATAAAATATATATATATATATATATATATATATATATATATATATATATATATATATATATATATATATATATATATATATATATATATATATATATACATATACATATACATATATATATATATATATATATATATATATATATATATATATAATATATATATATATATATATATATATATATGTATATATATATATATATATATATATATATATATATATATATATATATGTATATGTATATATATATATATATATATATATATATATATATATATATATATATATATATATATATATATATATATGTATATATATATATATATATATATATATATATATATATATATATATAATAAATCAAGACCAGAAATACCATAGCGTTAATTAATTTCTTAAAGTATTGTTTTTCTGTCAAACTTATTGAGAGTTCTTCACGTTAACGGCGCATTGAGTTTTTATTCTTTTTATCCTGTTTAGAAATATAGCATAAATAAGGCACTGCAGGGTTAGAAGCTAATGTACCTACCTCGGAGTCAAACACCCAGCAAAGCTAAGTCAACGCTAATCAATTGCAAATATACAATATATATATATATATATATATATATATATATATATATATATATATATATATATATATATACAGTGAAACTAACGAACCGGTTTATTGTGAATTTCCGGTTAAAACGAACTATTTATAATGCAAAAAATGTCCATAAGACCAATACAAATTTGTATCGTTTATAACGTACCCGGTTATAACGAAGTTCCGGATAAAGTGAACCAAAATTGGATGTTTATAAAGCACTTGCCACTCCCTGTGCTCGATGTCGCGCAACTTGATCTAGGGAATTCACCGAAACTCGCTGGGAACCCCTATTCTACTTGTTTCCGGCGCATCGCTAGTTCGAGTAGAATTATTTTCAATTCACTGTTGTATTATACAGTTCTAATGCATATTTGATTAAAGTAGCAAAGTGAATGTCTAAGTTTTTATTTGAAAATGAGTACACAAAAACGTAAAGAGTTTACTTTAAAAGTCAAACACGATGTTATAAGGAAAATAGAAAATAGAGTTAAACAAAGTGATGTTTGCAAACAGTTGAATTTAACTAAATCTACGATTTCTACCATATGGATATCTATGATAAAAGATACTTTAGTTGTAAAAAAGTAAGAAAATCTACACATGACCAAGTCGATAAAGGACCCCTTAAAAGGTTTAGTCAAAAACGACATGAACATGTTCCTATTACCGGCTATACTTTACAAAAGGAAGCTAGTGAATTGGGAAGAAAAATAGAGAACACCGAGTTTAACTGTTTTAGAAGTTGAATTGAACGATTTAAAAAGCGATATAATATTAGTGGGGTAAGACAGTAGGAGAAGCTACAGGAGTGGATATGACTGTTGTTGATCAGTGGTTGGCCAATGTATAGCCGGAAATTCGAAAAAGTTACGAATATATGGACATTTTTAATGCGGATGAAACTGGTTTATTTTACAAGATGATGCCTGATAAGACATTAAAGTTTGTCAGAGAGAATTGTGCTGGTGGAAAATTATCAAAAGTAAGGATTACTGTGTTGGTAACTGCACATATGTCTGGAACAGAAAAAAGAAAATTGCTGGTGATAGGAAAGTCCGTCAATACCAAGTGTTTTAAAAACAAACATTTACCAGTAAAGTACAAATTGAGCAACAAAGCCTGGATAACCTCAGAAATTTTTAACAACTGATCGGATGGGACAAAGAATTAAAATTCACAAACAGAAAAATATTATTTTTGACTGACCACTGTCCAGCGCACCCTGAAGTTGATCTACAGCAAATAAAATTGGTTTTTTATGCCTCCAAACACAAGTGGAAAGCTTCAACCTATGGATCGAGGTGTATGAAAATGTTAAAGACGATCGATAAACATAACATTTTTTCTGTAACTCTCTTGGACGCTATAAACTTTATCCATACGGCTTGGCAAAAAGTCAGTAGCGAAATTATTGCAAACTGTTTTAAGCATGGCGCATTTTTAAGGGAGGAATGTAAATATGACTCAGATGACGAGCTACCGTTGACTCAGTGGACTGAAAAACATCGAGAAGATCCTACTGATTGTCTAGAATTTGTTTACGATGCTGACATTCAACAAGGTACAGTGAAAATCGAGATTAAAAAGATGTGTAATCACTTTAATTTCGAAGAATATGTATGTGCTGATAATGAATTAATGGCGAGAGAAATATTAACTGATGATTAAATTGTGACATCAGTGACTTTTGGAAAGATTTTAAGCGATGATGACGACGAAGACGAGCTTGGGGACTAAGAAAATGACTGAAACTCGCAATTTTTTGGAATCTCGTGAAGTTCCTGAACATGTATGGAGTACTTTTTGTGACCTTGACAATTATATAAACACCATTTATTTTTCAAGTAAAATTGTACAAACGAAAATTACTGATTTTATTGTATAAACTACATATTTTAATGTTTTCGTTTATACTCATATATGTACCAACATACATAATAATAACTTTAGTGTGACTTGTTTTATTTTCTTTTGAACGTTTTCTTTTAATTTAATAATTATTATTATTCAT
>CM032456.1:54565699-54723199 GCA_019049505.1 Pachyrhynchus sulphureomaculatus
GTGGATAAAACTTTGTCATTGAAAAATAGAATGTGAGCGCGAGAAATATGGACATCTTCAAAAAAAATTCGTATCTCTGGAAATAAGTAATAAAACGACAATATAAAAAATCATTTGATATTTTGGTTCTACACGTGACAATTAAAAAGGTTATTAATCCTGTATTTTTCGTGCTTCAACTGAGCAAAAAAGTTCATATATTTTAATCTGTGTATTTAGTAATCCTTCATCTGTGTCACTTTTCTAATATGAAAGAAAGATAGAATAAAAATAAAATTTTTAAAATAATACGATTGGTTTTCGTATAACATTTGGCTCTGACAACCCTCTGCTTGTGCTAAGGAGGTTTCAGATGCCGTTTTGGTTGGCATCGAAGCTTACATTCTTTTTTCACAGAAAATACCATTTTAAAGGCAAGCCCTGTTTCGATGAAGGATGAAAAGAAGTTGTTTCTTTTAAAAAACCTTCCAACCAATGGCGGCGTGAAAAAAAAAACCATAAATTGGTATCTTAGTTAGCGTTCCAAACGTACCAAACAAATAACTGACGAAACCAAGACGGCACTTAATTAGAAAATTAAAATAAACTTCTCGCTTCTCAAAATCATCACCAACTGTTACCAATGTATAGTCAAAAATGTCCAGTATTATTTTTTAGGCAATGTGTCATAAAAGTCATGAAACTAGACACAAAAAAAAACTGTTATCGATAACCTGAACTAACCTGTCGTCGTACTCACATCGTGTGTCTGCGAACTAATACCAATTTCTTATAAACTTTTCAACTCATCTTAACAGGAATAATTTCTTCCTGCTGAAGGTATCTGCTTAACGCAAGCGGTTAAGCAGATACCTAAAAAAGACAAAAGACCACTCCAAATAATGATAGGCTTTAAGGGTTACGAAAAAGGTTATCAATCAGCATCCTTTAAGATGTCTAGGGATATTTAATATTATTAAAGACTAGCTTTGATAAGCGAAGATTAACAGGAGATCTCGTAATCTATGTCATAATATTTAGAAATAGCGACACTCAAGAAAATATAGGTCTTGTTTTTTATCACGCATGCGCAGCATGAATTTGAATATTTCAAAAACTTGCGGGTATCATACCAGCAACATGGCGACAGGTCATGTGATCATTACACACTCGAACCCCTTGAGATCAAAGGTGCCGAGTCGGGCAGTCGCTACTGTGTTTTATGTTTACTGTGTCAATACTATATATCCGTGAATTTTTCCCAAGAATTTGTAGTTTACAAATGTTTATTTAAATAAATACGCATGTACAACTAAGTTAACAGCAAAAAGCAAAACTTTCTGTCATTAACGGGTTTTAAATTATAAACGATTTAAACTCTGCTAGTGTTTACTTTTCTTAACTGTTCATTAGCTTTTAAGTGTTTAACAACAACTGAGGAATTAGTTACTGGCCTGGCAAATAAATTTAAAAATTAAACATTTACTTAATAAAAGATATTTAACTTAAAAACATAGGTTTAAGTGGTTTTTAAGAACTAAGCAGCTTTGGGAATTAAATACATTCTGATTTGGAATATAGTAGGTATACGGAGAGTACTACCTTTTTTTAAAGGTCACAGTTTTGTTTACCTTTTAAAACAGTAATCCGGTATGTACGAACATGAAAAAAAATCATTGTTGGAGTAACTTTTCATCGTTGAATGGGCCAAGAGATGTCTAAGCTAAGTGATCATTTCATATATATATATATATATATATATATATATATATATATATATATATATATATATATATATATATATATATATATATATATATATATATATATATATATATATATATATATATATATATATAAATATATATATATATATATATATATATATATATATATATATATATATATATATATATATGTCCATATATATATAGTATGTTTATAATAGAGTTTCCGTTTTTCCCGGATGGTGGAATGTAATATAACTGTCCAGTTAGCTGCCAAATGAGATTTTGGCGAAACGTCGTGCAAATTCATTGTTAGACGAACGGATTGAAACTCGGAAATTTAATGTATTATACATATATATATATATATATATATATATATATATATATATATATATATATATATATATTGGCATAAACATAGAAACTGATGGCCCAATCAGAGCTGGGTAGTTTTGAAAGTTAAATTTTAATTTAAGAGTTAGTTTGTGGGGGGGGAAGTGAAAAATAAAATTTTTCTATGCTCATCGAGTGGGGTGTGAAAATACGAATTCAAACATATATATCATATAATTCTCGCGCTAATTTTTCTACATATTACTTTTAAGAAAAATGACCAAAAATCGCTCTCCCACCGCTATCTCGAAAAGTACTAATCTTTTTGATCAGAAAAAATTCTAGAATATTCTCCATAAAACGTAGATTGAGCGAAAATTATCACGGGTACATTACATTTCATAATTTATCTGGTATAAAAAACAATTTGTCTTGACAATATGGTGGAGGGTTTTTTCGCGGAAAGTTGTGAATTTAAACGCGACTAAGAGCTACGAAATATTAGTACGTATTCGGTGTAATCAGTAATATGCTCATATACTTTTCAGTACATTACTGCTTTAAGCATTTATTTTTTAAAGGCCATCACGGTACGGAACAGTCATTGCGCAAGTCCAACTTGCACTTGGCCGTTTTTTTAATCATTTGGACTAACATATCGTTTAATAGTCAAATCGAGAAACAGTTCACTTAAAGAAGATTTATAAATACGCACTATTAGTCATAAAACGATCAGTTATTAATGATCAAATACCAAATTGGTAATGTAACAACTTTAAAATATTAATAATAACTTAGACTGAACAAGAACCGTAGTTTGTTGTTGTCAAAGCGCAAGAGGCGGCGTAATAACTCGGAAAACTTGTGAAAGTATCGCTGTTCGGATCTTGAAGCTAAATGATAAATGAAGGTTTGGAACTAATAATGGCCTTTTGGAGCCGGAGAAGTTTTAATTCATTGGCGGAGACAATGAAAAAACACAATAAACTTTTCATCCTTATCATTCTTTATATACTTTTTTATATATTAAATTCAACGTCAGTACGTATGTATGTATATCTGCGCGTATGCATGTATATCCGACTGTAGTTTGAGGACGAATAATTTAATTTTCATGCAATCTTTTTTCACGTGAAAATACAGGATTACTGATTATAAATGGACCAGCGTTTTAACTCGGTTATTTTAAACCTCGGGCAAAGATATTACGAGGATGGATTGAAAAGTTCGCGGTCTACTCAAGAATACGTACAAAAATATTTTTATTTTTCGACATAATCTCCACCTAGCTCTTCCATCTGCATTCCAAAGCTTCCGCACTTGTTTGAAAAAACATTCCTCAAGTTCTTCAAAATACTGGTTAACTGCAGCGTCCATTTCTTCATTTGATAAAAATTTCTGGCCAACGAGGTGTTTTTTTTAGGTTTGTAAACAGATGAAAGTCCCAAGGTGCCAAATCGGAAGAATAAACCGGGTGGGGCAGCAATTCGAAATCACAATCACGAATTTAAGCCATAAACTCAACAGACGTGTGAACGCGAGCATTGTCCTGATGGAACAAAACTTTCTTTCTCAGTAATCCTGGGCGTTTCTCTTTAATTTCTTGACGTAAATGATGCAAAAGGGTGCAATAGTAAGTCGAGTTTCTTGTTTCGCCTCTCGGAAGGTAGTCCACCATAATAATACATTTAGCATCTCAAAAAACTGACGCCACCACTTTTCCAGCCGACAGAATTGCCTTCGCTTTCTTTGGGGTCGGTTCACCAGATTTTTTCCACTGCTTGGATTGTTGTTTTGACTCTGGAGTATAGTGGTGAATTCAGGTTTCGTCCATTGTCACAAACCTGTTAAGAAAATCTTGCGGATCAGCCTCAATCATCTCCAAACAATCGCGAGAAGTCGTGAGTCGAATTCGTTTTTGTTCAGCTGAAAGCAATCTGGGGACCTACCTAGCGGAAACCTTAGAAAATCCGAGTTCGTTGGCAATGATGTCTTGTGTTCGTTCATACGAGATGCCTGTAGTGTCTGCAACCCGATACGGCATTTTCCATGATTAATAAGTATGTTAAATGAGTTGTTCAGCCTATCTTTTGAGATGTCCTTCATTATTCTGATTGACGCCTTTTGGATGTCATCAATACCTGCACAACGCTTTCCTTTTATCGTCAAATGTAATTTTGGGAAGTCGCACGGTGCCAAATCAGGCGAATACGGTGTATGGTTCATGGTTAAAATGTCGTTTTTGGTCAAATAATCAGTAATAAGCGTCGAAAGATGAGATGGTGCATTATCGTGTAACACTCGCTAACTTCAACTTTCATAATATTGTGGCCACTCACAACAAATAGGCGACAATAAACGATTCATAACACCTAGATAATATCCAGCATTAACCATTTAGCCAAGTAAAATGAATTTCTTGTGCAATATATCCTCCGAATCCTAGAAACATATCGTTGTTGTTACTTTTAACTTCTCCAAACGATCTTTTTTCTTCGCTAGGGTGCTGAACTTTGGGGCTTGGTTTCTCAATCATATTAAAAACATCACGTCTCATCGCCAATTACAGTGGAATACTTGAAGTTTTTATCCTTTTTTGATTCTTTAATCGAGTCTTTACAAGGTTTAATTCGAAACAATTTTTGGACATAAGTCAATTTGTGTAGTACAAACCGTGTGCAAATTCCAGTCAAAATACGATGGATTGAAGCTTTGAACGCACTTAATTTCATTTTTATGTATCTTGACATAGATTTTGGCTCCTTTTCGATAAATTTACGGACAATAACGTTGTATTCTTCGGTTATGACGAATTTTGGTTGACCAACATGTTTATCGTCATTCAGGTCTTCATTACCTTCTTTAAGACGTTTATACCACCCATAAACTCTGCTACGAGATAGACAATCATCACCATAAAGATACTTCATCATTTGATAGGTTTCGGTTAATGTTTTACTAAGTTTTGCACAATACTTAATTTTCGCTCTTTGTTCGATCTTTATTTTTCGACCGATAGCTAAAACACACTGTTACTTTAGGCTTAATATCTCGGCTTCTATTTATCTGATTGTCATGAAAATTAGATAATGTTAGTGAAAGATGAGCCTTTTCAACTCATATTATATGCAATAGGTAGCGCCACTAATATTGGGTATTTTAAAAATGTCCTATTTACTTTGAGACACACCATGTAAATATCTGTGGGGCTAGTATGCAAAAGAAGAAAGAAAAATCCTTTTTTTCTAAACTCTGCCGAAGTTGGCTATGTATTTCCAAGAATTTCCACGATGACCACAACTTAACTGAAACAACATTGATACGAAAGAAAAGTACTACATAAAGAGGAGAAAACGGCAAAACTGGAGAGTTGGAAATTATTCCTTACCTTTATGGAAACTAAACAAAAAATAAATATTTACTATTTTTTGATTTTTAAAAATCTACAAAAAATCATAACGGATGCTGTTGAAGATCATATCAAAACATATAACAGGATCCAAATTACTTTAATGAAACATGGTTATCACCGATATAAAATTTTGCCAGTGCTATATTTAATTCAGGAACACAAAGAATTTCGTTAAGATTTTGTCAGGAGATAATGAAACCTATGGAACATTTCTACTGCCAGTCGGTTCGACTTTGGAAAGGTATATTTATTTAACAATACAATAATAGGATCGACATTTTTTTAATATAACTTTAAATGAAGCATACTTGGAATCAGTAAAAGGAATTTGAAAACATAAAAACAGGACAATAATGTGGCAGCAGGATCCCGTTCCGCTACATAATATTCTCGCAGTAATCAATTTTTGGACTTTCTTTATGTGTTATGCCTAATCTCTTTTTTAGCAGGTAGCGATAGAAAATTATATTTTGAATCTTTTTACAATGTCTGTGTCTTGTTAGTGAAAATGAAATAAAAATTCAACAATTTTTTCATCAGAGGGTGATTATAGATGATTCAAAAAATTTTAGTTACAGCTTGAATTTTATCTAAGATTTTTTATTTTTGTTAGTAAAGAATTTCCTGTAAAACTTTACACTTCAAATGTATTTTGCTTCTGCAACATAAGACACTTATTTAAAACTGAAAAAATTAAATTCTTATTTTATTTGTTATATTTTAAAAAAGTATATATAGATGGTAATTATGACATTGCAACCATCCAACTATAAATCGTCAAGATCAATTATCTCGTTGGTTACAGAGGAACACCTTGTATCAACATTTTTCAAACGTTGCTCTTAATACAAGATTTATCGGATTGCTTTCACAAGTCTCCCTTTAGAATATTCTAGCCTTTTGACAATTTAGCGAGAACTTAAGATTTTAATACAAACTCAATATCATTTAATCATTTTTTACCTAAGAATAGGATACCTGTTATAAAAATCTTAATATAAAAAATCGACATGTTATTTTAGGTATGTAAAATAAAAATATAGCAAATCTGAATCCCGAAATTAGTGCATTTATTAAAAAAAATATTTAAAGAAAAAACCCTATGTTGAATTCTCTACCAGATAGACAAGGTTTTAGTGGTTTCTTGTAGCACAATTTTTATCTAAGACTAAATACATTATAAAATAATCTAATATACCTAACACTCCCATAAATACTGTTACAAACTTTCACGTACGCCCTCTATAAATATTAACACTTTTTTTGGTGAAATTATTTATAGGTTATGTTACTCACGTTATTATACAATTATTGTGTGTAAAAATATTTACAACGTGAATTCTTTAAACAAAGCAGTGGGGTGATCGGGAAAGACGATTGCTGGTAGAGCTTTATTTAATTGCGGTTTGAAAAAAAGCGACATTTTTAAAACCTTACAAACGCTTAAAATAAGTCGTATGTTTGTTTACCAGGCGACAAAATTATATACTGAAACGGGAAACATAAAAGACAGGCAACGTTCAAGAAGACCAAGGACAGTTCAAACGCCACAAGCTGTTAAAGCTGTAAAAGCTCGAATTGACCGAAATCCTCTCCACAAACAAAAAAATTTATATCGTGACATGAAAATTTCGAAAAAATTCTACGTCTCGTGTTATTAAAGAAGACCTAAGACTTGACGCTTATAAAATACACATTGGTCATTTGCTAACGGAAGATTTGGAGCGCAAACAGTGGGAAAAATTTAAAAGTTTGTTGACAAACACAGAAAAATTTTTTTTACCGGCGAAAAAATGTTCACTATGGAACAATCTTTCAATAAGCAAAATGATAGGATTTATGTCAGATCTTTTAAGGAAGAGTCTAAACTTGTTCCAAAAGTTCATAGGGGTCATCATCCAGCATCAGTTAGAGTTTGGTGGGGAGTCAGCTTTAATGGGGTTACCAGTATCCATTTTTTGTGAAAAAACCATACTCTTGTTAAAATCAGCATTGCGTCTACCAGCAAGATTCTGCACCAGGACACAAAGATAAAACACAAGCATGGCTTCAACAAAATGTGCCTTCAATCATTACTACAGAAGATTGACCTTATGCAAGTTCTGATCTAAATCCTTTAGATTATAAACTATTGTCTCTCTTAGAGGGTATGGTTTGCTCTCAAAGACATGCCAATCTTGACTCTTTAAAAAGAGCTTTAACAAAAGTGGTGGTCAATTTTCTGTTGGATCAAGTGCGTGTTGCCAAATACGAATGGCTTAATAATTTGAAGGCTTGTGCAAAAACAGGAGGGCGGGCGTTTTGAGTAAATGTTACATTAATTTTGTCATTATGAAAATATGAATTAACTTCAAAATAATTTGTTTTTAATTTTCACAGAAATTAAATGTTTAGGCAATGTTTAACAATGATTAACAGTGTTTATGGAAGTACTATGCGTATAATATATATATATATATATATATATATATATATATATATATATATATATATATATATATATATATTATTTTAGAGAAAAATTTTACCTCGTACCACTGTGCCCCACATAAGCGACTATCAAACCACAAAAAAAAACACCTTCATAGGGTTATTTTGACTTTGTAATTCTAAGTGTGTTGCTAGAGTTAATTAATACAACCAAATTTTAAAAAAAAATACATTTAATGTATCGTTTTGGCTTTGTCACTTTACGCTGTATCCTACTTGGAAGTCTTGCCGTGAGCGACAGGAAGATACAATAACACAAAAGACAGAATAACGTGGTCAAAACGACTTTTGAAATGTCTACAACTACCAAACTTTGTTGTTATGGCGCTAGTTGCGCCAGCTGGTAGTTGGTTTTTAGCAAAAATTACAAGTTGTCACAAAAAATAAAGTATAGTTATGAACAAGCATTAATTAGCCTACTAAAAGATTTTTTGGGCTATAGGCCATCAAGAACCATCATAACATTTTAGACTATTACAAATATATCAAATTTTAGTATTACCAGTATGCGTATTTTAAACTTTCAGATTCTAATTTCACCAACATCACAATTTAGAGTTACAGTTGGCAGACACAGATCTCTGATCACAATAATTTCGAAATTAACTACTTTTAAATATTTAATTCACAATTCACTAAAACATATACCTGTTTCATTTATGCCTAATAAAACTGTATTGATGTTCTATAAATGAACGAACTGCATTTATAATTTATTAATATTATACTTCTATATTGTTTTGTACATCCTTTTTTTTAAAAATATAGTCAAAAAAAAACATAATTTTTTAAATTATGCTGAAAAATTAAAAAACGACCTATTTTTTTGTCAAGGTGATTTCATTTGTTTTTTCTTTCAAAGGATTTGTTTATTGTTGTTTCTTTATACATGTGAAGTTATAGATCAAGAGGGCGACCCAAAATTTTGACCTGTCGACTAACCATCTGCCTGCATTCTATCGGGCGAGTCGAATAAATGCCTTTAACGTTGATTTTGCGGCCCCCGTGCCCTGGAACGGCCAAAATGCTACAGCCAAAAATGGACTGTCGTTTAACCACTTGAATCAAGTACCATTACATTTGTTGGTACTAAAAAAGTCGAGCGCTCCAAAGGGCAGACGCCGCGGAGACCGTACCCAGCTTTAGGGCCCAAAAAACGTTTTGAACTCGAGTTTTTGATCTCGAAAAAAACGACCGTTTTTGGCTGGAAAAAGCGGGTCCAGCTTCGTCCTCTGGTATTGGCTGGGTCTACTTTTTGCAGGTTCCCTGTTATTTTATCAAGAACAAACTAAATTTATTAATTCTATAAGGTTAAATGAGCTGGATCCGGTCTTGACGGCGTCTTAGTGTTATGGTACTTGATTCAAGTAGTTAAACGACAGTCCATTTTTGGATGAAGAATTTTGGGCCTTATCTGGGCATTCCAGGGCACGGGAGCGGCAAAATCAACGTTAAAGGCTTTTATTCGACTCGCCAGATAGAATGAACAACTATGCAGACGGTTAATCGACAGGTCAAAATTTCGAGTCGCCCTCTTGGCCTACTAACATCACAATGATGGCAGTTAAGCTGTATTTGACCAAATAATGGATAAAAAAAAACCTAACAAATTCACACATGAAGATGTGTCAGTGCATTCTATCCAAGTCAGCCCTTTAAATTTTTTTTTGTTATCTCGATTTTTTGTCCTAAATATATAAATGTTTGTACCCTTCCTATTCTTTCACCTTCTGTTAATAGTTCCTGGCTGTTATCGTCACTTTCGTTGTTATTTAATTTCATCATATATATATATATATATATATATATATATATATATATATATATATATATATATATATATATATATATATATATATATATATATATATATATATATATATATATATATATATATATATATATATAAATATATATATATATATATATATATATATATATATATATATATATATATATATATATATATATATATATATATATATATATATATATATATATATATATATATATATATATATATATATATATATATATATATATATATATATATATATATATATATATATATATATATATATATATATAAAAATATATATATATATATATATATATATATATATATATATATATATATATATATATATATATATATATATATATATATATATATATATATATATATATATATATATATATATATATATATATATATATATATATATATATATATATATATATATATATATATATATATTTAATATATATATATATATATATAAATATATATATATATATATATATATATATATATATATATATATATATATATATATACAGTGACTCACAGCTTAAATGATGCAGCTATAAGAAAAGACTAACTGGTCTCAGTGCTTCTTTATTTATTTGGAAAAAAACAACTTACTGAAATTAAATTAGGAAAGAGTCTACTAAAAAAGTATGAATTACTTTTTGTCTTAAATATTCCTAACTTAATTAACAATAAATAATTAATTAAATTATATGCGATTTTAACGTCACAGCTTAAATGATGCAAAATTCAATATACCAAAATTATTAGAGAAAACAAACTGTAGAATTTGAAATAAGCCTGCTAATATTTGGTCGGGCCTCCCTCATTATCAATAACAGCTTGTAATCTTCTGGACATTGATTCAACTAACTTTCTAGTATACTCCGGGGAAATAGTAGTGTTCCATGCTTCAGTAATTTTTACTTTTAATTCAGTTTTATTTGATATCGGGGCACTATTTACTTTATTTTTTAATGTCAGCCACAAATGTTCAATTACATTTAAGTCTGGTGACTGGACAGTTATAAAGCAACCAACTGCGGACTCGAAATGACGTGTGCTTTGGATCATTGTCGTGATAGAACAGATAATTGTTTTCGATATCTAATTTTTGGGCACTAGCGACGAGATGCTGCCTTAGTATATTCAAGTACACATATTGGTTCATATTCCCTTCGACGAAATGCATATTACCTACTCCTGCAGATGACATACAGCCTCATAACATCACTCCACCTCCACCGTGCTTTACCGTAGCTTTCATATTTTTCAATTTTAATTCTTCATTAGGCTTTCTCCACACTGATATTTTTCCATCGGACCCAAATAAGTTTATTTTGGTCTCATCAGCAAATATTACTGAATTCCAGAAGTTCAAGTTTTTATTGATATTCTCTCTGGGAAATTCCAATAAATTATTATTTCGCAAGATCCGTCGAACTGTTTCGGGGTTACACCTTTTTCCAAACTGTCTTTCCACTTTGGCGCACTTTTTTTTTGGATTATTTGACACTTCTCTTCTTAAAATCCATCTTTCTTCACGTTCATTGAAGATCTTATTTGGAGCCAACCTTGACTAATTCTCGACTCTATTTTCATTCTGGTAACGTTCAATGATATGCTGAATAGTTGACGGACATTTATTTACCATTTTGGCTATGTCTCTTTGGCTGTATCCATTCCTGTAATGAGTAATAATTAAATTTCTCTCAGAAATTGTAGTTCGACGACCCATTCTTAAACAATTTCGTTTTATTGAATGAAAAGATGTCAAACTAAACAAAAAACAATTGCACTAAGAAATCAAAGCAACGCCGCCTTCGTAAATTTCAAAATGCGATAAGTTTTGACCCCTGTTGTTATTTTGCATCATTTAAGCTGTGACGTTAAAATTGCATATGATTTGATTAATTATTTATTGTTAATTAAGTAAGGCATATTTAAGACAAAAAGTAATTCATACTTTTTTAGAAGACTCTTTAATAATTTAATTTCAATAAGTTGTTTTTTCCAAATAAATAAAGAGGCACTGAGACCAGTTAGTCTTTTCTTATAGCGACTGCATCATTTAAGCTGAGTCACTGTATATATATATATATATATATATATATATATATATATATATATATATATATATATATATGTATATATTTATATATATATATATATATATATATATATATATATATATATATATTTATATATATATATATATATATATATATATATATATATATATATATATATATATATATATTTATATATATATATATATATATATATATATATATATATATATATTTATATACATATATATATATATATATATATATATATATATATATATATATATATATATATATATATATATATATATTTATATACATATATATATATATATATATATATATATATATATATATATATAAGGTGATATGGAAATTACTGCGTATATTGAAACGGGTGACTCGTGAGGTGATGTAGAAGCACATTCAATTCTTTTTTTTCTGAAAATTTTTGAAAAATTAAAAGAAGGCAAAATTGAATATTACCACCAAGAAAAAACCCTTCATCGTACGAACTAGCTCAGGCTATCCGTGTGGAACACCTATGAGATCACTTAGGCGTTCGTTTGCCTGTCTGTCACACCCGATTTTCTTCGATATTTTACATAGAAGGTTGAAATTTGGCACAAATATAGGAATTAATGGCCCAATCAGGGCCGTGTTGTTTTGAGAGTTAAATTTTGACTTAAGAGGTTAGTTTTGAGGGTGAAATCGGTGTTGGACAAATGAAAACTTGTGAAAATACGAGTTTAAAACTATATATGATGTATTACTTGCGCACTCTTTTCTTTGGATTATTTTTAAAAGAATTACGAAGATCCCTGTCCACCCACTCTATCTTGAAAAATACTGATCAAAAAATTTAGAAAAAAATTCTGGAATAGTCTCCATAAAGTGCAGGTTGGGCGAAAATTATCACTAGTGCACTATTAGTTGCCTGCTAAAATAATGAAGGTTTATTTCGTCGAAAGTTATGAATTAAACCGGGACTCCTTTAAGCATCAGGTACCGTGGAAAAATGATTTTGTTTTATTTGTTTATAATTAAACAAATATTTAGGTAGTAAATATTTGTTCTAAACTTTTACCACTAGATTCTAGGTTGAGCGAGATTGATTTATCGTCTATTAGGTAGCTAAGATGCTATAACTATTATACCTAATTGACTAAGAAAAAACGTGAAAATGCAAAGTGGATCTAAACTTATATACATGTCACGCAGAACTTTTTGTCTTCTTTCTGGTTGGTCTGATTAGCCTGGTGAGTCAGTATCAGACTAGACATGTTTGTAATCTGGGCTCTTAAATCTTTTATTGAATACTCATTTGGGGTGTGTTTTGTAAAGTTACTGATCATTTTATACTTCCGTAACAAAAAATATTATTTTAAAAGCAATCACAATACGGAACACTAATTAGGCAAATCCAACTTGCACTTGACCGGTTTTTTATTTCTAATGAAAATAGTGAGAATATTTTATACCTTCCAGTTAAACTAAAAGTAGAGGACAACCACCTTATTTTTATTTGGATTCTCTATATTTTAGAACCACTGTTACTAACATTTTTACATTAGGAATTAGCATTTTGTAAGATGTAATTTCTTCCATCATAATAACAATCATTAAACCCATTTCAGATAATTTTAAACATGAAACCTTTAATAATGACGTTTTTGAAAATTCAAGTTTGTACACGTAAATTTTGCAGCTAGTCAAAGACTCTTGAGTCTAACTGCTTTTGGTCTCCTACACAAGATAGTGAAGTTCTATTATCCTCATCGCATGCACTGCTTGCTTCGCGACCTAATCACTCATAGGACATAGCCTTAGTAGTGTCGCTCACAAGATAATTATTATCATTTAAAAATAATTGCTCAACCCATCAAAATTCAAAGATGAACAGTAAAAAGAAGGACGGTTGAGGTTTAGGAAAAGGGGCTCGATATAATTTAATTCATCACTTGCATAAATTTACAAACTAAGTTGAAAGTTTACCTAACTTAGTTTTAGTTTGGTTTTCAAACCATATTCGGAATGATATTTAATTTATCTTTTAGTTTTTACTAAGTAAACGTTTCAAAAGCGTACTGGTTCTGAAAATGTAATGCATATGCAATAACCCGGAAAAAGCGATGTAGTTATTCCTTTTTAAAATGGACATGAAAAAAATTCAGGATAATAACGTGTGGAAAAAAGATAGTTTTCTAGTTCGTAATGAAATTTAAATTCAGCATTAGAAGCGGTAAATTTAAAGATAAAACAGAGTTGTTAAAACTACTTGATTTTTATCAGTTTTTCACCACGTTGCCTCTAATTTATAGAAGTACACTTTTTCTTGCCTATTTGCAAAAAATGTGCTTTTTTACAATAGTGTTTTTTAATGAAGCAGGGCCATCTAGATAATAAAAAATCGGTCAAGGGAAAGTTGAACTTGCGCAATTATTTTTCCGTACGCGGGTTGCTTTTACAATAATTTTTTTTTACAGAGGTATAAAATGATCAATGACTTCACAAAACACACCCCAAATGAGTTTTCAACAAAGTTTGTGTCTGATCTTTACTGACCTTGGAATTTTTGTTTTTTTTTATATGTCAGATAAATTATTAAAGGTAATGCACTCGTGATAATTTTCGTTCAATCTACACCTCGTGGAGAATATTCCAGAATTTTTTTCAAAATTTTTTCATCAGTACTTTTCGAGATAAGGTGGGGGGGCCGCGTGTTTTCGCGATTTTTTGAAAATAATACAAAGAAAAGTGTGCGCAACTATTACATTATATATATTTTTGAACTCCGGTTTTTACAAACTTTCATTTGTCACCCTCTCGATGACTTACTAAAAAATTTTTTTTTTCACTTTCGATTAATCCCCCAAAACTAACCCCTTAAGTCAAAATTCAATTTTCAAAACTATACGGTTCTGATAAGGCCATCAATTCTTATATTAGTACCAAATTTCAATTTTCTATGCCAAATAGTTTCGGAGAAAATCGGGTGTGACAGACAGACGGACGGACGGACGGACACCGAAGTGATCTTATAAGTGTTCCATGCGGAACGCTAAAAAGTATGCAATGTATAATTCAGTTTTATTATTTTTTCTTAGTCTTTACTCGGAACGAATTGAATATTATTTGTTTCTGCTCGTTCAGTAAATATCATCCGAAATAACTACTGGTCGAAACCTTCTAAATAATATCAAATCAAAACGATGATAATTCCAGAAAAAAATGTATTTTTAAGTTGAGAAATTTTATTCTTAACATTTATTTGGATTTGTTGATTTTTTGTTTATTGGCGTAGCATTAGGGAGATCCCTAAACCGCTTCTGGAACGTTGTGTTTGCGGAAAAACGATTCACGTTCGTCTTGAATCACTGTAAATGAACTCGGTGGAAAACCCAGTCCTAGGCAAATCATTCCAAAAAAATGTGGTTTTCCATCTAGTGCAGTTAAAAAGCACTTGAAATCGCATAGTTTAGATACAACAATATTATGACAAAAAAAAAGTCTTCGTAATGAAATTTCCAACAAGTCTTCGTTAGCTTTAACTAGCTCAAATGTGTATATAATCTACAAATTCAAAAAACCGTCAAAAAACTGTCTTTTTTTTTATTTTATTGTACAGGCCGACTAAGTGAACCGATCGGCTTGAAACTCAGAAAATATTCCTCTTGTTATAGCAAAAATACCCTCAAATTTTGGTTCAAAAATATTAAACTCAATGGACATAATTCAATTTGTTATTTAAAATTTAAATTGCCCGCCATTTTATGGCATTTGGTCCAAAATGAATCTTTTTTTTTCAAAATTTAGGTCTTAACGCCAGCTTTCCGACGTCATTAAAATATTTTTTTTGTGGAGCGATTTTAACAGTTTTTTTTTAATTTGTTTATTAATCAAATAAAAACAAATGAATTTTGTAAAAAATTTTGAAAAAAAAATTAAAATTTTTTATCACATCTTGTAGAGAATCCGAGACCTCTATTTAAAAAAAATTTTTTTTTTTTTCAAAATGTCAATTGATGTTATTTGATTAATAAACAAATGAAAAAAAAACGGTTAAAATGACTTCAAAATTTTTTTTTTAGTGGCATCGGAAAGCTGACCTACATTTTGAAAAATAAGAGATCGATCCATTTTGGACTAAATGACATAAAATGGCGGGCAATTCAAAATTTAAATAACAAATTCAATTTGTGTCCACTAGGTTCAATATTTTTATACCAAAATTTCAGGGTATTTTTGCTATAACAAAAGGAATATTTTCTGAAAGTTTCAAGCCGATCGCGACCGCCATATTATTATTTGGAATACTACGAGAATTAGCTGTTTTCTTTAAAGAATCGTAAAAAGAATGCTTGAATATGAAAAAACAAAACCTCAGGTCAAATTAAGCCTTATTGGGCAAACGAGATGGTTTTCCAAACATGATGCTTTATCAAAAGTATTTGGACATTTTCAAACGTGGAAAAATGCGGTTTTAGCATTCTAGCATTGACACCCAATCTAAAGCTGTTTTCATGAATGTAGTCGCTAGTCTGACTATCATTTCAAGAGAGAAAACTTTTAATGTGAAAATTAGTAATTACGCAATCGGTTTAAAAAATAATGTTTTGACAGCGATGCTTTTTGGATCAATTTTGGGGTGTCACATCCAGTTTCAAAGTATTTACAAACAGTGAATTTAGATTATATTCAGGCTTGGCGTCAAGTAAATGGAATGCTAGAGCAATTTAAAGATTTTCGAAATGACCCTGCAAGGGTCCAAATTTTATTCGAAAGTTATGACAAATTCGTAGAAACCGTGGCAAATAAACTCGAAACTTATGATATTGAGATAGATACACAAATTCCAGAACAGTGAAAATCTAAAAATGGAAACAGTAGGGCGAATGAAGCAATTAAAAATTTTGAATTTAAAACGTACAATATTATACTTGACACAGTCATAATGGTGATTCAAAATCGATTCGAAAAACATAAAACGTTCTATAGAGATGTAGAGTGTTTCGATCCGAAAAAAAGTTAAAAGAAACTGTGAAAAAAAACGGCTTACCGAAGCACGCGCTCGACAAAAATTGTGAATTCACCGAAACCGACAAAGAAGTTCGTGACGAACTTTTGTCGCTTGTTTTGTTTTTTCCCGCACCTTTCATTACGAACGTTGAGAAATGTTTATGATGAAGAAAAATTGGAGAACAAGATGATGAGTCATCTTCTTGTGATGATGAATTATCTTTGGAATGGAAAGCGAAAACCAAAGTTCAGGCGTCGACAACGAGAAGTCAAAAAAATATAATCGTTGTCTCAGTTGTGTCTATACTTATTAGTTGAGTACAGAATGTATGTTCCTGAATATAAAAACCTGTACAAAGTTTATACATTTTTGCTGTCGTTACCTATGACCCAAGTGAGTTACGAGTGAGCTTTTTCCAAATTAAAAATGATCAAAAATAGATTAAGAGCAACCATGAACGACGAAAACTAGAAGCATGCATGCTCATGGTGTGCGAAAGTGATATTCTGAAAACTACTGATGAAAAAATTGTTATTGAAAAGCTGTGTCAGAATAGTTCCGTGTTTGCGAGGTCTTTACTTTTCTGATTTCCCCGTGCAGGAGCCAACGTGAGCTGTGTACTTTTTTGTATTGCAAAATATATTGAATATTCTACATTAGTAAAATATGAATTTTCTTCACTGATTCAATAATATACCCTGAACGTTTATGTAAATAAAAATATATAATATATATATAAAATATAATAAATATATATTAATAATAATAAATACAATAATCATAAATATATAGTAATAAATACATATAATGTGTATCACAGTCAAAAAAATTATAGGGGACGGAGCGGCATTTAGGGCGAATCCCGGTTACAATTTTTATCCCAGCATGCCCCTGCCGATAATATATAACATCATTGAGATCAATCTATTAGCCTAGAAGATGAAGGCCAGAATAACCCAGGGTCACAACTGGCCGATGTTTAGGCACTCCAGTTTCATCTGCAAAGTCCAAAAAAGATGTACAAAATGTAGCGTGAGCAATTACTAGATAAGCAATGTTAGAACTGAAGAAAAATCGACACAGAGCACTAACTCTGTTAAGAAGCACCCTACAAACTGCAGAAAATACCCAAAGGGGTCAAAATTTCAGAAAGCATCAGCACCACAATTTAAAAAGGGATCAGAAAATAACTAGCTAGCCCACATAAACAGCAACAAGAAGAAGTTTAATTCTAACCTTGAACAACTTCAATACAACAACAAATCTATTTTTCAAAAATATACAATAGCTTCAGAGAAGTTCTAACAATCTTCTCATACCAATAACACAGGTCTGCAACAAAAATGCTGTCTGGATGTTTTCAACTGATTTCTATGTATTTAGGTGTTCTAAAAACTAAAAAAATACTCAAAAAATTCCAGAACGTCAGGTTATTTTGCAAAACGCAAAATTTTATTATAAAAAAGGTTTTTTTTTTTTTTTTTTTTTGGGCTAACTGAAGTCATAAATAAATAGGTACAATTTTATTTTGATTACTGTTTTTAAATGTATACAGGCCATAACTATCATTACTTTCTAAATAAAGAACGCCCTGTGTGAGCTAAATTAACAAACATAAACGTTGTAACCTGAACGTGCGCGCTCCGATAGTGTAGAAAGTGGCGCGGTACAATTACGTCATTGTTTTATAGATCTTGGTTCAATATAGTGCAATGTCATCTGTGCGGAAGTGTGTGAATTTGTCTGACAGTTTCTGTTATATTTGTGGCGAATATATGGTATTAAAGCAACAACTTAATATTACGGACTTTGTAAAAAAAGTATAATTCACGTATTTTGGCTTAAAACTTGGAGATCAGGATAAAGGTTGGGCACCTCATAAAGTCTGCAAACGATGTGTTGAAGTCCTTCGAAATTAGTTTAAGGGCAAGAAAAAAGCTTTCCGATATGCGATTCCTATGGTATGGCGCGAGCAAAAGAACCATAGTGATGATTGTTACTTTTGCTCGTGTAATGTGAAAAGGTATAATTCAAAATGGAAGCAGTCCATTTCATACCCCAATCTGCAATCAGCTATTCGTCCCATCCCTCATGGGACCGAAATACCAGTGCCCGAGGCCCCTGCTACCTTGGAAGAGATTCCAAGTTCTGACGAAGATGGTGCTGTACCTGAACTCGATGACAAGTCAAGTTTTCAATTTGAAGATGACAGCAGTTCGAAATTGTTTTCCCAGGGCGAGCTAAATGATTTGGTAAGAGACTTGAATCTTCCCAAAAAACGCTGCTGAGTTGCTTGGATCAAGGCTCAAAAGCAGGAACTTACTTTTGCCGGGAGTGTCTTCCTCCTGGTTTAGATATCGTGAGAAGCAGTTCACTTCCTACTTTGCCCAAGAGGACGAGTTGGTTTTATTGTACCTATATTGAAGGTTTGATGGATACATTTAAGATCTTATACGACCCAACACAGTGGCGAATTTTCATAGATTCTTCAAAAAGAAGCCTTAAAGCAGTTCTGCTTCACAATGGCGGTTTCTATGCTTCCATTCCTGTCGGTCATTCCGTACACCTCAAGGAAACCTACAAGAACTTGGAATTGGTTCTTTGCAAATTAAAATATAAAGACCACGGTTGGCAAGTGTGCGGTGATTTAAAAATCTTGGGCATGTTGCTCGGACAACAATCTGGGTTTACCAAATTCCCTTGCTTTTTGTGTCTATGGGATAGTAGAGACCGAGCAAATCACTGGACCAAAAAGTGTTGGCCTCGGAAGGAGCTTAAAGTTGACGAAAAGAACGTCCTGCATGAAACTTTGGTGCCTCCTCATAAAGTTCTTCTACCACCGCTTCACATAAAGCTGGGATTGATGAAGCAATTTGTAAAGTCACTTCCAAGAGATGGAAATTGCTTCAAATACTTAATATCAAAGTTTCCAGGCCTCTCGGAGGCAAAGTTGAAGGAAGGTGTTTTCGTTGGACCAGATATTAGACAGCTTATGGCTGATCCACAATTCATCACAACCATGACGGATCCTCAAAGAGAAGGGTGGATTGCCTTTAAAGAGGTCATAGAGAAATTTTTAGGCAATAACAAAGACCCTAACTACAAACAAATCGTCAAAAGAATGTTAAAAGCATTTCAAGCTTTAGGTTACCTAATGAGTTTAAAAGTACATTTTTTCTTCATTCCCACCTCGACTACTTTCCAGAAAATTTAGGAGATCTGAGTGAAGAGCAAGGTGAACGATTTCACCAAGATATTAAGGAGATGGAAAAAAGATGCCAGGGAAGATGGAGCGTCTCAGTGAATGCAGACTACTGTTGGACGTTTCAGAGAGACCTTCCAGATGCTTCCTACAAGCGAAAATGTACCAAAAGGAGTCTCACTGGGAAAAAGAAATGTGTTTAGTGCTTACTAATGAATGTATTTTAGATAAAAAAATAAGTTTTGTTACGCAATTATAAATTTAAAAAAAATTTTTTAGTCTTTATCTTTTATTTTAAGATGATAACTTGTTTAACATAGATACCAACATTGTCAGAAAACGTGACGTTCTATGACAAAATGAAAGTCATTTTCGGATTCAGTACACCCAAAAACATAAGAATTACGCAAAAAAAAAAACCAAAACAGCTCTCAATTTTTTTTTTGCAGACTTGTGTAATCAACATTGTTGAAACGCAAAACTGCCTACACTAAAGGAAGCAATAAGACTTTGCCCTAGCTTGGAAAACAAGAACATTTTTGTAACATCACATCAGTCACACTCGATCATGTAAATATTTATTTTTGTTCATTTTGACGATACTGAACAACCACAAAAAAAGTTAATTTTCTACACATTCATTCACTAAGGTCGGCCGTTTCCAAACTTTTCTGGCACACAGTATTCCATTTTACCGACGATATATTGTTACTCTAATAGACAAACCTAACACGCTCCCGTAGATAAATTCATTACGTTAAGGTTTCTCTTGACGTTACTTATTCCTTAATCAAACCGGGATCCAATTTCTGGGTTTCGTCTAATTCACGAAAACCTAATTCATATTCAAGGCTTTAACTGGAGAAAACGCCCCCTTTGAAACATGTCCGAGAAATAAGTAAGATAACCTGTTCAGAAAGTATTGTTAAATATGTTGTGCTTAATTTGTGAAACTCCTAAGCTCTGTTGATCGATAAACATTCTTATTACCGAATTTTTTTTTTCTAATTCCCCTTTATACCTAGAAAATGACTGCGTTTAAAACTACTTAAGGACGTTCCTAAGAAAATAAATTTTCTTACGATTATCTAGAAAATTTGACTATACATATTTATTAGTGTCCTTTATACATAGAAAAAATTTCAGTACTCCTTGTGGCTCTAATTTTGTAAATATTGGCTGTTAAAATTTGCATTTTTAACATTCGAACCCTACCCCGACCTAAACGGACGTTTATTGTATCACAATAGTAATTTTCTTACGATTGTTTTGAAAAACTTAGAATCATTAATTAAAAGTATAAGAAATATTTTTCTGTAAAGAAAATTATAGCAAGCGGTATTCGTTCTTTCATGAAAAGATGTTGAAAGTGAGCTACTTTTGAACGTTTTCAGTTTTCCTCGCATAACTTGATAAATAAAAGTTCGCGATTTGGCAATTTCGCAGTGCGCGGGAAGTTTGAAATACTGTCAACGCACAGCTGATTTTAATAAATGCGTGTAGCTCACAAATATAGAAAAAAAATATGGATTATCATAAATAAAATGTAATGGATTATAACCTTCCCTCAGCTGTGTGGAGTAACCAAGGGACAGGTCTAGGGGTTAACTGTACACCTGATTCTCAGGCAAACTTTGTTGCAGAGAACTTTACTTTCCTGGGCCTGTCTCAGGTTATATCCATACCTAATAACCGTAATGTATTTCTAGAATTAACGTTTAGTCATGTTTCTGACCAGTTTCGGGCCAGTGACTTGTTATTTCCGAATGGTGAGCATCATAGTGCCTACTCTTGTGAGATCAAGGTGGACGATGTTAAAATGCTTAAGCAAAAAGTATATTTCCATGATTTTAGAAACACAGATTTTACAAACTTCAATAGTTATCTTTCTGCGGTGGAGTGGGATGTGATGCTCGCATCATGAATATACATGAAGCTACAAGAATGTTTTATGAAATACTTAATAATGCTATCTTATCTTATGTGCCTATTAAGCTGTTTAAAGCCTCGAACTTTCCACATTATTTTAGTGCGGAACTCCAAAGTACTATTATAAATAAAAAAAATAGCTCACAAAAACTATATCTCCAGTGGGTTACGAGCGGACTATCTCCAGTTTAGTAATTTGAGATCCCTTTGCAAAGAACTAGTTAAACGTGATTGACATTTATGTCAGAAATATTGAGGATGATGTCTTCAAGAACCCTAGAAATTTTTGGAAACTTGTCAATCACCACAGAAAATCATCTAATTTACCCGGCTGTATGTTTTATAACAATAAAGTGGCTGACAGCGGTCAAGACATTGCTGATCTATCTACGGAGTTTTTTAGTACTGTATACTGCAAGTCTGATGTACGAGGCTGGTTTGAAAAGTCCGTGCAAAAATAAAAACTACTTATGTGTTTGGGGTAAACCTTTTTTATTTTTCGACATAGTCTCCTTTTAGGCTTATACACTTCGTCCAACGATGTTCTAGTTTGTTGATCCCTTCCGAATAATAGGATTTGTCCAAGTCTGCAAAATATCCATTAGTGTCTGCAATCACCTCCTCGTTTGAATAAAATCTTTGTCCCGCCAGCCATTTCTTCAAATTGGGGAACAAATAGTAGTCCGAGGGAGCCAAGTCTGGAGAATAGGGGGGATGTGAAACGAGTTGGAATCCTATTTCCATTAATTTTGCGACCACAACTGCTGAGGTGTGTGCTGGTGCGTTGTCGTGATGGAAAAGGACTTTCTTGTGGGCCAATCGCGGGCGTTTTTCTTGCAGCTCGGTTTTCAAACGGTCCAATAACGATGAATAATATTCACCTATAATAGTTTTACCCTTTTCCAGATAGTCGATGAGGATTATCCCTTGCGAATCCCAAAAGACAGTCGCCATAACCTTTCCGGCCGAAGGAACGGTCTTCGCCTTTTTTGCTGCAGATTCCCAATGATTTCTGGAGTCGTAACCTCCACAGGCCGTCCAGAACGTTCAGCGTCACTCGTGCCCATATGGCCAGTCCGAAAATTTTGAAACCACTTATAAACTGTTCTAATCGAAGGTGTAGAGTCACCATAATGTTTATCAAGCTTCTCTTTAGTCTCCTGAGGCGTTTTGCCTTTCATAAAGTAATGTTTAATCACCACACGAAATTCTTTTTCGTCCATTTCTTGAAAATCACTCGACTTCCTTGATTCACACGAATGCCAAACACAAAGAAATACATCAATATGGCTGAAACTTGGTGTGCGTTTATTCAAGAGATGCTACTAACTAAACATGTCCTCGATACGCGCCGGTGGTGCCATCTCTCGGACTTTGCACGGACTTTTCAAACCAGCCTCGTATCTTGTGTAGAATATAGATTAGATAACAGGGTGGATATTATAATTAAACATTTTACCATTTCTGAGATATTTCATAAGATTACTAGGCTATCTAAAAAAATGGAATGTGGTCCTGACAATGTACCTGAATATTTGTTAAGCAATCTTGTCTATAGTATTACCAGGCCACTGTTTATTTTGTTTAATAGGTCGCTGGCGGAGGGTGAGCTTCCTGATTTATGGAAGGAGAGTTTTATTGTACCGATCTTCAAGTCGGGTGAGAGAGAGAATGTTCAAAATTATAGGGACATTTCAAAGCAGTCTGCAATTCCTCAGTTGCTTGATGGTTTGGTCTATGATCAACTAGGCTGGATTTGTAAGGGTATAGTGGTAGAAGAACAGCATGGCTTCATGGGAGGTAGGTCGACTGTCACCAACTTGTTCACCTATGAGCATGCTCTGGTGGATGCATTAGAGAGGGGATGCCAAGTGGACTCGATCTACACTGACTTTTCCAAGGCATTTGACAGAGTTAGCCATCAAAAACTTTTAGCAAAACTTAGAGCGATGGGGATTTATGAGCGCTCTGTAAAGTGTCTCGAGAGTATGTTGGTGGGACGCTCGCAGAGAATGAAGATGGGAGGTTTCATATCCAATAGTATCGAGGTGACCTCAGGAGTTTCTCAAGGTGGGCACTGTGCTCCATTACTATTTAACATCTTTATTTATGACATTCGTCAGGCTGGTCCTGACTGTAGCTTTCTTTTGTTTGCCGATGACTTGAAATTGTACCGTGAAATTGTGACTGAGGCGGATTGCATGAAGTTGCAAGAGAGCTTGAATCTGTGCATTGATGCAATCATAATGGATTGTCTTTAAACCCTAAGAAGTGTAGTAGGATTAGTTTTTGTAGGAAAAAGAATAAAATAACCTTTCAGTACAAGGTTGGTGATAAAGACTTTGGAGGATTTGGGAGTCATAATGGACACGAAGTTGTCGTTTAGGGAACACTACTCTTGCATGACAAGAAAGGCATTCCAAATGTTGGGACTTCTTTTTAGAATCGGAAGAAATCTATCTATTGACTCAATGAAGAAGTTATACTGTTCTCTGGTAAGATCTCAGCTTGAATATGCATCAACAGTATGGTCACCTTACTACAATGTTCACAGCGCAGGGATTGAACGTGTCCAGAATAAATTTATTGGATATTGCTCTCATAGATTGGGGTTGGTTGGTGACAGAGGAGCCCTGGCTAGTATGTTTGGTCTGCGGACATTATAGGACAGGAGAAGAGTGTCAGATCTTTCCACGATATTTAAATTGCTAAATGGTGTTATTGATTGTCCACTCCTCTTAAGGCAGATACAGTTGAAGGTTCCAGAACGCTGCTTAAGAAGAAATGAGATATTTGTCATCGGTCATCACGGTACTAACTATGGAATTCACTCTCCATTGACTAGATTCCTGCTCTTCCTAAATAATAATCCTTCCATCAATCCATTCGGGCTCGCTGTCTGACTTTAAGGGGCAAGTCATTAAAGTGGTGTGTGATCACTGATATGTTTCCTGTTTATTAAATTGGGTGTTTTGAACTGTGATGTTATATCATTTTTTTTTTGTTCTATCTAAATACTCATTACTGTACTATTGTTATTACTTTATATATTGAATATTATAACTTTTATAATGGGGTTTCCCGTTTATTGATAATAAAAAAAAAATATAAATCAAATATTTATTAGTATTCAACATAAGTAAGTAGCATATTAATTAATATTTTACTTGCCGTAAGAAGAATTGAAATAAAGGGCACTAATAAATATTTATATTCAAATTTTCTAGATAATTGTAAGAAAATTTATTTTCTTGGGAACGTCCTTAAGCCAAACTCATTGATAACTTCACTTCATATTTAGTAGTAACGTTCTTTACATGGGCATTAGAGGAGGAAGGGTTGAACCGAGAGTTTTTCAGTTCATTAATTTTTTTTTTTTGAAGAACAACGGGTTATTGATTTTTTTTGTCAGCTGCAGTGTTATGTTTCGATAAAGTTTCTCCCTAGTCATCGATTTTTTTAAAGCAAGAAACCCTCTCGACTTTATTCTTTTGAGAAATGTCCTCCAGCCTGGCGAGCGATTTATTTTCATTTAAGAGAGCATGTTTTTCTTTGAGAAGTATCCCACCCGGATATTTTTTTTTATTGTTATTTACAAGACTCCAGTCTTGTGTATAGCCTAGCATTTTTTTTCAAAGCCTTAATTTAATGCAGCCTTCTTTTCACAAATGGCAAAACGTGCCTTGAGAAACACAAACTCTGACTCATCTTTTATAATTTTTTTATATTTGAATACAGAAAACCCGTTCCATTAATTTTTCATACACAGACCCCAAAATCTAGTGTTCTTTTAATAATTAAAATATTACTACCTGTAACATATTGCCAAAATACTTAGGAGGTCTGTCATGAAATAATAGTCAGAGCTAAACTACTAATAACAAGCTATAAGTAAAACACATATCATTAGAATGCAATTTAACCAACAATCATGCCATACATGATCGAATGCTTCAGAAATATCAAGCGCAATTGCTCCAGACGCATAGTGTTTAATTGCGTCGTTCCCAAAATGTCTGACATGCGTTAGGAAATCATCTGTTGAGCTATATTGGAGGTTCCTAATATAATTAAATCTTTCCAGATATTTTTTAAAATATCAATTGATAGACATTTGCGTTATATTCGACATAACTGAAAACAATACCACCGATTAGTAGTTACTTGGCACTACCTTTCTTAGACACCAGCTGGACTCGAGCGTATTTCCAACACCAAGGAAATAATATTTTTCTGTATAATCAGTTGATAACAAGCACCCTCGGTCGAATCTACGGAAAAAGTTTAAGAAATATAATTGAGGATGAATATAGTCTCTACAAGATTGAACAACAATCTGGTTTTAAAGCCGGTAGATCGTGTGTAGGCAATATATTTAATGTAATACACTTAAGCGGAAAAAAACATAACCGAACAGAGAGCTCCATCTAGTGTTTGTAGACCTAACCAAAGCGTATGATACAGTCCCAGTGAAAAAACTATGGTAAATACTAGAAGGATCAACCATAAATAGTACAACAATCGCCGCAGTAAAACAGTTGTATGACCAGTTACGTTCCCGAATAAAGTTGGAAAACATTCTCTTCGAAAATTTTTTTGGAACAAAGAGTGTTAGACAGGGTTGCTTCCCGTCTCATACATTATTCAAAATGTATCTGTATGAGGCATTAGAGAGATGACGAAGAGCATGTGGCGAAATGGGAATTCAGCTGACCGACAAAACAACGTTATACACTCTACATTTTGCCGACGATCAAGTGGTTATTGCTCAGGACAAGAAAGGCCTTGAATTTATGACAAGAAAACTGTTTAAAGTTTAAAAAACTGGAGTTTAACAGTTAACTGCAAGAAAAACAAATATTTACGTATAGAAGGAAAACAGGGAAGCCTTACTCTAAATACCGGTGAGGCCATTGATGCTTGTGAAGAGTAAATATATCTCGGACCTAACATAAATAAAGACGATAGAACGGAAAAAGAAGTGGAGAGCAGAATAAGTAAAGGAAAAGCGGTCATAAGATACCTAAATTCTGTTCTGTGGTCGAAGAAGTAACATCACAGCGAAAGCACCTTATTTATAACGCAGTATTTAAGAGCATCGTGGTATATGGTTGTAAAACTTGGCAATTAACGAAACGACTGGAACAGAAACTAATGACACTTACAATGGATTACTAGCGAAAATCAGCTGGAGTGTCAAGAATGGATAGAGTTAGAAATAAAAGAATAAGGGATGCAATGAAAGTGAAAACCACGATTATTGAGGAAATTCAACAACGGACACGTGGAAAGATTGGAAGAACACTGAATACTAAAGATGGTTCTAAAGCGGGTACCAAGCGAAAAGGTGAGAAGAGGGAAACCCAGAGCGACATGGTTTGAAGGAATTCAGAGGGCAATGTCAGAGAGAAATCTAAAACCCGGAGATTGGGAAGATCGAAGAAAACAGAAACTGGGAACCGGAAGGCGAAGAACGCTATAAAAAAAAACCAGATTAATGATGAATGATCAGCTGATAAGCCCACTTAGGCCACTATCGAGCATTTTTGACTACGCATTAGGAATAGAGTGGTGCTTTTCCCTATAAAATTGGCAGTAGAACGTGAAATTTGTATTATATTTCTTTCAAGAATTTTATGAATTTTTGACAGTCTTGTTTTTAATTGATAAGATATTACACGTAACGCTTTGACAAACATTTAGACATTTTTGACATAAATTATACATATTTAGCATTGTTCATTCCGATTTTATTCAACTGAATTACATATTAATTTACTCTTTTAAAACCTCGAACCACTTCTGAAAAAAGGTATATTTTAAGTTGTGACAATAACCCTGATTTCTGCGAGTGTGTTTGTTGTATGGTAGAATCTGGCAACATTGTGCTAGTATGAAAATAGAAAATTGTTTATTTCGGCCACGATTAGAGTCAATCTCTGCTTTACAGCAAATAAATTTAGGTTGCACGGAAAAGAAAGTAGTTACATTGGCTTTTCCTGAAACCGGTGTGATTAATTGCCTGAATAAAAAAAGTAAAGCACGCAATTTACAGGAACGCCGTTTAATTCTTTTTATTTAACCTTTACCTTTATTTTGCTTCTTCATTGTATTCAACATTAAAAAAATCGGTAAAGTGATTTATCCGGTACTTTTTTCGCAAGCACGCAGTTCTAATATAAATCCAGAATTTGACTTTCTCACATTAAACGATATACTACTGTGACCAAAAAATAGTAAGGCTCTTGAAATAAAACGCAGACGGGTTATTTATTTTTCCAAATTTATTTCGTCCCCTTCAAAGTAATCCCCCTTGGATACAATGCATTTATGCCAACGTTTTCTTCCAGCCTTCGAAACAGTTGTTGAATTCGATTTCTGGAATGGCCTTTAAAGCCTTCTTCGATTTGGTTTTAATCTCCTCAATCGACAGAGCTAAATCAGGCGAATAAAGCGATTGCGGAATGACATAAGTTGATTTTTTGATGCAAAAGTCGCGAAGAACCAATGCTGTGTGAGAAGGCGCATTATCGTGATGAAAAAAAACCAAGAGTTATCGGTCCATAATTCCGGCCTCTTGAGACGAATAGCTTCACGCAAACGACGAATAACACTCAAATAATATTCCTTGACAGTTTGGCCTGGCGGCGGAAAGAATTCATAATGAACAACACCACGATAATCGTAGTAAACTGTTAACGTCACCTTGATTTTCGACTTGCATTGGCGTGGTTTCTTCGGTCTGGGCTCACCTCTAACACGCGACGATTTTTGAGCACCAAATCCTTGATTTGCTTGACGTGGTTCTCATTGGTAGATGTTGAAGGACGACCAGGACGTTCATCGTCCTCCACACGTTCTCTGCCTTCTTTAAACAATTTTTACCAATCAAAAATACTTGCTCTGGATAGAGCATCATCACCAAATCATTTCGAACGTTTGGGAAGCCGAAAAACCATTTTTAAAACAAAATTTAATGCAACTTCTTTGCTGAATTTTTTCACTCATGTTAAAAATCGAGAAACGCACTTTTGTTGTTGAACGAATGCAAGCGAATCTTATTAACTACTGACGCTATGGTCTTAAAATTTGACACAGATGGCAGTTAAGGTCCTACCAACCTAACGAAAAAAAAAAAATTCCATTTGGAATGCTCGGGCGATTTAAATTTAAAAGTCTTACTATTTTTGATCACAGTAGTATTTATATGTATGTATGTATATATATATATATATATATATATATATATATATATATATATATATATATATATATATATGAAATTCAATAAAATAAAAATAAAGGTATTTATTGGTGAAGAATTGTAAACAAGAATAGGCTTTTATTAGACACTAGTAGGTACTTGTACAGTGTTATTATTCATAAATAAACCGGTCCCTTTATTAAGAGTTAGACAAAAACCTTAAATGCAAAAGTTGAGGCCTTCTTAAAGAGGCTAGAAACAATTGCACATCGTGTTTTTGATATATCACGTAAACTTTATATTCTTAATGTTCCGTACGGAACACTTATGGGGTCACTTCGGTGTTCTCCGAAACTATTTGACACAAAAAGTTGAAATTTGTCACAAATATAGGAATTGATGGCCAAATCAGAGCTATGCAGTTTTAAAAGTCAAATTTTGACTTAAGGGTTGGGGGTGAAACCGAAAGTGAAAAAAAAATTATCAGGTCATCGAGTAGGGTGTCAAATGTGAAAACACGAGTTCAAAAATATATAGGAAGCAATTTTTGAAAAATTGCCGAAAATCGCTGTGTCCCCCTCCATCTCTAAGAGTACTGATCAAAAAATTTCGAAAAAAATCTGGAATATTCTTCATAAGGTATAGGTTGAATGAAAACTATCACGAGTGCCTTATATTTGATATATATATATATATATATATATATATATATATATATATATATATATATATATATATATATATATATATATACGAGGCTGGTTTGAAAAGTCCGTGCAAAAATAAAAACTACTTATGTGTTTGGGGTAAACCTTTTTTATTTTTCGACATAGTCTCCTTTTAGGCTTATACACTTCGTCCAACAACGATGTTCTAGTTTGTTGATCCCTTCCGAATAATAGGATTTGTCCAAGTCTGCAAAATATCCATTAGTGTCTGCAATCACCTCCTCGTTTGAATAAAATCTTTGTCCCGCCAGCCATTTCTTCAAATTGGGGAACAAATAGTAGTCCGAGGGAGCCAAGTCTGGAGAATAGGGGGGATGTGAAACGAGTTGGAATCCTATTTCCATTAATTTTGCGACCACAACTGCTGAGGTGTGTGCTGGTGCGTTGTCGTGATGGAAAAGGACTTTCTTGTGGGCCAATCGCGGGCGTTTTTCTTGCAGCTCGGTTTTCAAACGGTCCAATAACGATGAATAATATTCACCTGTAATAGTTTTACCCTTTTCCAGATAGTCGATGAGGATTATCCCTTGCGAATCCCAAAAGACAGTCGCCATAACCTTTCCGGCCGAAGGAACGGTCTTCGCCTTTTTTGGTGCAGATTCCCCCTTGGTAACCCATTGTTTAGATTGTTGTTTGGTCTTAGGAGTATAGTAATGTATCCATGTTTCATCCACAGTGACGAAACGACGCTTAAAGTCCTCCGGATTCTTCTGGAACAGCTGCAAACCATCCTTGCAACACTTCACACGATTCCGTTTTTGGTCAAGCGTGAGCAATCGCGGCACCCATCTTGCGGATAGGTTTCTCATGTCCAAATGTTTATGCAAAATATTATGTACCCATTCAGTCGAGATGCCCACAGCACTAGCAATCTCACGCACCTTAGCTCTTCTGTCATCCATCACCATATCATGGATTTGATCAATGATTTCTGGAGTCGTAACCTCCACAGGCCGTCCAGAACGTTCAGCGTCACTTGTGCCCATATGGCCAGTCCGAAAATTTTGAAACCACTTATAAACTGTTCTAATCGAAGGTGCAGAGTCACCATAATGTTTATCAAGCTTCTCTTTAGTCTCCTGAGGCGTTTTGCCTTTCATAAAGTAATGTTTAATCACCACACGAAATTCTTTTTCGTCCATTTCTTGAAAATCACTCGACTTCCTTGATTCACACGAATGCCAAACACGAAGAAATAGACCAATATGGCTGAAACTTCGTGTGCGTTCATTCAAGAGATGCTACTAACTAAACATGACCTCGATACGCGCCGGTGGTGCCATCTCTCGGAGTTTGCACGAACTTTTCAAACCAGACTCGTATATATATATATATATATATATATATATATATATATATATATATATATATATATATATATATATATATATATATATTGTTCTGTGATTATTGTTGTTTTTTTGAATGATTTTTGTCTTATTTAGTGTTTCAAAATTTATATATCCAGCTAGGTTATACACTGGACCAAATGGACAGCGTAAATTGTCACACATTACTGAATTAAATTAGATTAAAGTAAATTAATAACCAACAATATTTTTTTTGCACTAAACTGTGAAAACACTTTAACATTATGACGTGGCAAACGTAGCAGCAAATCGTGACGCTTTCGATTCGATTTTTTTTGAAAATTTTTATGAATTTTAATTTATTTAACATATATGGTAATTAATTGTAAAATATTTTCAAAAAGTTTTTCGCATCGATAATCAATATTATTTATGATAAAGTTTTAAAATAACATAAAAAAATTCGTTAATTACTTTTTATTCACAAATCTAATGCTAGTTCGGAACACTTCAGTGTCGTCTGTTTGCCCATCCGATTTTCTTCAAAACTATTTAACATAGAAAGTAAAAATTTGGCACAACTATAGTAATTGATGGCTCAATCAGAGCCGTGTAGTTTTGAAAGTTAAATTTTGATTGAAGGGGTAGTTTTGGGAGATGAAATTGAAAGTGAAAAAAAAAATTACCAGGTCATCGAGTACTCGTAGGATGTCAAACGAAAGCTTGTGAAAACACGAGTTCAAAAATATATATGATGCAATACTTGCGCACACCTTTCTTATTATTTAAAAAAAATGGTCTAAAACCCCTGTCCAACCAAACTATCTCGAAAAATTCTGATCAAAAAATTTTGAAAAAAATCTGGAATAGTCGCGAATAAGTTGAAATTGAGCGAAAATAATCACGAGTGCATTACGTTTGATAATTTATCTGATATATAGGAACAAAGATCGGAAAAAAAAAAAAACTTTGTTGAAAATTCATTTGGAGTGTGTTTTATGAAGTCATCATTTTATCCCTCCGTAACAAAAATTTTTATTAAGTTGGGAATGTGGAATCTTTGGCACAATGATACTACTCAATATATATCACCACTACACCAAACACTTTATTTTTGCACTCGACGCGCGTTTCGCTAACCATGTTAGCTTCATCAGGAGCGATGATTGACAGTCAATCATCGCTCCTGATGAAGCTAATATGGTTAGCGAAACGCGCGTCGAGTACAAAAATAAAGTGTTTGGTGTAGTGGTGATATATACTGAGTAGAAAAATTTTTATGTTGAAATCAATCATGGAACACTAAATACGTCGAAAGTTGTGAATTGAACAGGAACTAATAGCAACTGCTTTAACCATTAGGCACCGAAAAAAAATACTTAGGTAGTAAATATTTGTTTTAAACTTTTATCACTAGATTCTAGATTGAATTAGATTGATTTAATAGCTATTAGACAGCTAAGATAGTATAACTATTATACAATATTGACTAAGAAAAAACCTAAAAATACATATTGGATCTTAAGATATATACACGTCAGGAACTTTTCGTCTTATTCTGGTTGGTCTGATTAGCCTGCTGGGTCAGTATCTGACTAGACATGTTTGTAATAGGGGCTCTTAATTCTTTCATTGAACTCATTTGGGGTGTGTTTTGTGAAGTCACTGATCATTTTTTACCTCCCTAACAATTTCACATCAATCACAGGACGGAACACTAATTGCGCAAGTCCAACTTGCACTTGACCGGTTTTTATTTTACCTATTTCTATGGTTTCCTGTATTATTCTTGTGTGGAGATTTTTACTTTTCTGTAAGATTCTTGTTTTCTTAGAATCAATCTTGAGTCCGGTGTTTAGTACATATTGAGTTCGTGAAGAAGTGAATTTTAATCTTACAGATAATTGTATGTGACAAGTTCATCTCTTCTGATAATTATTTTTCTATTTATTTGGCCTATGTATGACCATCCCACAGTCTTGAAAAGGGATTTCGTATACATCTTGGCCTCTTAGGGGAGTTTTGCCTTTATCTGTTAGAAGAATATCTTTGATTTTTAGATCTGTGGTGAAGATAGAAGAAGAAGCCTCTCGGATGACGCTTCTAACAAGAAAGGAGTGCGACAGGGATGTATTTTGTCTCCGCTTCTCTTTAACCTCTATCCATAGGCTGTTTCCAAAGAATCTCTAGCCCAGATTACAATGGGAATTAAAGTCAATGGCATCATGATTAACAACCTAAGATATGCAGAGGACACCGTTACTGTGGCTGATAATTTACTCGATCTGCAGAGTATGACGAATCTCATAGTGCGTCGGAGCGAGAAATTTAGACTAAATATAAATATAACAAAGGCCAAGCTGGGTGTGTTCAAAATCACACGTTGATGCAAAGCTTATTGTTAATGAACAGAGAATTCAATAGATTTTGTCTTTTAAATACCTGAGAACACTAATTAATAGCCAGTGTAAACCAAAAATAGAGATTAGATCGAGAATCGAGCAGGCCTGTGGGTTATTCATGAACATGAAAAATCTTTTCACAGGATTCCACCTTAGTCTAGAACTTCGAGTGTGTATGATTAGACAGTTTTTTTTGGTACTTCCATATGGATGTGAAGGCTGGACTCTTGATCCAGGCACAGAGAAACGACTCGAAGCTTACGAAATGTATGTTTATAAAAGGATGTTACGGATATCCTCGGTGGAGGTGGGGAGAGTAACAAATGCTGAAGTACTTAAGCTAATGAACAAATCCACAGAAATGCTGGCTATAAAGGAAAGAAAAACTAGTTATATCGGTCATATACGAGGCTGGTTTGAAAAGTCCGTGCAAAATCCGAGAGATGGCACCACCGGCGCGTATCGAGGTCATGTTTAGTTAGTAGCATCTCTTGAATGAACGCACACCAAGTTTCAGCCATATTGGTCTATTTCTTTGTGTTTGGCATTCGTGTGAATCAAGGAAGTCGAGTGATTTTCAAGAAATGGACGAAAAAGAAGTTTGTGTGGTGATTAAACATTACTTTATGAAAGGCAAAACGCCTCAGGAGACTAAAGAGATAAACATTATGGTGACTCTGTACCTTCGATTAGAACAGTTCATAAGTGGTTTCAAAATTTTCGGACTGGCCATATGGGCACAAGTGACGCTGAACGTTCTGGACGGCCTGTGGAGGTTACGACTCCAGAAATCATTGATCAAATCCATGATATGGTGATGGATGACAGAAGAGTTAAGGTGAGTGAGATCGCTAGTGCTGTGGGCATCTCGACTGAACGGGTACATAATATTTTGCATAAACATTTGGACATGAGAAAGCTATCCGCAAGATGGGTGCTGCGATTGCTCACGCTTGACCAAAAACGGAATCGTGTGAAGTGTTGCAAGGATGGTTTGCAGCTGTTCCAGAAGAATCCGGAGGATTTTAAGCGTCGTTTCGTCACTGTGGATGAAACATGGATACATTACTATACTCCTGAGACCAAACAACAATCTAAACAATGGGTTACCAAGGGGGAATCTGCACCAAAAAAGGCGAAGACCGTTCCTTCGGCCGGAAAGGTTATGGCGACTGTCTTTTGGGATTCGCAAGGGATAATCCTCATCGACTATCTGGAAAAGGGTAAAACTATTACAGGTGAATATTATTCATCGTTATTGGACCGTTTGAAAACCGAGCTGCAAGAAAAAACGCCCGCGATTGGCCCCCAAGAAAGTCCTTTTCCATCACGACAACGCACCAGCACACACCTCAGCAGTTGTGGTCGCAAAATTAATGGAAATAGGATTCCGACTCGTTTCACATCCCCCCTATTCTCTAGACTTGGCTCCCTCGGACTACTATTTGTTCCCCAATTTGAAGAAATGGCTGGCGGGACAAAGATTTTATTCAAACGAGGAGGTGATTGCAGACACTAATGGATATTTTGCAGACTTGGACAAATCCTATTATTCGGAAGGAATCAACAAACTAGAACATCGTTGGACGAAGTGTATAAGCCTAAAAGGAGACTATGTCGAAAAATAAAAAAGGTTTACCCCAAACACATAAGTAGTTTTTATTTTTGCACGGACTTTTCAAACCAGCCTCGTAATGAGGGGAGCAATGTATGACTTCCTAAGACTAGTCATCGAAGGCAAAATACAAGAAGATCAGTTGGAAGAAGTCAAAATTACTGGTTAAAGGACTTCCAAAGATGGTTTAATTGCTAATCAATAGATATTTTTCGAGCTGAAGTTTCCAGGACTATATTAGCCATTTGGATAGCCCACCTTCGTCAGGAGACAGCGAATTAAGAAGAAGGTGAAGATAGTCTCGATCTCGTGTCTATTTAGGATTTTTCCGATTATATCCATCCATATATCCATTCAAAAACGGTAATTCCTATTCAGGAGGGGAGATGACCAGTAGAAAATACATGCATATCTATATATATATATATATATATATATATATATATATATATATATATATATATATATATATATTTGTCAACTACAATTAGCTTAGACGTTTTCATTTGCACATAGTGCGGATTCATTACGATTTAACAAAATCATATTTATTTATTGCTTTGAAAACGTCCTAAAAATATCCGACGCCACCACTGCAGATATTTATGATAAAAATGAAAAAACATTAAAAGTATCGATGTTGATATTAAATTACAATTAACTGCCCATAACCGAAACCACTTCTCTCAAATGAACTTCTCTAAATAACTATTTATATCAGAACAGCCTTTAAATCTGTCGAGAGCCTGGTTTATAAACAACTTTAAAAAACTACATAGGTGTCTCGGTTATTCACATTACTATTATATATAGGGCGAGACTCCCTAAATATAGGTGGCCTGGAATGGAACTCAATAAATCTTTTATTTAGTCTACTATTTTAATTAGTGTTTTTCATGTCCGCGACTTGGTTTAAAAAATATTTATAGAGAATTTTATACAAGGTTATAGATTATAAATGGATCCTTCTGTCTTGTTTATTTGAAGATTTTTTACGGAATTAAAATAGAAACAATCCTGTCACGCGTATTTTACATATAACTCAAACTTTATATTTTTTAAATGAAACACTCTGTATATCATTTTTTACTTTTATGTAACTCGTTCTTCTAGAAACTACAATATACATATTTACAATGTTATTTTACAAAGAAGGAAGACAAATATACTTTTTATGTAAGTATGTCATTAATGCAAATTGACGATGACATTCCTGTATGTTAAGAGTTTTGAGGAGAAGACAAAGAATAATCCCTTCCTTAAATACTTTTCAAGAATATATAACCACATTTGACTTGAGACAATGTTAAAACAAAGAAAAATAAGAATGAAAATAACTGAGAACAAAAAGTATAAAGTGCATTTCTCATAAATGCGATTTTATCTTTATGTGACTGCCAAAATAATTCTTTGGCCTGGATCATATAAAATTGCAATCTGTTGTGTAATTTTCTCCGATAGATGATTTACTGTCAAGTTTCATTAATTATTTATTTATCTTTTTAATAGCTACACAAGATTTCCCAAAGAGTTAAATCAATGAAGGGAAAGTTTCATTTAAAAATCGGTTGGAACGAGAATCGTAGTGCAATCTCGCTGCCAGATTATTTACCCATAATTACGTGGTATCTAATTTTAAAAAATTTCGCAGTAATTTAGTTAATTGTTAACAGTAGAGATCATTATCATTCATTGTGTCAGGTTTTAGCACCTCATGATGCATGGTTCTTTTCCATTCCCGCCAAACATACAGCCTCATCTTCCTTGCTGTCCTTCCAACCCTGCTTAAAATATACAATGCCGCAATTTCGTACATTAAGAGATCTATAGAAACAATTCAGAATCGGTCTCTCCGATATGCAATAGGTGCTTTCCGCACCTCTCCAATATCCAGCCTACAATCTGTGGCCTCTCTCCTTCCCCTTCAACAAACAAGACATCATTCCCTACTAAAATACTACTCTTCCTCTCTCTTCCGACCCCATTCCAAAGATCATTTTAACATTTATCGACCTAACCACATTTCTCCCTCTCGCTCCATCACAAACAGAATCAGCCCCCTGCTCTCCCTACACAATATCCTTCCACCAAAATTTGACTATCCATTACACTCTACTTTTCTACCGTGGCTAACTCCATGTCCCCCATAGATTTTTCAATGATGTCTTTCAACAAACTTGAATCTCCACTACCTATGTTAACAAAACATTCTTGGATAAATTATCACGGAATTACTCTCAATATGACATCATATACACTGATGGTTCCAAGACCAATGCTGGAGTGGGATAGGCCTTCCACATGTCAGTTACAAACATGATATATAAATTACCTTATTACTCGTCTATCTTCACAGCCAAACTCCTGGCTATCAAGGAAAGTATACGCTTTGCCCTTTCTATCACAACCTCCCATAATTCCTCATAGTTACAGACTCTCTAAGTGCTCTCCGGTCAGTACAGTCTAAAAATTTGAACTACAATTACATACGACAAATATATGATCTACCCTACACAGCGGCTTTGAGACATAAGAAATTATCTTTTTTATGGCGACCTAGCCATATCAATATTCACGGCAACGACAGGGCCGACCTTTTAGCTAAAACCGCAATTAGAAGTGGGACTCCCTTCATTGAAGAAAATCATCCAAGCGATTTCAAAAATTATCTGCAAACCATCTTACATAACACATTTCAATTGAAGTGAAACCTTGAAGACCTTCTTAATACATTGTGGTCAATTAAACCCATTGTATACCCTCCCCTACATTCATACAACATAGATAGGGATAACGTTATTAGATGTAAATTAGCCATTAGACATACCTATGGCACACACGCTTATTCGTTAAAAGGTCAACATCAGCCAACATGCTCCATCTACATGAACCCCTCACTGTAAAATATGTCTTCGAAGCTGCACATTTTCAAAACCTGAGAACCCAACTCAATATATCCTCCAATCTAGTCTCTGTCATCAAATCTTATGAGAATAATAAAGGCAACATCAGAAAATGTTTGAGAGAAGTCGATCTTATAGTATTAACTTCAAAATCAGTTCCAACTACTTAGCACACTGAGGCGCTAAATAACCTTGATGTTGATGCGCCCAAAACCCTAAATATCTATCTATCTATCATCTTCCTTGACATTAATCCAGGCTTTCTCACCTTTTGCCATCGTGCTTCGACCACGATCTTTTTCGAACATTATTGTCGTACGTCATTTTTTATCGCCCATTATGAGACATTTCAAAAGGGGATCAATTTCGTTCCGTTTCAACAATATCTCGCAAACGGGAATTCGGCAAATTCAATTTTCCGACGTTAAATTATGTGACACCCAAACAAAGAGCTTCTTTTTTATCTAGCCTTTTCCAAATGGTTTAAAACTGTTTAAGGTTGGATGGTTTTAGATTCTTAGCGACGTCACGGATGGACTTGCTCAACTTTTTCTAAGATTTCATTGGCTTTTCCACTGATTAGTCGACCAGCCCTAGATGCATCTTTGACGTCGAAATTTCTAGAACGAAAGCGAGCAAACCATCTCCATTTAAATAAAAAACCAACCAAATGCAAATCGGACTTGCGCAGTTAGTATTCCGTACGGTGACTGCTTTTAAAATAAAAACGTTAGTATGGGGGTATAAAATGATCAGTGACTTCATAAAACACTCCCTAAATGAGTTTTCAACAATGTTTATTTCCGATCTTTGTTGAAAAATGATGACATTGAAATTTTGTTTTTTTTTTATATACCAGATATATATATATATATATATATATATATATATATATATATATATATATATATATATATATACTAGCCGTGCCCGCGGCTCCGCTCGCGTGAACTTGATTCAGCTTTATCGTCAGTGCTTATTCGTTATGTTTATATTATTATATAGCTCAAGGGGCTTTAGGGGTCCATGGCTTGGTTGCATACTTGTCTCCACTTCTTTTTGTCTCCTGTTCGCTTTTCACAGTGCGGGATTCCCATCAACTCCGGATCTTGCTTTACTGCCTGAATCCATGTAGATCGAGGTCTACCCTTGCCTCTTCTTCCAACCACTCCTCTTATTAGGGTTTGCTTTGCCTGTCTTTCTTCCTTCATCCTTGCCACGTGTCCCAACCATCCTAATCGCTGGCTTATTATGATTTGGCTTATAAGGGGTTTCGTATATAGGCATTTTAATTCGTAGTTTGTTCTTCTTCTCCATAGTCCCTCTTCTTTCCTTCCTCCGTAGATTTTTCTCAAATCTTTCCTTTCTCACACCTCCAACGTCTCCTTTTCTCTTGCATTCAGTTTCCACGTTTCGCATCTACATGTCGCCGTGGGTCTGACAACTGTCGTATATATTCTTTCTTTTGCTTTTCTTGATACATTCTTTAATTTCAATATTGGATTCATTGCCCCCAAACATCTCTGTCCTTTCGCTATTCTTTCTTGTTTCTCTGTCCTTTCTTGTCCACTCTATGTTATTGTTACTCCCAGATAATTAAATTTGTCTACTTTTTCAAACATATATCTTTTTCCTAAGTTGTTTATTATATCTAAACTTGTGTTGTTTTTAATATCCTTCTTCTTTGTAATTTCCATGTAGTTTGTTTTTTCCTCATTTATCTTTAGTCCTCTCATCCTTCCCCTTTCTTCTATCCTACTTATGGCTTTTTTGAGGTTCTCTTTTGCTCTTGCAATCACTGCTACATCATCCGCATAGGCCAAGCATTGGCAGGCTTGTTGGTATATCGTTCCATTTGTTTTTATTTCTGACTCCCGGATTATCTTCTCTAGTACCAAATGTCGACACTGGTTCCCCCTGTCTTAATCCTCTCTTCAACTTAAACTTGTCTGATACTTTGCCCTCAACCAACACTCTATTTTCTGTGTCATTCAGGGTCATTCTCACCATGCGAATCAATTTACTTGGAGTTTTTAGTTCTTTCATTATCTTGTAGAATCCTTCTCTATTTACAGAGTCATATGCTTCTCTGAAATCCACAAAGACCAAGTGTAGTGCCAAATTTTGTTCTAAGCTATTATCTTGGATTTGCTTAATCGAAAATATCTGGTCTGTAACCGATCTATTTTTCCTGAATCCACACTGGTACTCTCCCAGAATAGACTCGGCTTTCTCTGCTAGTTTGTTTTTGATAGTCAACACTACTATCTTATACACGACATCCAGTAAGGCTATTGGTCAATAATTAGCACATATAGTTTTTTTCTCCTTTTTTGTATATTGGACAGCTCACTGGCATCTTTTCTGTTTCCCATATTTCCCATATTTCTTGCACCAACCGGCATATTTCATTTTCCAGATCTACTCCTCCAGCTTTTATCAGTTCTACAATTTCCACCTGGTGCCTTATATTTTTTGGGTTCTGAGTATTTCTCTTATTTATTCTTTGCAGGGTTTATTTGTCGCCTCCTGCCCTTCAGTTAATTTTGCTTCCTATTTCTCATTCAACTCCTCATTTTCATCTCCATTTAATGTTTCTTTAAAGTATTCCGCCCATCTATTCAGTCTTTATGCGAAGCTTACTGCTAAACTTTCATCTTTTTTCCTATATATTAGCATTTTGTCTCTGTTTATTCCCTCTGTATTTTATAAAAAAAAAACACGTAAATCGGATAAGTGGTTCTTGAGTGCTAAGCGCAGTAATGGATAGACAGACAGGCAGAGAGATGTTACGTTTTATATATATTATAGATTTTTTTTTGACATATATTAAATTAAGAATTAAAAAAAAATCACGTATATCCGATGAGTGGTTCTCGAATGATAAGCACACTAACGGACAGACAGACAGAGAAACTTTGCGTTTTTATATATATTATATAGATTTTTATTATATAACCTCTACAGAGAACATATGTATGAATTTAAAAAATCTCGTAAGTGGTTCTCGAGGGATAAGCGCACTAACGGACAGACATTTTACATATATTATAGATATAGATTATTATTATTACTGTATAACCTGGCCAAAGAATATATGTATGAATTTAAAAAAAGACACGTAAATCGGATAAGTGATTCTCGCCTGATAAACGCACTAATGGACAGACAGACAGAGAGACATTGCTTTTTATATATATTTTAGATTATAGATTATAGATATTCTCTGCTATATAATATTGTTCCAAATTTAATGGTTTAGGCTGTGTACTGCAAGGGAACGCGCTAACGGCAAACTTTTTTCCGACTTCATTCACTATTATCGTCACTGCTCATTCCCTATGCTACCTATCGTAATAAAATATAGCCTATAACCTGGCCAGAGAACATATGTATGTTTTAAAAAAAAAGTACGTAAATCGGATAAGTGATTCTCCAGTGATAAGCGCACTAACGGACAGACAGACAGACAGACAGACAGAGAGACGTTGCATTTTATATATATATATATATATACATATATATATATATATATATATATATATATATATATATATATATATATATATATATATATGTATATATATCAAATATAAGGCACTCGTGATAGTTTTCATTCAACCTATACCTTATGAAGAATATTCCAGATTTTTTTCGAAATTTTTTGATCAGTACTCTTAGAGATGGAGGGGGACACAGCGATTTTCGGCAATTTTTCAAAAATTGCTTCCTATATATTTTTGAACTCGTGTTTTCACATTTGACACTCTACTCGATGACCTGGTAATTTTTTTTTCACTTTCGGTTTCACCCCCAACCCTTAAGTCAAAATTTGACTTTTAAAACTGCATAGCTCTGATTGGGCCATCAATTCCTATATTTGTGACAAATTTCAACTTTTTGTGTCAAATAGTTTCGGAGAAACAGACAGACACCGAAGTGACCCCATAAGTGTTCCGTACGGGACATTAAGAATATAAAGTTTACGTGATATATCAAAAACAGGATGTGCAATTGTTTCTAGCCTCTTTAAGAAGGCCTCAACTTTTGCATTTAAGGTTTTTGTCTAACTCTTATTAAAGGGACCGGTTTATTTATGAATAATAACACTGTACAAGTACCTACTAGTGTCTAATAAAAGTCTATTCTTGTTTACAATTCTTCACCCATAAATACCTTTATTTTTATTTTATTGAATTTCACCCTACCCCTGTATCAGGTAAAACAAAACCAAACGCGTGGCACATATTTAAATAAAGTCTGTTGACGTATGCCAATGGGTTATTTCCGGCACCCAAGAACTCTCAGTTTAATTTAGGTATATTATAAAAATGATTTAGTAGTAGTTTGTCGGCACATGTGGAGAAATAAGGCCATTATTTCCAGCAGTTCAGACCGTAAAGGTAGAAATAGGTGAACTTTATTAGCTGGAGTTTTGACAACGGAGAACATTAGGTCCTTTGAAATACTATACATATCTGTAAAATATATTTTAAATTTTAATAAAGAAAGAAAAGCTAATTACTGTTTTCATCACAAGTATAGTCAGAAGATGGTCTAAAGTAATAAAACAATTTTTAAAACAAATAAACCGTTCAAATTAAGTTAAATAATATAAATCAATACTAAAAAAAATCTTGAATAATGTATGAATATATCCAAATTACTGTTAGTTGTCCTAGGTTATGATCAGATATGGTCAAAGTGATTTAAATTGACAGATATTTGCAGTTCATTGAAATGGTAGCATCTTATTAACGGACTTCAAAAAGGAGGTGGTTCTCAATTCGACGCGTATGTATTTTTTTTTAATCTATGTTCCCGCATAACTCTGGCAAAATTGGGATGATTATTTTTTTATTTGCGAGAGTACTCATTCGAGCTGGTCCCATATAAATTTTATTGAAATTGATTATGTAGTTTCTGAAAAACTAAAAATTTCTGCAATGAAACACCGATAACTCTGGCAAATATGTACCGATTTTTTTTAGTGTTCCGTAGGGAATACTTATGGAATCACTTCGGTGTCCGTCTGCCTGTCTGTCTGTCCGTCTGTCATACCAGATTTGCTCCGAAACGATTTGACATAGAAAGTTAAAATTTTGCACTAATATAGAAATTTATGGCCCAATCAAAGCCGTGTAGTTTTGAGAGTTAAATTTTAGGGGTGCAATCGGAAGTGGAAAAAAATAATTTTACCAGGACATCGAGTGAATGAAAGCTTGTGAAAACATGAGTTCACAAATATATATGATGTAATACGCGCAAATTTTTCTTCATAATATTTTTTAGAAAACTGCCAAAAATCGATGTCCATCACCCTTATCTTGAAAAGAACTTATCAAAAAATTTAGAAAAAATTCTGGAATATTCTCCATAAAGTGTAGACTGAATGAAAATTAGTCCGTTACCTTTTATAATTTATCTAGTATATAAAAGAAAAAATTAAAGGTTTTCAACAAAGATCGGTGTTAATGTAACCAATTATAAACCTTACTAATAATATTAACACCTAATTAGATAATAAAATACACATGGAGTCCGTTAGAAAATTGGCGCCGACTTCAAAAGTTACCTTTTTCTAAAGAAATCATAATAATAAATAATAACTGTTTTTACTATTTGTAGGATTTGTTTATACGGAATTAATAACTGAATTGTCAAATTAAAGCAATATCTTATCTTAGAGGTATTTTACGAGTGTTTCAAAAACATTATTTTTTAATTCATAGCGGCAAAATTTTGTGTGCTAGTTTTCTGAAATTGGTTTTTCTTTAAAACGTTTTTGTATTCTTTTAACTTTTGACATTTTCAACTTAAGTAATAAGTTTAAATAAAACTAAAATTTAAAAAAAAAGTAATTAGAAGTATATTTTCTCTTAGTATCTACCTGCTCCTAAACTAAATTAAAAAAGAAATCTTCCCTATTGTCACTCTTAAGGGGTTACACCATGTTAAGGTTTTTTGAGTTTATACTTTTAAGAATATTTTAAACGTTTAAACCATTTCAAAATTCAAATTATTTCCGAAGTTATAGCAATTAGAAGTGAGCCCGGCAGAGAGTCGGCCCGAAACTCAGGCAGCTATCGGACCGGCACGAGCGTTCAAAGCCTTGACAAAGGGTATTGTTCTTTTAGTCAGTCCTTTATAAGAACGTTGTTTAGAAGGATTCATTCAAAATAACAACTAAATTACGCTGTCATTTGGTCTATAGCTCCGAGAGTGTATTACAGTGGCACAAAAATTGTTAAGATTGCATCTTATATTGCAGCTAGTATATTTAATGATGGATATACTAGTGTATTACAAATGATGCAATTATTAAACCTTGTAATTGGCCCAAGCGCGCCGCGATTTACCGGGAACTTGGATTCTCAACGAATATATATATATATATATATATATATATATATATATATATATATATATATATATATATATATATATACATATATATATATATATATATATATATATATATATATATATATATATATATATATATATATACATATATATATATATATATATATATATATATATATATATATATATATATATATATATATATATATATATATACATATATATATATATATATATATATATATATATATATATATATATATATATATATATATATATATATAGCCAACATGAGAGCCCAAAAGGAGACTAAAGAGGCCAGGAAATTGAAAAGAGCTGCTCAAAAGAAGTCGGAGGACATCACGGCAAGAATGAAAGACCTCATCTACGGTCCAGGAATCGCAGATTGAAGGTAATTTTGAAAAACATTTGATTTTAAGACGCTGACGTCGTACTGTTTTTTTTTTTACGTTTTTTTTCGAAATTACTTTTTTTATACTGTGTCGAAGATATCTTAAGATCTACTTAACTGATTTTGTTAAAATTTACAACACTTTATAATATTATCTAAGATGTAGCATAGGATTTTTTGATTGGGTGCCACGTTCATAAGTTATAAATTTTTTAAACTCAAAATTTCGATAAAAATCAAGAGTTTTTTTTTCCAAACAGCTGTCATTAATACCAAAAAATTTTTGAAAATTTTTTCTTATGCTACACCCTATCTTTCTAAATAAAAAAAAAATATTTTTGATTTTTCAGACGATGCCTGACAAAGAAAATAAGAAGATGGTCCTACTTGATGGCTCATATCTCCGTCATTTTTTAATTTTTTTTATTCGTTATTATTTCAAATTATTCATAAAACTACTATGCATATGTGTAAAAGAAAAATTATTTTATATATTTAATAGCTACATCAAAATTTTTTTTTATTTTTATACCTATTTTTCCGGGCAAACTATTTTTTGGGCCTCACAGGGTATCATTATGATTGACTATTTGGTAAAACAGTGACTGATTCTTATTACGCAACATTATTGACCATTTGCATAGCGAGTTGAAGCAGAAGCGACCGAGATTTGCGCGCAAAAAAGTTCTCCTTCACCAGGACAGCGCGCTTGCTCATACATCAGCCGTTGCAATAACAAAAATGCACGAGCTAGGCTTCGAAATAGTTCCTTACCCTCTCTATTCCCGGGAGGCCCCAAGTAATTTTTTTTTTGTCCACTTTTGTTCAATCCTTATTGTGATGCTGTGTTGTAGTGGGAATCATGCTTCCAACCTCATTTATGATGAAATTAAGATTTCTGTATGCCGTTAAATATTTTGAAATCGCCTATTAAGGGCTTTCTCGGGATGCTGATTAAGAATTCCATGACAGATTTGAAAAATACAAGATGGCGGATCCAATATGACGGCCAGAGAGTACGTAATTCATTTAATTTCTTTAAGTAATTTAGAATTTTTGTGTTTTCTTTGTACCTGGATCTTTAAATGAAATATAAATATACTTAAAGCTTGGACTTTTATTTTTTATTTCCCACCTTTAAATTTTTTTTTTATATTAAGTTTAAGTTGTTTGATTAATAATAAGCAAAAATTACGTTTATCATGAACACTTTTTTAAGAGTAAAATTACAAAAAAAAAAAGAGAAAGTTTTTTTAAGTTATTAATGATTTTCTAAGATCAAGTATACTTTTAACTGTATATAAAAAAAAAAGAAAAATTGTCCGACTTTTTTGACCATTTCGTACTGCTTTAAACGTAAAATTGCCGGCGGCGCACTACAGCAGGCAAATTTTAAAACTCAATTTTTAAATAACACAGACAATGTGGGTATTTTTAATTATTCTTATATTGCAACTTAAGGTATAAAAATGATATATGCACTAGGATTTTTTTTTCAATACTATATTTTATTAAATATTTGTAATTTACTGTATGTTCGTCAAAATCATGCAAAAAAAAATTTCGTTTTAAGTTTTACAAATATTAAAGCATCAAAAATAAAAACTATTAGTATCATCAGAAAGCTGAAAGTCTTCTCTTCAAAAAGCTAACTTTTAATTTTTTTTTACACTCTGAAAACAAATAATATTCATTAACCTTCGAGTGGTCGCTTAGACTTTCAATTAAACCTGTTTGGCGCGCTACATTTTTTGAATCACCTATCCGAAATTTTAATAAATTCTCACGCTAATAAAAAAAATCTATAAAAAAAGCTATATACTGTTTTTTTGTAAAATTCTCCGCTCTTTTACGTGGTTATATTAGTTTTTCGATATCCCTTTTATTTTTCCAGATATTACAGAAAAACTTAATTTTTCATTTTATTTTGAATTTTGTGGGCTTAGCGTACATCAAACTCTAACAAACTTTTTTTATCGTATTCTATATCCAAAAAACTAACTGTGTGCCAAAATGCAGCCTGTTAACATTTAATGAGAGCTCAAAACCCCTGGCGACTGGGCTATTACTTCTCTACAGAAAATTTTTAATAGAAATCGTGGTAACGTTTTAAAACCTCATCAAAATAATTAGCAATTACATTCCAGTAACCATTTCAAAGAAACTGTTAGCCGTATTTCTTGCAATAAAACATTTATTTTAAAGTGTCCAATTTATTTTAACGCCCATTACACTGATCAATTCAACCTATTCAAGCGCAGTAAACATACTCGTATGAATGTTCGTTTACATTAACTTTTAACTATTATAAACTAACAAATAAGCGTAATAACAAAACGAATTTGTGGGCATGGACTTTAATGACTTTCGGGAGATTTATAACCTTTCAAAAACCAGTCCTAAAACCTAAAGATTGGTTAATTAATTTTGTGTAATGTCGTAAAAAGCTAATTCAAAAAGAGGATTATAATTATATTATCATTTTTCAATTCAAAAAAGTTATATTTGAAGTGGTTAAATACAAAACGGCCTGAAGATTTACACGCATTGAAGGAAATTAAGAGGCAAACTAGATAAACAATAATAACAGAAAAAAATAAGATGTGGGATAAGAGATGCCAAGAAATAAATACGTATATAGGAGGAAGGAAATCTACAGAACCGTGGAAATTTATAAAAGCAGTGAAAACAAATGGAAGAGAAAGAATACAATTCCCAATAATACCAGTGGACGCATGGTTAAAACATTACCAGAACCTGTTGACGGAGAAAAGATCAAAATATGTGGGTGTAAACGATACAATAATAAATGTACAAGGAGAAACCATATAAATAGACAAAAAAAACGGTGAGACAGGCAGTGATGAAACTGAAAAATAGGAGATCATGTGGTCCAGAAGGAATCTCGGCAGAAATGTTAAAAAGAGGAACAGATAAGTTATTTAAAATAATAACACAATTATTTAATCAGTGCCTGAAAGGGGAAGAAGTCCCGGAACAATGGAAGGTAGCGTATATATCTTCAATCCATAAGAAAGGGAAAGAAGGACTGCGAAAATTATAGAGGAGTTTTGCTGACCAGTGTGCTAAGTAAGTTATATGGTAGAATACTTAAAGATCTAATATAGAGAGAGAAAGAAGATGAAGAAGAACAGAGTGGGTTTAGAGGTGGCAGATCATGCAGTGATAACATATTTTGTACGAAACAAATGATTGAAAAAAGAAACGCCACGAATCAAGAAACTCACACATATTATTCGTAGATCTAACTAAGGCATATGATAATATACCAACTAGTAAACTATGGGAAGTACTACAGCAGTCAAATATAAACACACTCTAATATGGGCCGTACAAAATTTATACCCCTAATCGACAGCTAGAGTAAAAATAGGTAACAAATTATCGGAATCCTTTCCTGTCACCAAAGGATTGCGCCAAGGCTGATGTATCTCGCCCACCCTGTTCAAAATTTACATAAAAAAAGCGTTACATGTGTGGAAGAGGAAATGTCAAGGAATGGGGATTCCAATAGATAACACAACAGTGTATACACTTCAGTTTGCAAACGATCAGGCTGTCTTAGCTGGTAATAAAGAATCTAGAGTATATGGCGCGCAAACTAAAAGAAACTTATGAAGACTGGGGTCTTGAAATGAATGTAAAGAAAACATACTTATGCGTAGGAGCAAACAACACAAATTTGAATCTAGACACGAACGACACCATTGAATCATGTAACGAATACAGATATCTGGGTACGATCTTTAATTCCACAGGAACAGATGACCCGGATTATACAAGCAAGAAAAAAATAGGGTCCTTAAACGGAGTCTTATGGAGTAAAGAAATAATGAAAAGACGAAAATTTAACATATATAACACACTAATTAAGAGTAAGCTACTGTATGGGTTAGAGACATGGAGATTAATAACACGAAATAAAAACCGCATAGAGGCAACTGAAACGGATGCTCTGAGAAGATCAGCCAGAGTATCGCGTATAGAGAGAGTGCGGAATGAAGTGATACGACAACAAATGGGGATAGAAGAAACGATAATAAAAGATATTGAGAGAAACCAACTTATATGGTATGGCCATGTACAACGAATGGCAGATGAGAGATTGCCTAAGAAAACAATGGAATGGGTGCCGCAACAACGAAGATCGAGAGGAAGAACCAGGAAGAGCTGGGGAGAGGGAGTGAAGAGAGCGATGAGTGATAGGAATCTCAGTGAGGGAGAATGGCACGATTGAAGCAGTGGAGTCTAGGGATCGGACAACGTCGGCGAACCGATATATATGATATGATTTTCCAATTAAATCCTGTTAATTTCAGTAAAGATAACAATTATATAATTATACATTTCATACAAATCATCATCAGCCCGTATCGATCTATTTCTGAACATTCTCCAGTTGTACTGGATTTGTGCCACTCGCGTCCAGGATAATCTCGCGGTGTGCTTAATATCGTTCATCTAGCGCGCTGATAGTGTACCTCTGGATCTCCCTCTCAGATATGGTATCCACTGCAGTATGATCTTGTTCCATCTCTGAGCCCAGCACTGTGCAATATGTCCAGCGGATCCCCATTTCAGTCCGACAATCGCCGCCTCGACGTCCTTTATTTTTGTTATGCCCCTTATTAGTTCATTTTTTTGGCTTATAGATACTCCGAACAGCTGTTTCTCCATTGCTGTTTTTGTTACTCTGGGGGCAATTTTTATATATATGAAACATAGGGTACATAGGTGGTAGTTGTTGCAGAAATATAATAACGCCCGCGGCAGCACTACCTATTGTCTAAAAGGAGCCGTGAAATACGCATGTATATCTCGGAAATTGGACAACATTGCCGGATATTATAAAATCCTCCCCGATATACATCCAAAAAAAAGGGTACCGTCCTTTCAAAATTTCTTTGAACCTCGGGTAAATAAAGAAATCGTTGGAGGCAAAGCCAGGTGACTACCGAGGGTGGCCTACTAAAGCTATTTGTTTCCCGAGCAAAAATTCCCATACAGAGATTACTGTACACGCAGGTATATAAGCGTGATGTAGCAGCCAAAGTAAAACAGGTCCACTACATGCTGGAACTATTTAAACTCTGTTGAAAAGATCAAAAACACAATCTAAGACTTTTAAATAGTTTCGCTTGTTTGTCAATAATGTGTTTTCACACCATCAAACTAGGTTCAGTACCACAACAACTTGTCTTACATTTGATTTTTTTTGCATTATTATATGTCTTTTAATAAATTTTCTATTAAAATGCTTCGTAACTACTTAAAATTATCAAACTATTCGTTATTGTCCAGATTTAACAGCGGTAAGTCATTATAAGAAATATGGACTGATTAAACAGATGAGACAGAGACAGGTTGGGATATCTTTGTTGTTATTCAGCTTTTCGAATAATGACCATGCTAATCTTTTCCTTTTAATTATATTTTGTGTTTAGTAATATGGTTTCCTGTAGACGCCGCAACAACATTTAATTCAGCAAAGACTGCTACGTTTTAATAAGAAGAGTTGGTCTGATTGGACACCTAGAACTCACCAGAAACCTGATTCATTGAAACATCCAAACAAATTTGGTGATTTGAGGCTATTCTATAAATATTTTCATGGGAAATGTTCCATAAATGTAGCCAGCTTGATTGCTCTGACAGTAGTGCATGATAAGAAAACACGTTGTATGTATCTACCACTGCTGTTCCCGTAGTGATTTAGTTATTTCCCTATACCGTGTGAGTTATGCCCCTCAAAAAGTACAGCATGTTACATTTTAACATCTTGAGTGCAATTCAAATATAGAGTGGTGCAAAATCTAAAAGTTACAAGGATTACTTAGTACATGGTCTGAAAACACTGAATCTTCAAAAATATTCGCAAAAAAAACTTTTTGTTGTTTTCCTAAGATTTCTGCCAGATTAGTAAGTAACCTATATCTTCATTTTTTAAGCAGCTAACTGTAGGTACTTACCAAAGAAGATTTTTTTTTACTATGATAGTGAGCCATCGAGTTAAACTTACCTGAAAAAATAAATAAGTAAATCGATAAATAATAAAAATACAAGTTACCAAAAGTTGCTACTAAAATCATAATAAATAGGAAATTTTACTTCAAATAGAAATGGAAATATTTTCAACATTTTAATTTAGACGAGGGCTACCTTTTAAGATTTTACAAAAACAATGGAAGAAAAAAAAATGTTACAAATCATTTCACTGTTTCTCAAAATATTCGCCTTTAAGATTCATACAATTTTACATGCTTTCATGCTTCCGGCAAACAACCTGTTGTATACCATTCAGCATTAACTGTTCTTCGATCCTCTAAAGCAGTGGTTACAACATTTATCACCAAAGAAACAAGCAATCATTTTCTTGTAAGTGCTTCTCGAATGAACCACTTCTGTTGGATTCGGTTCATCTTGGAACATCTAAACAGTTGATTGTTGCTTAGTTTCCGGCTCGTACGAATATATCCATATTCGTCTCTTATTACGATATTGTATACAGATTTTGCATGTATTCGGTCGAATTTTTTGAGCATCCCCTTACAGCAACTGACACGAGCCTGTTTTTGAGTTTCGGAAAAAATTATGCGGAATCCAGCGGGAACAGATTTTTTCACAGCTAAACGTTCATGAAAAATCGAATGTACTGCAGTTTTCGATATGCCTAAGGATGCCTCTATCTCACGGTAAGTCACATGCCGATCCTCTTCAATCATATTGCGCACGGCATCGATGTTTATTGGAACAACAGCTGATTTTGGTCGACTTCATGGAACTTAGCAGACTGAAGCACGACCATGGCGAAATTCTGCAAATCAATTGTAAATAGTCTTTTCTGATGGTGGTTCGTTACTAAAAGTTGAACAAAGCGATTCGAGGCATTGTTGTTGAGTTAAGCCTTTACTAAAATCGTGAGAAACCATCCACGAAAACCTTTACGTGAAATTTGGCACGAAACCATAGTAGATGGTCGATTTACATAATAGGTTAACTTGAATTTGAATTGAAGTTAGTTTGGAGAAGTGTGTGAACCTAATGTGCATGATTTCACATGATACATCCTGTATATTATATCATATTGGGTATAAATGTAACAAATTCTGAGATAACGACGTCTAAAAAATGGTGCTGGGGACATTTCTACAAGAAAAAAATCGTATTAAACAGGACTGTGAATCTTATCCTGTCCTTTTGAAAAACAGTTTATTAGGAAAAACTTCTCTCTCTGTATTTGTAGTGTAATTAATGCACCAGTTGTATCTTACTACGGTGCAACTCGTCTTAGCCTAACTTCCGAACGCATTTACTTTGGCTAATTACTCTTGTTTTTTGAGGGGCCAGGATCTCCACAAACACACTTCACAGTTGCATCATCTCTTGATATTCTTAGTCTCTGCCCGAGGTTTATATACAATCGAACCAGTTTCTCTGAAATTTCCACCAATTTTTAAATTATTTTTGTACTTCATCTCCTCACCTAGGTAGAGATTAACTCTTTTATTCTATTTTGGAGATACAGTCTGTCAAGTAAGGACGTGACCTCTCGTATTCTTGAAAAAAATGTGTGCTAACAACGGCGCAATTACCTTAGTAAGTTGTGTCTAATCGCCTCCTACATCAATAATCGCCTAGCATCTTCGAGGCATGCTATCAACAAGATTTTCTGCATACGCTGCAAATTTTCCTCAGAGTCTTTCCTCTGAGCTTTCCCTTTACAAGGAACTGAACGTTTTCAATAGGGTTGGAATCCGGCGATTATGCGGGTCACTCTCGTATCTGATCGTGGGCTCAAGCGAGCCTCTTCGCAATGTGATTTTCGCCCAGCAAGGATTTCGTCAACGTTCCTCATGGAACACATTCAAACCCGATTTTCTTAAATTTGCCGTTCCTTGACGCATTGTCAATTTCGGGTCAGGTGAAAACAAAGACATGATTCGTTTTTCAACTTTCGGAGTAACTTTGCCTAACGAACTACGTTTTGGCAAGTCGTCGACATTTTTCGTTTCATTAAAATGATTTACCGATTTCTTCACAAACGATACCGAGTTTTTAATATATTTCACGGCCACAGAATATGTCATTTTAGGCCCCTTTGGATGGAAACAAAGAAAGACTACCTCGAACCCACGCGCAAACAAGTGACTCACTTTGGATTTTACGTAATTTCGACCAAACCTCCGAATCGACTGATACTTTTACCCAAATGCGTCGTAGCCGAAGCTTCCCTCTACCGATTTTTTGTTAAATTGCTAGAATTGCATATACCAAAAATGGATTGTCACAAACACTTCCTTGACCGACTGTATCAGCAAAGATGTTATAAGTAGTTCAGGTTCCAAAACAGATATTTGCAATTCAAGGCCCTGTTAAGACAACGTGGTAAAGCTAAAATAGGCGTTACTGTTTTGCTACAATATTCACCTGTACACACGCACATATACAACACGCAGTCGCTCCTTGGAATCAAATTAGCGAACTTCTGGTTATTAGGGAGGTTACTAAAACACTGAAGCTGGCTATACAAATGATATTGAATGCTGCATGCATATTATTGCAATATCTTGTATAAAGTATTATAACTGATACATATCTAGGAAGCGGTAGGCAATTACTATATCTCCACATATAAAATAAACCTCGGTCTGTATGTGTGAGTGTGACTATTGATGTATGTATAGTCATATATACAGTCTGTTAAGTAAGAACGGATCCACGATAATTCATTTTTAGGAGATACGATTCTAGCTATTCAACAAAAAATCGGTAAAGGCAACCATTGTTCACGACGCATTTTAGTAAAAGTATCAGTCAATTCCGAACTTTCGTCGAAATACCGTAAAATCCAAAATGAGTCACTTGTTTGCGTGTCGGTTGGACGCAGTCTTTCTTTGTTCCCTTCCAAAGGGGCGAAAAATGACACATTCCGCGGCCACTAAATATATTAAAACTCAGTGTCGTTTGTGAACAAGTAGGTGAATCATTTTAAACGAGACGAAAAATGTCGATGACTTACCAAAACGTGGCTCAATAGGCAAAGTCACTGCGAAAGTCGATAAACGAATGGTGTCTTTATTTTCATAGGACCCAAAATTGACGCTACGTCATGGAAGGGCAAAATTATGAAAATCGGGTTTGAATGACTCTGAGGACTTTGACGAAAAATTTGCAGAGTACGCAGAAAATCTTGTCGACAGCATTTCTCGAAGATACCAGACGATTATTAATGCAGGAGGTATTACGAAGGTAATTGCGCCGCACATTTTGACCGAATGCCGAAAAGGTGGCCATAAGTCTCTAAAATGAATGCTCGATTGAGGGACTTTTCAGGCTCTAGGTATGTAGGTTGGTATCTGCGCTATTCGAAACGACCGCTTATAAAAATCAAGTGTGCACACGTGGCTCTTGACACCTATTGTTGTTAGAGCGTCGAGCAGGCCAGATTCTGAGCTTGTTCTGTTTAAGTTAGACAGGCAGATTCAATTGCGCTCAAATGTTTAGTATTTGAAGTTAATTTAATTTCGTGAAATGGATTCTCCGAATAAAAGTGAGTACATTTAAACGATATAAATTGATTACGATAAAATTTGATTATCATTTAATTATTGTAACGTTTAAAATATCACTTTTTTAGAACTTTTAGTTTCAAGCATGCAAGCAAGCAAATGTCCCACGACATCCCACTGTCAAACCAATTTTATCGTGTTTTCTAACTATTTTTTAATAATATAGCAGCAAAATCAACTGCCCGCACTTGCACATTTTTTTAAAATAAATTTTATGGAAAAAAGTATGAATAATGTTATATCTATCTTTATAATAATAATACTCAAATCCGTGTTAATTTTCATTTAACACTAGTTAACTGAAACATTTTGTTTTTCACATTTTTAATTTCAGATTCTTATCAGCGACAACGAAAAGCCCTATAGTCGAAATTTCATGAAAATATGACAAAAATTATCATTTTTGCATATCGGATCCGCCATTTTGCTTTCCACATTTTTAATTTTAGATTCTTCATCAGCAACCTCGAAGAGCCCTATAGTCGAAATTTCATGGAAATATGACAATTTTTATCAATTTTGTCCGCCATATTGGAACCCTCTTCTTCTTCGACTGCCACTCCTATCGGAGATTAGAAATCATCATAGCTACTCTCACTTTATTTGCTGCTCTTCTAAACAGTTCAATTGAGGTACAGCCAAACCAGTCGTCGCGCAACCAACATTTTTCTTCCATTTAATTTTGCCCTGCATAATATTCCGCAACAGTGAATACCTTTCTCCCCTCAACACATGTCCCAAATATTCCAGCTTCCTCTTTTTAATAATGTTCATTAGTTCTGGGGCTTTGTTTAGTCTTTGGAAAATCTCGTTATTGGTTACCCTATCAATCCATGACACTTTCAGAATGCGCCGATAACACCACATCTCAAAAGCTTCAATACTTTTATAGTATTGTTCTGCCTCAAAGTCCATGCTTCCACTCCATAAAGAAGCGTTGAGAAGACATAAGAACGCAAATTCATTCGTACCAGGCTTAGATCTCGATTGCAAAAGTGTTTTCTCATTCTATTAAAGCTTAATCTTGATATCTCTATTCGGGTTTTAATCTCCTTTGTCTGATCTGTGTTCTCGTTCAGCCATGGTCCCAAGTATTTGTAGCAATTGACTTTCTCAACCCTTATGTTATTAACCAGAAGACGATCCTGGTTATTTTGAGATTTTGCCATCACCATAAATTTTGTTTTCTTTAGATTTATCTTTAGACCAAATTTATTGCAGCTGTTATTTAAGCGCTCAACAAGATGTTGTAGGTCTTCTAAACTCTCTGCTAGCAGAACTGTGTCATCGGCGTACCTTACATTATTCAGGGTTTCACCGTTTACCGTTATGCCCTCGTCCCCCTCAGACAGAGCTCCCTGACATACACTCTCGCTATAGATATTAAACAAAAGGGGTGACAGTATGCAGCCCTGACGTATTCCCCGGCGGATCTCTATCTCTTCCGTAATCATGTTCTCCACTTTTACTCTCGCTGTCTGGTTCCAATATAGACTGCATATGATGCGGATATCTAAATCATCGATATTTTTATTTTTGAGGATTCTCTTTAATTGATCATGTCGAACTTTATCGAATGCCTTTTCAAAGTCTATAAAACAAACGTAGAGCTCCTGATTCATGTCCATGCATCTCTGTGACAACACGTTTATCGCAAACAGGGCCTCGCGTGTGCCCATTCCTTTTCTGAATCCCATTTGGGTCTCACTAATATCCATTTCAAGCTTTTTGTAGATCCGATTGTGTATTATCTTTAGAAAAAGCTTTAAGGTATGACTCATAAGAGATATAGTCCAATAGTCACTACATTCTTTAGCGTTTGGTTTTTTTCGGGATTGCCACATATTGGAACCGCCATTTTGTTATTTATATTTTTTATATTAGATTCTTAATCAGTGACCTCAAAAAACCAGATATGCAAATTTTCATATAATTCGAATAACACCTTAATATTTTGGCCACCTTTTCGGATTTTGGTCCCAATGTGTGACGTTGTTAGTACACCAAAGAATACATTAATGGCAAAGAATGATCTCGTTCCGAGAATACGAGCACTCACGTTCTTACTTGACAGACTGTAACTCGACAACTGCTGATTCAATTTCCATGCAGTTTTTCCTTAAAAATTATCTCGTAAGATTTTAGACTATACCATATTTAAGTATGATTGGATGGGTGATTACGGAGAAATAATGAATTTTGTCGACATTGGTATAATGGAAGCAAAGTAGCTAGTGACATAAAAAGAAATTTATGGTATTGGTTTAAATTGATATAGGTAAAAGCGTATTCGAACACGAAAAAGGTATTTTTTTTAATATAAAAGGGTATCCAAGGGTTACTATAAACTCGTAAAATCCATTTTCATTTCCAGACAAAAAAACTAGAAAATCTGAAAGGCTTCCTCGAAATGAAGCTTCGCGTTGGGAGTTTGAACTTTTTGAGGGCCGGCTTAATAGCTTTACTGGTGTACAAAAACTTTTACGTTAGTCGGCTTGAAGTTGCCATAGTCCCTATTAGCATGTAAATTGGCTTCCTAGCTGGCATTATCCATAAAAGTGAGTAATTACGCCTTTAGACTAAAGGACTAGAGGCTTTTGCAACAAGAACTATACAGAGACTTTTTGTTCAAAAATTTTTATTTGATAGGCTGGGATAAAGCTTAATTAAGATTATTATATTTTACTTACAAATTTCTTAATAGTACAGTAAAAAAAGCATTTGAAATTGCACAGTCTAGATACAGCAATATTATGATTTTATCCTCTCTGGGGTATCACCAGGAGTATTGTCCGGAGTTTTGAAGCTCATAAAAATGTGTGCTCTTTTGTTTATAAACAATTTAAGTTTTTAAAATGTGTCTTTTGAGCTTAAAATGTGAATAACTCTGGTTATAGAAGTTGGATCGAAACAAAAAAAACTCTTGGTAATGAAATTTACAACAAATCCCCGTTGGTTTTAAGTCGCTTAAATGCGTACATAACATACAAAAATTAAAAAATAGGCAAAAAACTGACTTTCAGAAAACATGCCTTTGCACTCCTATCATCCCTTGAAACAAAAATTAAACATCATAACAGCACTAAGGAACAGAATTGACAGAATTTGACTTCCTACATTTAAAGAAAAAAATTTCAGATTATTAGAAAACATACTAATTGCTAATAAATATCCTAAATCTATTATAAAAAAAAACTTTTCAACCTACTGATAGACCGAGACAAAGAAATTTTTTTAAACAACCCATTATCAACTGATATAAAATTTGGAAAGTTAGGGCACATTGAGGGTCTTTTCCAATCAATTATTGCACTTTTCAGAGACACTAATGTTAAAATAGCTCAGTACAATTTAAAGAAGCTTAGGTGTTATTATTCTTACAAAAAGGATAAAACTAACCTTTGGCAAAGTTCAGGTGTACTTTATGGGATTAAATGTAAATGTGGGTCCATTTACATAGGCCAGACTTCGCAAAAATTGTCAAAGAGAGTCGCTCTACATAAAAGCGATTGTAAGCACAAACCAGATTCTACCAGTCTTTGTCAACATGTTAATAAATATGATCATAAAGTCCATTATAACGAAACCTTCATTTTGGACAGTGAAAGAAACATGTTCAGACGGAATTTTTTGTAAATGTGCAGGATAGTCTAAACTATAAAAAATATGTCGATTCCATTTACACATATTTGTTGTCTCAAGAACATACTATGATGAAAATAAAAACTCATAATTCCTACACCAGGGTTTCTTTAAATTTTGATAATGGATAAATTTTCCACTTTTCTTATTTTCCTTTATTTTTCATTCGTTTGAACGATCTTAATTTGACCCTTTGTTAATAATTTTTCTCAACACGCAAGTTTGGTTTCCAGCAGCATTGACAACTCTAGATATTAAAATTACTAGATTATTTCAAAATGGCCGAGCAAGTGTCAGCTGGGACAAAAAGTGATAAAGTGTAACTTTTAAATTTTAAAAAAATGTATGAGTCTTATCTAATTTAAAAATAACTTTAATTAACAAACTTATGTTTATTATGGTGAATTTATGTGTAGAAAAATGAGTTCGTTGGCAATTAATGTTTTTAAAAACACCTGTCAACATTTTACTTCCCTCAACTGCATAGATCGTTTTTTCCTCTGACAGAGGGCCAACTGTGATTGTTCAATAAGTAACCTTTCTAATTCAATAACTCTATTTTTATAAATATCATAAATTATGATAAGGCCCCTTCTCTTTTTTTCTTGATGTGATATATTCTTTCAATTGGCTCTTTGCCTGATAAGGATATTTTCTGTCTCCTAGGTGCTGAAGTTTTTAGAATAAAACTACAGTTACTAAGAATTTTAAGACCTTTTTGTTCACCCTGTAATCCTAAGGGTTATCCCTAAGTGAAAAACCCTCTTGTTGTTGTATGTATGTATGTATGTATGTATATATATATATATATATATATATATATATATATATATATATATATATACACGGAAAATTATTTGATATATAGAAATTGGTAAATCCTTGTATCAGAAGGAACTATGAAAAAATATTGATAAAAAACCTTTGGTGTAAATAATGAGAATATCGACCCTGAAATTTTTTGGCTTTTCAGCATGTACGGCAATGACGGTAGAAAGTCGTTACATCAAAAAGAATTGACTCCACTTTTGATAACAAACTGGAATGTTGCAATATTGCAATGTTTAAAATTAACAGTAATTTTATAGGAAATTAAAAGCATTTTACATTTTTCAGTTAAAAAAAATGAGGAAATGAAAATAACATACACACATAATTGTCTATATAAAGCGAAACTTTACGCCTACTTATAACCATTATATAAACGTATCGTCTTCTCATGTTCCCTTAGAATTCACGCAAAGGTACTGCTGATCTGTTGTTATTTATTAATGTACAGCGTGATGCCCTGCTCTATAATTCCCACGTCGCCCAGAGCTTAAAGCCAAGCAGCATTAGTTTAATCATACTTATTTAGTGACTTTTTTTAGTGAGCACATATAATTGTGTTTTTAGTGCGTTTTGCCAGTATATTGTGTATTTCTTTAATATTTGATTCGAGAAGCACCATTTAAGCCTGAATTTTATTTAATCTGGTGCATTTTTAATATAGTGTTGCGATTTTAATAACACCCATACATACGAGCAATCTAAAAAGCAACTCAACTAGTATAATATTTAATCACACAAAATATAGTTATCGCTATAAAAAGACAAACACGTGGAGAAAGACGTCGCCGTAAAACGAAGCCGGCTGGTTACGTTAAAATGTACCTTGTCAAATTTCTCAGAGATGGCGCGTATATATATATAATATAACTCCTAATATATATATATATATATATATATATATATATATATATATATATATATATATATATATATATATATTACTTTGATTGCAATTTCTTTCTTATTATCATTCAGCGCAGATGGTTTCACCGGATATCTAGTAGTAGGCTATATTTGCTGCTTATTTCTACATGAACTGTATAAATAATAAGTAACAAAGTATGAAGACATTAAAGTATAATTCCTCAATCCTACATTCCGGTAAACTTAATTGATAACAACTTACTCAAATTAAGTAGCGAGTTATAGGTTGAAAATTGTCGAACTATCGATAAAATCGGTTTACTTGCATGCTTGCCAAGTTTATTTCAATCGGAAATCCTGTTGTTTATGATCACTTAATAACCCATCTGACTTATCGTGTAAATTTGGCCTCAGTCGAGTTACCGTAAATTCGGCCCGTACTGCGGGATTAAATGTAGGTTCAGTAATCAGGAAGTGTTCGATCTTTAGTGAAATTTAATAGTATTCACTAGTTTTGATGTGGTCTGGGAAATACAGTTATCGAACATGGTTCATGTTTGTTTGGCTTATTGTGTGAATGCAACTAGAGGAAGAAACAAGGCAAGGCCGGGTGTATGAAAATTTAGTTGCTATAGAACGTTTTACAGGAATTTCTAAGGTTTATTTTTTCAATATGCAAAGCTTGCAAGACGCTAAATGGTTTTTTTAAATTATTTCTCTTTCCCTCAGTTTTGTTGAATTTTTTACCCCTCTTGCTAAAGGGTATTAGTGGAAAAAATTACACGCCAAAATGTTTGTCTTCGTGTTTCAAAATCCTTTTGTCTGTCTGTCTATTGGCATCATAACTTTCGGACAAGATGAGATAAAGTTTCTCAATTTAGTACACATGTCTGACTAAATAGGAAAATAAAACCTATATTCTTTGGGTAATATAGCTTAAGGAGAAGGGGCTTATGAGAGTTTTTTCTTGTATATTGATTGAGACAATGAATACATTTTCAGCATAATTATTTGTAGTTAGAGATATAAAGGACTGAAAGCGTACGAGAGCGGCTCAAAGCAGTTGCTTTATACCTCGTCGAGGAACTTGAAATCTGAAAAACTTATGTTTCCATTGTTTTCAATCATTTTTATTCAAACATCTAAAAGGTTAATCACGTGAGGAAGGAAGTTTGAGACAAGTTACTTCATATTATCGTGTCCTAAATCTTTTTCAGGATTCATGGAGTTGAAGAATCTGAAATATGTGGTATTTTTTACAAAACTTTCAGCTACTTGTAGACAAATATATAAAGAGTTGAAGCGGATGGGTATGGGATTCGAGGATTTGTTAAATATTTATCATAAAGCATTTTTTTTAGAGTTCTTAGAAACGAGAAATCGGAAAGTTGTGTAACTTTTTCAATATTTTCAAGCATATAAAGGGTTAAAGTATTGGAGGGGAGAATTAGAGGTTTGCTCTGTATATATTATGTTCTATGACTTTTTTAGGATTGTTTGTCTCGGTATATTTGAAAAAGATGTTATTTTTTCTTATTTATGGTCAAACATATAAAGAGTTAAAAGGATGGAGGAGAAATTGGGTCAGAGGTTACTTAATAGATATCGTAGTATATATCTTCTTAGAGTTCCTGGAGCCAAAGCATATTAATATTGAGTTATTGTTTTCGTTATGGGCAAATATTTAGGTTTAAACACATAAAGCGTCAAAGGCATAGGGAAGGGAGTCAAAGAGATGCCTCTGTATACGTCTTGTAACACGTTCCTCTCTCGGTTTTTGAAGCCAAAGAATCTAAAAATACTTGTTCAGGAATAGTGGTTCTTGAGATTACCGTGTCAAATTGGGGTTCAGTGATCTTTACTCTTTAAGATTAGATCACTGAATAATTCAGTGTTGTAGCCTAGGAAAAGCACTTGAATATGATACGGTCTAATCCCTACAATCACGTTTCCTCACCTAACCAGGCCGCGAAAGCTTCCGTTCTACTCCACTTTTTATTTATATCTACAGCTAATTTGAAATGTAACCACTTACTTATATACAAGGTTTCAATATTTTGTGATTGATGTCTTTTTGAAAATTATTTCTTTTATTATTATTCTTTAGTGTGCGAAAGTCAAATTGTGCATTTATTATACAACTTGTATTTACAAAGGAAGTACTAGGTAAATAACTTTAGCAATTTTTATGGGATACAACCTCGTTGTCACCTCGAGTAGATATCCTTTTTAGAATTTGAACATTAATTTCTTTATTCGGTCTATTTGTGATAAACGTAATATTTTTTTAACAAAATTTTATTTGGCCTATCGTCAAATACTTTTGGTTAGGTTGTTTAGGATATTTCGTTTTTTAAAGTGTTTTCTATAAGGCTGCATTAGAACCATATTCCGGTTCAAATCAACTACTGTGGTGGTCGTATGTGGGAAATATAGTAGTAGTTGCCGATTTTCTTAGTTATTTATTTTTTTCGTTTGTAACTTACAGCTTTCAAACAACATGGTTGATAGATCTGCTTTCATACAAAGATATTCCTATTATCCATAATCTATTATCTTATTTTTAATTCATTTTAATGACGATCAGTAGATGCACCCTCACTGTCTGGACTTAATTACATTATTCCAATTCCCACATCATTTAAAAAATTTTTTTTGGATATTTGGCTTCTCGTGTTGAATCCTTTATCTTATATGTAGGCGTTCTCATGTAAAAAGATGTTAATTATTTCCTTGGTTCATCTTATTTTGTATCTTCCACTGCGCCAGGATTAATTTAGTTTGGTCATCCTGAACGGAAGAATTGGGGTGCTAGCATTTTTACAATTTCATTTTTTTGTCTAATATGATTCTGAAGTTTCCAACCGAAAAAATTGTCGCTTTTTACAGAGTAAAATATGCCACACTATCCTCCCCCTTTAAACCTCATCCCCTAAACGGAATTCAATGAAAAAAAATATTTAAAAAAAAATACATTCAAATGTTTTTTTTTTTTTTTTCTAACAGGATTGAAAATGCCAATTTAAAGTCTAGTTTAAATTACCGATTTTTCCTACCATTTATTCTTTCAAGAACTTTTTTTTCACAAGATGGTTTTTTTCAGTTATTACTGACGCTTTTTTGGTTTTTGGCTTTTCGAGTCCAGCCACTATGAGAACTGTATATAATACGTAGGCTGAAAAGTTTTTGATCTGACACTTAGATGTCGTCCTTTTCAAAAAATCCATATGATTTTTAGGAAGTACCAACCTTCAAACGATACGTGTCAAAATTTTATGACATTTCGACGATTAGTTAACAAGTTACAGTGGTTTTAGCGACGCTAGTTTTGATATTTTCAAAACAATGAAAAAAATCGAATTTCGTGTGTTGATTAAACACGGTTTTTTGATGAGAAAAAAGACCGTTCAAGCAAAGCAATGGCTTGATAAGTGTTACGGGGACTCTGCCCCTGGAAAATCACTCATCATTTACTGGTAGGCTAAATTTAAACGCGGTCGTATAGATACAAATGATGCTAAACGCTCTGGACGCCCAAATGAGGGGGTTACACCGGAAAACATAAAAAAAAATCCACAAAATTGTTTTAGATGACTGTAAAATAAAATTGCGTGAGATAGCTGACACCTTAAAGATCAGATTCATAATTTGCACGAACATTTGGGCATGACAAAGCTCTGTTCGACATGGCTACCGTTTGCTCACATTGGATCAAAAACAACGTGTTGATGATTGTGAGGGCTGTCTGGACCTTTTAAGCGCAATAAAAAGGATTTTTTCATGTGATATGTGAAAATGGATGAAACATGGATCCATCACTATATACCGGAATCAAATCGGCAATTAGCTGAGTAAACAGGAGCCGGTGAAAATCACTCGAAGCGACCAAAGACACAACAGTCGGCCGGGAAGGTTTTTAACCTCTGTATTTTAGGATGCGCATGGAATAATTTTCATCGACTGAAACTGAGAAGGGAAAAATCATCAATAGCGAATATTATATAAAGTTACTGGTGCAGAAATTGCAAAGAAACGGCCCCAAATGAACAGGAAAAAAGTGCTCGTTCATCAAGACAATGCAGCGTGTCATAAGTCAATAGTTACGATGGCAAAATTGCATGAACTGAACTCCGAATTGCTTCCTCATCCACCGTATTCTCCAGATTTGGCCCCCAGCAACTATTATCTATTCGCAGACCTCAAAAAAATACTCGCAGGAAAGGAATTTGGCTCCAACGAAAAAGTTATCGCCGAAACTGAGACCTATTTTGAAGGCAAAGACAAATCCTTCTACAAGATAAGTATAGAAATGTTAGAAAAGCGTTGGACTGATTGGTCGCTCTTGAAGGAGACTATGTGGATGAATAAAGTCGAATTTTGCAAAAAGATGTGTTTTAAGTGGCTGAACCAAAAAGCCTACATGCTATATGCTTGACGCTACACATACATTTTTATTCTAACGAATGCAACGTATTACCGGAGCGTAAATAAATTATGTCCACACAAATGTATCCACGGATTGTAAACTTAAAAATAAATAATCAAAAAAAATTTTTGAACTAAGAGAGAAGAATGCAAATATGATGTTTGGAACAGTACTTTATTAACTGTTTAGAACAGTAACATCTATGCAGTAACCACTTCAAAACCTATTTTTAACTTTTTAGTAAGCCATTTGTAAAATTATCTTGGTGTACGATGTTTAGCTTTCTTCTAAGATGTATTTTTGTTAAAGAAAATAATATATTTCCCAAGAAACTTGTACGATATTTTAAAGCTCAAATATACTTAAGTAATAATAACTCTATAATATTGAGGAATCTGCTAAGACGGGAGCTTTTTCTTTCATTCATTAAATATCCTGTATTAGAAATCATATTGAAATATTAGAAAGTTAACATATTACTCGCAGCAGAACTATATACTCGTATATAGTTTTCTTACACATTAAACCCGGAATATTATTTCACATTTTGAGAACTTAAACAAATATTGTTGATTTTAACTACAACCCTTTTGTTTCATTCTCAAGTTGATAAACCATCGTTTTATTTAAACGTCAACACTATTTTGTTTAGAGTTTCTGCTTTTACACTAGATCAGAATCAAAACGTAGACGGTGTCTAAGAACTTTTAAAAAATATGCTCAAGAGTATTTTAAATAATTGGGATCGGTTCTCTCTAACGTAAGAGCAAACTGTTGGAAAGGTAAGTAAAGAACCTACTGCCACAAAGTTTACAACACCATTAGTTCTGTAAATAAAGCCTTGAATGTTAAAATGATTAAAAAATGGATGCAGCAGTTTGAAATGATTGGTTCGACATTAAATGACAAGATGACTAGGTACATTAAGAAGCGATGCCAACACGGTGTGCGGGCAACTATCAGTTCTCGAAAATCTCTTAATATGCTCAAACTTGGAAAAGAGTTCATTATGAAGCATTTCCGCTAAAGATTTATGTTTATATTCCTACAAAATATACCGAATGCAGGAATTAAATCCAACTGATACAGTTTAAAGGTTGAACTTCGCCAATAAAATGATTAAATCCTTTACAACATATTCTCAGATGGCGCCCACAAACAGAATAGCCGTTATTTAAATCCAACACATCCAAAAGTAAAGCACCAAAAGTCTTAATATTCCCCCATAGTGCGAGCTTTGGGGATGATACAGGCTGCACACTAACTATTCATCCGGAGCGATAGGTGGAGATGATTGAGAGCTCTTTCACTCCAGTTATTTTAGACAGAGAACCTGGTTTTGAAAGAATAAGGCAACATCACCTACTTCAAACACATATTGGGCAATGATTCGGGAATTTTTTCCAAATAAAATAATTTTCAAAAGAGGTGACCTAAGTTGGCCTTCATGTAGCCCTGATTTGACACGGATAGATTTTTTCTTGAGGAAATATCTCAAAACTAAAGTTCAGAGCAACAATCTCGCCCCCCGAATAATAAGAGAAAATGACCGCGGCCTCACGAACTTCACATATTAACCACAAGTTTGTATATATAGTTTGTAATTATTAATTTAAAATCAGAGACGTCACAACACCGAGCCGCTAGTGCTAGATTCGAACAAGCAACCTCTAGGTCACTTGGCAGACTTTCAACCTACAGTCAATAGGTCATTTTTTTAAATTTCTCTCTTCAAAACTAGGTAAAATACTTATATAGTATGATTTACATATGATTACAAAAAAGCAAAAAGCCTTTTCAAGCTAGGTCTGAAGGCAACTTCTAGATAATATTCTAAATTATTATTAACTAACCAACTATTAATATACTAAAATAGGTGGGGTGATTTGCCGTTTCCGAAGAACCGCCTGAAATGGTTACTTGACCGATCCTGTAAAGTTTACCTAATTCAACTTATTATCTTAATTAGGTTCATATATCATTTAACTAAGGTTTATGACATTTATACAGAATATACAAACCGCTTACATACCAATTTAATTAATTTTAAACTCCTTATTAATACACGCAAAACTAGTTAAGCAGGTAATTGGTTTCACATCAATAAGAATAACAATATTCATGTCAACGTACTGATCTGATAGACACAAAATGGTTTGTAAAGTTATTTGAACATCAATGCAAGTCGATGCGATTAGTTGCAGCTACTAGTTACTGCGAATTTTTGTCACCTCTGCGTAGCTACAAAATACCTATAAAACTATAAAAACACCTTTCTGGGTACCATTTTATCATAACAACTAATGATATCTTAAGAGTTTCGTAGGTATGTACAAAGAGATAAAATTCACATATAGAGGTTTGTTTCAGATTTGACGATCCACCTGATTGGGCTAAGGGGTTTCCGATATTATTCTGGCTGGTATGGAAGCTTACATCCCGTTTTCGAGGAAATGCCCTTCCAACTCCAAGCCTTGGTCTGACTGAAAATGCAGAGAACCTGTTGCTTCTAAACATTTTACCTACCGACACTAGCGCCTAAGGTCATAATTCATAACATCTTTGTTCGTGTCCAAAACAGATGTAAAGAAATTATCGGCGAAACCAAGGCACACAATTAATGAATTAAAAACAAATTTCTTGCCTGACTCAAGAATTTCAGATCCTTTTGGTCAGTTGCTAAGGCCATAAGTCAAAATTTTACCAAATCCACTATGCCACCGGTCAGATAATACCTAAACAATACCTAAAAGCCAACTTATTGGCTTAACCCGTTGCTTCACATTCTACTGTCGATTTCCAAGAAAAAACACCACCCACTATTTTTATAGTGCAGTCAAGAATGTCCAACCTTGTCTCCAGACAGCGTATCATAAAACGTATTTTAATGAAGCTAGACACCAAAAAAAGCTTCTAGCGCTGTTGGAATACCTACCATAGTACTCAAGAAATGCGCAAGCGAACTAATTCCAGTTTCTGTAGGCTTTTCAACCTATTCTATAGAAAAGAAACATTTTCTTCCTGTTGGAAATGCATTACAGTTAAGCCGCTACCTAAGAAAGGCAAGAACTTGCCAAAAAACTACCGACCAGGCGCACTGCTTTTAATAATATCGAAAGTTACGGAAAAGTCTATCAATCAGAATCCTTTAAAATATCTAGAAGGATTTAACATTATTAGTGATTATCAATAGGGCTTTCGTAAGCAAGGATCAATAGGAGATATTTTAACTTATGTAACACATATTTGGAACAACGAAACTGAACATTTTTGAGAATCTCGAGTTTCACTCAGGGTATCCAAAGCATTCGACCGTGTTTGGCATGACGGATTGTTGGTTAAATTACGCGGTTTATTTTTGTGATTCAAGATCAGTGTGAATCGCTGTTTCCGCACACGCTTTGCTCCTGTAGTGCCTTCGGGATTTCCCTGCAGCACGTGTGCTATGCCTATAAAAAAAACCTAGCAACACTGCCTACCCGCAAGCCATTACGCAATTTTTTCAGCCTTCTGCATACAATAAAAAAATAAGTTCATCTAAACTTTTACACACCTCAAAAATCTGCTTCTGTTATCTATGTAAAATGGCAAATTCAAAGATTATCAACTAATTATAAAGATAAATATTTTAACTTGGATTACCGGAATTTAAAATAAAAAATATTTTACAAAAATAAAAGGCATCTAAATGGCACATTCATTTACAGCGCATTGTTATTACCACCACAGCGACGTAACTAAATATTTTGTCAGATCTCTGGTTTAATTAACAAACCGCTCATTAGCGAGTCTTGGAACTGTGACCATAATAAACGTTATTTGCGAAAAGCACCTCGGAAGATCAATTTTAATCATAAATAGAAGTAACCTGATAAATTTGTAAAGGTAGGAGTTGTGCCTTCATATGTATCGTGTTACATATTTAAAGTTTTTGACGTCGCAAAATTTGAAAATTTTTTGAAGATAAGAGGAAGAATGGGAGCCGTTAAATATTGTATTGTTTCAATAGTACAATGAGAATTTTTCCTAATTCTTGAAGATATGGGACAAGAATTTAGCATAATTATTCATAGTGCAAGATATATGGGGTAAAGTAGATGAAGTAAGAGGTTAGACCTACCTATCATATAAAATACCAAGTTGTAATGTTTGGATTAGGTGTTTTTTTAATATGAGAAAATAAAATTCAGTTTTGATTTTAGAACCGCCTGTTTGCAAGGGTAGTAACATACTAATATAACATAACTTTAATAATTTTTTCACTTTCTATTTTTAGTTTAACTTTAATTAAAAATTTTTAACGCTTTCAATCGTGGAAAATTTACAGTCAATTACCAACCAATCAGCATCAATAATACCATAAACTAAAAAAATTGTTTTATATAGACCATTCACACAGATGGTGTCTATTCAGCAAGAAATAAAAATTCCTAGAAGTACTTTATTAGAAAATCTTCTGTCAAATTCTATATTCTATATGTTATATCGTATCCCCACCACCTCTGTTGTTGCTGTTCACTCAGGGATGATTCTGCTGCTCCCAACTGCTTACTATTTCGTTATCTATTAACATTAAATTACGTGGTCTTATGCTGCTTATAATAATAATATAATTCTTTAGTCTATGATAATATGAAGTAAGACTTTGACGAAACGTCTGCGTCAAAGAAAGGTTATCAATCAGCATCTTCTAAAATATCTTAAATGATTCAACATTATTAGCGATCACCAATATGGCTTTCGTAAATATAAATCAACAGGAGATCTTCTGATTTATATAACACATGTTTGGAACAACGCAATTGAACACTTTGGAGAATTTCGAGCGGTTGCTCTTGACATATCCAAGGCATTCGACCGTGTTTGGCACGATGGACCGTTGGCTAAGCTACGCTCTTATGGTATGTCTGAAAAGTTCTGTTTGTGGCTCTTATGTTTCCTCAGAGAGCGTTCTTTACGATTGGCGGTCGACGGATTTCTTTCTAACACCTTCACTATCAACGCTGGTGTACCCCAAGGCTCCATACTGTCTCCTACTCTCTTTCTCATTTACATTAACGATCTGCTGGAAAAGACCGGGAATCCAATCTACAGCTTTGCAGATGACAGTACGCTTAACTCTTCATTCACTTTGAACGCTTGAACATCGGCTACTTACGCGAATATCCGCAGACACCAGAAGGTCGTACAACTTAACAAAGACCTGGAAGAAATTCTATCTTGGGGTGACAGTTACCAAGTGGAATTTAACGCTACAAAAACCCAGGCGGCAGTTTTTTCTAAAAAGGTTAACGTTGCTGAACCCGACATAGTCATATCGGGGCACTCCATTCCCCTAACATCGTCACTCAATTTGTTGGGCGTTAATTTGGGAGCAAATATGTCCTGGCATGAGCATCTTGCAGGCATAGCAAGGAGAGCTTCTCAAAAGTTGGGAATATTACTTCGAACCAGAAAGCACTGTTAATTCTTTACAAAGCTCAAATTCGACCAACTATGGAATACTACTCCCAAACACACACTACATTTGTTGGATTCTGTTCAGAGAAGAGCTGTTCGTCTGATTGGAGACCCGGAACTGACCGGCCGCCTTGATTCGCTGGAACATCGAAGAACGGTTAGCGACTTGAATCTGTTCTAAAAGTATTTTGATGGAAAGTGTTCGAAGGATGTAGCCTGCTTAATTCCTCCCAGAGCGGTACATGTTAGAAATACACGTCGCGCTAATACTTCACAGCCGTATGAGGTTCAGCTTGTTACTCCGCGTACAACGCTTTTCAATCAGTCTTTTATATGGAGAACATCATCCCTTTGGAATAATTTTCCCAGGGCTGTGTTTCCCACCGAGTACAATTTACAGTGATTCAAGAACAACGTGAATCGCTTTTTCCGCACACGTGCCGCTCATGGAGCGCTTTAGGGGCTTTCCTGTAGCACGTGTGCTAGTCCCAAGGATATATATATATATATATATATATATATATATATATATATATATATATGAATATATATGTATATATATATATATATATATATATATATATATATAAATATATATAAATATATATATATATATATATATATATATATATATATATATATATATATATATATATATATATATATATATATATATATATATATATATATATATATATATATAACATAAATCTCGGGCTAAGTAAATTAACTAGTTATTAAAATTAATTAACTTAATTCGAACTAAATCATATATATCTACACAAAGGACATTTAAAGGACCAAACTTTGTACACAGCGCTCTGCCGTCATTAGTTTAATAGCTAGTAACATAACCGAACGTTTTGTCAGATCTCTGGTTTAATTAACAAACCGTCTAATTGTGAGCCGTGGGACGACGGTCATTTTAAACTCCGTTTACATGAAAACAGCCGAAAGGACCTCATATGCTATTAATGGACCTTCATTATGAGAATATTTCGTGACTAAATGAAAATATAATTATTTGTTAAAGTAAATATAAATTAAATAAATTATCGTATATATATATATATATATATATATATATATATATATATATATATATATATATATATATACATACATATATATATATATATATATATATATATATATATATATATATATATATATATATGTACAGATGTAGGCTCAAGGGGCAGGAGGTGTGTGAATACAAAGGGCGTTTCATTGAAAGAAAACAAGATAACACTAAAGGCGGATTTGCTTATAGAGGAAGGAGCCAGATAAAAACCAGAGGCGAAGTCTGAAGAAAAACCCTTTAGCACTGGAACTCCAAAAGCTTAGGCCCTTCTCAAGACAATAAAATAAAAATCGATGACCAAGTGCGCGAATTTTTTCTAAACAGTGAATTTTTTCCTACAATAGAACTCTGAAAACTTATGTACCCGATTTAATAACCAATGACCAGGAAAAGGAAATATTGTTTAGAAAAAATAAGTCCTGTTTCTAAAGGGTGCCCTCCTGTATATATATATATATATATATATATATATATATATATATATATATATATATATATATATATATATATATATATATAAAGGTAATGTCCACTGCAGTCTATATGTATGTATGTATGAAGTACGAATATAACTCACGATTAACCAATTCAATTTTTATACAATTTCCTTTCACGTGTGGTTACATGTTGGGATCAGTTACTTAGTTATTATAAATTTCGTTTTTCAAGCTGGCCTGTTTCATAACTATGGTAAGATAATAAACATATCTCTTTATTCGAGGTATATCTTTAGGTAGTCACAGTGATATTCGATCGGTTGTCATTTATACAAAATTTATTATAGTATGCTTCGTATAAACAAACTTATTACTTCAAAATTTTAGTTTCAAATTGTACCGCTTTTATGAAAAATATAACAAAAGTGGATATAAATATTTAGTGTCAAATTAAAAAAAAAATGTTCCAATCTAATCAAAGTTCAATAGACCACACGGTCTAAAATTAACCGACTTGTCAATTAATCATTTTTGTTTTTTTCGAAGTGACTACTGATAACTGCGCAAAAATTTTTCTGTCGGGAATATGGTCGGCCATGTGTGTCCAACTTAAGACTCCGCGTGAATTAAGCATCCCTCGTTCTCTGTCCTCTTCTTCTAATACCTAAATGTGATGACAAACGAACTTGGTACAGGAAACTGTGAAGCCAGCTGAGGAGGCAGTAGAGAATAAAACAGCATGAGCAAAGTATAATGCTGATGCTGTTTAATCAGGTAATCATCAACAAAATGTATTTTTGCGTTTTTCTTAAAACGCCATGTTTCTACCTTATGTATTTTTGTATATAGTTTCTCTATTGAATTTATATAGATTGGGATAAGTTTTTGCATACTTGTTTTTACTAATCCAGAACATAGAGTGAAGCTCTCGGATAAACAATGCTCCATTATTATTTAAAGTATTAGTAACTAAACGTGTGAATTCGAAATTTCAATGTGAAAACATTTTTTTACATTCAAAGCTAGCAAATCACGTACACTACAATTCTGAACTTGATTTTTTAAGATTATTAGTTTTACCTATGTACTCGAAAACTAAAAAGTTTAGTGTTTTTTAACAGGTTTTAGTACTGGCTAGAAACAATTACTGTGACACATAGAGCCTGCATAAAAGTTTTAAAACAACTGTTAAAAATAACAAAAATTATAAATATAATTTCTGCCTGGTTCTAGAGAAAATATTTCAAAAACTAGCGGTTTTTTAATTGAAATAAGACACATAAGCAAAAGGTAGAGGCGGCCATAGTGTAGCAGGTAACGTGTCTGCTTTCTACGGCGGAGACTCGAGTTCGAATTTCGGCTCGGAAAATAATAAAATTTACAACGTGACGGTCGCCTCTCTTGGGAAGGCAATGGCAAATCACCCGTAGTGTCATGGCTAGTAAAGCCCTCTCTCATTTTGACCGCTCAGAACCGGCCTTAAACTGTAAGTCCCCTTCATCTGCGTAGCACTAACCACAGGCTAAGACGAGAGGATCGCCGACCTGGGTATCGGATATGGCACTTCAAGAAGAGAAAAAAACAAAAGTCAAAGGAGAAAAAACCTCAATCCAGCCGATATCTAACTATTCAGAAGGATAGTACATTAAAACAGGGGTAGATTTAAAGAAAGGATCAAGAGGAACATCGCCTCTCCTTGACAAAAATTCTCCATTCCAGGCAATTGACGTCTCTCGTAGTTATTTGCAACCAGTATAGCAACCAGTGTTCCTATTTTAGTTATTTTATATAGATTTTAACCAAATTTTGGAAGAAGTTATTTTTCTTTTCGTCTAATGAAAACAACTGTATCAGAAAACGTTTTTATTTCAATTTTCGTTTCATATATTCTTGATTAATTGGACATGGAACATCGTAAGATAGAAACTCCTGTTTAATAAAGTCTTTTTGCGACATGATAAATGCGCCCCCGAAATATAATGCGAGCTGGCGCCCTTTCCCCTGCCAAGATCCTGCATCCGCCTTGGTACTAAACTCTAACAGATTCGAAACAAAAAACTTCAAAAGTTTCAAACAGCAGTATTGAATTTGTTATCTGACTCCTATAAAAAATATCTGATCAACGGATTTATTTCCGTGGGTACCAAACCTTGCACTTAGAAAACATATACTATAATATACAGTAGCGTTGTCAAGAAGGCGCATATGATTCTCCTTCCTCCTATGGGTTTGAAAAAAGCGCTTCCATACAAGCCTTTAATATCCTCTTTCTTCCCTAAAAAAACGCCTTTTTCATCCATCCTTGCTTCCTCGCTCCTGGATCCCAGCTACGCCACTGATATTAGATATCAATAATTATTTATTTAATTTAATAAGGACTTTACGTTCTAACTATGTATGTAACAAAGTTAGTTTTACTCGGTTGCAACTTTCATAAGTTAACCAATGAATATTTCTGTTTAGTCACAAAATATCCACATAATTGGAGTTTATTAATAGCATATGAGGTCTTTTTGGTCGTTTTCATATAATCGAAGTTTAATATGATCATCGTCCCACGACTCGCAATTAGGCGGTTTACTAATTAAACCAAATAGCTGACCAAATATTTGATGTTGCTGACTATTAAAGTGATGATAGAGCGCAGGGGTAGATCTTCCAGAGGCGTCTTGTGTGTATAATTTTAAATATTTATTATAGAACTAGCATGAATTTGATTTATTATTTGTTGAATTAATACTGACCCCAAAAAGACAATAATTTTATTTATGCAGTACTTCCCTCACAAACATAAGTTTCAAAGTCAATTTTCCCTTCCCTCTACATACTATTTCTGTTAAGATTGACATATCCTTCGTAGAACCATAAAAAGAACCTACGGCACGATATATTCAAAGTTGTCGCCTTTAATCACCTATTAATCACCTAGTAATTATAAATAATTACGCTTAAAACTTGTTCGTTATCTCAACCAGTTATAATCCCTATAATACTAATGAAAGTCTACAAAATTCAGCGATACCATCCTTCTTACTCGCTTCTCCTGAACTGATATCGTTCAAAAACTATAGGTTTTCTTCCCCATTTGTACTATCTTATTTAATCTAATTTAAAATCGATATCTTATTTTGTTTGGGAATTATTCTGCCAAGAGACAGAGCGACAACAATTCAAAATTGTTTTTCATAATGTAAGAAACCTGAAACATGAAGAAATGCAAAAAACTTGTATAGAGTGATGTTTGTATCAATACAATATTTCCGTTAGCGAGGGAAGTGAAACATCAGATAATTATTTTTTCGTAGTCTTACCTCTCACTCAAATCAGCAGGGAATATGAAAAATAAATAAGACCAAAACCAAAGTTATGATCATCGACAGAGGCGAGTGATAGCTGGGAACGAAGTCGTCGAGACCGGAGCTGAACGTCAACACTAGGTTACTCAAACGTGTAAACCAAGCCTACCTTACATATTTCGGTCGCCACACCAGAGGAAGAGACACCAACCATGGAGAAACTGGTGGTCGAAGAAAAAGTCAACGGCGAAAGATCAAGAGGCAGATCTCCTATAAGATGGATAGACCAACTGCAGCCCCTTATTGGAAAAATTCGAGACCGAGAGATATAGAAGGATTAAGTGCGAAGGACCAGCTCATGAGAAGTCACTACGCCCTGTCAATGGCAATAGGACAGAGGAGGAGGAGTCTTAGCTACACTAATATTATTCTGCTGCAAATGTAATTTCGTAAAAATGTTTAGACTATCAGATAAATCATTTGTAGACTAAAATTAGAAATTCCTTCCGACTTTCAAACTCAGTCAGCAAAAGTAGAGAAGAAAGTAAATAACATATTTATCATTATCAACTAAATATTTTCAAAATTTGTATTTTAATAAGCTATATATCACCACAAATAACCAGCTGTTATTAAAAGTAATACAAGTTGTAACACCCTTACGGTATCCAAAGTGGTTTGTACTACAAAAAAGGAAATGGCCATATATCTTTCTTGTGGCGTTGCTACAGACGTAGGATAAAAAAAAAGTTCTATATCATCAGAACGCATTGAAGGTTGGATCAAGTTGCAATTTAGACCTCTATTTTTTTACCGGCCTTACCGCACACTTCTGTGTCTAATTTACATCTTTATATAATCACAAAATATTTACATAATAACTATGCATTACCAGTAGATGAAGTCCTTTTTAGCCTTTCATATAAATTTAAAATGGCCATCGACCCATAACTCGCATTTGTACGGGTTGTAAATTAACCCAGAAAGTTAACAAAATAGTGAGTAATATTACCGACTATTAAAGTAATGACGACGGGACGCTATGTGTACAGTGCGACTCTTTAGATGATTTAGTTTCAATTAGGATAATTAATTTTGATATGTCCAAGTACTTAGTAATTGAATTTATATGTATAGAAACAAAGAACTATATCGCTCCCCGAATACAGCGTGTCCTATAAATAAGTTACATTGTCCATCAAGAAAAGAACTGGAACTATCCCTTTATAACGATTTTCATTTCTAACTACTTCACTTTCTTTATTTGACGAGAGCGTGTACGGAAAAACTCAAACACTATTTGGGATAATTAATTGAATAAAAATTATTATTAATAATTGTCTGGCATTAGCAGCCACTACTTGCGATATTTTCGGTCCTATCGCATGTAAATCCAGAAACACGACTTCATAATGTGATATGTCCATAGTCCATTATGTTCTGTGGTAACTAAAATCAAATCACAACTAAGGGTTTGGGTACAAATCATATTGGAAAAGGGTTCATCTAATGATATTAAGGAAAGTCGTACACACTCTTGTCCAACTGACTGTCCCTTATATTTTTGACCTTATCCTTTCTTTTCGTTTTTTGAAATTGCCTTTCGGATTCCATAAATATTCTAATAAATTCATTAAATCTTTAAACTCATTCCTCTATTTCATATCTTCAACTTCAATAATTTTAAAGGCATCAGAAGTAATCATTAGTGAGCCTAAATTCAAATTCTATTATCGGAACTCTGTTTTTTAACCAAAAACCGAAAGGTAAACAATTTGGCTCTTGAATTTTTTTTTTTTTTTTTTTTGTTAAACAGGTTTTTTATATATATATATGAAAAAGATGTCTGCTTATTTAACTGTCGCTTTGAAGCCGAGAAAAAGCCACAGCTGGAATAAAATTACACCACGTCAAAGAAAATATTCAAAGGCTTTTTTCTAAAATTAAATAACAAAAAATGCACGACCTGAAAAAATGTTGTGCCTACAGACGAAAGAGCAGATAGAGTACTTAAATTCGTTAGGAAACTCTGATGACGCAATTATGGTTCCATGAATATTATATAGATATTTCGATTATATGAAATAAAAACAAAATGAACGCATTTACATACACATTGATTCAAAATTTTTTATCATTAGGAGATTCGTATGACAATTTATGAAATGATTAAGTCTTCGCGTCGTCGATTGCTAAAAGGTGGGATTCTAGCACGATTTTTTCTCGTACATTAGGTGGACACGTGTCGATTATTTTTAGTACTTAGTTCGAGAATATTCAGCCTGGCAAGAATCCGTTATACCTGATAGTTTGTAGTTGATTTTTGTTGAGACCTTTGACTGGTGTGAATTTAATTAGAGGCGGGGCCTCATTATAGGAAACCATCCCAGGCACGGATGTGCCTGTATCTGTTCCACGATTGCCGAGTTTTTCCCACGGGCTGTGCTCGAGTATAAGTTCGACGCTAAAGAAAACTGGACGGTGCAGCTTGCAAGTTAGTTAACAAAGAAGAAGTTAGAACAACAAAAAAACCGGTCAAGTGCAAGTTGAACTTACGCCATTAGTGTTCCGTACGTTGATTACTTCTAAAATAAAAACAAAATTGTAACGGAAGTATAAAATGATCAGTGACTTCACAAAACACACCCCAAATGAGTTTTCGACAAAGTCTGTTGCCGATCTTTAATGAAAACTGATAACCTGGAAATTTTTGTTTTTTTTTATATACCACATAAATTATTAAAGGTAATGTATTCGTGATAATTTTCGTTCAATCTACACTCCGTGAAGAATATTCCAGAATTTTTTCAAAATTTATTGATCACTACTTTTCGAGATAAAGAGGGGAGGACAACGATTTTTCGCGATTTTTTAAAAATAATACAAAGAAAAGTGCGCTCAAGTATTACATTATATATATGCTTGAACTCGTGTTTTTACAAGCTTTCATTTGACACCCCACTCGATGACCTAGTAAAAAAAAAAAAATTTGACTTCCGATTTCACACCCCAAAAGTAACCCCATAAGTCAAAATTTAATTTTCAAAACTACACGGCTCTGATGAGGCCATCAATTCCTATATTAGTACCAAATTTCAACTTTCTATGTCAAATAATTTCGAAGAAATCAGACGGACAAACACCGAAGTGATCTTATAATTGTTCCGTACGGAACACTAAAAAGGCGAGGAAATGAAATAAATGTACGCAAGCGATCAAATGCTGTAAATGGGGTCCCATCACATGCTCAAAACATATCTTGATTTCCAAAAGAGACCACATAAATTGGCCTCCACATAGCCCTTATTAGGCGACTTTCTTAAAGCAATTAAGAGAAAATATTTGTAAGAAAATTGGAGTAATCTCGAAGAAGAAATACTTTTAAAAATATTAATATACAATAAAGCTTTTGTCATTTCCTTTTTAATATAAATATTGTAATAACAAACTTTTTCATGGGTTATCCTGTATAGGCTCTTTCACTTCCTTTTAATCAGTAATAATATTTAGGAATAATGCATATAAACTTAAGCAACTTTTACTGCTACTCAGTGTCAAAATAATTATCGTGTGTTTTGTAACGTATTATACATTGCTGAATTTATGTTAGTTAAATCATAAAAATTATCTTACTATGTTTATTTTCCGTATGTTCAGGCAAATTATCAAGCGAGTTTCATTTAAAACATAAGCGCTATTACAACTTCAAAAAATATTAGGTTTTGTTAAATAAAGTAACACAAGTCTTTATACAGTCTTTGTGTATTTTTCTCTTTCTACTATTGCTATTTTATTTTGTCATGACCCTTTTACTGAAAAGTTCTATTGTCAAATAAATGGAAAAGTTCTCTTCGAAAAAACTTTCCGTTTAAAGTGAAAGGGAAATAAGTAGCTAAACTAATAAAATATGTATATTTTGAAACAACAATATTACTTATGGAGATCTTTTTTGTATATGCATCAGTGCATTTTGATTGTCAAGCCACACATGAAAATAAAACTTAAATTTAAAAGTAATAAAATCGACTTCGAAGAGATAATACAAAGTAGAAAATAATATTCGAAAGATGTTGGATCGCTCATCAGTTAACGTGACCTCTTGAAACGTGCTGCAAATTTTTTTTTTCTTCGCGAAATATTACAAATTGGTAATGCAAAAAGGTTCTTTAAATATTTTATTGTATTACAATTCATTCATTTCTTGCTATCAAATTCTTTATTCCCGAGAAATAAATATCCGGTGTATTATGTATATTTTCAACAGTTAGCTGATTGCTTTGGTAAAATAGGTATGTATAAGTTAGTGGTTCTGAATTCAGGGACAATCACCCAGTAGCGGCAATGGTTTCCTTTAAGTTAATTTTTCGTGCTAAAGAAGGGCGGTATATCACGGTATCAGTGTAAACATATTAATCGATTTTTCCAACACTCTATATATATATATATATATATATATATATATATATATATATATATATATATATATATATATATATATATATAATAGGTGTTTCGGTCCATAACGTCGATTTTTTCGCAACATTTAAGCGTTTATTTTCATCACAAAAATAATTACCTTAATAATCAAAGTATTGGCCACCATTATCTATGACCCATCTTTCTGTCAAAGAATGGATTCCGCACCAAAAGAACTCTTCATCTTTTAAGGCCAAGCCAAATTTTCACTTCTTCGTAAGGATGTAAGTGTTGTTCAGAAAGTCCGTGCTGCATCAAAATAAGTGGTAGTCCGAAGGGGCTGAGTCGGGTGAATACGGCGGGTGGGGTAGAACGTGACATTTCATGTTTTCCAAATAGTTTTTAACACATTTTGCAACATGGGTGTTTTGTCATGTTGAAAAATGACCTTATCGTGTCTTTGGGCATATTCTGGTCGTTTTTTTCTTCAATGCTCGGTTCAACTTTATCAATTAATTGTTGTCGGTATCGATCGCCAGCAATCGTGTCACCAGGTTTCAGCAGTTTTTTAATATACAGCTCCTCTACTATCCCACCAAATACACAGCAAAGCTTTCTTTCCCTCTATATTGCGCACTGGTTGTGATGTTGAAGGCTGGCCTGGGTCTACCGAAGTTTTTTGGGTTGGAGCATGTTCACCATAAACTTCAATCAACAATCAATAACTTTCAGCAGCCGTTTTCTTCAAATGAAAGAAGGTTATTAAACGTCCCCGCAAAACGTCTTTTTCTGGTACAAAAACACGACATATTCAAAGCTATGAAGAACTATATTTTTCGCACAATGACAATTAATAATGAACTTGCCTTTGGTGGCGTATGTTTACCTTCTAACACACCATAGATGTCACTAATATATACCAACAAGTGTATAGTAACGCCATCGATATTATTAACCGAAACATTAAACGAACATAATACCTTTCGGAATACTACTCGATTTCCGACATTAAGTTTTATTTAATACAGTCTATCAAGTAAGAACGTGTCCGCGATAATTCATTTTTGGTAGATGCGATTCTAAGGATGGAACAAAAAATCGGTAGAGGGAACCTTTGCCTACGACGCATTTTGGTAAAAGTATCAGTCGATTCCGAACTTTCGTCAAAATCACGGTTCGAGGCATTCTTGCTTTGTTCCCATCCAAAGGGGCGTCAAATGACACATTCCGCGGCCGCTAAATATATTAAAAAGGTGTTGTTTGTGAAGAAGTGGGTAAATCTTTTAACGAGACGAAAAATGTCGACGACTTGCCAAAACGTGGCTCGGTAGTCACTCCAAAAGTTGAAAAATGAATCGTGTCTTTATTTTCACGAGACCTGAAATTGACGAGCGCCAAAATTAAGAAGATCGGATTTAAATGCGTCCCATGAGACATTCGACAACATATTCGTGCTCATGATGTCAAGTTCCAAAGCCCATTGAAGAAACCTTTGTTGGGCGAAAATCTCGTCGCGAAGCGACTCACTTAGGTCCACGATAAGATACTAGAGTGGCCCTCACAATCGCTGGATGCCAACCGTTTGGTCTCGTGTAAAGAGAAAGCTCAGAGGACTTTGATTCAGTTGTCTCGTGAGATTCGAAAAATTTATGCAGAAAATCTCATCGACAGTATGTCTCGAAAATGCCAGGCGATTATTGATGCAAGAGGCGATTGGACAACTTACTAAGGTGATTGCTCCGTTGTTAGCACACCAAAGAATACATTGATGGAAAAAAATGTTCTCCAAACACATATTTTCAAGAATACGAGCGGTTACATTCTTACTTGACAGACTGTACGTTCCTTCTTAGGTGCAAGATTTGTACCGACTTCATACATTTGCTAATTTTTGTTTGCTTATGTAGTATATCTTGTGTATTAAATATTAATTTTAATGTGCTTATTTCCGTTTGGAGTGCTACTTACATTTTCTTTTATATATCAGACTAGCCGGGCCCGCGGCTCCGATCGCGTGGGCTTGATTCACCACTATCGTCACTGTTTATTCCTTAATTTACCCAACGTAACAAAAAAAAATCTCCCATTATTTCCCCTTATCTCTCAATATTTCTCCTTATCTCCCATTATTTCAACATAATTTCGATTATCTAGGCTTAACTCTGCTCATCTCCCATTATCTCGACTTATCTCTCAATATTTCTCCTTATCTCCCATTATTTCTCCTTATCTCCCATTATCTCACCATAACTAGACTTATCTTTGCTTATCTCCCATTATTTCTCCTTATCTCCCATTATTTATATTTATCTCCCATTATCTCACCTTATCTCCCATTATCTAGGCTTATATCGAATTATATAGAACATATGTTTAAATTTATAAAAACACGTAAATCGGAAAAGTGGTTCTCAAGTGATAAGCGCACTAACGGACAGACAGACAGACAGAAAGACGTTGCATTTTATATATATTCTAAATAGAAGATTATAAATAACCTGGCCAGAAAACAAATGTATGAATTAAAAAAAAAAAACACGTAAATCGGATAAGGGGTTCTCGAGTGATAAGCGCACTAACGGACAGACACACAGACAGAGAGACGTTGCATTTTATATATATATTATATTCTTTGTTACATGATATTGTTCCATATTTAATGCTTTAGGCAGTGTATTGCAAGAGAACGCGCTAGCGGCAAACTTTTCTCCGGCTTGATTCACTATTATCGTCACTGCTTATTCCTTATGTCACCTAACGTAATAAAATATATCCTATAACCAGGCCAGAGAACATGTGTATGTTTAACAAAAAAAGCACGTAAATCGGATAAGTGGTTCTCCAGTGATAAGCGCACAAACGGACAAACAGACAGATATACGTTACATTTTATATATATTATAGATGTAATAAAATATATATCTATAACCTGGTCAGAGAACATATGTATGAATTTAAAAAATCACGTAAATCGGATAAGTGGATCTCGAGGGATAAGCGCACTAATGGGCAGACAGACAGACAGAGAGACGTTGCATTTTATATATATTATAGATATAGATTATTATTATTATGTAACCTGGCTAAAGAATATATGTATGAATTTAAAAAAAAGACACATAAATCGGATAAGTGGTTTTCGCGTGATAAACGCACTAATGGACAGACAGACAGGCAGAGGGACATTGCATTTTATATATATTATAGATTATAGATATTCTCTGCTACATAATATTGTTCCATATTTAATGGTTTAGGCGGTGTATTGCAAGGCAACGCGCTAGCGGCAAACTTTTTTCCGACATCATTCACTATTTTACGTCACTGCTCATTCCTTATGCTACCTATCGTAATAATATATAGCCTATAACCTGGCCAGAGAACATATGTATGTTTAAAAAAAAAGTACGTAAATCGGATAAGTGGTTCTCCAGTGATAAGCGCACTAACGGACAGACAGACAGACAGAGAGACGTTGCATTTTATATATATTATAGAAGAGTACCAAGTTTTTAACATAAACAGCTTATATAACACTAGTTATGGTTACTACACCAGGAGGCATTATTTTCCTTTATTTTCGAAAAATTCGACTTCGTTTTGAACGGCTATCGGAAATTTAAACATACAACTTAGTGAGTACAAAACGACAGTCTTAGATCGATTATTACTGATAAACCAAAGAATGTTGTTTGCTTAGAGAGAATCATGGGCCTAACAAAGAGAAAAATAATTTATTGTACCCCGGCCAAAAAAAGTATTCGTTAAGCAACAACCGTCCTAATACTGTTTTTATCATTATTTTTATTTTATCAACAATAGTTTAAACGTAAAGTGATACAGTCATCAATAACAATTCTTTATTACAATTTTAAATTGAGCCCTCGAATAATAAACCCATAGAAAATTGGGTCATGGAAATAAACAATGTGATTTATCTGTATCGATTTCTACAAATGCTTTCCAAATACTTCTATAAATCAGCTCTAATCGAACAGGAAATAAAACAAAAACGGTCATAAGCCAAATTACTTGAATAAACATTAACGTAAATTCAGTTATGTACACACGAGCTTATGGTTTTTTTGAAGTGTAATTGTAACGTGAATTTGGAAAAAAATCAGAAAGTGAATCTAGTAGTTCGCTCGCAGATATCCAATTCTAAAATAAATACTGAATTTGACATGTTCACAAGAAAAAAAACTTAATTCAACCATAACAACTGGATATTTTAAATGATAGGTCCTAAGGATCCTAAGATATTAATAACAAAAATAGATAAATAAAGGAGAAACTTCAGAGATTACAGTTAAAATGGCACATTTCTCCCTACTTACTGTTTCTGCTAAAACTGGAAAAAATAATACAATTTAGATTCTCTAACGCCCAGAGCCTTGAAAATGATGTATAACGTGATATATCCGAAGCAACTCCCTTTAGTATTATACCCAATACATTAAACTCTCATATACATTTGATTGATATTATTCATTATCCCAACCAAAAACCAAGAAAAATTCTAATAATTTTATTAAAAATTTACCGCCTTCTATTAACGCGCTATTCCTCAAAAACTTAAAGTTTCATTCCAACTTCAAGTATTTTCTGTGTACCCATTTTGACATGGATACTTCATTTTATTCGAGAGTTATCGTGTCAACATACAGCTAGATATACAGAGGGACGTTAATAGCAAACTATGTTTTAAGAAAAGGAATAAAGATATGTGAGAATGAGCATCGACGAGTTCTAATTTTGGTAGGTCGTTATTTCCAAACTTCATACCAATACATTAAGCGATTAATTTCATAAAAGTATCATCTTGCCCTTGGGATTGTGTTACATTATGTCGGATGTCATAAGACTTTAGTCTTTCGTCGTCAAGGGAAACAACAATGCGGATATTGCCGATAATACGCGACGTTATCCAAATAGGATCCTAGCATACAACATTTCTTTTATCGGTACGTTTTCTAGTGTTTTGTATGTTTGTGTAATATATATATATATATATATATATATATATATATATATATATATAGTGCGTGCAAAAATAAAAACTACTTATGTGTTTGGGGTAAACCTTTTTTATTTTTCGACATAGTCTCCTTTTAGGCTTTTACACTTCGTCCAACGATGTTCTAGTTTGTTGATCCCTTCCGAATAATAGGATTTGTCCAAGTCTGCAAAATATCCATTAGTGTCTGCAATCACCTCCTCGTTTGAATAAAATCTTTGTCCCGCCAGCCATTTCTTCAAATTGGGGAACAAACAGTAGTCCGAGGGAGCCAAGTCTGGAGAATAGGGGGGATGTGAAACGAGTTGGAATCCTATTTCCATTAATTTTGCGACCACAACTGCTGAGGTGTGTGCTGGTGCGTTGTCGTGATGGAAAAGGACTTTCTTGTGGGCCAATCGCGGGCGTTTTTCTTGCAGCTCGGTTTTCAAACGGTCCAATAACGATGAATAATATTCACTTGTAATAGTTTTACCCTTTTCCAGATAGTCGATGAGGATTATCCCTTGCGAATCCCAAAATACAGTCGCCATAACCTTTCCGGCCGAAGGAACGGTCTTCGCCTTTTTTGGTGCAGATTCCCCCTTGGTAACCCATTGTTTAGATTGTTGTTTGGTCTCAGGAGTATAGTAATGTATCCATGTTTCATCCACAGTGACGAGACGACGCTTAAAGTCCTCCGGATTCTTCTGGAACAGCTGCAAACCATCCTTGTAACACTTCACACGATTCCGTTTTTGGTCAAGCGTGAGCAATCGCGGCACCCATCTTGTGGATAGCTTTCTCATGTCCAAATGTTTATGCAAAATATTATGTACCCGTTCAGTCGAGATGCCCACAGCACTAGCAATCTCATGCACCTTAACTCTTCTGTCATCCATCACCATATCATGGATTTGATCAATGATTTCTGGAGTCATAACCTCCACAGGCCGTCCAGAACGTTCAGCGTTACTTGTGCCCATATGGCCAATCCGAAAATTTTGAAACCACTTATAAATTGTTCTAATCGAAGGTGCAGAGTCACCATAATGTTTATTAAGCTTCTCTTTAGTCTCCTGAGGCGTTTTGCCTTTCATAAAGTAATGTTTAATCACCACACGAAATTCTTTTTCGTCCATTTCTTGAAAATCACTCGACTTCCTTGATTCAAACGAATGCCAAACACAAAAAAATAGACCAATATGGCTGAAACTTGGTGTGCGTTTATTCAAGAGATGCTACTAACTAAACATGACCTCGATACGCGCCGTTGGTGCCATCTCTCGGACTTTGCACGGAGTTTTCAAACCAGCCTCGTATATATATATATATATATATATATATATATATATATATATATATATATACATAGATATATATATATATATATATATATATATATATATATATATATATATATATATATATATATATATATATACACTACCGTCAGAAAGTATTTGCCCACCTAGTTTTTCTGATGTTGGATTGAGTTTTCGAACACACCTGTCCAAATGGTTCCACAGCAATTCGATGGGGTCAGGTAATTGTGGACACCAAGTCATCACTTCCATCGGATTTCCATTGGTCCAAAAGTTCTCTAATTTGTTTAGTAGAATGTTTATGGTCGTTATCATCCTGAAAAATAAATTTCTCCTGAAAAATATCTGTTCCAGAAGGAAGCATTTGAGTTAGCAAAATTTCTTGATACTGTTCTTTTCGCATGATTCCTTCTATCCTAAAGATTTTTCCAACATTGCCGTTACCAAAACAACCCCAAACCATTACTGAACCTCCACCATGTTTTACTGTAGGCTTCCAATATCCTCTCTCCAGCTGACCGCCACACGTAAACTCGTCGATTTGAACCGAAAATTTCGAATTTAGATTCGTCACTCCAAAGGACGGAATTCTATTGTTCTGATGTCCAATTTTCATGTTCTCGGGCCCATTCTAATCGTTTACGTTTATTCACTTGCCTAAGAAGTGGTTTCCTTACTGCAACTCTCCCGTGTAGTCCACCTGTTAAAATGTTCTTCACGGTTGTCACGCTGATGGGGATGGGCCGCTCCAGGTTTACTTCAGCCGTGATTTCTGGTGCGGTTAGGCGGCCATTACGTCTGCTGGACATTGTTATAGCTCTGTCTTCAGCGGGAGTCGTTTGTCGAGGCATTCCTGAACGTTTTTGGTTGGGAATTCCATATCCTGTAGAAAAAATTTTTACGATGTAATCCACCGTTCTCCTTGGCATCCGCATATCACTCGCGATTTGTCGACTCGAGTGAGCATTTTGATGTCTCGCATTTATTAGAGCCCGATTTTCAACGGAAACTTCTTTCTACAGAAATGTTCAGATCAAATTTAGGTAACCGATCCTTTTTGGAAACGGATCCTCCTGAGGTAACCAATCCTTTTAGGTAACGGAACCTTTCGATCAAATAAATTTGTAGAATGCTGAGAATGCCAGAACCGGTACAACCTTTATTCCTTTGGCAAACTTGAGCAAACTTCGCTCTCCTCATTTGCAAACTACTTCTTGAACCAACGATGATTAAAATTAAATCAAATTAGCTCTTAGACTTCTTCGCCTAACTGAAGAGATCCGAAAGGTCGAAAGTAGCCAATTCCCGAAAGTATGAACAATGCCTGGAAAGTAACAAATCCCCGAAAGTATGAACACTCCCTCGAAAGCAGCAAATTCCCGAAAGTATGAACACTCCTTTACCTCGAAAGCCCGTTACCCCTCGAGTCTTCATTGGTTTTCTGCCAACAATCTCTTCCTCCAATCAGATTCCAACAAGAAATTAATAAATTAATAATTAATTCACTAGATAATTTTCCTCTTCGTTGCTCCCATTATTGTCACTCTCTCTCTCGCTCCCTCGCTCACCATTTACTTATAATTAGGGTGTGTTTTATCCTTCCGCTATTACATACCGGGTGGTTTTGGTCGCTCAATTGGCTACCTCTCTCTCACTTAGGGTCCAATATTTGTACTTCCTTTTCTGTCGGTTCCTTCCAGGTGTCGACCCCGCATTCTGGTTAATTGAGTTTTCTTGACTAAACCCCTTATCTCTGTCGGGTAGCTGTCTCCTGTCGTTCTTGTCATTTGTTCCTAAATGGCGGTGGCCATATGTGGTGGTCACAAGTGAAATAATTAACGATGTTTTCAACATCCAAGGTTCCCAATTACATCCATGTGTTAAATTTGTTTTTTAGAATTTTGTCTACAGTGTTTTAATGTGTATTTTGTATATTTTCTGGATTAACCAACTTTTATATGTAACAACTTTTTTATGTATAACCTACGGCCATTCAGGCTAACGAAATCTTTGCACTTCTCATGTGAGTTTTTTTAACTTATTATGACTAATATCTTATTCTTGTTCCACACTAATTTTATTTATTATAACAACCTAATGATAACATCATTAATTTAAAGTTGTCCCAGACACTATCAGTGAATACGCTCTGTTCTTCTTTTCAGTTCTGCCCTGAAGAAGGTCCTAATCCAGGACCGAAATATTGGCGGCTTAATGAAAATTGTGTGATCTCCTATCACGCCCAAATTTGCCGAGTTCCCCAATTAAGATTGTATTTTTAATAATTTTGGTAGATACGGCAACTTTTTGCTTTCTTTCTTTATTCTATATATATATATATATATATATATATATATATATATATATATATATATATATATATATATATATATATACATATAAATTATTAAAGGCAATGCACGCGTGATAATTTTGGTTCAATCTACACCCCGTGGAGAATAATCCAGAATTTTTTCAAAATTTTTTGATCAGTACTTTTCGAAATAGGGGGGGAGGATAGCGATTTTCTGCAATGTTTTAAAAATAATACAAAGAAAATTGTGCCAAAGTATTATATTAATACAGTGAAGCCTGCCTATAACGAACCCGTTTATAGCGAATTTCCGGTTAAAACGAACTATTTTATAATGTACGAATAAACTTCTATAAGACCATTGCAAATTTTTATCGATTATACCATAACGAACCCGGTTATAACGCACTTCCGGATAAAGCGAACTAAATTTGGATGTTTTGTGTCCATTTATAATGAACTTGCTACTCGCGTCGCGCAACTTGAGCCAGGGAATTCACCGAAACTCGCTGGGAACCCCTATTCTACTTGTTTCCGCCGCGTCGCTAGTTCAAGGAGTATTATTTTCAATTCACTTGTTGTGTTATGCGGTTCTAATGCACAAGATCAAAGCAGCAAAGTGAACGTTTCAGTTTTTATTTTAAAATGAGGACACAAAAACGTAAAGTATTTACCTTAAAAGACAAACACGATATTATAAGGAATATAGAAAATAGAGTTAAACAAAGTGATGTTTGCAAACAGTTGAATTTAACTAAATCTACGATTTCTACCATATGGAAGAAGAGGTAAAAAATCTTATCAATCTATATATCTATCTAATATAAAAGAAACTTTAGTTGTCAAAAAGAAAATCTACACATGACCAAGTCGACCAAGAGAATAAAATTGGTTTTTATGCCTCCAAACACAAGTCCAAAGCTCCAGTCTATGGATCAAAGTGTGATACGTTCTTTAAAATGTCATTATAAAAAGATTTTACTTATGAAAATTTTAGAGACGATCGTTAAAGGTAACATTTTTTCTGTAACTCTCTTGGACGTTATAAGTATGGCGGATTTTAAAGAAAGGAATATAGATATGACTCAGATGATGAGCTACCGTTGACTCATTGGATTGAAAACATCGAGAAGATCCTACTGATTGTCTAGAATTTGTTTACGATGCTATCATTCAACAAAGTACAGTGGAAATCGAGATTAAAAAGATGTTTAATCACTTTAATTCTGAAGAATATGTATGTGCTGATAATGAATTAATGACGAGAGAGAAATATTAACTGACGATCAAATTGTGACATCAGTGAGTTCTGGAAAGATTTTAAGCGATAATGACGACAAAGACGAACTTGGAGAAGGAGATAATATTTATGTTCCATCCATTTCAGAAATGACTAAGAAAATGACTGAAACTCGCAATTTTTTGAAATCTCGTGAAGTTCCTGAACATATATGGAGTAGTTTTTGTGACCTTGACAATTATATAAACACCATTTCTATTTCAAGTAAAATTGTACAAACGAAAATTACTGATTTTATTGTATAAACTACGTGTTTAATGTTTTCGTTTATACTGGTATATGTACCAACATACATAATAATAACTTTAGTGTAACTTGTTTTATTTTCCTTTTAAAACCTTTTCTTTTAATTTGATCATTATTATTATTCATTTTTCTAAGCATTAACCCCTAATATAAATAAAAAAGTAGTAAAAAATGATATTAGATTTTGTTTACTGTTTGTAACGAACTTTGGATATGGCGAACCATTTTTAGTGATTTTTTGGAGTTCGTTATAAACGGACTTAACTGAATATATTTTTGAACTCCCCCCCACTCGATGACCTGGTAAAATTTTTTTTCACTTCCGATTTCACCCCCCAAAACTAACCCCTTAAGTCAAAATTTAACTTTCAAAACTACACGGCTCTGATAAGGCCATTAAGTTTTATATTAGTGCCAAATTTCAACTTTCTAGGGTAAATCGCTTCGGGTGTGGCAGACAGATAGACGGACAGATATCAAAGTGATCCGTACGGAACATTAAAAAGTGTGAATATGATACTCTGTTTATGTTGTAGTTTTTATATATAAATACAATTTTTTTTTTTTTTTTTAAATTTAATAACGATTAATTAAATATCGGTAACTACTGTAATAAGCCATTTTTCAGAAAAAGTTTATGCTAGTCCTGTCAATTAGTGATATTGGAGTCCTATTGCTTATGTTAGTCATAGTCAGTAGTGTAAAATGTAGATCTGAAGAAGCTGCATCATCAGCGAAACGCGTCATCACAATTATAAATAAACCAGTGGAAATTGACTTAAAACATTCTTTTAATATATATTTATATTAGTCTTTTTTATTAAAGGGTTGATTGTAGCTATGCGCACGAAACAGTCCCTTTTTACGTAGAATAACCCACATAAAAAATTCGAAAAACTTTAAAAAATTTCTTTTTACTTCAAACACATTTGTTTTACGTAAATTATTCCTCCACGACATAATATTAATGAGAAAATTACGGTATTTTTCTAGATAATGCAGTGAATAAACAAAGTTGAACGCTGTGCCTGTAAACATAACTTCATAGTTGGTAAAATTAGTTGAAAACTTTGGTAAATATTACAAAGTACAAAGAGAAGAAAGGAAGCACTTTCAAGTTATTAAAGAGTTTAAGGCCTGTGTTTTTTAAGGAGCTTCTACACCTTCACTTTAAGTGATGTTTTTCGTTTCATAGTCGAAAAATAATGCCTTGAGTTCCACTTAAGAGTTAAAAAACTCAGAAACTGCCTTAAAGAGCTCTTGAGAAATTCTTAATGGTATTTTTGGTTAGTGTTTTTATTTTTAATTTCAGAAGCACTCTATGCAACATTATTAGCAATTTCTAAAAATTGTGGCATAAATTCCACTATTCACTTAGACATTCTAAAACCCATAATTTTCTGTTCTTGAACGGTTTTGGCATGGAAGTTATCCTTACGAAAAAATATTCGTTTGTTGCGACACGTCACAGTCACATAAATGTATTGCTGAAATTACGCCAATTTGAGGAGGAAGAAGAAATTCCTCTCATAGCGTAAAAAAATGATTCATGTGCAAAGATACTGTGAAATGTGAAAACAGTGAGATCAAAAAAGGCTCTAATGATTTATAAATCATACTTTTACTTCTCTATTTTAAGTTAACCTTCTTATATATATATATATATATATATATATATATATATATATATATATATATATATATATATATATATATGAACTTCACCAATGGGTTATATTTCTATTTAGGGACGTTCCCAAGGAGCAGTCGTGCTCAACTTATAGAAAGATCCCTCCTATGTAAACTACCATGCGCACAATAAAAAATAGTTGAGGCGCAGTGCGCTGCAGAACGTGATTTTTTTCACTAATACAATACTTCTTATAGTATAACAAGAAACGAAATTGATTATGTGTTATCAAATGACAAGAATATTGTAATTGACAAGACGGTCTGAACACGATAAGCGTTGGCAGTGACCTTCGGATGCTCAGAGACACCAACAGAAATAATAAAGCAAAACACAGGCGAATATCAACAAGCACTGGAATATCATATAAAACACATAAATTACCAAACAGTACTTGATGAACTAAACGCACAAATAACCAACAGCCTACTCATGACTACAAAACAAATAGCAACATCGAAAAGAGCGAAAACACAAAAATTAAGCAAGCAAAATCTCATGAAACAGAGACGAATATTAAGAAATGATCCTACAAATTGCAGATTAGAATTGACAGAAATAGACAAAAAAATAAAGAAAAAGATCAGAGAAGACGTCAGACAGGACAGAAACTCGAAAATAGAAGAAACTTTGAAAAAGGAAAAAAGTTTGAAATACCTAAACTAACAAATGAATTAAGGGAAACATCAAATAATAGAACTTATAAATAACGATAACCAAGATATCGCACAAATCAAAGAGATAAAGGAAGCTACAGAGAACTATTATCAAACACTATAAGACACGAAAATGCCGCCACCGTCCGGAAAAGAAGAAGGAAATAGAGTGCTAGTAAGAAATGTGGGATCTGAAGAAATTCCCGATGTAACAACGGACGAAATAATGAACCCCCTACAACATATGCACAACAACAAAGAACCAGGCAATGATCAGATAACCATGGGAATACTAAAGTATGGATCTCTTGAAGCCAAGCCATCAGCCTGTAATCGGTACTATACAAAATCCTCACTAGAATCATAACATATAGATTAACGAACAAATTAAACACTTATCAAGCACGTGATGTAGCACTTTGGACCATCTTCAAACAATTAGATTACTAGTGGAAAAAGCAAATGAATATAAGGTCACCTTGTGGATAGCAATAGTTGACTATGAAAAAGCATTTGATTCGGTAGAGATATGGGCAGTCCTTAACGCCTTAAATAATAGCAGAGGCGATGAAAGGTACACAACTCTTCTTGTATATATATATATATATATATATATATATATATATATATATATATATATATATAAATGCCACATCACAAATAATGCTTGAAGAAAATATAAATAAAATCAAAATTAAAAGAGAAATTAGACAAAACGACTCGATATCCTCAAAGCTGTTCACTTTGACTCTAGAAGACATGTTCAAATCGTTAAAGTGGGAAAATAAAAGAATACACTTGGATGGTGAACGATTAAATCACTTAAGATCCGCACTCTGATCGCCAACAAAACAGAAGAATTACAAGAAATGCTGATGGAATTAAATAACGAGTCTCAAGAAATAGGTCTAAAAATAAACTTCACCAAAACCAAATATTTGAACAACGAAAGTGAAAATAACAGCCAGAAACTATTAACAGAAGGTGAAAGAGTAGAAAAGGTACAAACATTCATATATTTAGAACAGAAAATCGAATTACCAAAAAATATTTTATAGTCTGAATTGGATAGAAGAGTCTCGTTAGCTTGGTCTGCATTCGAAAAGTTACAATCTACATTCAAATTGGACATCCCAAATCCAATAAAAGCCAGCCCACTGAAACGTCGGCTTTAAATAAAAGTACATATGATAAATAAACCCCAGGTAACCCAAAAAGCAATGAAGAAGAGAATGCTAATTATTGGACTCCAGGATCGTATTCCTAACATCGAAATACGAAGATGATCAAAAGTGACAGATTTAGTGCAATGAATATGTATATCAAGGTGGAATCGGGCTGGGCATATCGCAAGGCTAAATGATAACAAATGGAGACGCCGTATAGTTGAATAAAGGTCTAGAGAACACAAAAGATGTAGAGGTAGACCACAGACAAGATGGACGGACGACATAAAAAGATTAACAGTACACGATTGGATGCAAAAAGCAAACAAGAAAGCTCGTTGGAGAAAACTTGGGGAGGCTTACATCCGCCTATGGATGGGATAAGTTAATGATGACGATGATGATGATGATACTTCTCTTAGCAAACAAAGTATTAACTTTGCAAAAGTGTAAAAAGGAAATAAATCAACTGCCCAACAAAACCAAAAGCAGGTTTTTTCCGTTTCATAACCGCGTAGCTTGTAGTTTATGCCCCTTACGTCATGATTGCTTTCAATTAATCTCATTCCCAGAGCAGAGCTATTTACTTTGTGGCCAAGATGTTTACGTTAACGTCCCACGTTTACGTTTACTTCTCAGACTGCACTGTTTAACTCTCTATTATGAGTACGCGCGATGAGTTGACATCTTACATGGAAGTAAAACCAAAACATAACTTGGAATTTTAATAATGTAAAACAACTTTTGTAAACACTAACAACGCTTTCTGTGTTTCCTTAAAAAATATCTAAACTTTAAACAAAAGGTGCTAATGATACTGTTTCTTCCTATTGAACAATTAAAAAACGAATTCAGTGACGTATTTATCATTTTATTTTTTGATTAATTTCATAATCATCTCTATACATAGATGGTTATGAAAATGGTTCATTATATTGCAATGAGTAGATACTTGGTCAAGTAAAAAATTCGCTATTTTCTCAAGTCGGATGTTTAAATATTTTTGCAAAAATCCCATTTACTAGCCCTTTCGGACGCCTGTAATTTAATTTATAGCAATGTTGCCAAGTTTTTTTTAAGTTAAATTGTGAGATGGACTTCAGATAAGACTTATTTTAGTCAAGAAACCGTGTAGCGATTAATCAAAATATAATACATTACTTAATGCCAAATTTAATAATTACCGCATTTATAGGTGGTTCAATGTTTTCTTTTCTTTTCAGCATTTTATGGTTTTATTATTTTTATTACTTTTACTGCTACTTTTGTCTTCCATAATTTTTACCACCAGTCCCCTCCGGCTACTTCTTTATCACAAGCTTTTCAATTCTTCTTTGCTACCAGCTACTTGATCTCTCGGATATTCTCCCATTTTTCCAATTTCTCTACTAGCCCTTTTTAGAGTTCTATTACCAAGTCTTTAGACAAGCGGTCTGAGCAAAAGAGCTCTTCCATCATGAGTAAAGAGACAGTTTTTTGAGGCCAGTAATATTCTATGAACCGAAAAATTTTTTTTAAGACATAAATAGTAAATTTTTATATATATATATATATATATATATATATATATATATATATATATATATATATATACCAGGTGTACAAGTATGAAATGCGGATTTCAGACAACAGATCGTGCACCAATGCAGTTTGTGCTATAAAGATTTGACACTGCACCATTTTGTTGTGTTATCACACAAATGCTTCTAATAAAAGAAGGTAGAAAAAGTAAACTTAATAGTCTGACAATATGACACTGTGCCATGGTGAGCAAATAAAATACGTATATAAAAATATCAGTTTAATATAACTAAATTTTAGATGTGTTGCGTAATAGAAATATTTAAGAGAACAATAGAGAAAATAACTTGAAAATGAACGCACCTTTTTTTAATTAAATAATTTTAAAAAATTTAAATAAATACGAAGAAAGTATTTCCGAATTTGATGTAATATAACCTGACAAGACAAGAAAAGAGGTTAAAATATGTACAATAAACAAAAAAAGAAGAAGAGCACGTAGGCAGACGTATGAAATGGGAAGCCTAGCGTCCTCTACAAGTATGAAAAAGACTATGCTGTGGGCCTGAAATAAAAAAAAACAGTTTTCCCCTGGTGGAGAAACAGTTTGCCCCACACTAAGAATAATGCTGGTCAGAATGAAAAATTGCTGGGCCGAACAGAGAATATAGTTTGCCCTGTACAAAGGACATTGATTGTGCGTATGAAAAAAAGTACTGGCCGGTATAAAGAAAACTTGCTGGTCTGTATGAAAAACCCTTCTAGAAGCAAACATCCTGCATTAAACGTCTTGCATCCTGCATTGATAACTTATGACACTGCGGGTGTGAGGTGTAAGGTGATAAAAATGACTAGATATACAAGGGAAATGAAAAAAGAATCAAATACTGAGTCCTTGAATTTTGTTGGGATTCGTGCTCAAAATCCAAGGAAAAGAATATATTTTATGGTGTCAAAAGTCAGAAGAAGCATCAAAAATATAATCCACTATCAAATAGAAAGATCTAAATATTAGCGCTTAAAATAAAATCAAACGATAAGACTATTGGATACTATAAATTTATTACCAGTAATAGGTGTCCAATAAATCCGTGCTAAATTAATTAAAACGGACACAAAAGACTCATTAGTTTCGAAGGATAGAAATCATAACCACTAAAGGTATTCGTTTATACTTTTTAGGTGAGCTCTGAAAATTTTAACAAAAATTCTCCCATTAATACCACATCTAAAAACACAATGAGGTAAGCTCTCTCTCTCTCTCTCTCTCTCTCTCTCTCTCTCTCTCTCTCTCTCTTCCTAGTGATAATCGAACAGTCTCCGGCGTAGAAGGATGTGTTAGGAAACCGACAATAAGCGATATAAAAATGGGTAAACAAAATAGAAAAAACATGAAAATATTTCCTATTATTTAATAAGAGTTTCTATTTAGGTTCGGTAAAGCATGTATCACAGAAATTTAAAATTTTTCAGTGGAAAATTCAATGGATTCCCAACCGTAACGAAGAGAATAACTAAATGAACCTACCTTCAAAGTATATTAGAGATTAGCACACCTACAAGAGTAATAAATGGTAAAAATCATGAGAAATAAAAGGTAAGAAAAGGCACTCATTAACTGCATACTTCTTATATAAAAGTTTTTATATAAAATTACTACTCTGGGCTATGGAAATCAAAACCAAGGACTGAAGGAAAGAAACGGAAATCCGGAATCCAACTAAGAGAAAAATTATGGAATATTGTGAATCAAATGTTTTCAAATGTTATGTTGAATTAGTGAAACTTTAAAGTGAAAATAAATATGCCTAGTCGAGTTTCTCAGAGATGCCATGCAAGTAGGCGGTGTATTATACAAGGAATATTCGAAAAGTAAGGGCAATTTGGTTGTAAAAAAATATTCTTTAGAAAAAGTTTTTATTGACGGTTTTATTTTCGTACAAACCTACTTCAGTTTTCCACATAACTGCCGTTCAATTCTAAGCACTAAGCACGCTGCTCCAGCTTCTTTAATCTCTCTGCATAGAACTTCTACGTCTGGGAATTGAATCAGTTGACAACGGTGGTCTCGAGTTCCTCGTAGTCTTTAAACCGTTGTCCACCAAGTCACTATTTCAAGTGCGATCGTCCATAAACTAGACATAATTCCCGATAAATCTGAGCAGCTGATGATCCTTTTGCACACTAAAATCGAATCACAGCACTCAATTCGCAACTGGCGGGAGCAACGATTTTCGCGGAAATTGTTGTCTGCATTCACCGACCGGTAAACGATTAATTACTGAATCAAAACAATAACTTCAGTAGCTTCGAAAACAATCACTGGATGGCGCTGCATGTGTACAACTTTGTTTAGACCAGCAAATATTTAAATGTAACAAACGACCCTTACTCTTCGAATAGGCCTAGGATGTAACAATACTAGGGAAAATATGAGCGGCATCTCTAAGAATATTGACGAGACACATTTTAACGATCCGACGGTAGTCAACCGGCTTCGTTTTAAGGCGATGTTTTGTTCCACGTGTTTGTCTTTCTGTAGTGATTGCTATATTTTCTGTGATAATAGATAATAATGAGAGACATTATAGCAAATCCGAATTGTTACAAGTACTTATAGAAAAGTTGTTTTTTCAATGTACCAAAAAAACAAGGTTTCTGGTGAGATTCCAGTTCCAATCAGGTGACACTAAGGTATAATCTAACAAATTTAGAATATGTTTGGGACTAAAACCATTTTAGTACCGTCAAACGGGGTGACTTCGGACAGTGGAGGTGACTTTGGACAATCGGTAGTTCGCTACTTCTTATTCGTATTTTACCGAATGTATGCATTTTATCGTCACTGTTTTAATGCAAGCTCATACTTGCCAGTATTCTTTCAACCACGGTGGCGGTGGGTCGCGCTGCAAGCTAAACTTGCTCCATCGCAAGATACGTGTGAACGATGGTCTCGGTGTTTCAAAAGTGGTGACTTCGATGTTGCAGACAAAGAACGTGGAAAACCGCCAAAAAAATACGGAGATGTGGAATTGCAAGCATTGTTGGACGAAGATGATTCGCAAACACAAATACAACTCGCCGAGCAATTGGGCGTTAGTCAACAAGCTGTTTCTAATCGGCTACGAGAGATGGGAAAGATTCAGTAGACCGGTAGATGGGTACCACATGAGTTGAACGACAGGCAAATCGACTATGCTGACAAGGGAAAAAGCATCAATAGCGAATATTATATAGAGTTATTGGTGCGTTTGAAGGCAGAAATCACAAAGAAACGACCCCAAATGAACAAGAAAAAAGTGCTCTTTGATGAAGACATTGCACCGTGTCACAAGTCAATGGTTACGATGGCAAAATTGCATGAATTGAACGAATTGCTTCCTCATCCACCGTATTCTGCAGATTTGGCCCCCAGCGACTATTATCTATTCGCAGACCTCAAAAAAATGCTCGCGGGAAAGAGATTTGGCTCCCATGAAGAAGTTATAGCCGAAACTGAGGCGTATTTTGAAGGGAAAACAAATCCTTTCACAAGAAAGGTATAGAAATGTTAGAAAAGCGTTGGACTGATTGTATCGCTCTTGAAGAGGACTATATTGATGAATAAAGTCGAATTTTGCAAAAAAAAATGTGTTTTAAGTAGCTAGACCAAAAACTTTTCAGCCTACGGGTTATATTAACAGAAATAATAAAGCTAATAATAACATACGGTTCAGAATGCTGACAAATGTATGTATAGAGATACGCAAATAAAAAAACAACTCGCTGAGCAATTGGGCGTTAGTCAAAAAGCTGTTTCCAATCGGGTACGAGAGATGGGAAAGATTCAGAAGACCGGTAGATGGGTACCACATGAGTTGGTACCACAAATGGAAAAGCACAAAAACACGTGTGACATTTTGCTCGCTCGGTACAAAAGGAAGTCGTTTTGCATCGTATAGTTACAGGGGATGAAAAGTGGGTTTATTTTGACAATCCCAAGCGCAAAAAATCATGGGTAGACCCAGGCGCACCATCCACATCGACCACAAGACCGAATCGCTTTGGCAGAAAGACGATGCTCTGTGTTTGGTGGGACCAGAAGGGCGTGGTCTATTATGAGCTGTTAAAACCTGGGGAAACGGTTAATACTAAACGTTACCAACAACAATTGACCGATTTGAACCCTTTACTGCTTGAAAAAAGGCCAGAATACCGAAAGAGACAAAGTCATTTTTCTTCATGACAATGCTCCATCACATACGCCAAAACCAGTTCGCGTCACGTTGGAAGCACTCAGCTGGGAAGTTTTACCCCATGAGGCTTACTCAGAAGACTTGGCTCCTTCCGATTACCACTTGTTTGCATCGATAGATCACGCACTTGCTGAGCAGCGTTTTGGTTCGTACGAAGGTGTGAAAAAATGGCTCGATGAATGGTTCGTAGCAAAAGGGGAAGATTTTTACTGGCGTGGTATTCACGCAATTCAGTTTCAGGTAATATTTTTTATTACTCTACTGGACTACACGTCCGATACGTAAATACATAGAAATAAATAGGTTGTTTTATTTTATCTTAATTTATTTGTTTCATGGTCTAGTACAGTGATACTTCAATTGAGATTATTTTAACGTTTGTAGGACCTAGCATTTCCTATTTCTATGCTACGCAAAGACAGTTGACGAATAAAAATTAAAGGGGCTTAAAAATAAATAAAAAAAGGCATATTTAGTAACGTCTAGAACTCATTCTCTACGACATATATATAAGACCAATCGTTTAGCACAGGTAAGTTTCTGTAAGAAGAAGCTGCCACAAAGTGTCCAAATGCCCTAGTCCAAGTAGACTCGGTTCACATTTAAATTATTTTTAAAAAATAATTTAGCAAAGAACTGTATTTTAAATGAAAGTTTTTCCTTTTATAATTTTTTTTAAAATGTTCCGTACGCAACACTTATAGGATCACTTCGGTATCCGTCTGTCTGTCTGTCACCCTATTTTCTCCGAAACTATTTGACTTAGAAAGTTGAAATTTGACACATATAGAAATGGATATCCTAATCAGAGCTGTGTAGTTTTGAAAGCTCAATTTTGACTTAGGGACTTAGTTTTGGGGGGATAGAATCGGAAGTGAAAAACTTTCTTTGTATTATTTTTAAAAATGGCCAAAAATCGCTGTCCCCCTCTCTACTTCGAGAAGTTCTGTATAAAATTTTTTTAAATATTCTGAAATATTCCTCATTAAGTGTAGAGTGAGCAAAAATTATCACGAGTGCATTATATTTGATAATTTATCTAGTATAAAAAAAAACTATTTGGCTTGACGATATGGTGGAGGTTTTTTAATATACTTTTCAGTACAAACACTGGTCGCCAACGGATAAGTACGGAGACAAAATAAGTTTATTTTATTTGTTTATATTTAAACAGATATAGGTAATAAATATTTGTTTCACACTTTTATTACTAGATTCTAGATTAAGCTGGAATGTTTCATTGGCTATTAGCTCGCTATAACTATTATACATTATTAACTAAGAAAAAACGTGAATATACATATATATATATATATATATATATATATATATATATATATATATATATATATATATAGGATCTTAAGATGTATAGATGTCAGCTTAGCCAAGGTAAGGATCTTATTTTATTTTAGAAGCAATCACCGTACTGAACGCGATTTGAGCAAGTCCGACTTGAACTTGGCCGGTTTTTTTTATTAGAAATATTTCAAAATTTGCTATTTTCAAAAGAAACCTTGTATTATATGTTACAATTTGGAGTTTATAAATCTAAGCAGATTTAATAGTTCTAGTTAATACCTAGTTTTAGATAAAAACTAAATTAAATGCAAGGTAAATACGTAAAGAGATTTAAAGATGGTTAATTTTATCGTAAGCCGATTAAAGATAAAAACTGTATAATTCATGAAATGATAACGAGAAAACATTAAATTTCGTATTCTTAAATATCATTTTCCTCAGTTATACATAAATTTTATTTTCTTGCATGCGTATGTGTAACTACATGTCTTGAGAGACATTAATGTATTTTTATAAAATTATGCTAATGTTGAGGAAGTTACAAAACACTGCCAATCAAAAATAAAATGTTATGCTTATTTAGGAATTTACCAGACATAAAAAAGAAGGAACTCTTAACCGTATCTATAGTAGAGTGTTTTTGTAATCGAGTAAGGGTGTCAACACTCGAAAATTGGTGAGAAGTAAATGTTCGAATCCAAAAAAAAAAGATTAATATTTTGTAAATAATATTATTGACCTCGTTATAAAAATTTGTGGGGAAGCACATTACCTACGACCTTTGAGAAGTAAAATAATTATTTTATAGTATATGCAAAATTCAAACATGAAATTATAATTACTAGGGGAATCTTAAAATGTTGTACAAAATTAGTTTAATTGTTTAAGTAACCGAGAATTTTTTGCATTTGAACCCAATCTTCGTATCGTTTTTTATGGTTCCGTACGTATATACTTATAAGTATAAGATCACTTCGGTGTCTGTCCATTTGTCTGTCGGTCTGTCTGTCCGTCCGTCACATTTTCTCCGAAACTATTTGACATAGAAAGTTGAAATGTGGCATTAATATAGGAATTTATGGTCCATGCCATGTAGTGTTGAAAGCTAAATTTTGACTTAAAGAGTTAGTTTTAAGAGATGAAATCGGAAGAGAAAAAAAAAATGTTACCAGGTTATCAAGTCGGGTTTCAAATGAAAGCTTATGGAAACAAGAGTTCATATATATATATATATATATATATATATATATATATATATATATATATATATATATATATAATGAATTACTTGTGTACACTTTTCTTTGTATTATTTTTAAAAAATTGCCAAAAATCGCTGGGGTGTGTCTTGTGAAGTCGTGGATCATTCTATATCTCCGTAACAAAAATTTTTATTTCAAAAGCAATCAACGTACAGAACACTAAGTTCGCAAGACTTGTACTTGGACGGTTATTGTTAATTTAAGCTCTTTTTACAAGACTGTTATTTTCGAAGAGGCAAACAAGTTTAGTTCAGCAATTTTCTATTTAATCAATGCCTTTTAGATGACCTGTAACAAAATCTTGTTGAAGTTGCAGGACGTTTCTTTTCAAAAACAGCTGATACAGTACCAATTAGGGTTACGTTTTCTAACTAAAACTTTAGGGTGGATCACAAATTATAGTAATAATAATGATTGTAATGTAACGTAATTAAATGTAGGGAATGCCACAAAGAACTATAATTTCTAAAGCATTTACTTTCAGTAAGCTCATTTCACGCTATAGCCTCATACATCCATCGTTCCAATGCAGCGTAGCGTATCCTACATTACTCTTAGAGATTCATACGGTATTGATGCCGCTCTTAACCTGCCATACTCTCCGGTAGAAATCGAATCGAATGTAAAAAATGACACCTATTTGAATTTTGCCTTTTCGATTACAAGGCGTTTACAAGCCCACAAAGCTGATATAGTACTTCTCGATAAAACAACATAAAAGATATTTGTAACATACAGTCTGTCAAGTAAGAACGTAACCGCTCGTATTCTTGAAAAAATGTGTTTGAAAAGCACTTTTTGCAATCAGTGTATTCTTTGGTGTGCTAATAATGGAGCATTTACCTAGGTAAGTTGTCCAATTGCCTCCTACATCAATAATCGTCTAGCATCTTCGAGACATGCTGTCGACGAGATTTTCTGCATACTCTGCAAATTTTTCGACTCTCGCGAGACAACTGAGTCAAAGTCCTCAGAACCTTTCCTCTGAGCTTTCTCTTTACTAGGGACCAAACGTTTTCAATAGAGTTGGCGTTCGGCGATTTTAAGAGCCACTCTAGTATCTTATCGTGGGCTCAAGCGAGTCGCTTCGCGTCATGATTTTCGCCCAGCTAAGGTTTCTCCAACGTGCTTGGGATTTTGACATCATGAGTACAAGGATGTTGTCGAATGGCCACGTGAGACACATTTAAACCCGATTTTCTTAATTTTGCCGCTCCTTGAGGCAGCGCCAATTTCGGGCCCCATAAAAACAAAGAGACGATTCATTTTTCGACTTTCGGAGTGACTTTGCCTACCGAGCCACGTTTTGGCAAGTCCTCGACATTTTTCGTCTCTTTTAAATAATTTTCCCATTTCTTCACCAACGACACAAACTTTTCAATATATTTGGCGGCCGTGGAATGTGTGATTTTAGGCCCCTTTGGACGGGAACAAAGAAAGACTGCTTCGAACCGACGCGCAAACAAGTGATTAATTTTAGATTTTACGTGATTTCGACGAAAGTTTGGAATCGACTGTTACTGTTACTAAAATGCGTCAGAGACAAAGGTTCCCTCTACCGATTTTTTGTTGAGTCGCTAGAATCGTATCTAACAAAAATGAATTTTCGCAGATACGTTCTTACTTGACAAACTGTATGTCAATATAGCAAACAAAGAGGAGGCCAAAGGTTCTAAATACAAATAAATGAATTTCGTGCTCGCGACACTTAGTAATAATGGTGGTCTTACTCATGGGATTTTGAGCAGTAATTAAGATCACATTCTTAGTAAACCTGAAGAATGCTGCAAGCTTAAACTGAAAATAGTAGTTCAAAGTTATTGGGACTGAGTTACACATTGTCCCTTTTAAAGTCAAAATTGAGAAAATTGTTTTTTATATTTTGAAACAACTTTGTTAAACCAAATACCTCCCATTTTGTTTGATAACCTTCTACCATTTTTCTACAAACACTATAATCCCGTAGCTGTAGAATTTTAGTGGTAACTGAGCAAAAAATTGTGACAAGTGGTTTTCACAGGCCTCTTCTCAAACTAACTCAGCATCATTCAGGGAGATACCGAAGCAGATGGTACAAGGTTCCGCGCTTTACGGTGGATGCTTTAAAACTTCCCAGCCAAGCTTTCTCAATTATTGCCGTGTCATCAAAAATACTTGTGGTCTGGCGTTACCATAGTGGAAGACGATACACTTTCTGTTAACTAGTTTCAGCCAATTTGTTTCACTTGCGATCTTTTCCGCACATTATTGTCGTATATACTCCACTTTTCAACGCACTTAATCAATTGTTTCAAAAATGGTTCGTTTTCGTGACGTTTCTGTAGGGTTTCGCAGATGGAAATTCGATCGAGTAAATTTTTTTGTGTCAAAGCATGTGGCACCCAAACATCTAGCTTTTCTTTGTAGCCAGCTTTCTCCAAATAGTTCAACTGTTTGATGATGGATGTTTAGTGCCTTAACGATGTGATGAGTACTTAGATGCCGGTATTGCTCAAATTTCGTCTAAATTTTATCAACTTTTTCGATCATTGGTCGACCGGTGTAAGGAGCATCTTTGAGATCGGAATAGAAAGCGACTGAACCATCTTTTGGCTGTTATTTTGGCTGACGAGCCTTGACCATGAACAGCGCAAATTTGTGCCTTTATCGAAATAAAACTGTAAAACGTAGCGAACTTTCTTCAAGGCGCTCTAAATGTGTGGCTTTTTTTGTAAATTTTTTTGGGATGCCAGTACTATTTTTAGCTTTTAAGGATTAACTCTCTAAATCCCCACCAAATTTCGTCTGTTGAAAGTATTAAGCTCCTCCCTATTATCTAATGTTCAAGCAAAACAATCGTTTACTATTGTCATTTGTAATGTGGAATTATTCTAGTGAATCTTAAGGCTTGGGGTATTATGTTAAATCTATCGTCTCATCTTTTCCACCACAGTGGTTTTATTGTAAAAATAAAATGATATATTATAAAGCTAAAGTGTTCTTAATTCCCATCCAGCTTTAGGATTTTTAAAAAAGACGAGATCAACCTGTTGACTGTTAAACTAAATATTTTTGTAAGGATTAACAATCATAGCTCTGTAGCTTTATTTATTTATGTATATGTATATATATATATATATATATATATATATATATATATATATATATATATATATATATATATATATATATATTATATATATATATATATATATATATATATATATATATATATATATATATATAAATATAAAATATAATATATATATATATATATATATATATATATATATATATATATATATATATATATAACACATGGGCTTAAAAGTCCCGGGCCTAACACATAGATGGCGCTAGTTTTATTGCAGTCACCTTTTTTTCAGTTAATACTAACCTTCAAAAGACAGCTGTTAAAATTTCATGATATTCTATTCATTAGTTTGTGAGTTATTGTACTAAGAGTGACGCTACTTTTGTTATTTTCAAAACAATGGATCAAAAACAATTTCGTGTTTTAATTTTACACTGCTTCTTGATGGGAAAAAATACCGTTCAAGCGAAGCAATGGCTTGAAAAGTGTTATGGGGACTCCGCTCCATCAGAAACAACAATAAAACGTTGGTTTACTGACTTCAAACGTGGTCGTAGAGACACCGATGATGCAGAACGCAGTGGACGTCCAAATGAGGCGGTAACACCAGAAAACATAAAAAAATCCATAAAATCGTTTTGAATGATCGAAAAGTGAAGTTTGTGTGAGTTAGTTGACATCGTAAAGATATCAAAAGAACGTGTTGGCTTTATATTGCATGAGCATTTGACTATGAGAAAGCTCTGTTCAAAGTGGGTGCCGCGTTTGCTCACTGTTGATCAAAAAACAAGAACGTGTTGATGATTCTGAGCAGTGTTTGGCCATGTTTAAAACGTAACAAACCGGAATTTTTGCGTCGATATGTGACAATGGATGAAACATGGATCCATCACTTCACTCCGGAATCAAAACGATCGTCATCTGAGTGGACAGCAACTGGTGAACCTCGTCCAAAGCGCCCGAAAGCACAACAATCGGCTGGAAAGGTTATGGCCTCGGTATTTTGGGATGTGCGTGGTGTAATATTCATCGACTATCTTGAGAAAGGAAATACCATCAACAGTGAATATTATATAGCGTTATTGGAGCGTTTGAAGGCCGAAATTGCAAAGAAACGACCGCATATGGCAAAGAAAAAAATTTTGTTTCATCAAGACAACGCACCGTGTCACAAGTCAATCAAAACAATGGCAAAACTACATGAATTGAACTTCGAATTGCTCCCACATCCACCGTATTTGCCAGATTTGGCTCCCAGCGACTACTGGCTGTTCGCAGACCTGAAAAAAAAATGCTCGCCGGTAAGAAATTTCGCACGAATGAAGAGGTTATCGCTGAAACTGAGGCCTATTTTGAGGCAAAAGATAAATCGTTCTACAAAAGTGGTATTGAAATGTTAGAGCGGCGCTGGAATGATTGCGTTGCTCTTGATGGAGATTACGTTGATGAATAAAGCTAATTTTGAACCAAAAAAACCGTGTTTTCTTTGTTAGGCCCGGGACTTTTCAGCCCATGTGTTATATATATATATATATATATATATATATATATATATATATATATATATATATATATATATGGAAGTATTCATAAGTTTTTAGTCTAGTATAGAAAGAACAAGCTTAAGCTTTATACACGTAGAACAATGGTTATAAAGTACTTCTACACCTTCAAAAAAAATCCTTTGTCTTGATTTACAAACCAGTATTCAACAATATGTATTCCTTCTTCACCTGAATGAAAGTTGTGCCCTTTCAAATGTTCTTTTTTAGTTTTGGGTAATAAGCAACAATCCAAGGGAGCTAAATTAAGGGAATATAGGGGATGGTCAATCAATTCAAAGGCTAAATTGTTTATTTTTTGTAAAACTAACAGCGATTTGTTAGCAGGCCCATTGCATTTTTCCACATTTGTTTGGCAAAGTTTAGTTAATAATGAAGAACGATATTCTCCAGTCATTGTGATGCAATGTTTCAAGTAATAATTGAGAAGTATCCCATCTTAGTCCCCAAAAATGGAAGCAGAATATTTCCATTCCTTCGACTTTTCCTTTGTCTCTGGATCCCAGTCCATTGCTGGACATAGGCCTCTTTCATGTTCCTCCATCTTCTCCTGTCCTGTGCCACCTCATACCATCGCCTGTCTGCATGTTTTCTCACATCGTTGTTGATGTTCAAGTACCTTGGCCTACTATACAACAGGCTGATATGGAAGGATCAGGCTGCAGCTGCATTAGCTAAAACCGAAGCTTTGACATGGCTGTCTCCACTGTTCCCGTAAGCTTTCTCTTCGAAATAAACAATCCACAAGATGATAATCAGAACAGAAATCCTGTATGGTTACAAGTTATGGATTTACGTATATAAGAGAGAAATAAACTCCGTTCTAGCAGTTCAGTATAAGTTTTTTAGACTAATTGACAACGCCCTGTGGTTTGTTATAAACGGAAAAATACATCTGAACCGGAATCTTAAGCACCTAACACAATACCGTAGTAGGTTGCATTTCCTTGGAAAGATTGCCTAATATGCCGTTCCAACGTTCCACAAGGTCTTCAGCCCAAATCAAATCTTAGGGATAGGTACTTGCGACCTAGCAATCCCATACCAGATTCGTAAGCAACGGGAGTAGATCATTGATTAACCAGAAAATTCTTAACTAGACCTTTAGTAATACAAAGAGTTAAATTTTGTCTTAAATACTCATGGGCAATTAGTTGCTATAACTAATCGCATCCAGTTGTATTAATATTCGAAGATTTTAAGTTGCATATTTTAACTTCAATTTACTCTACCAAACATAAATTAGGTCTAATTTTGCCAGAAAGTTAAAAGGTTTCAACAAAGCATGCGGGAAATAATTCGTGCATATAAAATTTCCACGTCAAAGATCTGGAGTAATGATTAACTACACTTGCCACGCAAAAGACTTTTTTTTATCGTTTTCCAGTTTTTCACGATAAGGCACATAATGCAGATTGAACGTAAATTAATTGTGGCGTTATTTTCTTTGGTTAGTTTCTTACAGTAAACCAGCCTATATTTCAGTATTTTATTCCGTCTTATAGTTTGTGTTATAGGCAAACTTCGATTTCTTGAAAAATAATAAAGAATTTAAAATGAATCTTTTGATCTTATAAGTAATGGCATAAATTAACATATAATTTTATATTATTTTGGAATTAATTTACTTTGTTTACAGATAATACAACCTATCTTTTGCATATCAAATTTAGGACATTTTTCATCGCAAATATTTTTGGAGAATAATATGTGGTTTTCTCTGTGATTTTCATTTGGTTAACAGTTGAAAAAGCTTAATTTTCTTGAATATTTAATTTTAAATAATTATAAATATTACATTCTATACATATGTCAAAAACATATGGTTGCTAATTTTGTCAGTGGCCAGATATTTTTTTGTTCCACTGGTAGGTTATAGGGTTTATTTTACGTTAATTCCACCTTTTAGGGCTATTTTAATGGATAGGAACGGAATTCCAATCTAGTGATCTTGCCTTCACGATTTTGGTTAAACTTTAATGATGCTTGCCATAACACAATCCATTTCAGAAGGGATAAATTTCGACGTATGAAGTGCTCAATGTAAAAAATAGCTGTGTAACATTTGACTTCTTTTAATTTGATTATACGACCATATTGATTTCCTGCTATAATCTTGGCGTCACCGCTGAATATGATAATGATATGATACCGAATTTCACCCAGTACTTGTAATAAAAGTGTTAAATCAACTTTTTTTCGTTCATATTATCCATCAATGGCGTACGAAATATCATTTTTCGATTTGTATCTTATGAATACTATAAACACACACAGTTAGTACAAACACACACTTCTGTATCCTTTTATTAATGGCGGTATTGTTTATTTTTGTTGCTTCTATTTGCACGATTGCAGCAACTACTGATAAAATCAGATCTTCAGCAATACATGTGGCTTACCAGTTTTTGCAATGCCAAAGGCAATAACTTACTAATAATACCATTTTATCAGTAGTAGCCGCTGGTGTAAAATAACTCGTTTATAGTAAATCCAATGAATTCCACAAGCTCTTCGTTTTTTTCTGGATGCTTGCTACTTAAATATCAAAGCTGCTTTGATTTACTCATACTTTCTTTTACCAAGACTTCTGCCAAAAACACAGTGCGGTTTATTAAAAACTAGCTATGCCCGCGGCTCCGCTCATGTGGACTACAGGTTAAGACATTGTTTAGGTTTTTTTTTTGCAACTTGATTCACTATTATCCTTACTGCTTATTTTTTATGTTACCTAACGTAACAAAATACATACTAAAACCTACCCAGAGTATGAATTAAAAAATGAAAAAAAAAAACGTAAATCTAACTAAAAAGTGGTTCTCGGGTGATAAGCGCACTAACGAACAGATAGACAGACAGAGAGACGTTGCGAGATATATATATATATATATATATATATATATATATATATATATATATATATATATATATATATATATATATATAAAATTTCAAATTTAAGCACAATCTTAAAAAAAAAACAGACCAATCTTCTTAAACTTTAAATTGACTTTTCATTCTTTGCGGAATTGATAATTATTTATTCCATATTTTAGAATCTAGTTTAGTTTTAACCCAGTAACACGGAACATAAGTTTAAACATAATTTAGAGCTTGTAATACAAAGGTTAATGTCTTGTTTGCAGGGGTATTTTTAAAATTTACGGCTTAAAAAGAATTTACGCTTTAAAGTATATATTTTCCGTGAAAAATATATGGGAGAACTTGTGTGGTCTAGTTATACCTTAAGGTGATATAAATGAGTCGATTAATGTGAAAAATATGTTAAACTTGAAGGAAATGTAGTTTGTTTAGATCTTATCAGTAAGTTTCCAGTAGTTTAGTAATTAGATTAATGAAACGTCAGAAGCGAATGTCAGTGAACGTAGTAATACGTGTGTTTAGGATCTTTTTCATAAAATAATAAATAGGTAAAAGTATATATGACAATATAAGATGTGGATAAAAAAAACTGATTTTGTAAAACATTTATTTTAACTTTAATAGAATACTTCCACAGGTTACGTAGCTTATAAATAAAATTGGATTTCTCCTTCTTTTTCTTCGGGTACCACGACCGTCCAACGAACGTTGGTTATCATGTTAGCTACCATATTGATGATAATAGTTTTATTGACAGCTGCTCAGAAGAGTTGAACCGTAGACTTTTCATATCACTGCCTCAAATTTTTTAACCACGATGTTCTCCTTCGGAATGTCTCATAATGTGGCCAAAATATTCTATTTTCATCGCTTGATGATCGTGACCACCTGGAATTCCTTGTCCACGCGAGTGAGAACGCCGTTGTTACTAATTCTGTCCATCCAACTGATTTTCAGCAGTCGTCGATACACCCACACCTCGAATGCCTCTAGACGTTTAAGTATTGCTTCAGTTAGCATCCACGCTTCTATGCCATACAAGAGAGCAACAAAGACATAGCAGACTACCATTTTCATCCGTAGTTTCAACGATAGACCGTGACTAGTTAAGATTTTGTGTTCTTTATAACTGTGGCTCAGGCCTGCTCTATTCCAATTTTAACTTCCACAGTCGGGTCCCAGTGGTCGTTAATATTGCTACCGAAATACAGCAATTTAGCAACTCTCTCTGAGCAATTGACTGTAATACCATCATCTTCAATATTAGATTCTTTGCTTATAATCATATATTTTATTTTATTTCTAAATCTTAACCAAACTGTGTACAAGTGTCAGTTATTTTATCCATAAGTTTTTGTAGATATTTTTCGTTATTAATGGTAATTAATGTATTATCGGCGCATCTGATTTTATTTATGTTAATGCCGTTTAGTGGTACCAGTCAGTGCTTCATTGAATATCACCTCCGAATAGAGGTTGAACAACAAAGACGATAGAATACAACTCTGACGCACTCCTCGCTTTAATTTCATCCGATAGTTGATGCTCCAACCGTACTTCAGCTGTCTGTTGCCAGTACAAATTGACGATGATACGAATGTCTTTGCCGTCTATACCGGATTTCTTCTGTGTCGATTAAATAAGTGGTGCTAACATTTCACCGATCATCCTGCCTGCTTCTTCAAAGCTTGTTCGCAGAACTGACTTCTTTGAATCTAGCACGGAATTGATTTAATTTCGCTTGTACATGCTTCTACTATTAGCGGACCTGGTTTAGAGATGGCTTCTTGGATAATCCGTTGACAGAATCGTGACACTTCACACCAATCTAGCAACAGATCATCCATAAAGCCTCCCTACCCCGGTCCGCGAATTTGACACAGGAAGAATCTAAAAGAATTATACCTATAATTTATATTTTCTCATCTTTTACAAAAACTATTTTATCACTTTTCTACGCGATATTTCCACTGCTTAAAGAAATACTCCTGATTAATTTCTGACAGCCTCTTCGTGATCTTTTGCTTTTACTGCTACGATCTCAATTATTAGAGCTATCTTGATCTTCTATAATATATATAAAATGCAACGTCTCTCTGTCTGTCTGTCTGTCTGTCTGTCCGTTAGTGTGCTTATCACTGGAGAACCACTTATCCGATTTACGTACTTTTTTTTTAAAAACATACATATGTTCTCTGGCCAGGTTATAGGCTATATTTTATTACGATAGGTAGCATAAGGAATGAGCAGTGACGTAAAATAGTGAATGAAGTCGGAAAAAAAAGTTTACCGCTAACGCGTTCCATTGCAAGCACAGCCTAAACGATTAAATATGGAACAATATGTAGCAGAGAATATCTATAATCTATAATCTATAATATATATAAAACGGAATGACTCTCTGTCTGTCTGTCTGTCCATTAGTGCGTTTATCACGCGAGAACCTCTTATACGATTTACGTGTCTTTTTTTTAAATTCATACATATATTCTTTGGCCAGATTATATAATAAATAATAATAATCTATATCTATAATATGTATAAAATGCAACGTATCTCTGTCTGTCTGTCTGTCCGTTAGTGCGCTTATCCCTCGAGAACCACTTATCCGATTTACGTGATTTTTTAAATTCATACATATGTTCTCTGACCAGGTTATAGATATATATTTTATTACATCTATAATATATATAAAATGCAACGTGTTTCTATCTGTTTGTCCGTTAGTGCGCTTATCTCTGGAGAACCACTTATCCGATTTACGTGCTTTTTTTTTAAACATGCTAAACCATTAAATATGGAACAATATCATGTAGCAAAAAATATCTATAATATATATAAAATGTAACGTCTCTCTGTCTGTCTGTCTGTCCGTTAGTGCGCTTATCACTGGAGAACCACTTATCCGATTTTCGTGCTTTTTTTTTTAAACATACATATGTTCTCTGGCCAGGTTATAGGATATATTTTATTACGTTAGGTGACATAAGGAATAAGCAGTGACGATAATAGTGAATCAAATCGGGGAAAAGTTTGCTGCTAGCGCGTTCTCTTGCAATACACTGCCTAAAGCATTAAATATGGAACAATATCATGTAGCAAAGAATATAATATATATAAAATGCAATGTCTCTCTGTCTGTCTATCTGTCTGTCTGTCCGTTAGTGCGCTTATCACTGGAGAACCACTTATCCGATTTAAGTACTTTTTTTTTTAAATATACATATGTTCTGTGGCCAGTTTATAGGATATATTTTATTACGTTAGGTGACATAAGGAATAAGGAGTGACGATAATAGTGAATCAAGTCGGAGGAAAGTTTGCTGCTAGCGCGTTCTCTTGCAATACAGTGCCGAAAGCATTAAATATGGAACAATATCATATAGCAAAGAATATAATATATATAAAATGCAACGTCTCTCTGTCTGTCTGTCTGTCCGTTAGTGCGCTTATCACTCGAGAACCACTTATCCGATTTACGTGTTTTTTGTTAATTCATACATTTGTTCTCTGGCCAGGTTATCTATAATCTCCTATCTAGAATATATATAAAATGCAACATCTCTCTGTCTGTCTGTCTGCCTGTCTCTCTGCACGTGTGTCTGTCTGTCTGTCCGTTAGTGAGCTTATCACTTGAGAACCACTTATCCGATTTACGTGTTTTTATAAATTTATACATATGTTCTATATAATTCAATATAAGCCTAGATAATGGGAGATAAGATGAGATAATATAAGATAAGGAGAAATAATGGGAGATAAGTCGAGATAAGCCTCGATAATGGGAGATAAGGTGAGATAATTGGAGATAAGTATAAATAATGGGAGATAAGGAGAAATAATGGGAGATGAGCAGAGATAAGTCTAGATAATGGGAGTTATGACTAGATAATGGGAGATAAGGAGAAATAATGGGAGATAAGGAGAAATATTGCGAGATAAGTCTTGATAAGCCTAGATAAGTCGAGATAAGCCTAGATAATGGGAGATAAGGTGAAATAATGGGCGCTAAGGAGAAATAATGGGAGATAAGGAGAAATAATGGGAGATGAGCGGAGATAAGCCTAGATAATGGAAATTATGTAAGGATAATGGGGAGATAAGGAGAAATATTGGGAGACAAGGGGAAATAATGGGAGATATTTTATTATGTTGGGTAACATAAGGACTAAGCATGGACGATAGTAGTGAATCAAGTCCACGCGAGCGGAGCCGCGGGCCCGGCTAGTTAAGAATAAAAAGAAGCCACACAGTGCGATATCAGGCAAATAGGGTGGGAGTTGTCTTGGCAGACATTGCGTTGTGGACCAACGTATGGTCCTGGTGAAGAACCCATGACCGGTTGTTAAATAAATTAGACTAAAAGCATTATTTTATAAAAATATGTTACTCGCAGACCGATATTACTGAAAGCAGGGCAATGAGTCGGTAGTTGCTTAGCCAGGTCCTCTTGCCTTTTTTGAATATCGGCTGAACTGTAGCGCATTTCCAGCAAAAAGAAAATATTCCCTTTATCTAAGTAGGTTGAAAACTTTACAGAAAAGTGGTGTTAGTTCGCTCGCGCATTTTTTGAGTACTATGGCAGATATAGTAGACAAAAAAAAAATAGAGAAAAAGATCAGAAAAGACGTCAGACAGTACAGAAACTCGAAAACAGAAGAAACTTTGAAAGAGGAAAAAGTTTAAAACATCTAAACAAACAAATGAATGAAGGGAGACATCAACTAATAAAACTTATAAATAACGATAACCAAGAGATCGTACAAATCAAAGAGATAAAGGAAGCTACAGAGAAATACTATCAAACACTATATGACACCAAAATGTCGCCACCGCCCGGAAAAGAGGAAGGAAAAAGAGTGACAGTAAGAAATGTGGGATCTGCAGAAATTCCCGATGTAACAACGGATGAAATAATGAACTCCCTACAACATATGCACAACAACAAAAAACCAGGGGACGATGAAATAAGTATAAAAATGATAAAGTATAGAGGGGCATGGATAATACAATCTCTCTCTATTTAACAGATGCCTAACAGAAAGTAAAATACCAACACCTTGAGTAAACGCCTTGATTGTGCCTATTTTTAAAAAGGGAAACAAATTTAAATTGGAGAACTACAGACCCATCAGCCTGTTATCGGTACTATACAAAATCCTTACTAGAATCACAGACAATAGACAATAGACAGTTTATTCATCTTTTCAGATACAAAAGTTGTAGATAAGACATATCAACAAAGGAATGTATGATCCCATTTTAGGTAATATCAAAAATAATAAAAAAAAAAAAATCTTACTATTAAACACATTAATACACAGTAAATACAAGATATAACAAAAAACATAACAAACAAATTTATAACAGAGTACATACTGAAGATGCTTTAATTAAGTAAGGATGCTATAGAGAATAACATTCACACTCCGCCCAGTAGATAACTTTCAAATTCAGTTACAGAATAAAAAGTTTTATTCAATAGTATAGTTTTTATTTTGTTTTTTAAAACGTGCCATAGATTCAATCCTTTTTACATTTTCCGGCAGTAAGTTAAATAGTCTGCAACCTAAGTAATGACTAATTTTTTTAACATATTCATGATTGTGTTTTTCAATATAAAAATTTTCTCTGTTTCGAGTCGGATAACGATGAAAAGATCCATGCCAAATGAAGCTATCTTGATTTTGATAGATATACATTATGAGTCTATACAGGGTGGCCCAAAATTACCGAAGGGGTTTGAGTTCATTATAACTTTTTATTTAAGACATAATTATAACTTTTTTTTTTTTAAATACAGTATATTAATGGAGAATATTTTTAATTTAATTATGAAAAATTATATCTCGCAAGTGGTGGCCATTTTCTGCTTCGCATATTCGTGCTCTTTCCAAAACATTTTCCATAACCTTTCGCAAAACTTCAGGTGTTATGTTGTTGATTTCGTCGCGTATATTGTTTTTTTAATTGCTGGATCGTTCTAAGCTTATTAATATAGACTTTTCCTTTCAAATAACCCCAAAGGAAAAAGTCTGGAGCGGTTAAATCCGGTGAACGCGGAGGCCAATTAAAATCGCTTGTGTCCCTCGCAGTGTGCGCTGTGGCTCCATTCTGTTGGAACCATACTTGCGGATGGTTTTCCACGGCTGGTCTTAAAAAATTTTCCAACATTGTCCGATATCGAACACCAGTGATGGAAACGGCGACACCGTGTTCATTTTCAAAAAAATATGGGCCAATTATCCTTTCCGACGAAACACCGCACCAAACAGTACCCTTAAGTGGGTGTAATTGTCGCTGTTGAACTACTCTTGGATTTTCCGTAGCCTATATCCTGTAGTTTTGCCTATTAACGAACCCATTTAATTGGAAATGGGCTTCGTCGCACATAATTAAATTATGAATAAAATCATGATTTTCTTCTGCTTTTTGCCGGAAATAAATTGCATAATAAATTCGTTGCTGGTAATCTGTCGGTTTTAATTCTTGGACAAGCTGAATTTTGTATGGAAACATTCTTATTGTATGCAAAATTCTCTGCAGCGACCCTCGTGAGAGGCCAAGTTGTGTCGAACGTCTCCTGGTTGATGTTTCTCCATCTTCCCGAATACTCTCCTGTACCCGTTCAATATTGTCATCCGTGTGCACCGTTCGTCGTCTGCCGGCACCAGGAAGGTTCCTTACTGCCCCTTGTTGTCGAACATTTGCAACCAGACGGTTTATTCTTGACTCTGAGGGTCCAACCCGCACATTAAAATAACGACGATATGCACGCTGAGTCAAAACAATGAACCGTTGATTTGAGAAATAAAGTTCAACGATTTGGGCACTTTGTTCAATTGTGTACTGTTCCATTTTAAATTCCCCAAGTCTTCTTTACAAAATACTGAAAAGAAATAAAAAAGAAAACTATAATAAAAAAGTTATAAGGAATTCAAACCCCTTCGGTAATTTTGGACCACCCTGTATATATAAATACTTGTAACTGTTAATATTTTTTTATTCTTAAACACTTCCCTACAGGATGTGTTATATGGCATACTAAAAATTAGTCTCATGATTCGTTTTTGTATTACCAGCACTCTATCCAGTTCCTGCGCACTTCCCCAAACCGCCAGACCATAGGACATGGATGGGTACGCATTAGTGTAATAGACAGTTATGAGATTGGGAACAGTTTTTTAAAGATTTTATCATAGAAAAACATTTATTTAGTCTTGAGCAAACGTCATCTATGTGCAAACTCCATTCGAGGTTAGAATCTATTATGATTCCTAAAAACTTTGAACTATGGCTAACAGGCAAATTCATATTATTAAATACAATATTTAGGTTTATTGGTTTGCGCATTTTTGTCTTAAATTCCATAGACACGGTCTTTGATAGATTTATTATAAGGTTATTCTTTTTACACCAGTTTCAGAACTCAGTCAATATTATTTTAATTTTTTTCTCCAAAAGTTTCTCATCTTTGGCTGAGATGACTGCGGTCGTATCGTCAGCGAACATAAAAACGATTCCACATGAAATGTATTCAGGTAAGTCGTTTATGAAAAACAAGAAAATTAGAGGACCCAGGACACTGCCTTGAGGGGTCCCTAAGTCACAGTTCGTCATTTGCGAAAAAATATTACCAATTTTTATTTTAAAGTTTCTACCTTTCAGAAATAAATTAAACCATTTATTTAGTGGTCCTCCGATACCTAGCCTTTCAAATTTTTTAACAACAAAGCCTGGGTCTATTGTGTCAAATGCCCTTGTTAGATCAAATAGTAGAGCTACTACTTTCTCATTTATATCAAGTTTATTATATATATTCTTTATAAAGTCGATCGCTGCGGTCTCTGTAGAGTGCTTTTCTCTAAAACCGTGCTGGTGTGAAGTTGCAACTTTGTTATTATCAAGAAATGGAGTCATCTTATTGTAAATAACTTTTTCGAAAACCTTTGAAAAACACATAGATTAACGAACAAATTAGACAGTTATCAACCACGTAAACAAGTAGATGGGGATACAGCACTTTGGACCATTTTCAGACAATTAGATTACTAGTGGAAAAAGCAAATGAATATAAGATCACCTTGTGGATAGCAGTGGTTGACTTCGAAAAAGCATTTGATTCCGTAGAGAGATGGGCAGTCCTTAACGCTAAAGTAACAACAGAGTCGCTGAAAGATATACAACTCTTCTTGAATACATATATAAAAATGTAACATCGCAAATAATGCTTCAAGAAAAAACAAATTAAATCGAATTTAAAAGAAGAATTAGACAAGGCGACTCGATATCCCCAAAGCTGTTCACGTTGACTCTAGAAAACATGTTCAAATCGATAAAGACTTGCAAGAAATTCTGATGGAGTTGAATAACAAGTCTCCAGAAATAGATCTAAAAATAAACTTCACCAAAACCAAATATTTGAACAATGACAGTGAAGATAACAGCCAGGAACTGTTACCATAATAGGAGGTGAAAGAATAGGAACGGTACAAACATTAATATATTTAGGACAAAAAATCGAAATATGAAAAAATAATTTAAAGGCTAACTTGGATAGAAGAGTCTCGTTAGCTTGGTCTGAGTTGGGAAGGTTACACTCTACATTTAAATTAGACATCCCAAATACAACAAAAGCCAGAGTATTCGATCAATATGTACTGCCGGTATTAACATATAGCACTGAAATGTGGGCTTTAAATAGAAGTATAATAAATAAACTCCAGGTAATCCAAAGAGCAATGGAGAAAACAATGTTAAATATTAGACTCCAAGATCGTATTCCTAACATCGAGATACGAAAAAGATCAAAAGTGACAGATGTAATACAACGAATATGTATATTAAGGTGGAATTGGGCGAGGCATGTCGAAAGGATGATTGATAAAAGATAGACAGGCCGTATAATTGAATGGAGGCCTAGAACACACAAAATATGCAGAGGTAGACTACAAACAAGATCGACGGACGACATAAAAGGATTAGCAGGACACGATTGGATGCAAAAAGCAAACAACAAAGCTCATTAGAGACAACTTGAGGAGGCCTACATCCGACTATGGATGGAATAAGCTAATGATGATGATGATGGTTGATGGCAGAGCCAAAAACTTTTTGGTGTCTAGCTTCATTAAAATACCTTTTATGAGACTGATGATAAAGTATCTGAAAATTATGTTGTTAATGTTCCATACGGCGCACTTATAAGATCACTTCGGTGACTGTCCGTCTGTCTTTCACTCCGAAACTATTTGACATAGAAAGTTGAAATTTGGCATTAATATAGGAATTGATGGCTTGATTAGTAGTTTTAAAAGTTAAATTTTGACTTAAGGAGTTAATTTTGAGAGGTGAAACCGGAAGTGAAAAAAAATAGCAGGTCATCGAGTGGGGTGTCAAATGAAAGCTCGTAAAAACACCAGTTCAAAATATATATAATGTAATTATTCCGCACACTTTTCTTTTTTTAAAGAATTGCGAAAAATCGCTGTCCCCCCCTTATCTCGAAAAATACTAATAACAAAATTTTGAAAAAATTCTGGAATATTCTCCACAGGCTATAGATTTAACGAAAATTATCAGTTCACCTTTAACAAAAATTTCAAGGTCATCAGTTTTCAGTACAGATCGAAAAAAACTTTGTTAAAAGCTAATTTGGGATACGTTTTGTAAAAACAGAAATCATTTTATACCTTCGTAACAAAAAATTTAGTTTTAAAAGCAATCAGCTTACGGAACACGAATTACGCAAGTCCTACTTGCACTTGGCCTTTTTTTGTAATAATTCAATTTTATAAATATATGTTTATGGAACATGATTTTAAAAATCAAGTATAACATACGTAATCAGTATAATTATTTTATAACGATAATAAACTCATGTAAATGGAACATGCAATTTAAAAACAGAAAATAAAATAATCTATCTATTTTCAATCAAGCTTTTGTATTTTTAAAATTCTATTTGATGAACACTTATTTTCCTGGAATACATGTATGTTTCATCAATGAGTAAATCGAATCGGAAATATGTTAAACTAATTTTAAACGTTATATATTTCTTATGAAATTTGACTTGCGGGGGCCAAATCCTTTTAAATATTTACATTAACAACCGAGCTAGTGGTATCAATGTCATCTGTTTCAAAATAAAATAGGTCGAAATTTTATGATATTTTTTATATTCGATTTACTAAAAATTACGGATGTGCAAAATAATCATAGCATTATCCATGATAACCCTTCAAGTATCTTCTTGCCTTGGTGGTCTAGATACTAACTTCAAACAATCAGTGAAAGGATTCATGCCTGGACGAAGTAAAACGATACGGAAAATTTTATAGAATATGAAATTTCAAAGAGATAAGGAACGGCTTTCTTTCCCCTTCCATTTCCCTTTTTCCTTAGTTTCGTTACAGAATCCCAGCCCAGATAGTTAAGGTTCCGCCTGTTTGAATACTCGCCTAATGAGAATATTTATATGATTAGGGTTAACGCTGTTTATAATTTATTAATGCATATATTATTTAATTGTTATTTATCGTTTAATCGCAAATAGCTTGAAGTCAATGCTAAAATTTACTTTATTTTATTTCATTTTTTAAAGACAAAAAATACTGTCTAGTGGTTTTTACAGATGTTAGTTGAACCTTTAATAATGTTTCGCATATAGAGTTATTGTATAAAATAAAACAATTCCTTCTCATCACTTATTTTAAGGCACTACATTCTTGTTCAAGTAAGGCGGAATTCAGAACTGGAATAAACACAAATGTAATTCATAATTTCCCCATAAAATTAGGACTTCTGCAGAGCAGTGTCATTGGACCAGTGCTTTATCTGTTGTACATGGCAGACATGTCATGCACAGGGTAAGTCAACGATAGAGTACAGTTCATTATCTCATATGTTTCGGGAATGACGAAAGAATGTTAAATACAATAGTTTTAGGGAATGTTAAGGTGCACAGTTTAAAATTTTTTTGAGTATATGAGGTACTTCTAAAAAGTGTGGCCGATATAACATGTTTTTTTAAATGGAACATCGTATTTTTTAATTTATTTTTAAATTCTGCGTAAAATTTTATAATTTTTTTATTAATAATGTTACTATCCTACTAGTTTTTCTAATATTTCAATTTAAAAAAAAAATGCTAGTTTTTAATTTTGTAAAAAATTGCCAGTAGCGCCATTGTTTCTGAAGGTGAAATACTCATAATTGATACGAGCGTTCTATAGAGATGGAAAAAAAATATATTTAAAGAAATTTGAGTTAGATGCTACAGGGTGTTCAAAATAAATGTATACATTTCGACTATTTTAAATTGAAAAATCTCAAAATTTTTAAATAGCACACCCTGTATATTATTATTTTTTCTGATAGATTTTACAAAACCTTCCAACTTTTATTAAGTATGTCATATTTCTAATAATTTGCGATTTATTTTAAATTTTTAGCCTTGTTTTTAATACACTTACGCTATAACATCATAGTTGCCAAGACAAAACAAAAATGTAGGCATTGTCAAATTTTGAGATGTCTATTATGCAAGTAAAAATGGCTTAATTTGTTGTAGTAAGTGACGTATAAAGGTAATAGTTATGGATTTTCCCAAAAATGAATTAATTGATATGGTTTATATAATGGGCGAGGCGGAAAAAAATTATCTTTTGGCGGTAAGGCTTTACGGAGCGAAGTACCCTAATAGACGTATACCATCTAGAAAATCTTTTCAGTGCTTAATGGAACGGTTTAATGGTAGTGATAGCGTTGAGTATACGAAACAGAAAGTAGTAAACCAGAATGCGAACAATGAGAAAAAAGAAATGGAGACTTTACTTCATGTTGAAGATAATTCCCAGGTCAGCAGCCGTCAACTAGCCGACTTATCTGACATATCCCAATTTACGGCTAATCGCACCACGAGAAAATACTAGTATCATCCCTTTCATAATGAACTACACCAAGAACTTCAAGACCGTGATTTTGAACGACGAGTAAACTTTTGTACCACCATAAATGGAGCAATAGAGGCCGATCCAAATTCTTTATCCAAAATATCGTTTTCTGATGAAGCTACTTTTCGCAATAATGGAGCATATAACAGCCACAACATGCATTATTACTCAACAGTTAATCCATTTTAGGTCCAGGAAGTTTAAAACCAAAACCACTGGTCGCTTAATGTATGGGGTGGAATATTAAATTTTCGAATTACTGGTCCATATTTTTTTCACGAACCGCTTAACGGATTTAGATATCTAAATTTTTTGCAAAACGAATTACCCCAGCTTCTTGAAGAAGTTGATAACTTTGAAAGGGAACAAATATGGATTCAACAAGACGGAGTTCCTGCTCATTACCACCGGGAAGTTCAGGAATTTTTAAACGATCGTTACCCACAAAAATGGATCGGTAGGGATGGATTCATTCAGTGGCCTCCTCGATCATGTGACTTAACACCTGTAGACTTCTTTTTGTGGGACTACAGTAAAGGTCGTGTTTATGTGAATCCGCTACAACACCAGTAGATATAGAAAATAGGATACGGGATGCGTGCAGGACAATAACGCCCTTTATGTTAAAGAAAGTGAAGGAAAATATAGTAAAACGACTAAACATGTGTATTCAAGTAAACGGGCATATTTTTGAACATTTATTACGTCATAATAATTAATCATTAGATAAGTTAAACTATATTAAAATTATTATTAACTATTTATTTATGTTTTCACAATAGCGAAAGTATATTAAAAACAAGGCTAAAAATTGAAAAATTCAAAATAAATCGAAAACTATTAGAAATAGGTATATGACATACTTAATACAAGTTGGAGGGTTTTGTAAAATCTATCAGAAAAAATAATAATATACAGGGTGTGCCGCTTAAAAAATTTGAGATTTTTCAATTTAAAATAGTCGAAATGTATATATATATATATATATATATATATATATATATATATATATATATATATATATATATATATATATATATATATATTACCCTGTAGCATCTAACTCAAATTTCTTTACATATACCTTTTTTTTTCATTTCTATAGAACGCTAGTATCAATTATGAGTATTCCACCTTCAGAAACAATGGCGCTACTGGAAATTTTTTACAAAACCAAAAACTGGTATTATTTTAAAAAAATTGAATTATTAGAAAAACTACTAGGTTTAGGTATATAACAGTATTAACAAAAAAGTTATAAAATTTTACGCAGAATTTAAAAATAAATTAGAGAATATGTTATATCGGCCACACTTTTCTGAAGTACCCTGAATACTTAAAAATATTTTTAAACTGTGCACCTTAACATTACCTAAAACTACTGAATTTGATATTTTTTCGCCATTCCCGAAACAAATGAGATAATGAATCTATCGTTGGCTCACCCTGTACAAACAATACATTACCTACTGTGTCAGAGGAAAGTAAATTTCGACGAAGTTAACTACTGGTATTTTTAAAACGTATTCTATGATCAATTTGACATGTTTACAGGTCTCTCTGTAATCAGATCTCGATCCCTTTTACGTACTGTTTCTGTTTAAGTTGGAAATAGTGAAAAAGCACACTGAAATATAAAATTAACTATGATTTATACGCAACCACCCTTCTAATACCCTACCCCATTCCTTTCACTTCATATATCTTTTACTATAAATAATTAGCTAAAATTTTATAAAATATCCCAATCAAAATATGGAAAAATTCTCATAATAATATTGAAACTATACAATGTTTAATTATCCCCACGCCTTTCGCCCTATTCCCCTGTTAACACTAAAAATATTGAAAAAATAATATAATTTTTAGACCTCTTGATTAAAAGAATCCTCAAATAGATTCATAACACATTAAATACGAAATTACCTTTCTAACTCCCTTCTCCATCATGTTACCTAATTATTTATGGTAAAAAAATAATTACGCTTAAAAGGGTCTAACCGGATAAAGTACTAAAATCGGCCCTTGAAACAAATGCAATGTAAGTATATACATGTTGTTGAGGAAAAACCTATCCTGAAATTTTTAGACCTCTAACTGTCAGCCATAACCTCAAAATTAGTGTTTTTTTTTTATGTCTCGTGCTCCTCTAGCTATTGGCCATTTGACTCGAAATTTGAAAGGTAGGAAGTAATAGTTAGTACTCTAACCTGATTTTTTATTTTTTGGCGCGGAATTCAAAAAAAATAATTAAAAATTTTGATGGAAAAATCCATATATATCGAAATATATATACCGTGTAGGTATAAAACTCATATAATATGTGCAGATATATGTCACAAACATACGTGTCAAATGTCAAAACGATCGGAGTACTGGCCGCAAAGTTATGTCCAAAATACCAACGAACCAACCTAAAAAACCCTCTTCGACTGTCTAAGTATAATTCTCTTTAATTCTATCGAGTGTGTCATTTTCTCGGCTTCAGTTGATATGAAACCTAAAATTTGAAGATTTTTAGTATATAATATAATAATAATATATATAATGTAGCATATAATATATATATTATAAATCCATACTAATGAGGATATACATAAGAACTTACAAGTGATGTTTTTAATATAAACTTGCTTTTGTATTCACTACACCCAAAACAAATACAAGCACTTAGGAAATTCTTTCACACCAAGCGGGGCAGCCTCCACAAAGCAACAGTGAAAGCTGACAAAAAATATACAGCTATCGACTTATCCCAGACAGACTACCCAGCAGACACACACAGTCACGCCCAATTACAACAGAAAAAGATGAAAACGTTATCAGAAAAAACACTCCATAGAAAACACAGATACCACATAGAACAAGTCCACGTAAATAAAAAACAATCTTACACCTGGTTACAGGATGGGTAGCTATTCCCTGAAACAGAAGCCTTCTTACTTGCCATCCAGGATAGTCATATTAACCAAATACTACCAAAAGCATATCATCAAAGACTCAACTATTACAGAAGACAGATGCAGGAAATGCCAACAGCATAAAGAAACGATCGAACACATGACGGATGTAAAAATATTAGCCGGAACGGAATACACAGCCAGACATGACTCAGCGGCAAAAGTAATTCACCAAGTACTAGCCACACAACATACAAAGTCATAGAAAACACAGATCCCTACTACAAATACACACCAACATCCATACTTGAAAATAAAGATTACAAGCTCTACTGGGACATCAGTATCCATACAGATAAAAGTATCCGCCAATAGACCCGATATTACTTTTCAGTGCAAAAAAGGAAAAGTCACCTATCTAATTGACATAGCTGTCCCCAACAACACAAATATCCAAACGAAATATACAGAAAAAAATCTCTAAATACACAGACCTTGTCTGTTACTGTCATATGTGAAAATCACCATGCGAGATTGGTTTAATTTTAAATCCGTAAAAATTCCTTCAAAATACAAAAGAAAAATTATTTAACATTTTCTTACTTTTCACTTAAGCCAGGTACAGTGGTACGTTATTTATAATCAATAATCTTATTGATATACCTAGTTGAATCTGTTATAATGTTTAAGTAAGGGGAAATCTTATAAAATGAGAAAAAATGTTACGCACCAACTTGCGAATACATTTGTTCTGTCGAGCTTTCTAATCTAGATTGTTATGCTAATAAGCCTTAAAAATAGAAAATAAAAAAACATATTCATATTTTGTTGTCATAACTTGAAGAATTACCTTTTTAAACCAACGCGAGATAATAATAATAATAAAAAAAAAACAAATATAACAAGAAGACGAATCGGTAACCCCAAACAAATATACGTACGTAATGTAATATTAAACAAGAAGAAACGTAAAAGAGAAAAATATGTTTACAAGAATGTTATGCTTTCTCGTCTCTTGAAATATACAAACACGCAAAATATCTAATATCTCACATAAAAGGGGGTTTGTATCATTGTGTATAATACAAAGAAAGTTATTTGTCTTTGAGCAGAAAGTATCTTTGGATTTGCTTAGACCTCGGTTACAAAGAAACATTTTTGTTCAATAATGATTTGTTTTTGTTTTTTACTCTTAGAGGTTTACTTACGATACAAGAAAAATAATGAAATGAAGTACGAGAGTTGCGTGATAAGTACCAGACCTTGACAAGAAAAAGAACATTTTTAGGTGTAAAATTTATTTTATTTTTCACCATGGTTTCCTTTTAGCTCGATACACTTAATCCAATGTTTTTCTATCTCTTGTATTCCATCTAAAAAATGCGATTTCTCCAACCCTTCAAAATAGGCGTTTGTTTCAGCAATCACCTCATCGTTTGAGCCAAATTTTTTTCCGCCGGGCCATTTTTCATATTCAGAAATAGGAAATCATCGCCGGAGGCTAAATCTGGCTGCTAAATGTGGATGTGGAAGCTATTCGTATCCTAACTCATGGAATTTTGCCACACTGATGACACAAGTGTGCAGGCGTACATTGTCTAGATGAAAGAGAATTTTTTCTTCGCCAAATGCGGAAGTTTTTCTTTTTCAGCATGGTTAAAACGATCCAATAAGTTGATATAATACTCTTCAATAATCGTTTAGCCTTTTTCAATGTAATCGACGTGGATTATTCTGCGTGCATCCCAAAATATTGTCGCCATGACGTTGTTGGCTGATAAAGTCACCTTGGCCTTCTTTGGCACCGGTTCGCCACGAGAAACCCACTGTTTAGATTGTGCTTTGATCTCTGGTGTGCTGTGATGAATCCATGTTGCGTCAACAGTTATGAATCGATGCCAAAAATCATTCAAATTGGGCTTTAAGATCGTCAAACATTCTTTTGAAGTTGACACACGAGCCTGTTTATTGTCAATTGTGAGCAATCGCGGCACCTATCTTGTGGAAAGCTTTCTCATATTCAAATGAGTTGTTAAAATGTTCTGCATCCATTTAATTGAGATGCCCGCAGCCTCAGCGATCTCACGCACTTTCACTCTCCGACCATTTATCACTATATCGTGGATTTTTTCAATAATTTCTGATGTGGTGACGTCATTTGGACGACTTGGACGTTCTTCATCAAAAATGCTTGTACGTCCGCGTTTGAATTTAACTGTCCAATATTTTAAGGTCGATAATAAAGGTGCAGAGTCCTCATAAACTTCGCCGAGTTCAACTTTTATATAATCATTCGTTTTCTTCTTCAAAAACAAATTTTTTATCATTGCCCGATATTCAATTTTTTTCCATTGTTGTAAAATTACAAAAGTTGTTTAATCTAATTGGCTGCCACTCACAAAATAAATCATGCAGCAACTTGAAAATTTGACAGGATTCTTATGAAAGTTTATATTTACAAAAAATATTTTAATTTAAATAGTAGTAGCACCGTCTCTGACCGAGGCCAGGTACTAATCATACAACCCTCGTATTAAAAATCCTTTTACCTTAAATTTAATTTTTAGGAATCGTAAAGACTCACAAGGAGCTCAATAAGGTAAATACAATGAACATATAGCCTGAATTTCAAGCAAAAAATTGACTAACAATATGTGTATACCAACCACCAGCTATTCGAACCACAATATTTAGTCAAACACTACAAATTCTACTCATTCGACGTTTCGATATTTAAAAATAAAATTCGCTATAGATAGTTTGGTCGGTCAGAACAAACTTACGGTTAATTTTGATAATACCTTGGCTAGTTTAGACAACAATCAACAGGGTTTTTATTTTTGATTAAACTTTTTACATTTTTAGGCTTACGATTATGATTTTGATATCTATTCTGCACTTTGTCGCTTTGTTGGGGGCTCATACGACTTCACATATAACCAGCTATTAAAATTAAGGTTTTACTACAAAACTGCAGGTGAACATTAAGTTTTCTTAGCGATGTTGCGCAGAAGTATCATAAAATAATTTTTTGTCTAAGACCGAGTTACAATTTAGTCCAATGTTCTCTACTTGCCCTTACCACAGTCATGGATAATTGATTTGGTAGAAAGCGATTTTATGAATGACATTTGTCACTCCTTAGGTATAAAATGCCTTTGGTCATAGTGTACGTGTTTCGGTCTGAGTAGACCATCATCAGGACACTCTATAGCAAATCCTAAAATAGATATATAAACACTTTAAATATCAATTTTTCAGGATATTTATAGAATCGTAAGAGAAAATTATTACAAATTTTAATAAAACCATAACAGTATAGTCATACGAATTTATATTACTACGAGAAAAAAAAAGAGCAAATGTAAACAAAACTTTCACAAGTCATTTTGGACGAGACCAAAGACAGCGGCCCATTCTAGGCCAGTCGAAATGTTAAGATCTTCTAATTTTTATTCCCAAACAGGGAGAAAGGCAGAAAAGACGTTAAAAAAAAAATACATCAGCCTTACAATATATATATATATATATATATATATATATATATATATATATATATATATACATATATATATATGAAATAAAAAAATTTTGTATAGCTATTTTGTTTTTGGGCATGTTTTTAGATAGTACTTTAACCTGGGAATGTCTTGTCAACCATGTTGTGAGTAAATTAAACAGAATATGTTATAGTTTTGTAGTCTTGGGGAGGTATATTCCTTTTGACATCGAGAAAATATTGTAACATGCAAACTTTGAGTCCCATGTAAGGTATGGAATTATCATGTATGGAAATTGTAGAGATGCTAGTAGAAATGTAATGAAAAACTAGTAGGAATGTAACGAAAGTTTATAGAAAATAAACTACTTACTGCTACTGCTGTTTACATACAGGAATGTATACTATTCCTGTTTAAAAAAGACACCAATTGCCTATGATAGAGAAGGGTGCACATTATCAATGTATAAAGTTGTATAACACTTTACCAAATGATATTAAATTAATTGCAAATCTCAAAAATACTCAAAAAGAAAATCTTTAGATTGTTATTGAAAATAGAGCCATATAATACTGAAGAATTCTATAGATACTTTGATAATGTTTAATCCTGTTAGGTAGTTTTAGTCTTAGTTCTGGACACTATTTTATTGTATGCTGGCATACTTTTAAAATAAAGAGAATTTTGAATTTGAACTTAAAGAGAACAAAAAGATATTCTTAAAGCAATAAAAAGGAAACAACCAGATTTTCCTGATAATCACAGGGAAAGCTTAAGATAGGTTTCAAATATCAAATATTAAATAAACAGATAAAAGATGCCGCATCTTAAAAAACGTTTAGTTCAATTAGCAAGATATTTTTGTATTGAATTACAAGTAAACTGCAACAATTTTCTTTTTTTTTGGAATTTACGTGATAAACTTTACAATGATAAAATTAGTCACGGAAAATCAATTTTATTTAATACCAAGCCATCTCCTATACTCTGTGAAAAGCTACTATTATCCCTTCCATTCTTCCGAAAACATTCTTTTTTGATCTGATTTTTGGTTTCATTATGGGAAACACGTACTCTTTTTACGAGTGTATCAGGGTTTTCGTTTTACAAGCCTGCGACCTTAGAATAAGATTTGAATAGCGGCTTTGATTTTATTTGATTTTCAGACGCGTTTTTTTATGTTTAAAACGTAACCAAATACCAAGAGAAATGAGAAAAAAGACATACAAAAATGGAACGAAATATTTGTCGATATTTTAAAAAATTTAAAAAGTTATCTACTGTAAAAACTTGGGGTATATACAATACCTAATCAATGGATAAAGCCTATAGTTTTTGAGTGCTATCGCTTAAGGGGTTACATACACTTGGACGCTGCAAAAAGTATATATATTAAAAAAAATATTTTAAAGGTTATTAGGTGAATAATACAAAAGAATGGCGATTATATATTTTTATTGTACTTTAAATGATAGGAATTTTTTTTTTTTAAATATATTTTAAATGTTAACATTATTTTTTATCGGGTTAAATGGACCACTGACGAAAAAACTATGGCGCCTCCTTGTCTGCAGGATAACTTCACAAAAAATAATCCAATCTGCAAAAATAAAAATTAATCTTGTAAAATAATGTAGTAGTTAAAAATCGTCGAAAGGCTTCTTTTTTTAAAAATAAAAAATTTACGATTTTTCAAACTTTAGTAATTTTCGACCAAAAAATGTATCTTTAAACTATTTATAAAAAATTGTCTCTTAGAAAAATTTTAAAAACCTCTCGATATTTTGTAGAAAAAGTAATTATTAAGATTTAAAAAAAAAATTAAAAAATATTAAAAATTAACTGAATATTACAGTGTCTGAAAACTGGTAGCAGTCCAAATCCGACGCCAGGTCACATTTAATGCTATCACTTGGAATGGAATGGAATTTTCTTAAAATTTGTTCTTATAACTATAGAGAATAAAAATCTGTAAAAAAATGGAATTTTTAAAAATTCGAGGTGTATGTAACCCCTTAAGGCGAGGGAAGTGAGGGGTTGATAATGTTGTATGGTTTTAATAATAATATGGTCATTTTTTCTAGTTTTTTGTCGGAATAATAAACAAATATTTTGCAAAAATATTTATAATGCAACATAAAAGGGATGTGGAAGGAGATTAGAGGGGTTATTTCGTATATATAACGTGTCCTTTTCAAGGATTTTGGGACCGAGGAATTTAAATATATATTTTTTTTTGATTATTTTTAATGTTAACCCAAGAAGGAGGTGAAAGGGGTGAGGATCTATCGATATTATATAGTTCCAATAGTATAGTGAGATTTTTTTCCATTCTTTTTGGTTGGTGACAAATTTTAAACATATTATTTATAGTAAAATATATAAGGAAGTAATGGGAAGTGCTAGAGAGTTATAGAGGTTTATTTATGTCATACTATATGTCCTTTTCAGAGTTCTTGGACTATAAAAATATGAAAATTAAGTTATTTTTTCATTACTATCAAGTTTAATAATATATAATAGTTGAGTATCAGCGGAATTTAGGCGCATTTCCAGCAGGAAGCACATAATTACATATGAGACGCCCTCTGGAGACAATATCGGGCATCTTCGACTGCACATTGGGAATTAATGAAGGAGAACCTGCTTGTTGAGACAAATCTACTTAAACTTCAAAAATAATGTTTTTTGTGTACAGTGGAGTTTGTCTTAGCGAGCGCAGCAGTGTTTGTCAGTGACGGTTTCCACCTACATTTTCGCTAAGATGTTGTATTTACGTTGAAAAGAACTAATTAGTTTAATTCGTTATTTGTTCAGATTTTAATAACAAGCAAAATTAAGATCTATTGTGTCTCATATTGGAAACCTCTAATTTTAACTGTATTCTGTTTCTCTCTCTTCGCAAGATTGTAGATGAGAAAATTGCTAATAAAGTTCTTTACTCTATTAAAAAATACCTGCTTATATATTTAGGTAAAAATGCTTCATTTTACTTGATTTTTAAGAGAGAAACGAAGCGAAATCTAACAAATTACACGAATTGAACAATACTGTGTTCCTGACTCTATTTTCTGCAAATTTGACTGAAACATGCACTTTAACCTTATATATATATATATATATATATATATATATATATATATATATATATATATATATATGAATAATTTCAAAAAATAAAATATCCTATTTTCCAGTCCGAATTAATATTTAATATTTTGTTACCAGTTACGAAACATTTTCATTTCTTAACTAGATTCCAAGTGACAGATATACACCACGTTAACCTAAAAACAATATTTTTTTATTTAAGTAAGATAAATTTGCACCTTTTGCTGATGTAGATCTAACTTTGACGGCGTTCAGCCCTCTGTTAGAGGCTGTTGAGGCGACAGACCGATAAAGGAATTGTTTGAGCGAGTTGCCAACAACTACCGCATGGCACCGCTTTGTAGGGTTCTACTTCAAGTATATCAAAACCGCTTAAGTGCAAGTAGGACTTGCGCAGTTAGTGTTCCATACTGAGATTGCCTTTGAAATACAAATTTTTGTTATGGAGGTATAAAATGATCAGTGACTTCACAAAAACACACATGAGTTTTCAATAAAAGAATTAAGATCCCAAATTACAAACAGGTCTAGTCAGATATTGACTCTGCAGGCTAAGCAGACCAACCAGAATAACACAAAAAGTTCCTGACATATCTTAAGATCCAATATGTATTTTCACGTTTAGTTATAGCATCTTAGCTACCTAATAGCCAATAAATCAATCTAACTCAATCTAGTAATAAAACAAATATTTACTAATTAAATATTTGTTTAATTATAAACAAAAAAAAAATAAAATTATTTTTACTTGGTACCTAATGCTTAAAGCAGTAGCTATCATTCCCAGTTCAATTCAAAACTTTCAACGAAATAAACCTTCGCCCTTTTGGCGAGCAACTAGTTTTTTTTTATACCAGATAAATTATCAAACGTAATGCACTCGTGATAATTTTCGCCCAACCTACAATTTATGGAGACTATTCTAGAAATTTTTTCAAAATTTTTTGATCAGTACTTTTCGAGTGGACAGAGGTCTTTGATCATTCTTTTAAAAATGATACGACGAAAAGTGACCGCAAGTATTACATCATATATAATTTTAAACTCAAGCTGTCATTTGACACAACACTCGATTATCTGGTAATTTTTTTTTTTTTCATTTCCGATTTCATCCCGTAAACCTAAACCCCTTAAGTCAAAATTTAACTTCTAAAACTACACGGCTCTGATTGGACCATCCTATATTTGTGCTAAGTTTCAACTTTCTATGTCAAATAGCTGCGGAGAAAATCAGGTGTGACAGACGGACACCGAAGTGATACAAACTATTAAAATTGGACACGGTCCATTTTTCGGCAAAATAATATATTTTTATATTCTTGTCGCAACTCTGTCGACTAAATCTCAGTCAGTCGTATCGAAAGGCCCTTATTTATGTTTTTTTTTTATTAAGGATTGGTTTACCTGTATGTGCTCAAGTTGTTTAAAATGCTTCGAGGATATTTATCACACGATTAATTTTTTAGGAACAATTTGAAACAAATTTTATTTTTATATAGCTAGAGTTTCCGTTCCTCCCAAAATGCTAGAGATAATTTGTTCTGAATACGGTAAAAAAACCATTATTTGAGACACTGGCAACTAAAAATAGCCATTTTTAAACTATAGCAGCAATACAGCCTAAACGGTGTATACAATATAACATACCTTACGTGTTCCCTTTTGAATACTTCGTGATCAATCTAACTTCGGGTTTAGGTTAAAAATAATGAAAAATGATTTTAGTTCAACAGGAAGTTGGTATATTTAAGAATTTCAGCACTTTAACTAAAATAAAAACATGCAAACATTATGATACACCGTTTAAATACAGCAGCTTGTTAAAATTAAAATATTTTCATTTTTTGATGAACGGTAAAAACTTCCGTTGCTTCTCAAATAAATGTTTACCTCTCTAGTGTTGTATTATTCAAATGTATTTGCTCTTGAATGTAAGTTTAAAATTATACTTTTTTAATACAACCAGATGTTTCAAGAGAAAAACTATTCATCACTTTAGGAAGAAATCTATCTTTATACACATCACAACATAATCTTCTAATTAAAGAGATTAAATGTTAAACATTTTAAACAGTCATTGACAGGAAGACTAAACTCACAGATTCAACAACTTGGCAATGAAAGTAAAAATATTCTTGCCAGAGCATCTGCAGCCTGCAGGTAGGTATTATATTACTATTACTACACATACATTCTTTCTTTATATACTCTATTTTGAAATTAGATTTACACTGGAATGTGGGAAGAGAAATACAGAAAGACAATATAGGATATACTGCTCAAAGTAATTCACACTGGTAAACTCGGAATAACTGAAAATTCAAAATACAATTTGATATGGGTAAATATGAGTTTAAATTTAAAATATTTGTTGTAAACAAATAAATATATAAATAAAGACATTTTTATTATAGATCAAACCATAGTCTTTCGAAAACTATTTCTTTAAAATTATGTCCTTTTAACTATGAACGTTTCGGCACTTTTCTAAGCGTTCCGAAAATTTATTATATTTAGTGTCGGTCAATGTCTTCTATAACGTGTAGTACGTGAAGGTAATTCCATTTTTTTTGACGTTATTAGTGGCACCCCTGCGAATAATACATTGTGGAAAGAGATTCATTTCCAATCTTATTTATGATTAAACAGTACATTATCGAACATGACCACACCACGCTGCGCGCGTCTAGGTTGTGTTCCTATGTAATCATCTAAAAGGTCCGAAAATGACGCCTACAGCGACTGCTAAGTATATGGGCAAGTCGAGGGCATTTGTTAGCAAGTGGGTGAAACGATACTCTCAAAAAATGTTGATGATCTACTAGAATGTGATTCGAGGGAAAACGTGTGGGACATGGACGAAAAAAATTATTATTGACATATTTTCCTGAAATCTTCGATTAACTTTGCGCCAAGGGGCGCAGAAAGTTTTGAATCGTATGTAATGATTCGCACTCATCTCCGGGATAACGGTTTGAACTAACGGAGAGCAATCAAGAAACCATTGCTGAGCGAAAAACACAGAGAGAAATGACTCGCGTGGGCAGAGAAAAATCATAGATCGAGACGAAACTTAATTTTGGTGTTTATCATCCCACGAGCTTAGTCAATTTCCACTAACCGATTGGTCTAGCGCAGGGGTCGGTAAAATGGCGACTCGCGGTTTACCGACCCCTTTCAAGAAACAATTGCGGCTCTTCGAGTTCCCCTAAAAAAATTAAAATCTAAAGGGGATAGACACGCAGCTCGCGCGTACATATAAAACGAGAGACCTAGCTGTACGGCCGCGATTACGCGCACATCTCAGGCCTCCCCCACCGACCTCGCCTGCTGCTATGGGATGGAAACAGTGCTTCTATTGACACCAGTTACTTCAAAAGAACGATTAAAGCAATGAAGGATAGCTTTGCTGAACGATTTGATCAGTTTAAAATAAGTAAGCTTACCATAGCGTTCATTGAGAATCCTTTCAAGGCAAACAGCAAAGAACTAAATTTTGCCCCGTTTGGCATTCACGCTGGTTCCTTTTAAATCAAATTACTAGATTTAAAACGCAAAAATTTGTGGAGTTCGAAGTTTACGAATCTTAGTAGTAGCTTAGAAAAGCTAGAAAGGCAGAAATGTGGTTTTGTATCGCAGCATAAGTGGACAGCTTTAAAAGAAATGCCCAAGCCTGAGGCAATAATTTTCGATACCTGGAATAGTCTTCCGGAATGCTACGACCAAATAAAAAAGATGGCTTTTGGTGTGCTGACGATCTTTGGGTCAACATATTCATGCAAGCAAGTTTTCTCTTCCATGAATTTAATAAAGAACAAGCTAAGAAGCCAAATAACAAATCAAAATCTAGAGTCGAGTGTTAAACTAAAAACTACTAGTTATGTGCCGGACTTACCAAAACTCCCATCAATTCCTATATTTGTGCCAAATTTCAACTTTCTATGTTTCGGAGAAAATTGGGCGTGACAGACAGATAGACGGACACCGAAGTGATCCCATAAGTGTTCCGTATGGATCACTGATAAAATGGTTAACAATTTTTTTACGTTTTTCTATGTTGTTTCGCTTTCTATCAGATATCCCTCGTATATGCAACTTTCAGAATAGGTGATGCCAATTAAGGTTTGCAAAGGATGAGTAATAGAAAAAATTCAGCAGACCATATTAATTAATCATCGATATTCTCTATTTTTCTCCTACACATTTAGTACATAAAAATATCAAACTTTTACGGTAAAGCGTTAATACTTGCTTTTCGGTGTCACCGTTGCAACATAGTATTTTTAATAGCCCAGCATAGTTGAATAGTGCATAAAAGTATGTTGCAAATATTCCATACTGTCTTCGTGCGTTTTTTTTCTTTTTATTTCTTATTCCTGGAGTGTTTTAAATAATAAAATATTGTCTACATCTCGCTTAGAAGCATATATCAAATTGTGTAGATAGCATTTCATTTTTGTGGCTTCCACATGCTAAAATTTAAATTACCTTTCTTTTCCAAACAAAATAAACAATATCTCATACATATCTTATACCTATCTTTCATCGACACGTCAAGTTTAACGGATTGTTTAATTTTTCTTGTTTACATGTCAGCTTACACCATTTTCAAGTTTCTTTGCGGTTTTATAACCGCTTAGGAATGTAAACAAGAGAAAAATAATTAACACAACTGTATCGGTGATTAGATATTTATCGCAATAGAAGATTTTCCATGATAATTCTGATAAAGAATATAGAAAAATATGCGTAATACTTACAAATTAACTATAGTACACGGTGTTTCTTATTTGGGGCATTATTTTTATGTCAGTATGTCAGTATAGTACTCACACTGTGCCAAATATATAGTCCCTATTTAACATTAAAAAGTATACGGTTATTGAATTTAAATGGCTCATCCCTTTAACTCGCACATTTAAGGAGTATATATATCAGCATTTCCGTAAATTGTTGGTATGTTAGCAGTTCAAAAAAAAGATAATTTTTTTAAGTTAATTTAAATCGTTCCTTGGACCTCCAGAAACAATTATTCATGGATGAACACAACTTTTTTTAAAAACATTTTTTTTACAATTCAATATGCAAAAAAAAATGGAAAAACTAGCTAAATTACCGCAAAAAGTAAATAAGTTTATCCATACGATTTATTGAAATTATTCATTGTGAATCCTGATAACGTTTTCCTCTTTTATATAACAGCCAGTTTTGCCTATTTTTTGCCCATTTTATATCTGTTAGTTAAATTAACTTTGGCAACGGGCGGCTACAACAACGTCCAGGTACACTTTTCTTATGTTTTTTAAACCTGCTGACTTCGAATCTTTATGTACCTTGTTGATATTAGGATATCGTTTCTAAATTATGGTTAAATTTTTTTGATCAGAAATGGCCGTAAATTAAAAAGGTGTATTTAAATATTTTTTTTTTTACAGCCAATGTATATACATTGCATTTAAAAAAGAATTACAGTATGTACTTCACAATCCGCGGGATATTCAATAGTCTGAGGCATTTTAAATACGCACGAACAAATGTAACCTTGGACGAATGCTTCCGTAATGGCGTCTCTGGCTAGCCAATAGATGCAGATATATGTATATATGTATATATGTATATATGTATATATGTATATATGTATATATGTATATATGTATATATGTATATATGTATATATGTATATATGTATATATGTATATATGTATATATGTATATATGTATATATGTATATATGTATATATGTATATATGTATATATGTATATATGTATATATGTATATATGTATATATGTATATATGTATATATGTATATATGTATATATGTATATATGTATATATGTATATATGTATATATGTATATATGTATATATGTATATATGTATATATGTATATATGTATATATGTATATATGTGTATATGTATATATGTATATATGTATATATGTATATATGTATATATGTATATATGTATGTATGTATGTATGTATGTATGTATGTATGTATGTATGTATATATGTATGTATGTATGTATGTAAATATGTATATATGTATATATGTATATAAGTATATATGTATATATGTATATATGTATATATGTATATATGTACATATGTATATCTGTATATATGTATATATATGTATATATATGTATATATATATATATATATATATATATAAATATATATATATATATATATATATATATATATATATATATATATATATATATATATATAATACATTAATATTCTGGGTTTCAATCCATTCGTCTAACAATAAATTTGCACTACATTTCGCCAAAATCTCATTTAGCATTTTCAAGTGCTTGTGCTGCTGCTGCTGCTAATCGATACTGTGATGTTGCTGCTGCTGCCGCTCGAACCTAACTCTGAGTTCCATTCCACCACCCGTGAAAACCTCTATTGTAACATATATATATATATATATATATATATATATATATATATATATATATATATATATATATATATATATATATATATATATATATATATATATATGTACAGGGTGTTACGAAAATCTCTTAATATATTCAAACTGATATTTTTCTTGAGCAAAAGCAATTGACCAATTAGAGGTCTCAAACTTTTAATAGCCGCCCTCTATTGTTTATCTGACAGTGAATATAACTTATCAATAACTATTTTACTATTGCAATCAGTTGACTACAAATTGCATCATCCTAAATAAGTGTTTTTGTTTAATTAAACAAACTGCTACAAAGACGAATTTTCATCAATTAAGGTACTTTAGGCATTACTCATTTAAAATATTTCCAGATATAAACATATTAGCCGCTTTTGACATTTGACCAATGGGTGTCATAGATGTCATGCGTGTCTGCAGTCTCTCTGTAATTCACTTTTCAATCTCCCTTTCTATCTCATACAGGACTTCCAACCCTCATTGTGCTTATGCCAGTGACAGCGCATTTAAAAGTATGCAGTCCCGAGATTTATAAAATTTGAACAACGGTATTAGGTGTATCTTCAATTAACTCGAGATTCAATATAAAGCGATTTTCATAACACCATGTATATGTATATTATACCAGGTAACCACGAAATGACTAGCCAAGCTGTTATTTTAATGCAAAAAAAGATATTAAGTTCAAATTCAATTAGCGACATGTATAGTTAAAATAAGTGCGGAATAACAACAAATGACAATCAACTTCATTATTTCTTTAAAAAAATATATAATATACAGGGGATATTATATCGTTTTTTAATTTTATAGAAAAAGCTAAACCTAAAAAACGTATCATGTCCTATAGCTCATCTGTATTTTAAAAGTTCGAAATATCGACCATTTATCTCTCGGCATACATGAACTTATCCTTGAAATTTGGGATGGACATTTTTCCATCTGAAGTATAGTAATATAATCAAATGCTTCAGTCTTCCTACCTCTAAGGTCTTGAATATCACCTAGTGTTCTCTTGTATTCATATTCTTTAATATGGCCTCAGTAGACGAAATTAAGAGGCAAAAGGTTTGGCGATCTTGGCGACCAACTTGTTAGACGATTGGTATTGATACAACTTCCAAAATTTAAATTTAAATAGCTATCTACTACTCTAGCGTTATGGATAGAGTCGCCGTCCTTTAAATAAATAATTTGTGCGAATTCAGCAACAGGTAATTTTTAATAAAATTTACGATATAATTTACTAAAAAAATTATATATTGTTGAAGATAGTATTTAAAGGTTCTCAGAAAAAACTTGATCTTTCACCTTCCTTTAAGGCCAGGCCAAACATTAATTACAAATAATTCCTAGAAAGCACTATTACTGCATAGACTTGATATTTATAAGATCTGAAGCCACGTTAATGTAAAATTTTTCTCACAGTTAGCGACCTATCCCTAAGCCACCAGTAATTTGTCATATGAAAACTTGTTAATCGACTTCGATACAAGCTAATGTAGTTATCTCTGTCTCTTGGCTCACTATAAAATTATATTCATTTAAGGTGTTATTTTGTTATTTTGAAATGATTTTCTAATCAGAAAAAAAAATAATTTTCACATCGTAGATCCCAGCCTGGATACTATTGAACATACAATGGGCTCGCCTCTCTTTGATTATTTTTGGCCTCGCCGTATACTAATAAAATAATAATTTGATGTTGTCGGGATGAAATAAGCACTTTGATTAAAATTAAAGCAATAAAACAATTAAAACATTTCGTAAATGAATAAATTCAGTCTTAATTTACGACCCACTACGGTCAAAGAACAGCTTAAAGTATGCAATAATAACGGCGCCCTGAAACAAATGAAATCACTGAAATTCAATAACCCGCCCTTCAATATCCATAGCCACCTTTGATTACATCACAGCATTCAAGCATTGTTTAGGCAAAGCCTTCAATTATCAATATGAAAAAAACAATTAATTTTAGGGATAGAAAATAGCATGTAAAACTTCTGTAGAATATAAATATTTATCAAATTTTAGACCATTTCCATTAAAATTATTGTAGTTATTTGACTTTAAAAATTAATTTTCGTCACCCTTTGATTGAACCTGGAGTAATAGCTTTGTAACATCAATTATTAAAACTTCTATCATAAGCATATTTTCTTGTTTATATATATTAATTTGTTTTCTGTGAAAAATACAATATTAATGCATTATTTAACATTTATAATTGCCATTTTTTTTTTTTTTTTTTTTCAAAAACTCTCAAAGAGAAATATGAAATATTATACAAATTTAGGATTAGTTTTTTCAGTAGAAATTAAAAATAATATAATATACTGGGTGTTCCATAAGAAATAAGGAAGTTGTTTTTTTTTTCACTCACAAGTTTTTTAATATCGAATTCTGCACTTACCAGAACCATATAAGTTATTACAATTTGACCTTAATATGTTTTTTTATGTGAAAATCAGAGCTTGGCCAGTAATCTTGTGGTCATCCAGTTAACATATATATATAACATATATATATATATATATATATATATATATATATATATATGTTACAACAGAGGTTTTAACGGATGGTGAAATGCAATACATTAAAATTTCGGGTTTTAATCCGTTTGTCTAACAATGTATTTGCACGACGTTTCGCGAAAACCTCATTTGGCATTTTCAAGTGCTCTTGCTGCTGTTGCTACTCGATACTGTGATCTTCCTGCTACTGTCGCTCGAAACTTTTACGTTATGAATACATTTTTCCAAAAGCCAGAACATCGACGATGAACATGGCAAAGCCCAGATGGTATAACAAGAAACGAAATTGATTATGTTCTATCAAATGACAAGAATATTGTAATGGAGTGATCACCGGATGCTCAGAGCAAGAATAAGAATAAATCTGATGCAGGAGAGTAGTAAATTGATACATACAAAGATAAAGACACCAACAGAAACAATAAAGCAAGACACAGACGAATATCGACAGGAAAAGTATATAAAACACATAAACTACCAAACAGAATTTGATGATCTAAACGCACAAACAACCAACAGCCTACTCATGACTACAAAACAAAGAGCCATATTGAAAAAAGTCAAAACACAAAAATTAAGTAAAGAGGCACATCTCATGAAACAGAGAAGACTATTAAGAAATGATCCTACAAATGAGAAATTAGAATTGGCAGAAATAGACAAAAAAAAAAAAAAAAAAGATCAGAGAAGACGTCAAACAATACAGGAACTCGAAAATAAAAGAAATTCTGAATGGGGGAAAAAGTCTGAAACACTTAAACAAACAAATGAATGAAATGGAATTAAATAACAAGTCGCGAGAAATAAGCCTAAAAATAAAGTTCACTAAAACCGAATATTTGAACAACGAAAGTGAAGATAACAGCCAAGAACTATTAATAGAAGGTGAAAGAATAGGAAAAGTACAAACATTCGTATATTTAGGAGAAAAAATCGTAATATCGAAAAATAATTTAAAGACTGACTTAGATAGAAGAATCTCTCTCTCTCGAGTATTCGATCAATGTGTACTGCCGGTATTAACATATGGCACTGAAACGTGAGCTTTAAATAAAAGTATAATAAATAAACTCCAGATAACTCAAAGAGCAATGGAGAGGAGAATGCTCAATATTAGACTCCAAGATCGTATTCCTATCATCGAGATTCGAAGAAGATCAAAAGTGACAGATGTGATACAACGAATATGTACATTACGGTGGAATTGGGCGGGGCATATCGCAAGGACGAATGATAACAGATGGACACGCCGTATACTTGAATGAGGGCCTAGAGAACACAAAAGATGCAGGATAGACTACAGACAAGATGAACGGACGAGATAAAAAGATTAGCAAGACACGACTGGATGCAAATAGCAAACAACAAAGCTCGTTGGAGACAACTTGGGGAGGCTTACATCCGTCTATGGATGGAATAAGCTAATGATATATATAAATATGTATATATATATATATATATATATATATATATATATATATATATGTATGTATATATGTATATATGTATATATGTATATATATATATATATATATATATATATATATATATATATATATATATATATATATATATATATATATATATATATATATATATATATATATATATATATATATATATATATATATATATATATATATATGTACTAGCCGGGCCCGCGGCTCCGCTCGCGTTGACTTGACTCACTACTATAGTCACTGCTTATTCCTTATGTTACCCAACGTAATAACATATCTCCCATTATTTCCCCTTATCTTCCAATATTTCTTCTTACCTCCCATTATCTCTACATAATTGCCATTATCTAGGCTTATCTCTGCTCGTCTCCCATTATTTCTCTTTATTTCCCATTATTTCTCCCTATCTCCCATTATCTCACCTTATTTCCCATTATCTAGGCTTATCTCGACTTATCTGGCAATATTTCTCCTTATCTCCCATTATCTCGCCATAACTCCCATTATCTATACTTATCTCTGCTCATCTCCCATTATTTCTCCTTATCTCCCATTATTTATACTTATCTCCCATAACTTACCTTATCTCCCATTATCGAGGCTTATCTCGACTTATCTCCCATTATTTCTCCTTATCTCCCATTATCTCACCTTATCTCCCATTATTTAGGCTTATATCGAATTATATAGAACATATGTATAAATTTATAAAAACATGTAAATCGGATAAGTGGTTTTCGAGTGATAAGCGCACTAACGGACAGACAGACAGACAGAGAGACGTTGCATTTTATATATATTATAAAAGATAATAGATAACTTGACAACAACAAATGTATGATTTAAAAAAAAAAACACGTAAATCGGATAAGTGGTCCTCAAGTGATAAGCGCACTAACGGCTACATAATATTGTTCCATATTTAATGCTTTAGGCAGTGTATTGTAAGAGAACGCGTTAGCGGCAAACTTTTCTCCGACTTGATTCACTATTATCGTTACGGCTTATTTCTTATGTCACCTAACGTAATAAAATATATCCTATAACCAGGCCAGAGAACATATGTATGTTTGAAAAAAAAGCACGTAAATCGGATAAGTGGTTCTCCATTGATAAGCGCACAAACGGACAAACAGACAGAGAGACGTTGCATGTTATATATATATTATAGATATCCTTTGCTACATGATATTGTTCCACATTTAGTGGTTTAGGCAATGTACGCGCTAGCGGCAAACTTTTTTTTTTTTCCGATTTGATTCACTATTATCGTCACTGCTTATTTCTCATGTTACCTAACGAAATAAAATATAGTCTATAACCCGGCCAGAGAACATATGTATGTTTTAAAAAAAAGCACGTAAATCGGATAAGTGGTTCTCCAGTGATAAGCGCACTAACGGACGAACTGACAGACAGACGGACAGAGAGACGTTGCATTTTATATATATTATAGATATAGATTATTATTATTAATATATAACCTGGCAAAAGAATATATGTATGAATTTAAAAAAAGACACGTAAATCGGATAAGTGGTTCTCGCGTGATGAACCACTAATGGACAGACAGACAGACGGAGGGACATTGCATTTTATATATTATAAATTTATAGATATTCTCTGCTACATAATATTGTTCCATATTTAATGGTTTAGATTGTGTATTGCGAGAGAACGCGCTAGCGGCACTACTCATTCCTTATGCTACATATCGTAATAAAATATAGCGTATAACCTGGCCGGAGTCCATATGTATGTTTTTTAAAAAAAAGTACGAAAATCGGATGAGTGGTTCTCCAGTGATAAGCGCACTAACGGACAGACAGACAGACAAACAGAGAGACGTTGCGTTTTTATATATATATATATATATATATATATATATATATATATATATATATATATATATATGGATAGTTCACAACTGATATGCAAAAGGATTTTTTTCATTTTAATTTTTTGACGAATAAAAATGTTTAATTTGTCTGGATTTAAGCGCTGCACTCTGTATATATATATATATATATATATATATATATATATATATATATATATATATATATATATATATATATGTATATATATATATGTATATATATAATAAATAATTGAACCTTATCTACAGAAATGTCAAGCTATTGAGTTATATTCTTATATACTAGAAAAACCTAAAAAAATACGACTATCAATATTTTATGGCGCATGTCTGAAATAAGATATTAGCTAAAGTCGATTCAAAATAATTATTGTATAGTTAAAAGTCAAATAATACATTAAACTTTACCGGTAACGACTAATTAGCTAACAACTAAGGTTCAATACATTGATGAGTAATTAGCGGGTTAACTAGGAAAAGGATCAAACCTATCTGTAATGAAATTAAAACAAATTCTAAAATTTTATTGAAAAGAAATAAGTTTAGAAGGATAAGTAAAATTCGATTTCCTCAACTTACTGTAAATAAATACCACCAATTCTATAAAAACTAATAGGTTTCGTAAAAAGTGTAATTTAGAGAGTAGATTCATTTAACTGATTGATGAATTACGACTGTTTTAGCTCATTCACGTCGGCAAAAGAAAAATTAATGGATCAGCATGTCTAGAACTATTGAAAGATAGTAAGAAGAATCACTTGTCGTAACGTAGTTAATTTCACCGCGCTTTGTCATTTAAGCGACCTTCTCGTTGTTTTACTTTTTCGACTTTATAAGGATGAAAAAAGTAAGAAATGATGGAGATTGGAAGGAGATTGGAACAGAGGCAAAAGAAAGAAAATCAAGTCCTTAAATAAATTGTTTTAAAGCTTTTTTAATTTTCATCTCATTTTTTTACACAAGGCTACTGATTATAAAAGTAATGCTAATTTAGCTCTTTTTATATAAACTTTAGAAAAGAGTTATAATATATCACATAAACATGACGATATTATATTAACCGGTAGCAAGAAACCGCAAATCGGACTTGCGCTTTAGTGTTCCGTTACGGTGATTGCTTTAAAAAAAAAATAAAATCTTTACCTAGGCTAAGTTAAATAGGTCCCTGACGTTGATCCAATATGTATTTTCACGTCTTTTCTCAGTTAATAATGTATAACAGTTATAGCTTTTTAGCTACCTAATGGCTAATAAATTAATCTAGCTCAATCTAGAATCTGTTTAACTATTAAGAATTTGTTATTCTTTTGTCTCAGTATATATTGACAAAACCTTCACCATGTTGACAAGGCACATAGTTTTCATAGTTTTTTTGTGATACCATATAAATTATTAAACGTAATGCACTCATGATAACTTTCGTTCAATCTTCTCTATTTTATAAAGAATATTCTAGTATTTTTAGAGATAGGGTGGATAGGCAAAGATAACGATTTTTAGCCATTTTTTAAAATAATACAAAAAAAAAGTGTGTGCAAGTTTAACGTCATATATTTTTTAAACTTGTATTTTTTTTACTTCCATTTTCACTGCCGTAACGTCAAAATTTAACTTTTAAAACTACACGGCTCTGATTGGGCCATTAATTCCTATATTTGTGCCAAATTTCAACTTTCTACGTCAAATAGTTTCGGAGAAAAATCGAGTATGACAGACGGACAGACGGAACATTAAGAATACCTTGGAATTAATAGGTGATTGAACTTTTCATGAACAGAAATTAAAAGACAGACAAAAATAGAAATACCAGAGATAGAAATAAGAAAAATTTAGAAACAGCACTTCACAAATCTACAAATATAAAAAAGTTCAGGTCAAGACGATATTACTAATGAACTGTTTCTATACGGTCAATGAAGACGAATGGAGAACTAACACTACAATCCTGCTGTTCAAGAAAAGGAAATAAAAAAGTACCAATTAACTACAGAGGAATAATCCACCTAGTTTAGCTATAATGGCACAGATATATCGAGTTTTGATGGTCGACAGAGAAGAGAGAAACAAGTGACAACATTAGATAGAAATGTAAAATAAATAATATAAATGCCCAGAAAAATAGAATGGAACGAATAGAACGAATGACAACAGAAAAAAATGTAGAGATATACGAAAAAACACAAGAAAGAAGGCTGCAATCAGGGGTTATGAACATACGATGAGAAGGAATAATGATCATGTTCAAATAAGAATCCTTGTATTAGAAATAGTTACTAAGACGGGTCGAGCATGACGGGTTTAAGTATGAAAAAGAAAAAATTGTTTAATAAGGGAAGAAGTCTCGGACACTAGTAATAAGCTATAGCAACCAAAGTGTTAGGAACAAGGAAATTTCTTCAGAAATATCTTGAAAGATGTAAGCTGTAACAAACATCTGGCGCCACCTCGCAGAGTATCTGTCGAGATATTTCTGAATAAATTTCCCTGTCACCAAGACAGCGGTTAGCGGACAATATTATCGTACAATCTTTAGCGATAACTGACTAAGATATTCACAACAATGATCTCCGCGGAGCGCCTATCTAACCGGAAGTTTATATTTAGAATCCGTACTAAAACTTCAAAGAGCCAAATGTAATCCTTGAGAAAACGAGTTTGGCGCGTTTCGTGCTAACGAGGATAATAAAAGGCCAAAGTAAAGGCTTATTTGTGTTTATGGTTTACTTTTAATGTTTTTTTTATTGTTAAAACTGAGGTAAATAGGGAAATAGACAAATAAAGTCGCACAAACCACAATAAAACTTGGCAAATTTATTTTACTGCGGGACAATACTGGGTATAATGCGGTTTTATCCTTTTTTGTTCTGATGCTATGCATGCATATTATGACTCCAATATTCCTAAATGCGGAGGTGCCTAAGATACAACTCCTAGCTCTGAACAGTGGAATTAACACCAACTTTCTTAAAAAAACCTTCATTGAGGACGAGCTTTGAAATACGTTACCTTGATAAAACACTTTTTAGAAGTCTGCTTACACATCAACATTGTCCTTATAAATTTGAGTAAAAGTAACTGTTTCAAAAAAGATTTGTTTTTAATGCTGCACTCGTAGCTGGAAAATCTCTAAATCGCTACAGCTTTTTTTTAACTCTTTATAACAGTCCTTGAAATTCTGTTACGATTAGTGGCAAGCTGTCCTTGCCCTTCAATGTATATACCATAGTTTTTCCCAGTTTAGTTTTTTGAATACATCCTCTATTACCAACATAAAAAGCCTTATTACCCAACCTGTACTAATTGTTTCTTTACATATGTTTTCGATGAGTTCCATATATCTTGAAACGACACGGCAAATTTGTAATGCATTTATTATTGCTCATATTTCTCACACAGCCAGATAATACTACACCAGTTGAGAAAGCCAATTTGTTAGCTGGACTTTGCTTCACATTCTACTGTCGATTTCCAAGGAAAAACATTACAAACTATTAACATAGTGCAGTCAAGGATGACCGATATTGTCTCCAGACAGCATATGAATCCAGATACTAAAAAAACCACTGAGCTGATGGAATAGATACCAGAATACTCCAAAAATTCACGAGCGAACTAATATCAGTGTTATGTAAACTTGTAAATCTATCCTAAAGGAAATATTTTGTTCCTGCTGGAAATGTGTTAAATTCAGTCGAGATCCAAAAAGCCAAGACAACCTTGCCGAACATCTATCGACCAGATCGAAAATTATGGAAAAGGCTATCAATCAGCAGTTTGTAAATGCCTAGATGCATACAAGATTACTACAGACCATCAATATGGCTTTCGTAAGCAAAGATCAACAGGAGATACTCTAACTTATGTAATACATCTTTGGAACAACGCAACTGAACACTCTGGAGAATCTCGAGCAGTTGCACTTAATATATCCAATATATCCAACACATTAGACCGTGTTTGGCAGGACCGATTGTTGGCTAAGCTACGCTCGTGCGGTATATCTAAAAAGTTTCGTTCATGGTTCTCCTGTTTCTTCAGAGAGCGTTCTTTACGAGTGGCAGTCGACACATTTCTTTATAATACGCTAACTATTAATGCAGGTGTGCTAAAAGGCTCCATACTGTCTCCTACCCTCTTTCTCCTTTACATTAAGGACCTGCTGGAAATGATCAAGAATCCAATCTACAGCTTTGCAGATGACAGTACGCTTATTTCTTCATTCACTTTAAATGCTCTAACGTCGGCTACTCCTGCAAATATCAGCAGATAGCAGGAAGTTTTTCAACTTAACAAAGACCTAAAAGAAATTCTATCTTGGAGTGACAGTAACCAAGTAGAATTTAATGCTACAAAAGCCCAGACTGTGATTATTTCTAAAAAAGTTAACGCTGCTGGACACTTAAACTGAAAACACTCCATTTCTCAAACGTCCTCACTCAATTTGCTGGGCTTTAATTTTTGCATCCATAGCAAAAAGAGATTCTTAAAAGTTGGGAATATTATTTCAAACTAGAAATCTTTACACTTGACAACACCTAATGCAGTAAAAAAGGGTCTAAATAATGATGAGTTAGGCATAGTTTAGATACAGAAATATTACGATTTTATCCTCTATGGGGTATCACCAGAATATTGTCCTGAGTTTTGGACTTGTTGTCTTTTCTTTATAAACAAACCAAGTTTTCGAAACGCGAGTTTAAAATGTGACTAACTCCGGTTATATGAGTCGGGTCGAGACAAGCAAAAAACTAAACTCTTCGTAATGAAATTTCCAACAAATCCTCGTTCGTTTTAAATCGCTCAAATGTGTACATAACCTACAAAATTGAAAAACATTTCAATTTTTATTGTATAGGTCGATTAAGTGAACCAATGGGCTTGAAACTTTCAGAAAATATTCCTTTTGTTATAGCAAAAATATCCTGAAATTTTGGTTCAAAAATATTGAAGCCAGTGGACACAATTGAATTTGTTATTTAAAATTTGAATTGCCCGCCATTTTATGCCATTTAGTCCAAAATAAATCCTTTTTTTCAAAATTTGGGTCTCGACGTCAGCTTTCCAATGCCATTAAAGAAAATTTTTTTTGGAGTTATTTTAACCGTTTTTTTTTTACATTTGTTCATCATCAATATACAATAATATTAATATCATCAATCAAATAACAATTGACATTTAGAAAAAAAAATTGTTAACAAAAGTGATTTTTTTTTTTAGATAAAGGTCTCGCGATTCTCTACCAGATGTGATAAAAAAAATTTCAAATTTTTTTTCGAAATAACCGAAAAAAAGCATTTTTTTAAATTTGATTATAAACAAATGTAAAAAAAGGTTAAAATGACTCCACAAAAATTTTTTTTAATGGCATCAGAAAACTGGCATCAAGACCTAAATTTTGATAAAAATACATTCATTTTGGACCTAATGGCATAAAATGGCGGGCAATTCAAATTTTAAATTACGAATTTAATTGTGCCCAGTGGGTTCAATATTTTTGAACCAAAATTTCAGGATATTTTTGCTATAACAAAAGGAATATTTTCTGAAAATTTCAAGCCGATCGGTTCACTTAATCGGCCTGTACAATAAAATGAAAAAAAAAAAAACATTTTTTTGTCGGTTTTTTCAATCTTGTAGGTTATATACATATTTAGCAACTTGAAACTAACGAGAATTTGTTGGAAATTTCTTTACGAAGAGTTTGTTTTTCTCTTTGTCTCCATCCGACATGCATAACCGGAGTTATTCGCATTTTAAGCTCAAAAACGCGTTTTGAAAACTTGAATTATTTATAAACAAAAGAGCACAAGTTTTTCGAGGTCCCAATTCAGGACAATACTCCTGGTGGTACCCCAAAGACAATAAAAAGATATCATTGCTATATCTAAACTATGGAATTGCTTTTTTTACTGCACTAAACTGTTAATACTAGATAAAGCCCAAATTCAATCGACGATGGAATACTTCCTTCATGTTTGGAATTCTGCTCCCAAACATGCACTGCATTTGTTGGATTCTATTCAAAAGAGAGCTGTTCGCCTGATTGCAAGTCCAAAACTAACCTGCAACCTTGATTCCTTGGAACAACGAAGAAGGATTACGAGTGACTTGAGTATTTTCATGGAAAATGTTCAATGGATGTAGCCTGCTAAATTCCTCCCAGAGTGGTGCATGCTAAGAATATACGTCGTGCTAATACTTCACAAGCGGAGGACTGTGTTTCTCACCGAGTACAATTTAAAGCGATTCAAGACCAATGTGAATCGTAAATAGATTTTCCGTACACAGCTCGTTCCTGTAACGCTTTAGGGATTTCCCTGAAGCACGTATGCTATGCTCATAAAAAAAAAGATCGAATCAAAGGCCGTGTTATAGTTAATAAAGGCTAAATACAGTACATCCCAACGTCTTTTAGATTATGTCTATGTTTCTTATATCATTATAATATGACACTAAAACTTCTTTTTGACATATAAAACCCTTTAAATTTAACAGTTGACCCTAAATAAATCATATCCTATTATAACAACGATATTCAAATTGCTCTAACAGATTATATGAATAACTTCGATTCTTCAATATAATTCTTAACATATAATCGGTTGTCTCTGGCTGGATAAACTGTGTGAATAGCTCATTTAAAATATGCACTATAAAAAATTTGCGACCACTAGATGGCGCTATTGAGATGTCACATTACCATTGTTGTAGAATTTAACATTTGTTATTGTTAAAACAATCGCAGCTCAGAAATTGGCCGAGTAGTTTGTTTACGGAGAGAGAAAAAAACCGTTTTGTGAACAAATGGAAATTCGAAGTGAAGGTTTTCGTTGGATAATTTTTTACGATTTTAGTAAAGGTCTAACTCAACAATAATGCCTTGAATCGCTTCGTTCAACTTTTGGTAATGAATCACCATCAGAAAAGAGTGTTTACAGTTGGTTTGCAGAATTTCGTCATGGTCGTGCTTCCGTCAGCGATGAATTTCCTAAAAATAGACCAAAATCGATTGTTATTTCGAAAAACATCGATGCTGTACGCAATATGATTGAAGAGGTTCGGCACGTGACTGCAGTACATTCGATTTTGCCTGCGCATTTAGCTGTGGAAAAGATCTGTTCCCGATTGATTCCCCATAATTTGTCCGAAACTCTTATTCCTGAATGTCAAAAAAAAATGCATGGACAACGATTCTGATCACCTCAAGAAGCTCTTGATTCCTTCCAAAACCATGTTTTTGAGATACCAACTTTAGAGTGGAAAAAAATGTTACGAGAATTGGTTCGAACGCAATTGCAAAAGCGAATATTTTGTACCACCGTTTTTGTAAAAACTTAAAAGGACTTAAACGAGGCCCTGTTTAATATTAATCTCAATATTTACAGTAGCGACAACATTTATCCCTTAATAGAACTGCAATCTCAGAATAAATATCCATAAGTAATCTATCTAACTTAACTGTAATGGGTTATGGTTGGTTCGCACTCATATTTTACTAAAATTTCCAAAGTTCTACAATAATCCTATTGGACTACCTAACCTCTTCATGCACAATGCACAACTAAGCAGCAACATCCATCCCTACTCAGACTTTTCAAACGGTGTTTCTGCTTACAGTTGCTTTAAGATCAGCGTCATGACTTGTATGCCCAAAAGCACTTCCAATGTCTTATTCACGAAAATATGCTCAAATTTTAATTAACTAAAATCCATATTCACAGTAGTTCTCTAAGCTAGCCACTCAACCTTAGTCTGTTGTTAAACAATCAGGGAATGCCTTCAAGGAACGACTATGAATACAAAGCTAACTTGTCAGATACCAGAAATTATAATTCTTTATTAATATATTCCCTTTTCAAGCAGCATCAAGGGTATATTTCACGAATAAGAGGCTAGAAGCGTGTTACCACTGTCTATTCGAGCGTGTAAAGTTAGGCTTAAATCCGTTGTAAGCAAAATAGCATGGCCTCTAAATGTCGCAAGAAAGATTTTAAGCCAAATAGAATGGGGATTGGCGTTAAAATAAATAAGCCGGTCCGTTGTTGATTATGAAGAGTTTAAGTCTTTAGATATGGTTATTTACGTTTTTCTATTTTGCAGTTTTAGGTATTTTTGTAAAAAAATTAGCGAAAACAAGTGCCTTCTTGCAGCTAAGGGATGCCGAAATTGAAATTTTATGAAGGGTTATAAATTATGGTATATAGTAGTATTTTCTTAATTAATTATCCATAAAAAATATATATATTGTCTGAGTCTGTCAAGTAAGAACATTGAAAAAATCTATTTCGAGAATATTTTTAACAAGAGTCAAGCATACAATTCAATACAGTACTTACAATTTTACATAAACACTCCGACTAATTTATTAAACTTTTTAGGATAAAAAAGGCTCTAAATGATGACCATTATTAACCTCACCTAATTAAAATGTAATATTTATTCGAGTCTACCTCATCACAGAAAATCTAGCTATTGCTACAGAAAGCGATATACGTGAAACAAAAAGTCGCCGCAAAACGAAGCCAGCCGGCTAACGGCGGATCATTAAAATGTACCTTGTCAAGTTTCCCAGAGATGATGATGATGATACCACTGTTACATATAATACGACTTCTACGTGCGCGGTATATAACAAAAATTCTAAGAGTAATGTCTGGTTGTCATACCAGATTCAGATATTTTGTCCTAAGAGCTATAAGAATTTCTTCTTTGTACATGTTATTTAAACTCACGTGCTTTATTTCAGTTTTTGGGGGTACTTTTTCACTCCCTATAAGGCTGGATTTTGGTTTAGTTAATAGAAATAGCTTGCCGTGGTTTGAGTGCATATTCTCTTCTCTAGACTATAAAATATCTACCATTTTTCACACCTAATTATGAGTCGTTACATTATTATTCTAATTTTTACCCCATTTCAAGGGAAGTTTTTGGCCAAAAATGACACGATAATTCTTTTTTTTGTATTTTGGCTCGTGGTAATGAACTTTTTTTTGTGGGCTGTGTAATTAATGTACATTTACAGCTTCTGTTGCGCTTTTATTATATCACAAACTAAAGAATTGTGTTATATCTAGAATATTCACTCAAAAAAGCGGCTACTCAACAGCAAATAAAAAAAAAAAATATTTCGAAGCCGAGTTCGTGAACTTTTCCCATTGTGAAAGAGCAATTTTTTTCTCCATACTACTAAATCCATTTACCCAGGGATGCTTCTCTTACCCCAGCTACACACTATTTTGGCTGAAATTTATATTGAACAACATAGTCTTATAATAAAAATAACAATTCTTTAGTCTATAATCATATGTATGGATTAAAGGTGAGATGGTTTGTCGCCTCTGAAAATTTTGCTCTTTAACATTTAATTTTACCAAACAAATATTGTCACACCCTTTTACAATAATGCTACGATTATCATTAAAGTTAGCGCCAGGCGCTAGGCGCCGCCCGCGCCGCCACATACTGGTAATGTAATGACTGTAATGACGTTACGCATCGCTCCAATCTCCCATAAAACGAGATTTTACGGCATTAAAATGGAATTTAAAAGGATTTTCTCTAGATTTTGGCTTGTAATCGGTAAACAAATACTTAAAAAGCAAATAAAATACTTGTACGTAAACATAAGAATATATTGGAGAAGAACGTTTTGACTACATATATATCGTGTACTTTTGTTCCAATTAAACCTATCGGAAGCGTCTTAATCCACTTGGAGTTACGATATAAATAATTATCTAGATATGAAATAGCATTTCTGACCTTAACATTTATTACATAATGGTAATGAAAAGAATAGTGTTTTTCCTCTGTATTAAAATGAAAGTACTTGAACTGAAGAAAGAATATAGAGAGACAAATAAAATTACTCAAGATAAACAGAGAAATTGCGCTTATATTCTACAAAAACTACACCATGAGAGAAACTAATAAGATTATGTTGAGAATGGCTTACAGCTTTTCCTATTTCCCCCATCTTCTTTTCTTTTTTGTATGTTTTCTATCCCCTTTCAATTCAGTTTTGTATTACAGATCATGTTTCCGCGTTGTCTAGCCTCAAAAGACAAAATTACTGATATCTCTTGGTAAGACTAAATGAAGATATCAGTGCTAAAATAAAGCGAGTTGTTCTCGGAGTTTTCCATCGTACAATAGGTAAATACGTGTTGACTATGTGTTTGTGCTGATCAATTCGGAAATCTTTAATCTGGCAGAAACTCAAAGTACTGTGTTGCTCAAGATACTTGGCAGACCGGGTCTATAAGTTACAGGAGGTATAGTTGCCGTAGAATGTGTGTAGTATGTTCAGTATCACCAAATAGAAGTTTTCAAAAGTAAATTTCATACAATAACCGAATGTTAAGGAGGTTGAGGTGGGATAGTCCCAACCAAAAGTTTTGAATGTTGTCATTTAGAAATGCTTTGTATAAAATAATTAAAAAATTTTGTAAGACTAATGATGGTTATTATTATGATAATAAATTCATTATCGAAAGATTTTAAGTCTTATATATATTGTTTATTTAATTTTATTAATTAATTTAACATGAATAGATTAACTTATGGATGTTTTGTCCAAACTTATAGAAAAAAAAATATGGAAAATAAAAATTAATTATATTTTATAATTTTTTAAAAATTATCAAAGCAAATAATATGAAAATAAAAACCGGTCAAGTGCAAGTTGAACTTGCGCAATTAATGTTCCGTACGTTGACTGCTTTTAAAATAAAAAATGTTGTTACAGATATATAAAATGATCAGTGACTTCACAAAACACACCCCAAATGAGTTTTCAACAAAGTTTGTTTCCAATCTTTACTGAAATCTGATGACCTTGAAATCTTTGTTTTTTTTAAAAATACCAGAAAAATTATTAAAGGTCAATCGTCTTGTAAATCGTGAGGCAATATTAGTTGAAACCATTCAGCAGCAGATACAGCCTCTATAAAAAGGTCTCGGCGTTAGTTGTTATAGCTGCAATCTGATCCTTCGATCTCCAAGTATTAGATGATCATGGGACGGAGTTGTGCTCCACTTGGAGGAGCCAATCTGACTCGTTCAGGTGCACTTGTAGCTTAATGGTAATTATCCTACGGCTTGTTGAGGTGGGTATGATTACAATATCATTCGCCTCCAATGTTGGGTTGGTATGGTCAGCCTAAGGATTATCGGTGCTATCGATGTCAAACAATAGTGGAGGCAAGGTTACCAGGATCTCTATTTTTACCCCCGTGTGTTCAACAGTGACTCAAATCATCTGAAGAATATCTAGATCAGATTCGTAATGTGAGGGGGAAGACCAAAGCGAATTAATTATTGTTTTTGGTTGTGAGCATAAAAAATACCTTAGCAGTGGGAAAATATTTTCTGTATAGATCCTCTCGCTATGTTCCAGTCAAAAAAAAACGACGAATATTTATTAGATAGCACAAAACAACTTTTCATCGACTGTTGTTTCTTCTATTAATTTATAAATTTCGGAAACTTGTTTAGATCATTTTAATAGTATATATTCTCGTCATTTGTTTTGCTTTCGACTCGTGATAATTTTCGTTCAATCTACATCCCGTGGAGAATATTCCGGAATTTTTTGATAAGTACTTTTCAAGATAAGGCGGGGGACAGCGATTTTTCGCGATTTTTTAAAAATAATACAAATAAAAGTGCGCGCAAGTATTACATTATATATACATTTTTTACTCGTGTTTTTACAAGCTTTCATTTGACACCACACTCGATGACCTAGTAAAAAAAATTTTTTTTTCACTTCCGATTTCACCCCCCAAAACTAACCCCTTAAGTTAAAATTTAACTCTCAAAACTACATGGCTCTGATGAGGCCATCAATTCCTATATTATTATTAAATTTCAACTTTCTATGTCAAATAGTTTCGGAGAAAATCGGGGGTGTGACAGACAGACAGACAGACAGACACCGAAGTGATCTTATAAGTGTTCCGTACGGAACACTAAAAATGAAAGAATAAAAGAAAAATATTTTAATAGTTAAAAAAATAGGTAATTAATAAAAAATTATAATTAAAAATCTTAAATCGAAATCGAAGCGGCAACGCTGTGACGTAATTTACTGTTGGCTCTACTGATATGCTTATATTTAGATATATTTAATTTTGTGGTTATTGTGATCAGCTGTTGTAAACAAGTAAAAAAAATGGATAATAATAAAAAATCGACAAATATTGATAAAAATGGTAAAAATTTTTTTTATGTGGAAGCGAAAACGTGTTATTGAGGCTGTATACAATCAAAGATTACGCCAACAAAGTGTCGGTAAACGGAACAGAAAATCAAGTGGGTCTCCTAACCTCTGTGACATTGGTCGTCGAATTGTTGACATGCGATCATTTGGAGAAAACTTAAAATGTTCTTCATGTAATGAAACACTTTCATTATGTTATATTACTAATGAAAAACGCTGTTGTCTAGCATTGGTACTAACCATAAAGTATGATAAATGTCTAACGTACAACACAGTATCAACAGATAGTACACATATATCGAAGGACAATAAGGAACATTATAATGTTAACACTGAAGCTGCACTAGGTATTTATAAGTTAAACAAGTAAATTAATTAAATAATTTAAACAAATGCTTTTAAATTATTTATTTTTATTTTATTTATAAAAACTAATACCCATTGCAAATCTATTATTAGTTAAACTTAATATTATTTACAATTACAATTTAAAATTTTTAAATTTCGCGCCATTACTACTAAATGCAATGTTGCCGCTATTTCAGAGATAAAAGGTAAATTATTCACAAGAACCTCCAATAATTGTTACTTTTCATAAAGTTGAAGCTTCCTAATTAAATTTTTAAAATAATCACGAAATTTCAATGTTTAACATACAAAGTTAAATTGCCTATTGATGTCATTTGTTTTTCATTTGTTATAACAAATAACCGGTCAAGTGCAAGTTGAACTTGCGCAATTAGTGTTCCGTACGTTGATTGCTTTTAAAATAAAAAATTTTGTTACAGAGGTATAAAATGATCGATCAGTGACTTCACAAAACACACCCCAAATGAGTTTTCAACAAAGTTTGTTTCCAATCTTTACTGAAATCTGATGACCTTGAAATTTTTGTTTTTTTTTATATACCAGATAAATTATTAAAGGTAATGCACTCGTGATAATTTTCGTTCAATCTACACTCCGTGGAGAATATTCCAGATTTTTTCAAAATTTTTTGATAAGTACTTTTCGAGATATGGCGAGGGGTCAGCGATTTTTCGCGATTTTTTAAAAATAATACAAAGAAACGTGCGCGCAAGTATTACATTATATATATATTTTTTACTCGTGTTTTCACAAGCTTTCATTTGACACCACACTCGATGACCTAGTAAAAAAAATTTTTTTTCACTTCCGATTTCACCTCCCCAAAACTAACCCCTTAAGTCAAAATTTAATTTTCAAAACTACATGGCTCTGATGAGGGCATCAATTCCTATATTATTACCAAATTTCAACTTTCTATGTCAAATAGTTTGGGAGAAAATCGTGTGTGACAGACGGACAGACAGACAGACACCGAAGTCATCTTATAAGTGTTCCGTACGGAAAACTAAAAATGTGCCATTTTTATATCAAATTGACGTATTCTCCATAAGACTATATGTATTGTTAATTTCGATTTTTATTTAAATAATTTTCCCAAAGACCTTAAATTTTTCATAGAAAATTTCTAAACCAATTAATCTATCGAAATAAATCTATACAAAATAGTTTTCATATTTTACGTTTAACGCCTCAACGTCCTTAAGGCCTTGAAACAGGTAGAAAGTATAACAATTTGAGAGCCTTTGGGAAAGTTCATGCTTATTTGAGAGCGGAGACTCATTGTAAAAAACCATCTTGGGCAGATAAGTGTCTGTACCTAGCATACAAGTGCTGGATTTTTCATACTAGCTCTGTCAGAACCCAAGTTCGGCCCTTTAAGATCTGGCCCTACAACCGGAGAGTTATCCTAGAAGGGATTAAAAAAATACAAACTTAAGAACCTATAAGAAAATATTAGAATTGACGTATCACTTTGCAAATCGTACGACCTTTTTTCTATACATTCAGTTGCGTTATTTTGACTGGACGCTGAAGGGTAACAAGACATCGAAATTCTCGAGTACGATGGTAGGATATAACGAATTGTATTATATATCGAGCACTGAAAAACATCATTGCAGTTCTTAAGAACGAAAAAAAAGTGTAAAAAAATAAACGGAACTGAATAGAACATCGTTGTATTAGATTTGTTGAATCGGATCGAAAGTTTACGATGTATACATAATCTTTGAATACGCGTACAAGAGATTATCCATGACCTTGTAGACTTAATGCGTTTATTATGTGATTTCAATTGATAACACTATTGTATGCATTTAATATGTATGGTGGTTATGTCACTGATTACATTAGTAGTAAAATAGTAAACAAGAACTACGACGAATCTTAATTTTTATGTTGAAACTAGCGACAGCTTAAACACACAAAATAAAAAGCATTATTTGTTGTTTAGATTAAGTTTAATTTTCTAATCTGGAGTTCATGGATGGTCTGGCTATTAAATTATTTAAAAGATTAATAATAGTTTCGTCTTGATTTTCAAAGGAAAATAATTTATGCGATCTATCATATATAAATAAGATGACAGAAGAAATACCTTTTTAGTTTCTGCTAATTTTTAGTATTCTACACTTATAAGATCAATTCGGTGTCTGTCCGTCTGTCTGTCTGTCACATCCGATTTTCTCCGAAACTATTTGGCATAGAAAGTTAAAATTTGGATATATGAATTGATGGCCACATCAGAGCCGTGTAGTTAAATTTTAACTTAAAGGGTTACTTTTGAGGGTGAAGTCGGAAGTGAAAAAAAAATTTTACCAGCTCATCGAGCATCAAATGAAAGCTTGTGAAAACACGAGTTCAAATATGCATATAATGTAATACTTGTGCACACTTTTCTTTGTATTACTATTTAAAAATTCCCAAAAATCGCTGTCCCTTCTTATCTCGAAAATTACTGATTAAAAAATTTTTTTAAAAAATTCTGGAATATTTTCCATAGGGCGTAGATTGAACCAAAATTATCACGAGTGCATTACCTTTAATAATTTATCTGGTATACAAAAAAGAACAAAAATATCAAGGTCATCAGTTTTCAGTAAAGATCGGAAAAAAAACTGTGTT
>CM032456.1:54728199-54782056 GCA_019049505.1 Pachyrhynchus sulphureomaculatus
ATAGAGTATTAGGTATGCGTATTTGGTACAATTCATTGTATTTTACCATATATATATATATATATATATATATATATATATATATATATATATATATATATATATATATATATATATATATATATGTATATATATATCATTTATATTATATATATATATATATATATATATATATATATATATATATATATATACATATATTAAATACATGTAACATTTTAAAAATAACAACTGCTAAAATTGGCGAATTTGTCATCAAACAGTTTAAAGCATACTTCTCTGAAATGTATAAAACAAAAAAGGTAAAGCAAGTTTATTTATATCCTAATTTCTCGCCTAATTTGGATGGACGACCACAACTATTATATTTCTAAAACTAAATAACGTGGCGAATGTAAATCAAATTCCTGTTAGTATTTTAACGACGGACATGCTTGTACATGACATAACAGAAAATTTTTTACTAGACAGCTAAAGTACATATAAAAAATAAACAATGTACAGACGTTACGTAATCTAACCCAAACTTAACCTTACTTATAGTTGATCTGAACTTTTTTTAATTAATTAAATTAATTTAATTTTTAAGCAGTGGAGTCTATTTGCAGCGTATTAGTATGAGTACATGGATTTGAGTCAACTTATAGGAACAAGTATGTTTTGAGAATTATGAGTTCCTATTTCGAAGACGTACAAAAACATAATTGCTCCAATTTATACTCGCTCAGTTTTAGATTCTTTTTAAATAGCACCTTTTAAATAATATCGCCCATTAAAGTACAATAAACCTAATATATTATAAATATTTCAACTTTCTGTTTCTAAGATATAAGAAAAAAATCATCTGAACTGACTTGAACTTTTCTAACCTACGGTAACATGTTACTCAATTTTTCGACTAATTCTCAATAATGTCTTTTAAATTATGGCGCCCTCACATAGGGCGTTCAACTAAATTATTAGATCCCTGTCTCGATGGTGTAAGAAAAGAAATACATTGAAATAATTCAAATTATCCAACCTATATTAAATTATATTTTCTCATTTTTTATAAATAGTGGGGTTAACTAGTATGATACTGATAATAATCAGGTTGCTATTTCAAAGAGTTATGAAAAAAAAACTGAATTAACGAGAATTATTCAAATCCAACTTAACTTATATTCACTAAATTTTTAAATTAGTTTTCAATAGAATCTTGTATATTCAGATTTACTATATTTTAAAGAAAAACTGTGTGTGTACTAATAATTTCAATTTCTGTTTCAAAAATAAATAAAAAAATATCCTGAAGTAACCAGAAATATCCATACTTGTCCTAATTAAGAACAGTTCATTTTTTACATTAGTTCTGTATATTGGGTTTTAAATAATGGCGCTCATTCGTAAGTCCTCCGTTAAACTGACTTGATAAATTTAAAAAGGTATTGATTGATGCTCTAAGTGCATCTTTCGAAGACATATAAAAAGTAACTAAACTAACCTAAAGTACACAAATTTATCCTAACTTAGATTTGCTCAAATTTTCGGTTAGCTCCGAACAACCTCTCCTAAATAATGGCGCCACCTCATAGGGCACCATTCGACTTATTCAATAAACTGTATAGCAAACATACATTGATAATGTTTCACAAGTAAACTGACAACTAACCTAAACTAACTGGAACTATTCAAACCTGTCTATTCGTAGCACTCCCGTTGTACTCATAAGACTGAGTTTAAAAAACGCTGATTGTGGGAATTTGTGGTTTTTAGGATTAGACCGTGTCAATTTGGACTTTCCAACGTTTCGCCAACTATTGCACCAGATATCTTCAGAAAACCCTCGAAATAAGATCACTGCATGAGATATTGTACCTGATCGCAATTGTGACTCAGTGCAATAGCAATTTAACTGTTTGTGATGAGATAAATATTTATCATATATTGGCGAAGGTGAAAATACTAACGAGTTGATGACATATCGTTTTTGAGAAGGATGCTGGTGTGAAGTAGCATTCAGATAACTATTGGTAGAAATTAGCTTTCTGCAAACTGAATGTTCCAATATCCCGTTTAGCCAGTACATCTAAAAAAGGAAGGGTACCTAGCTATTCATGTTACACTGTAAATCTTATGTTAGATAAGTGAAGAGGCCAAAAATAACTGCATTAGCCTAAACTAAACAAAATTACCCCAAAAATTTGCTAATTTTTTAGATTAGCTCTGATAGTGTCTTTTAAATACTGGCCCCCTCGTAGGGCACCATTCAAGTTCAAAAAATGGTTTATTGATAATTTCAAATTCTAGTTCTGATGAAATGCAAAAGTAAAACCTAAACTAAGTCAAACTACCCAAATCTACATTAACATAGACTTGCTCAATTTTTGACAGTTTTTGAACAGTTTCAGTTTAAAAAGAGGATATTTATTTACATTATTATTATTAATAAATAATTTGTTGGCAGCAAGTTGTTAATACATATCTAATTATACATGTTGAGGTAGGTTTAAATAGCAGTATATATGATAATAGTAAGGTGTAACCATTTAAAGACTTACTTAAAATCAGAACAAGGTATTCGTCATGGTATTCTTCAAAAATATTTCGCATTTCTTTGATGCCGTCAAAGTATACCGGTAATAAGAAGTAGGTTGGATAGGTTGCAGGTGTTCTTTTATGAATTATATTATACATATATCAACGACTAGCACCTGATAATGCAAAGCTTTCTTTTAGTCAATTTTTTTAAATCTTACGATAACTTAAATACCTAAATAGTAAAATAGTGCAATCATCATACCACTAGACAAAACACATATACAGAGCCGACTTAAATTAATTACGTGATTTCATTCTTTTTAAAACCATCCATGAGAAAAAGATCTACAAAAAAGGTTTTGTGCGACTCTGCACAGATTACTTCTGTTTTCAATTTATTTCGTTTTATTCGGCTTTATTGCCCTGCTTTCTTCGCTTGAAAAATAAATTGCTACTGAATTTCGCACCTGCTCAACCGTAAAACGTTTTTATAATTGTTTATATTTTTTACCACACTACTATATTAAAACATATAAGAGAAGCTTTTTCATTATAAATTAATGCAAAGCCAATTTAAGAAAAAATATTTAACAGAAATAAGTGAGGTTATAAATATGTTTTTAATATGGTTAAAGTTGTTTTCATAATCGATCATTTGTGAGGACTGTTCTGGTAAAAAAAAACCAAATAAAAAAGGTGCCTTACCAAAAATAAAAGAAAAAATAATCCAAACAGTGGCTATAAATTCAGCTGCTTTCTTCATAATTCGGCTCTCTAAATGCCAATTAGCACAGGTGTAGGCCCATTTTATCTCGAAACTCAGTTTTAGCCAAAAAACATGTTTTTCTACGCGAAACTGTCAATTTTCACACATGCAACGATTGTTTTTAAAATTTTAAACACACTCGATACTCGATGTCGTTTTCACGGCACTCTAGACGACGTGCGACCGTGCGATGCAACGGAGGAATCTCTCATAAAATCGGCTTTTCAGCCAGTTTGGTTTCTCTCCGGCGCGGGTTGACTAGAGTATTGACCGGGCCCTCGATGCCTTGCGCCGAGTGCGGCCCCTTGCCTCCCCCCGCGACCAGGGGCGGATTCTTGGGCTGCCGCCGCCGACGCGGGAGGTGAGCCCTTATTTTAGTCCTTTTTCCCTTCTGGCTACACTCACTCTCTTTTCTTGACACAAACGTTGTTATGTTAAAAAATATCCAAGACTTCGTAATTTTGTTTTTGGAAAATAGCTGACTGAAAGTTTCCTTAAAGGAAAAAAAGATTTGGAATAGTTTAAAAAAAGAAAAAAATGCTACAAAATCATAAAAAGTAAACCTTTAAGATTTGGAAAATCTACATCAATGATAAAAAAAAAGGAAAGTAATGCTAAGAAATTGCACATCCATTAAAATAGGATATTTTATTGAAATACATATTAAATATAGATGTGTTTTATTCTTGAAATGATACTATTTTAGATAATTAGTGCCAAGTTATTTTTACATGAATTATATAGGCCGGAATTACAACCTGGGCAAAAACTATTCGCCACCCCCCTCAGTCTTAAAAACTAGATGTTTCTTATTTCTTGCCGCAATTGTGTTCATTTCTCTGCACTAGCACACCAAATAAAGTAACACAATGAATTCCATTGAAAAAACAAAAGAATAAATTTTTGGATGTCAACAATGACTTTACTCTTGTAATTATTTAGTATATTACGTGAACTCGTAGTGTACACATCGTTAATCATCCGTTAATTTTAGTGGATTCCAGTAAACGTTAAGTGTATTTTGATATAAAAACGCCAAAAAGATGTGAGCTGGATTTAAAAAAACGTATGAAAATAATTTATTTTTGAAAATGGGAAAAATAAATCAGACATTGCAAAAATAATGAAATCTCCAAATAGTATGTAGTATATCTCAGATTCTATAAATCGTTTTAAAAAGTCAAAAATATCTAAAGTTATAAATAAAAGTGGTCGAAAACGCATTACAAATGCAACGGAAAACCAGCAGATACATACTTCTTTGAAAAGTCGCAAAAGGACATATTCTGAACTATACGCTGCCTTTTCTGAAAACATCACAAAGAAAATTTTTGGTCGAACAGTGAAAAGTAAGCTTCAAAATGCTGTGCTTAAATACTGGAATGCCGGAAAAAAAAATCTGGCTATCTGAGAAGAATAAAAAAATGCGTTTAGCATGGGCCCAGAAGATTTTCAACGAAGTGTATTGGTCTCGAACGAGGTAACTTCCAGGTATGTATTTGTTTATTAAGTCTGGATATAATATTTATTTTAATAAACGTGAAACCCGAAAGTTTTTTTTTTACTTTTCTCTAATGTTTGATTTTTTTCCCTTGTTTGGGGTCTTTGATATTCCTAATGCCACCTACGTAAGGCTCTGGATAGGAGAGCATTGCGTAGTAACCACTGTAAAACATGACAGCGGCAGTATTAAGGTGTGGGAGTGCATGTTAGCGAGTGGCGTGGGCGAAATAGAAGTTCTAAACACTGCACTAGAACCATCATTTTGCAAATTGTATGGTCATATAAGCTTGGAAAATGTGCGTTTCCGGCAAGATAATGAACCGTATTACAAAGCGGCTGCGATAATCAAGTGGTTTCTGGAGAATAGGGTGGAAGTTCCGGAATAGCGTCAACAATTACCAGATTTCAACCCTATAGAATATGTGTGATCGAGCCTCAAACGGAAAATCAAAAAACACTCAATCACATGAAAAGATACCCTCAAACGAGCAAAGTTTTAAGATTCTTAAGTTTTTGTTAGCTGCCACATACTTTTGGCCAAGGTTGTACATCCGTTGATCGCTATTGTTTTGCTTTGGTAGTCAAAGACGTTTCGCCAAAGTCTGATTTGACATTATTAATGCTCACTGGTTAATAATAGATGCTCACTTCATGTGATTTTTCGGAGAGCTACCCATTTTCAGTAAACATACTTTTGTACTGTATAAAAATACAGTTTTTAACTAAAAAGAAAGTGAAACTAAGTTTTAAAAAATTAAACCAATCCAAAAAAAGTTATAATAAGTACCAAATAATATCTACCCTTAATATTAAGAAGTTAGTACCTATCTGCTAGACAATATAATTAGCAAAAGAAATTTGCACTCCTGTGGTTCTACACGAAGAACGAAAAAATGTAAGCAATTGGTAATTAATACCTAATACACAAAATATAACCCATAAACATACAAAATTAAGCAGCCAGCCTAAGTCTTACACTTTTACACACATTTTAATAAATAAAACTTTTCAAAAAACAGTTAGTATTCACCAACTTATTAGGAAAGTACCTAATACAAAATGTATTAGAACCTTCTTTCAAAATTTAACTTTAACTCGAAAAAACCGCTATATTTTTTTGCAAAATTAATATTACACTTATAGGCAAATAAGTTAGTATGAAATTCGAAACAAAAAAATAAGCAAGCATGACTCGCGAGACTCTTGCTGATTTTGTGTAATTTCATATTACAAACATTTCTGGAGCATTTCGTTTAGAGTGACAACATCAAAAATTTTTCATGCTAATTATATTTTCTTTTATAAACAGGTAGGTAACATTTCATCGATCATCCTTCCCAGTTCGTCAGAGTTTGTTTCAAGAACAGACTTCTATGAAATCTGGTACGAAACTGGTTTAATTCCGCTCGTACGAAGCTTTTATTTCAGAGATGGAAGGGGGGCGAGACTTCATATAAGATCTGTACGCAGATTGGTGGGAGGTAAATCTGATCTGTATCTCTCACCAATCTGGAAACAAATCATTTCTGAACTCCCGCGTCCCTTCCTCCTCAATCAGCTAGTATAAAAGGCATGTCGAATCGGAATTAAATCAGTTCCGTTCTAGATTCCGAAACAAGCTTTAAAGAAACAGTCAGAATGACGACATATTAGACCCATAAGTTATTACTAATATTTTAACAAAAATCTAAAAATAAAAATTTTTAAAAAGATGAATCTATCGTAAATATTATTGTAGTAATAAAGTCCCTGTACTTTGAGCATTAAAAAGATATTTTCCATTTGATTGGAATACTATTCAGAGACTAAACCTTAAATCATTAAATTACTCCAATAATTACCATACTTCTTAACCTTTTTAAATTTCGCTACTTCTCAAGCAAAACACAATTACACTTTCTTTACCTTTTTTACTTTTTGATCGATAAGTGATTGATTACTTGCCATACCCGGAAAGCATTTTACTTAACATTCACTCACCGTACGACCAGCGGCTTCGCCCTTTGGCCTGGATGCATTTAGCCTTCCAAGCTCCTTCAAAACTGTATTTATTTAGAAACACAAAAATCTATGATTTTCAAGTACGCATTTACAATTAGATCGCAGTTTTGAATGATTTTAATTTGGATAATTTCATGAATTACATCGGACAACAGGACCTGTTGGTGCATAAAAAATATTTCCGCATTACCTTGATTGTCATATTCCCTGACAAATGAACCTGTGGACCTTGCATTTCTCTAAAATCAGCATAAATAACCCTTATGATGTTATTGTGTTATTAAATTGCAGATATTTTTGTAAAATATTTTAGTATTTTAATATTTCTTTATTAAGCCTGCAACCTGGAATAAAATTATAGGATCCTGGAATTCCAAGTTCAGAATTCCTTTCTGCAAGCAAACATTATGTTTAATTTAAAAAATTACAGTTGTCCCATTATACAGGAATCAAAATAAATTGTTAATGATTTTAGGTTCTGAAATTAATATAAGTAGACTTTTAATTTTTAAGTGTGTTTATTCCTAGGATTTAAAAATAACTATTGTTATTTACATTTGGAACAGTTGTTTTTAGTGTTCCGTACGGAACACTTATAAGATCACTTCGGTGTCTGTCTGTCCGTCTGTTACACCCGATGGAACACTTATAAGATCACTTCGGTGTCTGTCGGTCCGTCTGTTACACCCGATTTTCTCCGAAACTATTTGACGTAGAAAGTTGAAATTTGGTACTAATATAAAAATTGATGGACTCATCAGAGCCGTGTAGTTTTGAAAGTTAAATTTTGACTTAAGGGGTTAGTTTTGAAGGGTGAAATGTCAAATAAAAGCTTGTAAAAAAACACGAATTCAAAAATATATATAATGTCTTACATGCGCACACACTTGTCTTTATATTATTTTGAAAAAATTGCGAAAAATCGTTATCTCCCCCTCTATCCCGAAAAGTACTGATCAAAAAAATTCGAAAAAATTCTGGAATATTCTCCACGGGGTGACAATTGAACGAAAATTATCACGAGTGCATTACCTTTAATAATTTATCTGGTATATAAAAAAAAAAACAAAATTTCAAGGTTTTCAGTAAAAATCTGAAACAAAGCTTGTAAAAACATGACATGACAAATATATATATATATATATATATATATATATATATATATATATATATATATATATATATATATATATATATATTGTCTTACATTCGCACACTTTTCTTTGTATTATTTCTCTCTCTATCCCGAAAAGTACTGATCCAAATATTTTGAAAAAATCCTGGAATATTCTCCACGGGGTGTAGATTGAACGAAAATTGTCACGAGTGCATTACCTTTAATAACTTATCTGATATATAAAAAAACAAAAATTTCAAGGTCATCAGTTTTCAGTAAAGATCGGAAACAAACTTTGTTGAAAACTCGTTTGAGGTGTGTTTTGTGAAGTCACTGATCATTTTACACCTCCGTAACAAAATTTTTTATTTCAGAAGCACGGAACACTAATTGCGCATGTTCAACTTGCACTTGACCGGTTTTTTTTTTAAAATAGATGGGTTATTTAAACACTATGGTAAAATACACAGAGAAATCATGGTTATTGGAATTAAACTATGTCGTTTTGGAATAATCTTCCGACGTTTCGCATACCCTTGTACCAGACATCTTGATATATCTTTAATTTTCGAGATTAGAATACTGACTGAGCTTGAAGGAGCAAGTAATAATTATACTTGTCAAGTATCTACCGAACCGTGACCGAGTGTAATGATCCTTTTCCACGTATTATGCAGATCGTAATCCGAGTGTCTATTAAAGTTCTTAGCGTGTTTGTGAATTTATTGATTCCCTAAACTTTTGGTTTCAGAAACCAAAGACAGAAGCAAGCACTTTGATCGTATAACTTGAAGAGTGTTGATACTCAGCTAGAGCTAATTGTACAATTTGTTTCTTCTTAAAACATCTTTCATATTCCTTAATTCTAGTTTACCTGTATCTTCCGGTTTCTTCGACCTCCATCGTATTACACGGACAGAATATTTTATAGACTCCTTCAGCTTTTAAACGAATTCTATCTTAAGCAATGTCCAGTCTTCTCTCGTACGTGTTGAAAACTATGCAGATCTTTTAAGTAAATTTTTGTCTGTAGTAACGTGTATGTAAGGTACAATTACACTATCTAGTCGTAAAGCGGGGTCTTTAAAGTGATTAAATGACCGTTTAATATCATCAGTGCAAAGTCCCTTACTTTTTAGAGCACTGTCCACTTTATTTGTTTGTCATTAGACATATGTTCATCAGCTCAAAATACTAACGAATTGATGACATATAATTTTGAGGAGCATAATGTATGAGTCAACACTCGAATATCAATCGGTTCGAGTTGGTTGAATGTAAACCGAATGTCTCAAGATGCCTTTACTTTTCTTTAAAGTCAGTAAATCTAAAGGAGGAAGCATACCATTTCATTCATTATAAATGTTATGTTTAAATGTCGTTAATTGAGATGATTCAAAAATAGAAGCCTTGGAAAAAATACCCGAATTTCAGCTCCTCTAAAATCAAAATTCTGCTGCAGATATGTTGACGACGCATCTATTATCTATAATATGGAAACTGGAAGAAAGGTCTCTCGGATAACAACAGAGGAACGAGCAAAGACTTTCATGAAGAATCTCGTCACTGGCGTCTTGCCTACCCTTCGAAAACGTCAATAGAATGAAGGTTTGTATTTATCCGAAACAAACCTTAAAAGACATCTCAAAAGGCGTTCATTGCAAGAAGGCATTGTAGTGCATTCGGCGGCACAGAGGCAGAATCATTTACTGCGAGATCATGTTTAACGGCCATTGATATTGGTTGAATAACAGAGGTCAGCGCCAAGACTGGAGAATCTTAGACAAAACGGCAAAATAGAATTCGATATTAACAGCGACGTCTGGCTGGTCTAGCTCGACCGATTTAAAAAAGCCATCAATATCAAAAGACCGCATAAAAAGAACCAAATCGTCTTTTACCAAGATAAAATGCGCCCTCCTGTCGGTTGTCGCGTAGTCGAATTCATTACCACCAAAGATGGAATTTGCCTACTTATTCGCCTGGCTTTAATGTTCACGCAGATTACCACGTTAATTGCTCTATGAAAACTTGGCAGATGAGAAATATATAGGTATATAAAGATTTGGATCTGCTAAATGTCGAAGTGGAACTGTGGATAGCCTCATAGGATCGGCATTTCTAAGCTCGTGAACCGTTAGCAGGACAAACAGAAGGCAGTTATTGAAGTAGAGATTGAAATATGCTTCAGAATGATTCAGTAAACATGTTTGAATCTATTTTAATACTCTTTGATACAAAAACTTCGGCTAGTTATGCACCAACCTTGTCTTATTTTAGATCCATCTTATTGTAGACCATATCAAAAATAACATGTGTACAACAAATACTAAAGGTCACTTCTCTGGAGTTCCTGAAGGTATTTTTCTGTACATTTTAAATTTATTAAGAGAGGCAAAGAATTCCACATTTGAATTCGAACAAAAATAACAATTTTGAAAATATATGCAGATCTATGCAGTTGTACTGTATTTGTATTTCTAGTGTAATGAGGAACTCCAAAAGAATTTAAATATTCTCTTTAGTACAAAACTCCCCGACTTTTTTAATATTTTATATACCCATGAAAACGTAGTTTTTTCTTGTTTAAAATTAAAATATTATTAAGATAAAGACTGTTTAATATCTAGAATGAAGTACTATCTGAAGCAGATGAAGGCCTAACTATAAACGATGAAATCTTGAATAATATGAGACACGCTGATGATACTGTGTATAAAACCTTGTTGAACGACTAAATAACAATTGTGATAATTGTGGCCTAAAGATAAATCTCAAGGAAACGAAATTCATGGTGATATCAAAATTTCGAAGTATTCAGGGTGATCTCTTGTTAAATGGCACGCAGATCGAAAGGGTCAACCATTACAAATATCTGAGGATATGGTTGGCAGACAGCACAGATCAGATAGTGGAAATTAGAGGGCGAATAGAGTTAGCCAGGACAGTCTTTAACGAAATGAGAAAATTCTTTTGTAACTGAGATTTAAATTTGTTACTGCGTTTACGTATGGTACGCTGTTATGTTTTCACAACACTACTCTAAGGCGTGGAAGTGTAGACGCTGAAACAGAGTAACATTAGGAATATTGAGGCCGTTGAAATGTAGTGTTATCGACGTATTCTGAGGGTATCCTGGACGGACAGAGTGACCAACAACAAGATTCTCTAACGACTGAGCAATAACCCAGAGCTGATGAAGACCATAAAAAGGAAGAAACTTGAATACTTGGAACACGCGATGAGGGATCAATTGAGAAACATTATGCAGGGTAAGATCAAGAGAATGAGAAACGTAGACGAAGAATATCCTGGGTACGTAACGTGCCTAATTAGTATAAGTGTAGCTCAATTCAAATTTTTAGACGAGCCGTAGATAGAGTTAGAGTGGCTGTGATGATTTCCAATCTCCGATAAGAGAGACACTCGAAGAAAAAGAAGAAGACGAAGAGATCTCAAGTTTCTAATAGGAATAATAAAAGAGCAAAAGTAAACAAAAATTTGGTACTTTTTGTTCAACAAATTAGAATGATTTTTTTTTTAATTGTTGTGGCTGCTACTTTTTTTCAATTTACTTTGATAATAGTATAGTTGCTTATTAACGAAGTACTCGAATTCGCTTGTTTTCTGACATTCACTTGGCTCTTGCTTCCTACTGTACTACTAGTTCACTAGATCAGGTCAACGGTAAATTCGTTTTAGCTAAATCGCGCTCGCTTTAATTCACAGATGATACTTGTTAAGTTAGTTTATAATTTCGGTTATACGATTATACGTTAGTGTTCTTTTTGTAATTTTAAACTGTTTTGTGTTTTTATTATAAAAATTATTAAGCGAGTTGCCAAACACATAAAAAGAACGGAAGAAACTTGAACATATATATAATCGGAGTCGAATGTCGTTAGGGTTATAGTAATTCTAAAAATATGAAATTGTGGTTTAGTGTATGTTTCCAGGTTGCATTATGCTTGTGTTTTATTCAAGGTATTTAATTTTCATAGAGTATTAATATTAAATATTGAACTTGTTTGGACAAGGTAAATTTGCAAAACTTGGAAGCGTTAGGACTGTTTTAGACTACAGTATCTTTGTAGTGACATATCACTATAGAATAATTGATTAGTTACTTAATTACAAACTGAATTAATCAATTAATTAATTAATTCAGTCGTGCTTTAATTTAAATGTATCTGAACGTGACCTAGACCTTGCCTTTGACGAGTCTGGTTAGATGAATCTTGGTTAGTAGCGTTGCGTTTTAGAAAATTTTTCATGGGTTCACAATATATATCGCTAAAAATGCGACAGAAGGCATAAAATGGAAACGAAATTTTGTGGAAAAAGTTTCTGAAATGTTGTCCTTTACCTTAAACGTGAGCTTATCAGCGCTTATTTTGATTTTTTTCATTCTCAATGAAACATTAAGTCCCGCATAACATTATTGTGATGAAATGGGGCGAGTTCTTCATAATAATGTAGAGTTACAAAGAAAATTGACGTCTTCAATGGTCCTATGTTCCAATCAATTTCCAAACTCGAGAAATAGGACTTGGAAATTAGATAAGTGTCAGCTGGTCAGGCGTCCTTCTTTTTTCTTAATTAAGTGGCTTCTTGGATCCAGGGCCGTTGCTAGAGAAAATTTTTGAAGGGCTTAAACAGTTTGGGCACCCTTACTAGTTTTTGTGGTTGCTCTATGAATAGACAAGTTAAAAAACATTTTGTTATACTCGTAGATTTACTTTACGTATTATCAACAATAACCAATATTTATGTATTGGATGTCCAATAAAAATCTTTAACTTTGAAATACTCCTAAAAAGTAACGACTGTAAAAAAACTTTATTTTATATTAAACTAGCCGTGCCCGCGGCTCCGGTTGCGTGGACTTGATTCACTATTATCGTAACTGCTCATTACTTACCTCACATAATAAAATATATCCTATAACCTGGCCAGAGAACATATATATGAATTAAAAAAAACACCTAAATCAGATAAGTGGTTCTCGAGTGATAAGCGCACTAACGGAAAGAGAGACAGAGAGACGTTACGTTTTATATATATTATATAACTGTTCTTCTTTCTCACATTTGGTCAATGTGCTCCACGTTTGGCTGACAGGCCTAAACCAAGTCAGCACAAACGCTATTACCATTGTGTATTAAAGAATGACCTGACAATGTTACATGTTTTCAAAATCACTGACTTCTGAATGTTTTGTGTATGTTTGTGCTGAGTCCCAATTGTACTAAGTGAGATGTGAATATTGTTGGTTTTTATTTTATTATTATTGTTTTTGTTCCTCTTTCTCACATTTGGTCAATGTGGTTCCATGTTTAGCTGACGGGCTTGTGCCAAGTCAGCTTATTATTATTTTGATTCTTCTTTCTCACATTTGGTCAATGTGGTTCCATTTTTCCACATTATATAGATTATTATTATTATTATATAACCTGGCCAGAGAACATATGTATGGATTAAAAAAAAAAGACACGTACATCGGATAAGTGATTGTCGAATGATAAAGTACTAACGGCTAGACAGACAGACGTTGCATTTTATATATATTATATACTTTACAACGTATTGATTCACTATTATCGTCACTTCTTATTCCTTATGTTATCTAATGGAATAAAAATATATCCTAAAACCTGACCAGAGAACATATGTATGTTTTTAAAAAAAGCACGTATGTATTAATTATGTATGTATGAATTAACAAAAAAATACTTAAATCGGATAAGTGGTTCTCGAGTGATAAGTACACTAATGGATAGAGAGACAGACAGACAGTAGATGCATTTTATATATATTATATTTTTTACTACATGATACTGTTTCATATTTAATGGTTTAGGCAGTATATTGCAGGAGAACCCGCTAGCAGCAAACTTTTTCCGATTTGATTCACTATTATTGTCACTGCTTATTTCTTATATTACCTAACGTAATAAAATATATCCTATATCCTGGCCAGAGAACATACGTATGTTTTTAAAAAAAAAATAAATGGTCTTCGAGCGAGAAGCGCACTAACGGACAGACAGACAGAGAGAGATAGAGAGACATTACATTTTATAAATATTATAGATAACTTGGCCAGAGAACAGAGAACAGAAAAAACACGTAAATTGTATAAGTGGTTCTCGAGTGATAAGTGCATTAACGGGCAGACGGACAGACGGACAGACAGAGAGACATTGCATTTTATATATATTATTATTCTTTGCTACATGATATTGTTCCATATTTAATGGTTTAGGTAGTGTATTGCAAGAGAACGCGCTAGCAGCAAACTTTTTCCGACTTGATTCACTATTATTGTCACTACTTATTTCTTATATTATCTAACCTAATAAATATATCCTATATCCTGGCCAGAGAACATACGTATGTTTTAAAAAAAATAAATAGTCTTCAAGTGATAAGCGCACTAACGGACAGACAGACAGAGAGAGACAGAGAGACATTACGTTTTATAAATATTATAGATAACTTGGCCAGAGAACAGATTTGAATTAAGAAAAAACACGTAAATTGTATAAGTGGTTCTCGAGTGATAAGTGCATTAACGGGCAGACGAACAGACAGAGAGACATTGCATTTTATATATATTATTATTCTTTGCTACATGATATTGTAACGCGCTAGCGCCAAACTTTTTTCCGACTTGATTCATTCTTGTCGTCACAGCTTATTCCTTATGTTACCTAACGTAATAAAATATAACCTATAACCTGGCCAGAGAACATATGTATGTTTAAAAAAAAAAGCACGTAAATCGGATAAGTGATTCTCCAGTGATAAGCGCACTAACGGACAGACAGGCAGAGAGACGTTGCATTTTATATATATTATAGACTACATCCTTGGAAATTTGTTTCCTTAAAATAATGTGATCTAAATTACATTCCCGGCACTTTTCTAAGCGAGCAGTAAAATTATTGATCACAACTCGGCATGTCGTTTTCATAATCTATTAGTCCATTTCTTGCCGAATATATCTTTTAATTGTTCCAGGTAGCGAGGTTTGTTAATGTAAATGTTAGTCCTAAAATATTCCAAGAAGAAAAAATCCATCGGTGGTAAATTAGAAAACGAGCTTATGTCACCTCTTTTAAACATCAATTTATGGGGATAATTTGTATAATTACTGCCAAAGAAAAATTAGCAAAATTTTGTAAAACTGATGTAAAAAAAGTGTTATCTCCACATATTGCTTCGAATTAACAGTTGTTGGGCGGTCCCTGTTACCTTCAAAGTAGTAGAGACCATGTACCGACGTTAGAGTATGTAAAGTAGAGAATGTAAAGGCTTTTGATACCTTAGTTTTGGATTTCTGATATAAGTACTAGCTTTCATTTTCCCTTCCTAAAGCAGGAGCTAATCTAAACAACACAACGCGATAAATTTAAACTATACTGTATTTATGGTATGGTATCTAATAATTCCAATAGAAGACATTTCTATTAAAATTAGAAATAATGGCAAAATAACATAATTTTTAGATGTTAGATGAAGTTATTTACCATATAATAGTCGTCTGCGTGTAGAAAATGTTTTTTTAAGGGAAATGGTCCTTAAAATTATAAACCAATTAGTACTCGTAAAAATACTAATTTTATTAAATATTATTAAAAATACTGGTTACAATTGATTTTTAATAAAAAAAATAACTTTTGCACCTCATCCATGCAAAATGGAAAATATAATGCTTTTTTAAATTTCATTCATACACATGACCATGATTTAATTTTAAAGAAAACAATGCAGTCGGCTATTGTTGGCCTTTTCAATTGATTATTTTTTTTCTTTTTTTATTATCTATCACTGACTATGTATAAAAAAAAACGTACAAGTACAAGTAAGTACAAGTCGGACTTCCGCAATTAATGTTCCGTACGGTGATTGCTTTTAAAATAAAATCCTTACCTAGTTAATTATATCACTAACATGTATATATCTTAAGATCCAATATGTATTTTCATCTTTTTAGCTACCTAATAGCCAATGAATGAATCTAGCTCAATCTAGAATCTAGTAGTAAAAGTTTAAAACAAATATTTGCTACCTAAATATTTGTTTAATTATAAAGAAATAAAATAAAATTATTTTGTGTCGATACCTATCCGTTAGTCACCAGTCATCATGGAAATTTATTTTATCTGTGATTGACCAAATGCAGTAATTATCAAACGTAGTGCATTTGTGATAATTTTCGCTCAATCTGCATTTTATGGAGAATATTCCTGAATTTTTCAAAATTTTTTGATCAGTATTTTTCGAGATAGGGGAGAGAAAAGCAATTTTTGGCCCTTTTTTTTAAAAGTAATATGAAGAAAAATTTGTAAAAAAAGTATTACATCATATATATTTTTGAACTCGTATTTTCACAAGGTTTCATTTGCCACGCCACTCGATGACCTTATTTTTTGTCACTTCCCCCTACAAACTAACTTCTTAAGTCAAAATTTAACTTTCAAAACTACACGGCTCTGATTGGACCATCAATTCCTATATTTATACCCACTTTCAACTTTCCATGTCAAATAGTTTCGGAGAAAATCGGGTGTGACAGGCGGGCGGACACCGAAGGGATTTCATAAGTGTTTCGTACGGAACAATAAAAAACATCGTCATATAATCAATATATATGAGAAATTCCTTCGCAGATATACATCAAAGCACGATCAATCATCTAGTGCGCTGCTAATCTGGTTGATTGTATCGGTTTATAAGGAATGGATCAAAATTTAAAAGATCATTTTTCTCGTCAAGTTTCACAATGAAGTTAATAGTTTTAACTGATTTTTATTATTACAAGTTATATATAACTATATATAACATGCTATTAAAGTTGTAAAATATAAGTAGCAATACCCTTACGGTATACAAAGATACAAAGAGGTTTGTACTACAAAATAGCAGATAGCCATTCTGTTTTCTTGCGGCGTTGCATGAAGTATGTGTTACATATCGTCAGGCCGTAATGGACGCTCGATTGGGATTTCCAATGTTGTTTACTTGTGTTTACTGCACTCACTGAAATTTTAAATGAGTAATTTATTTGACAGGATGTAATAAAACCTATATATTATAATTTTCAATAGAATATTAAAATATTTTCGGTCAATCCCCGCAAAGAGAAGTAAGCAAATTTTTGATCATTAATATTTTTTGGCATGATATTACTTTCTGCAAAGTGTCTAAACTCAAGAAAGAGCGGTTATTTTTTTTATATTTGATGCTAAATTTTTCTAGCGTTGAACATAAAAATGTAAATGTCCCATACATTTACATTTTTATTTTCAATTTTTTCAAGATGCTTTTAATTATGAGGGTTAACAAGAAAATTGTATCAAACAAGAAAAACGAAAAAAGAAGAATAAGAATAAAGTGCTAACAATTCCATGTTTTAATTTAACATTTAATAATTTGGAGAGGCAACAGTTTAGGAATCTGTTATCTCAAAATTTGACCTTTATTTAGCATATAAAATATACTTGACAACAAAGAGATTTTGCAACGCTCATTTTTCACGTGCCTTTGTCCTTATCGTTATTTCAAGCATGCGCAGTATTAACGCGAAGAAATTACAAAGTTAGGTTAGTATTCATATTTTATAAACCTAGGGGATTTTTTTTGTTCATTTCATGGCTAAGCACACCGGTTATTAGTATTTGATGGGTTGTAACATTCATTTTTTCCTAGATTTTAAGACCATGTAATGTTACTGATTTTTCACTTCAAATTGTACTTATTTTCATTTTTGTATCGAACGGTATATTAATCAAAGATTCCAAGCCGTTCGGTATATTAGTGTGCTGTGCGGGTTTCTGACCGAATCAATCGGCACGCCGGCATTGGTTGAAAATGTGTATCCGGATTTTTGGTTCCGGCGTCGCGATATGACCGAGAGAAGGCGACGATTATTTAAGGGTCCGAGGAACTACTGTCGTGGCTGAGTACCATCAAGCCGCAGCCAGGCGAATTTTCATCGGAGCCGCCAAGAAGCTTCCTTCGACGGAGCTGCAGTAAAGGCTCATTACAACAATCATGAGAGCCAAATAATGCACAAGTTTTTTAACGAAAAGCCGTAGTGGGCTCTCTAAGTTTACTAGAAAAGTGTGAAATCGGTCGTGTTCCATCGAAGCTGAAATAAAAACAGTAAGTTACCAAAACATCCTTCCATAGACTTATCCCTGAGTAGTGCCTTAACAGCAATATGAACTGACTAAAAAGTGAAGTGAAAAGCACTATTTTTCGTCTTCGGGAGTAGTCAGAGTTTAGAATTTAAATGTCATAACTACCAGTTAGGCTAAAATTTTTTTTAATCCTGTAAAACTGCAAAGGTTAGAACTTTTTATTTTTAAAAAACTTGAATAAATTTTCTTTTTGTTGATTAAAGCTAGTGTCTCACTGAATACCTATCTTACTTTTCAGGATAAGAACGGCTGTACCAAACTGATTTTTTTATTTACCAACAGTACACCCTTTCAGTATTTTTTCATTTTTTTAGCTGAAGTTAGATCCTTTCTATTTTAAAATGAATGGTGCCCAAAAATTTGTACAGCTAAAGCTTTTTAAAAAATAGAAAAAAATTCCAAAAAGACGTACAAAAATTATCTCTTACCCATATCTCTCTACCAAAGAAAACTGAGCTGGTGTGTGTTTAATTTCTTTAGTTCTTTTAAAATCAGGATTCACTCGATTCATTATCAGAAATTAAAGCGGGGCTGCAAGAAAATTGCGCTCAAGCTTGGGGCATCCAATATTCAAACGGTACAAAATTGCGCTCAAGCGTGGGACAAACAACTTCTCACAGGGTACAAAAAAAAAAAAAGATGCCTCAAACTGAGGACAGTTTCCCATGTTACAAAATAGCGCTGTCAACGCGGGGCTTTTGGAATTTTATTTTTTAAAGGGTTCAGTGTACTAGCTTTCGAACAAAGTAAAAGCTCTAACTTTGCAGATATTTTTATTTCATAATATTTATTAAACGAAACTACATTATAGCAGTAAGACAAAAGCAGGAAATTTGTAGAATTATTTATTTCAATTTATCTGATGGTGGTTTAGATATTTGAATTTTGTTAATCGACTCTAAGATAAGAGATTCCTACTTTTTTCTTAAAAGCTACTTTTATAGTTCAGATTAGCAGATGTGCTGGTTTACTTTAATTTTTGCAGTGTTAGATTTATTTTGTAAGTGTACTTTTTTCTCACCGATGTTTTGCATGAATCTTAAAAATACTTAGCTGATACGAAACGATATCTGGAGATTTTTTTTTGTTGAAAATTCCTAACATATTTGGTAAAAGAATGTTAATACAAGGAGATACTTAGAAATTTTTTTTGAAATTGTCGAATATTTTTTTAAATGTTTAGTAAAGAAGTTTACATATTTTAAGTGCCTTTACATATATTTTTTTATTTTTTTGACTATTGGGAGCACAGGAGAAATATTTTCAAGACTTTTTAAACAGTTCTTTTAAATTTTATTCATTTATCATGGAAGCCTTCAATTTTAAAGTCAATCACCTACTGGAATATGAGTTAGACTATGAACTGAAAATCCGTCGTACTTTCTCAGAACGTCCGGTCGCGGATAAAAGAAAGATTCTAACGAGGATCTTAAGTAAAGAAATTAATGAGCCCGGAAAAACGATAAAAATAGGGGATGACACTCTGTCTTTTAAAGAAGAAACGGCTGGTATCGAAAAGAGTTTAAACTCTATCCAAAACTTAATCGATAGTTATGACGGAGATCCAAATGATTCACTTCTACACCGGGTTAAGTCACGTTTATCGCATGTTGCGGGTCGCGTACAACGGTATATTACCGAGGCGGATACCCTAAGTCCCACAAAAAAGCCTCTAAACATTCGGCTAAGTTACAAGCTCACGTTAGCAGTATAGCCCCTAATCCAAAACGTTCTAGAAACACGGACGAACAAAAATATTCCAATAGATCAGATTGGTTACAAAAAGTTTCAGATTTTTTTAAGTCTAATAAAAGTTCTCCTTCTCAAGTTAAAACTCCTGCTTCTCCAAATGGTCACATGTCTCCTTTATTCGTGCATAAATATTTAGATAACAGACCGCATATCGAGATAAATCTATTAGGTGCCCATTTCTCGGCTTTATTTGACTCTGGTGCAAATGCCTCCGTTATAGGTCAGAATGGTATTAAAATTTTAAGTCGTTTAAGTATAAAAATATGCCATGTCAAAAATAGAAGTGTTACCACTGCAGATGGCAGCCGTCTAAAAGTTTTAGGTACGGTTGAGTTGCCGCTAGTCTGCAATGGTCATTGTTTAGTAATCTCTGCTCTAGTAGTACCTTCTCTATCACATACTTTGGTTTTAGGATGTGATTTTGCACAAAAATTCGGAATTCTAGTAAATTTTAAAAATAATTCGTGGTATCCACAGTCCCTAGAAGTCAACTCTCAAACAAGTTTTAAAGATTGTTATTCAGAAAGTTCTTTAGAAAACCTTTTCTCGCGTTTATGTACCCTAGATGATCTCTCGCGGACGGAACGCTTAAAAGCAGAAAAAGTAATAAGCTCTTTCAATGAAATAAGTAGTAAAGATAGGTTAGGCCGAACGAATAAAATCAACATGTCTATAGATACGGCTGATGCCAGTCCTGTAAAGACAAGGCCCTTCGCCATGTCTCCTTATATGTCAAAAGTATTAAATAAAGAGTTAGACGAAATGCTGAAACTCGGAGTGATTGAAGAATCAAACAGCCCCTGGTGTTCTCCAATCTTATTGGTGAAAAAGGCCGATGGACAGTATCGTCTGTGCTTTGACGGAAGAAAGCTCAACGAGGTCAGCAAATTTGATAACTATCCATTACCGAACATCGATAGAATTTTGACATCACTCAGGAATGCTAAGTATGTATCTTCGATAGATCTTAGAAAGGCTTTCTGGCAAATTCCTTTGGACAAATCCTCTAAGGAAAAGACCGCTTTTGCAGTGGTAGGCCGAGGTCTATTTCAGTTCGTCACTATGCCGTTTGGTCTAAAGAACGCTGCTCAAACTCAGCAACGTTTAGTAGACGCTATATTTGGCCCGAAATATGAGCCACATATTTTTACCTATCTCGATGATATTTTAGTGACATCGGAAGACTTCGAATCGCATATTCGCTTACTTAAGGAAGTAAAAAATAAATTGAAAGAGGCCGGACTGACGATAAATTTGAGCAAATGTGATTTTTTCAAAACTTCTCTAAAATTTTTAGGCTATATAGTAGGCTCAAATTCCTTGCGTACCGACCCGGATAAAGTAGCAAGCATGGTTAATTATGCGAGACCTACTAATACTACGGAAGTTAAGCGTTTCGTAGGAATGTGTTCATGGTATAGACGTTTTATTGAGAATTTTTCTACCTTGTTGTCACCTATTAATGATCTTTTGAAAGGACGAAAAAAAGGACAATCGATAGATTGGACGAACGCAGCAGAAAGATCTTTTATAAAGATTAAAGAGCTATTGGTTTCAGCTCCAATTTTATCCCAACCAGATTTTTCCCAACAGTTTTATATTTCTAGTGATGCTTCTAATACCGGTTTAGGGGGCGTCCTAACACAGAAAATCAATGGTGAGGAAAGAGTGATAGCGTATGCCAGTAGAACTTTATCAAAGGCTGAACGTAACTATTCGGTTGTTGAAAAAGAATGTTTAGCAGTACTCTTTAACATCGAAAAGTTTCGACCTTACATAGAAGGTGTTCCTTTCACGGTCATAACAGATCATTATAGTTTATTGTGGCTTAATTCTATTAAAAACCCTAGTGGCAAACTAGCGCGTTGGGCGATTAGGCTGAGACAACATACATTTAATTTAATTCATAGAAAAGGAGTCCACAATGTTATTCCTGACGCTTTGTCAAGAATCCCAGATCATACAGCGGACGAAAACAGTCTTAATGCACAAATTGGCGTAAGGATCGATACAGTTGATATAGATCGCATTGATCCATGGTACGATAATTTACGGCAGCAAATTAAGGAATTTCCTCAAAATTTTCCGCAGTGGAAGGTGGAAAATGATTTCGTGTACAAATTTATCCCAAACCAGTTGCCTTTAAAAGTTAATGTACCTGAGTGGAAAATACTAGTTCCTAAACCACAGAGAGAGGAAGTTATAGACATGTGTCACACTCCTCCTACTTCTGGTCATTTTGGTTTTTATAAGACTCTTCACAGGGTTCAGGAACAGTATTATTGGCCAAAAATGCGTTTTGATATCTTAAAGTTTGTGAGGACTTGTGAAGTATGTGGAGCGCAGAAATCTCCAAATGCACTACCTATGGGACTGATGGGAAAAGAGAAAACGGTTAATTACCCTTTTCAAGTCATAGCAGCTGATCTAGTAGGCCCATTCCCACGTTCAAAAAGGGGAAATAAATGGCTTCTCGTGGTTTCTTGCTGGTTTACAAAGTATACCATGCTATTTCCTTTGAAAAGCTCTAAAGCTGGACATATAGAGAGAATTTTGGAAAATAATGTCTTTCTAATCCACGGTGTTCCATCGCTCTTAATATGCGATAACGGTACTCAGTTTACCTCTAAGAGTTTTAAGAGCCTAAGTGAAACTTATAGTTTTAATATCCGTTTTAATCCCGTGTACTCTCCACAATGTAATTTTGTCGAACGTAATAACCGAACAATAGGGACCGCTTTAAGAAGTTACGTGGATTCACATGACACTTGGGATGGCAATATCTCCAAAATCCAACAAGCAATAAATACCGCAAGACACGAAGTAACAGGGTTCACACCGTCTTTCTTAGTTTACGGCAGACATATACCTCTATCTGGATCGTATTATAAAAACTTAGATTTGGATGTCAATGTTGACAGCGAAATAATTCCGGGTAACAGGGGTGCGTACGCCGAAAATTTAAAGGGTTTAAAAGATATTTTCACCGACGTGCGTAGTAGGATACATAAGGCTTATGAACGGAACAGTAAGTCTTACAACCTTAGAAAAAGGGATTTTGCCTTTAATATAGGTGATCACGTTTGGCGAAAAAATAAAATTCTTTCCAGTGCAGCAGATAAATTCACATCTAAGTTGGTACCTAAGTATGTGCATTGCGTGATTAGAGAAAAGATTTCAGATTTAGTTTATGGTTTAGTTAATTTAGATGGGACTAAAATAGGACGATGGCATATTAAAGACTTAAAACCATTCAATGGACCTAGCCTTAGTGAAAGTTTGTCAGAAGAAGAATAATTTATATCTACATTATCTTAATTGCTTAAATTTTTTTTGATGTTGCTCTGTAGAGGTGACGACCTCGTTTTTTTTTTGACTGTTATAAAAGTTGAGCAGAGAATAGCTTACTTTTATTGTTTAATGCTAAGGTTTTGGGTATTGGCCATATCCCAAACTTAGGTTGATTGTGGTTGATGTTTAGCATCGACTCAGTTTTGCGAGCTTGCGAAGGAGTCACACTCAGGATATATCATAAGACTGGTATGTCGGTGGTCGCGGGATTTGATTTGCTTATGACCCCAAATAATATCCAGTTCTTGACACTTGGAAGCGAAATTTTGATTAGAGGCAATCCAAGGTGATCTTGAGTTAGGACAAGCGCAAGATGTAGCTCGTGTAGTGTGATGTAGAGTCAAAATTTCTATGAGCAATTTCAAAGTTTGTTACCCGAGTGGGTGTATTTCTATTACCTTAGTGGTATATGTTGGGTGCAATTAAGAGTAAATTGAGTTTGGTTTATCCAGTAAGTCTAAGACTTGGATTATTTTGATTTAGATCTTCTTCTGAATTGACAAACTGAGGGTATTTTCTATTTTTTTTTCAGAGCCGTTTAAACGTTACCTTTGAGTCACTAATTTTTTTTTAAAAAATTTTTTGCATGGACTCATAGGCGTATGTTGAGTTTTTTTTTTCGGTTTACTATCAGATTGATAGAAAATTGAAGTTCTGCAGGAGAACTAAAGGCTGATCATTTACAAGAGATGAGAGCAGACTAAGACAGTCGTTTCACAAAGAAATGATCAAAATCTGATACCGAGATGAGAACCTTGTCAAGAGAGGCTAAGCGCAGTGAAGGAAGATTCCTAACCGAATTTTTAGATTTCCAAAAGGTAATCTAGGAGTTTGGGCTGACAGAAAACGGTTATGCCTGATACCTGTAGCAGTTTCTTCTAGAGGCTATTGTCTAGGAAGACGATTAACACCATGATCGAATATTTTAGCTGTCAACGATGTTTTCTTCTTGTTTCTGATTAAGCTGGAAAAGCTTTTGTCGTCTTCAACAGTTTTGTTGCGTTGCCACCGAAAAATAGAGAAATTTTTGCTTCATGTAGCTTTTTAAGCTCATTTTCGTTTTTTGGAAATTTCCGTTAGAAGCTTGGTTAAGTTAACCTTATAAACCTTTTTGGTTGTATCCCATGAGTTATCTGTTTTTACAGGCTGTGATGCACCGGGTGCTAACAGATGCCGTTACGACGTTTGGCAGGGAGTTAGTCTTCCTGAGGAACAGACTGATTGGAAGGGTAGTCTATGGGGGGTGAACGTTTGACCTTTGGGACCTTTAGGGGTTTTGTTACTCAATGGTTATTTCTATTTGAACCAAAGGAGAGCCTAGCTACTGTAGTCGACCTCAGCTCCAATTAGCCTATTAGTGGTGACAGGCTGTTGGCAGTAGTGTGTTTCGGAACACCCTATTGATTAAATTTTTTTTTTGACTTATGGTGGTGTGGTAGACACCGTTTCAGTTTAGTGGATGCTATAATCTACTCCCTTTTGTTGGTGGACACCAGGGTCACCAATTCTGTATTTTATTGTCTCCACCACTCAGTATATCGTGGTGAGGTGTTTGTCTCCTGTTATGTGGGATAGATTGAATGTTTTTCGTTGTTGTTCTAGGGCGAGACCAGTACACGAGGGTTCTTCATGCAACTTGGAGAAGCGCAATGCTGGTTAAGTTTTATATCTCTGTGTAGCCACCCTGAAGAATGACGGAGGGCGTTTTTTCCGGCTCATGTTTCTAGGCAGATTTGTCACTTTGGTGCGATGTGCCGAAGATTTGATTAGCTTTTGCTAAGAGCTTTCACCAAGCTCAGTATGGAGTTATCATAACCAAGAGTTTGGGATTTGAACTCCTGTATGTATATCTGTATATATTTCTGTACATATTTCTGTATATATTTCGGTGTATGTTGGTTGCCTGAGGGCATGTGCTCAAAATGCGAGATTTTGAGTCGTTTTGCTTATGGACTCCTATATTTAGGATTATGACTTTAGGGAGGTCCTATTTCGAGACTTGCTGTCTCATATAGTTATGTTGGGAATGTTTCCTTGAATGTTAGTTGTGCGCAGACTAATCATTCTGTTCTTAGTGAACATTGCTTTGTGAAGCAGGATCATTCAGTTTGGTGAATTTTAGCTTTTATAGCTATTCACTGTGTTTAGAGTGAATTTTAGCTTTTATAGCTATTCACTGTGCCTATAGTGGTATTGTTAGCTTTTATAGCTGCTCACTATGTTAATGGCGAGATTGTTCTTTTAGAACGCAGGCTTTGTGTAGTCGAGGACTATTTACCGAGTGTTTTCTTGGCGAGGAGCCGAGTTTTTTCTGGCGATATACCAGAGTGTTTTGTTGGCGATAAGCTGACGTGTTTTCTGGCGATCAACCAGAGCGTTTTCCCTAGCGATTTTAGCATGTCTAGATGTCTTAGGACGTCGACATTGCGCGATAGAGTGCGATTATTTTCCGAGTGCGACTAGTAGTGATACTAGATTTAGAATGTTCTCTTAGCGATGAGCTAGAGCATGGATGGCGATTTTTCCCGAGCGTTTGTCTGGATATTTATCCAGATATTTTTTTTTTTTGGCCTAGTGCTAAATGGTCTGACAAGACTTTTTCTTTTTAGTGTAAGTGTTTGCACTAGAATCATTTTTTTATTTTTTTTTCTTTATTTAAGAATTTTTATAAATTTCTTTTGCTGAAATAGAAAATTTTCAGACAATCCTTAAAATATTTTAAGGGGGGTGTTAATATTTTATTTCAGTTCACTTTTTTTGATTTAGACAAGAGTCTAGACAAAGTTATATTTTTTGTTTTGGTAACAATAACAGAGCTGATTCTTTTATATAAGAAGACCGCGATTGTTATTTTGGAAAGGTATTTCTTATGTTCATGCAAGGATTTTTATTTGCTTTTTGATGTACTTAACCTTAGTGTCTAATTAAGTTAAGTCTAGTTATAAGATTCTTGTGATCATGCAAAGATTTTCATTTGGTTTTCATTGTACTTAATATTAGTGCTTAATTGAATTAAGTCTAGTAGTAAGGTCCGAAGTTTGTACTTTCGTTTTAAGTTCTGACCTTAGTATTAAGTGATAGTGTACCACTTTGTACCTTTTCATAAGTAGCCTAAGTTTAATAGACTAGTGTAGTCTATTTCTTTTTGGAAGGGGGTAAATGTAACATTCATTTTTTCCTAGATTTTAAGACCATGTAATGTTACTGATTTTTCACTTCAAATTGTACTTATTTTCATTTTTGTATCGAACGGTATATTAATCAAAGATTCCAAGCCGTTCGGTATATTAGTGTGCTGTGCGGGTTTCTGACCGAATCAATCGGCACGCCGGCATTGGTTGAAAATGTGTATCCGGATTTTTGGTTCCGGCGTCGCGATATGACCGAGAGAAGGCGACGATTATTTAAGGGTCCGAGGAACTACTGTCGTGGCTGAGTACCATCAAGCCGCAGCCAGGCGAATTTTCATCGGAGCCGCCAAGAAGCTTCCTTCGACGGAGCTGCAGTAAAGGCTCATTACAACAATCATGAGAGCTAAATAATGCACAAGTTTTTTAACGAAAAGCCGTAGTGGGCTCTCTAAGTGTTTACTAGAAAAGTGTGAAATCGGTCGTGTTCCATCGAAGCTGAAATAAAAACAGTAAGTTACCAAAACATCCTTCCATAGACTTATCCCTGAGTAGTGCCTTAACAGCAATATGAACTGACTAAAAAGTGAAGTGAAAAGCACTATTTTTCGTCTTCGGGAGTAGTCAGAGTTTAGAATTTAAATGTCATAACTACCAGTTAGGCTAAATTTTTTTTTAATCCTGTAAAACTGCAAAGGTTAGAACTTTTTATTTTTAAAAAACTTGAATAAATTTTCTTTTTGTTGATTAAAGCTAGTGTCTCACTGAATACCTATCTTACTTTTCAGGATAAGAACGGCTGTACCAAACTGATTTTTTTATTTACCAACAGTACACCCTTTCAGTATTTTTTCATTTTTTTTAGCTGAAGTTAGATCCTTTCTATTTTAAAATGAATGGTGCCCAAAAATTTGTACAGCTAAAGCTTTTTAAAAAATAGAAAAAAATTCCAAAAAGACGTACAAAAATTATCTCTTACCCATATCTCTCTACCAAAGAAAACTGAGCTGGTGTGTGTTTAATTTCTTTAGTTCTTTTAAAATCAGGATTCACTCGATTCATTATCAGAAATTAAAGCGGGGCTGCAAGAAAATTGCGCTCAAGCTTGGGGCATCCAATATTCAAACGGTACAAAATTGCGCTCAAGCGTGGGACAAACAACTTCTCACAGGGTACAAAAAAAAAAAAAGATGCCTCAAACTGAGGACAGTTTCCCATGTTACAGGGTCAACACAAGTTGCTAAATTAAAGTTGAGTCTAGCATGTTTCTATCACTTCCTTCAATATTTTTAAGGTAGTACGAATGTGCGATAAATAAAATTTCATTTGAAATTAGCACTACACACATTGTAATGACATTGTACCAAAGATTGCAAAATCTTATATAATTTGAATACTGATTAACTGTTGTCAGTGTTATTTGCAATAAAAGATTATCATTTTAATTTACTGTATTTTCTTAATGGTTTGTATACCTAAGTAGGAAAAAAAAACGGGCCCTACTATATAGCGATAAGAATAACAAACTTCAAATAACCCATCTTACAAGTTCCTAAATAAAGGAAATTGTTATCCTTAATAAAGGTCTCTCTTATTTTGTTTCAATACTGCGCAAACTCCAAATAGTGGACGTATGCTTCAAATAACGATTAGCTGAGTCTTTTGTATTTAAATTCGTTCCTTTCCTACTGCGTAAGCTCCAAGCGGTGGGCGCATGCTTCAAATAAAGATAAAGACAGTGGCCTACCAAAATAAGCGTTGTAAAATCTCTCTATTGTTATCTTCTTGTAATATCTTATTTTATGTATTTTAAATATTTTTGAATATTGGCAAAATATCTTATAAAATATTAGTATTTGAAGTTCGAATTACATGTCCCTTACGGTCAAAATAACCTTACAGAATGATCATATGGTAGTATATGGTAACCACATACATAAACTTCAATTGCGACTAAATTTATTCGTAACAAATTTTATACCTACTATCAAATTTTAATCAAAATCTGGCTATAAATCAATATGCTATAAATATTTCAATTGTTACAATTAGCAGAGTGCCTCAAGCGGCTAAAATTCAAAAATCTCGGAATCCAATTACTTTGAATGACTTTTCACAAATCTTTTGGATTGCATGGTTCATAAGGTATAGTAAAAAGTTTACCCATTAAAATTACTTTATATTTAATAAAATCAAAAATATATATAATCTAATACGATGCAAGTTTAATAAAGTAGTTCTATGCAGAAATTATGTTAGAATATATTTCTGTAGGGATAATATTGAAAATTAGTAGTAAAAACATTAATTTTAATAAAAAAAAAAACGGTGTAGTGCAAGTTGAACTTGCGCAATTAGTGTTCCGTACGTTGATTGATTTTAAAATAAAAAAAATTGTAACGGAAGTATAAAATGATCAGTGACTTCACAAAACACACCCCAAATGAGTTTTCAATAAAGTTTATTTCCAATCTTTACTGAAATTGATGACCTTGAAATTTCTGTTTTTTTTTATATACCACATAAGTTATTACAGATAATGCACTCGTGATAATTTTCGTTTAATCTACACCCCATGGAGAATATTCCAGAATTTTTTCAAAATTTTTTGATAAGTACTTTTCGAAATAAGGCGGGTGGACAGCGATTTTTCGCGATTTTTTAAAAATAATACAAAGAAAAGTGCGCGCAAGTATTACATTATATATATATTTTTTACTCGTGTTTTCACAAGCTTTCTTTTGACACCACACTCGATTACCTAGTAAAAAAATTTTTTTTCACTTCCGATTTCACCTCCCAAAAGTCAAAATTTAACTTTCAAAACTACATGGCTCTGATGAGGTCATCAATTCCTATATTATTACCGAATTTCAACTTTCTATGACAAATAGTTTTGGAGAAAATCGGGTGTGACAGACGGACAGACAGACACCGAAGTGATCTTATAAGTTCCGTACGGAACACTAAAAAGATTACATAAAAATATTCATTTATTTGGTTTAGAACACAAAATTAAAAATTACTAGAATTGAATTTATTCAATTTCATCACTTTCTTTTACTTCATTTTTAGTGTTCCGTACGAAACACTTATAAGATCACTTCGGTGTCTGTCTGTCCGTCTGTCTCCGAAACTATTTGTCATAGAAAGTTGAAATTTGGTAATAATATAGGAATTGATGGCCTCATCAGAGCCATGTAGTTTTGAAAGTTAAATTTTGACTTAAGGGGTTAGTTTTGGGGGGTGAAATCGGAAGTAAAAAAAAAAATTTTTTTACTAGGTAATCGAGTGTGGTGTCAAAAGAGAGCTTGTGAAAACACGAGTAAAATATATATATATATATATATATATATATATATATATATATATATATATATATATATATATATACATATATATATATATATATATATATATATATATATATATATATATAATGTAATACTTGCGCGCACTTTTCATTGTATTATTTTTAAAAAATCGCGGGAAATCGCTTCTCACCCGCCTTATCTCGAAAAGTACTTATCAAAAAATTTTGAAAACATTCTGGAATATTATTCACGGGGTGTAGATTGAACAAAAATTATTACGAGTGCATTAACTGTAATAATTTATCTGGTATATAAAAAAAAAAAACAGAAATTTCAAGGTCATCAATTTTCAGTAAAGATTGGAAATAAACTTTGTTGAAAACTCATTTGGAGTGTATTTTGTGAAGTCACTGATCATTTTATACTTTCGTTACAACATTTTTTATTTTAAAAGCAATCAAGTACGGAACACTAATTGCGCAAGTGCAACTTGCACTGGACCGGTTATTATAATAGGAGATGCATTTTAAACAACTATCATCATGTGAACTCGCTACAGTGCAATATAAACCACTTTTTCTACATCCGCAGGCAGATCCACATCCTGTATTATAGTTACCAAACAGCTTTTTGAGTAAATTATTTCGAGATGAGTGTTAATTCATCTTTATTAGCACAAATTTATTAGCAAGATCATTTCCAGCCCCTATTTTCAATAGAAATATCATTACCTAACCGTATTTGTACTTGTAGTTATACTCTTTTAAGATGTTCAAATGCTCATCAGATGTAGGCACGAAAGATAGCAGTTAAACACAGGTATAGTCTGTCAAGTAAGAACGAGTCTACGATAATTCATTTTTAGTAAATGCGAATCTAGAGATTCAACAAAATATCGGTAGAGGGAACCTTTGTCTACGACTCGTTTTAGTAAAAGTATCAATCGATTCCAAACTTTCGTTAAAATCATATAAAATCCAAAATAAGTTGTTGTTTGCGCATCGGTACGAGGAAGTCGTTCTTTGCTCCTATCCAAGGGGGCCTAAAATGACACATTCCGCGGCAGCTCTCACAAACGATACCGATAAAAAGTCGGTATCGTTTGTGAAAAAGCGGATAAATTATTTTAATGGGACCAAAAATATCGCCGACTTACCAAATGTGTCGAAAAACTATTCTTGTTTTGGTTTTCACCGAACCCGAAATTGATGTTGCGTCAAGGAGCGGCAAAATGAAGAAAATCAAGTTTGAATGTGTCTTATAAGACCATTCGACAACATCTTTATGCTCATAATGTTAAATTCCCAAAAACGTTGAAGAAACCTTTGCTGGGCAAAATTACGTCGCGAAGCGGATCGCTTGGACCCACTATAAGATACTAGAGTGGCCCTCACAATTGCCGGACGCCAACCCTATTAAAACTATTTGGTTCCTTGTGAAGAGAAAGCTCAGAGGAAAGACTCTGAGGACTTTGACTCAGTTGTCTCGCGAGATTCGAAAAATTTGTAGAGTATGCAGAAAATTTCATCGACAACATGCTTCGAAGATGCCAGGCGATTATTGATGCAGGAAGCGATTGAACCACTTATTAAGATAATTGCGCCGTTGTTAGCACACCAAAGAATACAGTAATGGCAAAAAATGTTCTTGAAACACATTTTTTCAAGCATACCAGCTGCCACATTCTTACTTGGCAGACTTTTGGCTGTAGTTTTCACAAAAGAATTGAATCTTAAAGTATTTAAATCTCTTATTTCTTTGAGGATACCGTACAAAGCCAAAATGCATACTATACCAACTAGAAAAATTTTGTAAGGATCTTCATTAACATTTTTAAATACTCCAGCAGCATTACGTAAATCGTTGCCATTTTCAAAATTTTTAGTAAACTTGTTTTTACCATTATTGAAAAAAGCGGACGTAGTGTCACAACCAGTAACAGCGTGTAAAAAAATTATGCTTTTCGCATTTCGGTAGAGATTTCTCCAAGCTTTTGGATTAAAAAAAATTTTGAGCAACTTTTCCTCGAGGTGGCTTTTGAAAGTAAATTTTACGATCTTTTGGAGTTAGTGCAGTTAATAGAACTTATATGTCAGTGTCTTCAGAAACCATAGCAACATATGCCCACTGTAAATTAATTGTTGTTTCAACAATTAGTGTTTCTGCGCAAGGTTCTGCTTAACCCGTAAAAATATTATTGTCCGAAAATTTCTTCTTCAACATTTCCATTAGTCGATTTTTATTTTTATTATTTGTAAGAAATTTTTCTTGACCAATTTTAAGAGGCATATTTTCATCAAACTCGATATCTGCAGATTTATTTCTGAGTACACGATAATTTCTTTCGGCTTATTTTATACTGTCTTTTTTATAACCGTCATTATACTACGTATACATTTCTGCCCTAATTATTCTTTAAATAACTTACATAGTGATTACAATCCCCTCCACTTTTTGCTTCCTGCTCCTTGCTTCCACTATCCTTTTTTGGATACCTGGCATCATTAAAAGATCTCTTCTGATGTCCATTTTTGTTAAATGACGTTTATACGTCATATATACAAATAAAATTTGGAAATTCAAAAGATTTAATAAACCTTGGTATATAGGAGATACTATCAAAGTATTTAAAAAAAAAAATTGGTAAACCTTAAGTATTTTGTCTAAAAACATAATTCAAAAGGTCTTAGACTAATTCATTTAAAGTAATTGAATTCACAGGTCACAATCTCTAAGGCACTGCACTAAATTATTAATCGAAAGAATTTTTTTAAATGAATTCTGTATCTATCGTTCAAATTTGGTCGAATCGGTCCATCAGTAAACTAGATATAACTATTTAACTGTTGGCACAAGTCAATGTTCAAAAAAATTACTGAATTAATTTTACATCTTCTGTATCCTCACTTTTATCAATTACATTTTCACATATAACCTAAAAAACTTGGGTGAGTCAGTATGTGCTACAATTTGCGAATAACCTACTGACACTTAACAAATTGCATAAAAATATATATTAACCTTTTTTTATTACAACTATATATAACAGAAACTTTTATATTTTTTAAAAAACCAAGAAAGAATGGAAATTTTAAAAAAAACGGGAAATTTTATTGTAGTTCTGAGAGTATCATTATGGTATTTTAACGCTATTTTATATCAGTTTTCTAAGTTTTTATGAAACATTTTAATTTTTAATATTTTAAGGTAATGCCGAAAGTTATGTATATACATGATGTATTGTTCAAGTAATTTGTTAAAATTGGGCAAGTATCTCTAAAAACAAATTTTTCTTCCAAATATCTTTCTTATTTATATACCTTATGCAGCTAAAAATTGTAAATGTTCGACAAGGTATAGTATACCATATATATATATATATATATATATATATATATATATATATATATATATATATATATATATATATATATATATATATATATATATATATATATATATATATATATATATATATATATATATATATATATATATACATACATATATATATATATATATATATATATATATATATATATATATATATATATATATATATATATATATATATATATATATATATATATATATATATATATATATATTATTATATACATATACATATATATTAGGGTGGTCACAAGATATAGGGGAGAAAAAATATTTTCATCGTAATACCAGCAGGACACCCCTAAAATTTGCCACTTGTCTAAAAAATAGGATTTCGACAGTTTTGGCTCAATTAGATAACGTTAACCCGTACCTCATCGAAGTTAAGGCTGTAAAATTCGATATTTTGAAAAGAAATCGTGGTTTTTCCCTCATAAGATGAAAAACATTCGTCCTAGAAATCTGACTCTTATTACATTTCATAGGAAATATTGTTGTCTTACATTTTTAGTCCTACTACTTTTTTGTTAAAACTTTTATGTTGAAGATATTCATCATCCAAGACCGGACATGATTCGGATCCTCAAATTCGACCTTCGACCTATTTAGAAAACGAAAATGAAAAATGGCAACAAAGATGACTAACTTAAATACTTTTGACCATTTTTTTATTTTCTTAATTATACAAATACATTATTATACAGTATATAATAAGACATAAAATTGTCATTTGTTTTAACTTTATAAATAATTTTACGAATTGCAAAGTAGTAGGTACCCAACTGATGTTTGGTTCTATTCTTTAAAAGATTTATTTTTGTTACAAAAAAAGCTATTGCTAAGAACCCTTTTATCAGAGAATTCTACCTGTAGTGTCATAAACCACAACCCTTTTTTTTGTTCCTTGTCTGAGATGCCCGGGGACAAGTCATAGAGTTTTAGTTCACGTTTGACTTTCAAACAGTAAACATTTTAACAACGTTCGTTTAGTAACTTTTCTGTGAGGTGTGTGGGACAATGTCTGCTAAAGCATGAACAAGCCATGCTTATTCGGGTTCGAGTTCAAGGCAGAAAGAAATGGTGTAATTAATCGGCCACATGTCTCATTGAACCAGTGGCAGTAAATTACCATCTAATTGCCAAGATTTACGCTGTTTATTTTATAATATACGGCAAGTGAAACTAAACACCACAGAAGCTGCAAGACTTACAATACAGGAAGTTTTAATTTTTGGGGAGAAAGCGAAGATACCAACCAGACACCTGATTGTGTTGCGAAATTAGAAAAACTGTATGAAGAGTGGAGAAAACTGCAAAAAAACGCTAAAAGATCTAAAAACACGGCGCCAAATAAAAAAGTAGAAACTTTCAAGTCATAGACATTTCTTTATTTATAATCAATTTTTATGTAACAGCGTGGTTCAACGCTCCTAAACCCATTTTGGCCTCCAACCAAGGCCTACAATTGTTAAAATCTTTTGCAAAATACGGACAAATTGATAAAAAAAACTTGCAGATAAGACACTGTCTACAATGATAAATCATCTGTGGTATCTCATTTCGGAGCTAGTCGCATTTTCATTTTTCGATGAAACTTTAGAAAAAAATGTCAAAACAAGCATGGCTGCAAAATGTCTAAAATTAATTTCCGTTGAAGAAAAAAGTTACGATGATAAGAATGTAAAAGCAAGGCTCAATCTCGAACAAGTGGATTATTTATTGGACAAAAAAAATGATCATTTTTTTTCTGATCAAACTCTAAATTTTTTCGAGAGATTTGAAATTGATACGAACTTTTTAAATACTGATCCTGATGAATGGTGTGACCATTCACATTATTTAAAAGCTAATAAAATAGTAAACAGTTTTAAGGTTGTCAATGACACAGCAGAAAGCGGTGTAAAATTAATTCAAGACTTCAATTCCTGTTTGACGAAAGATGAAGAACAACGGCAGTTTCTGTGACAAGTTGTATCTGAATGTAGGAAAATTTTTCCTGACTCTTCAAAGACCACCTTATCTAAGCCATTACCACCTTGATCCGATAATAAATTGTAAATGTAAATAATAATAATAACTTCTTTCCTTTATATTGTATTACTTCCTTCTTTATAACTAAACTTTAAATAATAAAATGCATTTGAACATTATTTCTTCTCATTTTTATACCTTTTTGCTTTTCTTTTCTCCTAAATCCTCCATTTTCAATTTGGATTTTGCTCTGGTTACTTTTGAAATCAGTTTTAACTAAACACTTTTTTATGTACATATTGAAAAAATAAATAAAGTAAAATCTAGAGAGCCGATGTAATTGAATCTTTTAATGTTTTTAGACGTTTTCAGAAAAAATCAATTTTCATAAAAAGTCAAAACTTCAACCTTGATGAGGCGCTGGTTAACGTTATCCAATTGAGCTGAAACTTTATGAGTAAGAACGTTGTTTTTGGTAAATGCGATTCTAGTGATTCAACAAAAAATCTGTAGAGGGAACCTTTGTCTACGACGCATTTGAGTAAAAGTATTAGGCGATTCTGAGCTTTCGTCGAAATCACGTAAAATCCAAAATGATCCACTTGTTTACGCGTTGGTAGTTTGTTCCTATCCAAAAGGGCCTAAAATGACACATTCCGCGGCCGCTAAATATATTAAAAAATCGATATCGTTTGTGAAGAAGTGGGTAAATCGTTTTAACGAGACGAAAAATGTCGACGGTTTGCTAAACCGTGGCTCGGTAGATAAAGTCATTCCGAAAGTCGAAAAACGAATCGCGTCTTTGTTTTCACGGGAACCGAAATTGACCCTGCGCCAAGGAGCGACAAAATTAAGAAAATCAGGTTTGAATGTGCCCTATGAGACCATTAAAAAACATCTTCGTGCTCATGATGTCAAATTCCGAAGCACGTTGAAGAAACCTTTGTTGAGCGAAAATCACGTTACGCAGCGGCTCGCTTGGGCCCACGATAAAATACTAGAGTGGCCCTTACAATCGCCGGACGCCAACCATATTGAAAACGTTTGGCCCCTTGTAAAGAGAAAGCTCAGAGGAAAGACTCTGAGAACTTGACTCAGTTATCTCGCGAAATTCGAAAAATTTGCAGAGTATGTAGAAAATCTCGTCGACTGCATGTCTAGAAGATGCCAGGCGATTATCGATACAAGAGACGATTAGACAACTTACTAAGGCAATTACGCCGTTGTTAGCTCACCAAAGAATACATTGATGGCAAAAAGTGTTCTTCAAAACACATTTTTTCAAGAACACGAGCGGTCATGTTATTAATTGTCAGACTGTAACTATAAAAAAAACACTTTATTAATTTAATTATTAATATTAATTTAATAATAATAATATAAAACTTTTTTCAGTGTATGGACAATTTGGAATGTTCTTCGATTTAAGATATTGGAGATGTGTGTTAAAAAAATCATACAGTTGTCCAGATAATGATATTAAACACTATTTATACACACCGTAAGTATTTGCATGCTTTGTCTAATAGTGATCTACAGTTATAGCACAGAGATAACAACCCGTTCCATTTTATTTCCGTGAATTAAATCGGATGATAGGACCTATCAATACATAAAACATATATAACGTCATTTTTTTGATTTCCCCCAGATCCACGTAAGTTACTAATAAGACATAATTGTAGGTTTCTCTTAGAAAAATCATATGTTAATTTATAAGTATTTTTACTAAACGAGAAAATCAAAATGTCGTAATTTATATGAACAGCGGCGCAATTATTTTTTTAATACATGTGGTCCAGTGATTTTGTAAATATTCAATTATGTTCAAATTTATTAAAAATAAGTATTGGTTGTAACTCCAATTGGCTCCAGGTGTCACCCATTTCAATATATTAAACGATTTTCATAACACCCCGTATATTTCCTAATGGAACACTCCATATATTGTTTTCTGATTCTAAACGCATTTGGTAACAATCTCTTCGGAGTGATATGTTTTACCCTTCGACAGGTCCTACAGTCTCAAAAATTCAAAACGACTTGTGCAATATCTCTATCTTAGTCACTTAATATCTCCCCAAAAACAACATTGCCCATTTTAACTTGAAGCCTTAATTTTGTGACCGGAAAAAAAACCAGAAGTCTAAGAGTTAGTTATTCAGAAGTTCAAAAATTAGATATTCTTGTTAAAATTTAGAGAAAATCGGAAACTGAAATAAGAATTATAGCATGTAGGTTAGTAGAAGTTTTTGGTCTAGCTAGTTAAAACACTTTTTTTTGCAAAATTCGACTTTGTTCATCAATATAGTCTCCTTCAAGAGCGATACAATCAGTCCAATACTTTTCTAACATTTCTATACCTTTCTTGTAGAAGGATTTATCTTTGGCTGTCTACCTCCAAAGAAGGTGAAAACTTAGTCATCTCTCCAAAGTTGATGGCGACCGTTCTTTAGGACTGCTCGGGAATTTTGTTTATTGAATATATGGAAAATAGGCCCAAAATCTGAAGCAGAATCATCAGAGAAAAATCACCCTGCTGTCCACCCTTCCACGACTTAGCGCCCTACGACTCCTTTATGTACATAGTGTACCTACTTTAAAAGAGTAAAGAAAAGATTTTTTGGATGAAATGAAACAACTTGGAAAACGCTGAACTATGTATATTAATGTAGACTGTAGTTATGTAGAAATATTTTTTTTAAAGTTTGGTAGCTTTCATTCCTAGCTAGATAGATAATTTTAAAAAACTACAATGTTAGATTAATACTTTTGCAAAGTTGTTCAGTTTCTCGCATAACGTTCCACCCAATTCTCAATCGACTATTCTGTATATCTAAATAAATATATTTTTTATTTCCAAGATAAACTCTCCAATTGTTTGGAAAAGCTGACCCTATATTTCTCTTTAAGTGAAACGGGTCACACAAGACTGAGAATAGATGTAAGGAATAATTTATCTCTTAAGCTGTCCGGTTTTGATCCTGACAAGAAAAATGTTATTATTATCCATGGTTTCAATGGAACGGAAAGCAAATCTCCAATGACAATTCTAAGAAATGGTAAGTCAAGTTAAATACAAAATACAATATTTATTTCCACCTGAAATAAAATGAAAAAATAAAATAATAAATAAAAAAGAGGCATTAAATTGAGTCTCATATATATATATATATATATATATATATATATATATATATATATATATATATATATATATATATATATATATATATACATATATATATATATGTATATATACATATATATATATATATATATATATATATATATATATATATATATATATATATATATACATATATATATATATATATATATATATATATATATATGTATATATACATATATATATATATATATATATATATATATATATATATATATATATATATATGTATATATATATATATATATATATATATATATATATATATATATATATATATATATATATATATATATATATATATGTATATATATATATATATATATATATATATATATATATATATATATTATATATATATATATATATCATCATCAGCTTATACTGTCCACTGAGGACGAAAGCCTCCCTCAAGTCTTGCCACTTTTTTCTGTTCTGGGCCGCTTGTACCCAATTTCCAGCCACTCTTTTCAAGTCATCAGTCCAGCGACTTGGTGGTCTCCCTCTACTCCGATTGACTTGGGATCTTGTACGCCACTCTATGATTCTCTTTGTTCATTGCCCATCCTTAAACCTAGCAACATGCCCAACCCAGTTCCGTTTAAGATGTAGACTGAATTTGACTGCGTCTTGTACCCCCGTTGTCTTCCTGATAATGTGATCTGGGATGTGATCTCTAAGAGTAGCACCTAACATTGACTCTCCATCTTTCGTTGCATGAGACATATTTTATTGATGTTTTTCCTCGTCATTGTCAGAGCATCGGCTGTGTACGTAAGAACAAGGAATATGCATCTGTCAAATACTTTTCTTTTTAAGCACATAAGAAAGTTAGATTTGAATACATAGGCCAATTTGCCATATGCAGCCCAAGAAAGACCTATTTTATTCTGAATTTCATGTGTTTGGTTATCTCGTCCTGTGCTGATGTCATGTCCTATGTATTTATATTGGTTCACTTGCTCTATCTCTACGTTATTCAGTTTTATAGTGTCGTTTAATACAAAATTTGTCATAAACTGAGTCTTGGATAGACTTTTAGACTAACCGTTCCTGAAGCTTCCTAAAGCAATTGTAGCATAGTTTGTGCTCCTTGTATTTTGTCTGTTATTAAGAGAATGTCGTCGACGAAACAGAGGTAATTTAACTTTTCACCATCAATGTTAAGTCTCATTCTTTCCCAGTTTATTGATTTTAGAATACTTTCTAGAAGTGTTACGGAAAGCTTGGGTGAGAGCGAAACGCGGTGGCATTTTCATATATGTATTTAATTACATTGCATATATCGTTGATCAACTCGACACTCAATAAGCTCTTCCAAAAATCTCCGCTGATTTACAGATTCAAAAGCCTTTTCGAAGTCCACAAATATGAGTACAAGAGGCTTATTATATTCTATACATTTTTCAATGAGGATTTTAACTGTAAGCAGATGGTCGTTTGTTCCATATCCCGAGCGGAAACCTTTTGAAAGGAAAAACTCGAATTTATTTGCTAGACGTTTGGTAAGTATTTTCGTGAATAACTTGTATAGATGGCTCAGGGTCGATAGTTTGTAAGGTCTGAAGTATCTCCTTTTTTATGCATGATGACAATATGCCATTGCGATGGAGTTATTCCTTCCAAGAGGCATTTATTGAATAACCTTTTAAGTGATTTGATAATTTGTTGTCCTCCTTGTTTAATAGCGTCTACTAGAATATTGTCTTCACCCAGAGCTTTGTTATTACTTATTACAGTTATCCCTTGCAATATGCCCTGCCCAACTATCAATGTTGTAATACGTTGGATAATATCTTTTGTGCCCGTCCTGGTTCTTATTTCTGATCTTATGTCCGAATCAAACTACAAGCATTGTTCTCGCCATGGTTCTTTGCATTATTCTCAACCTATTTGCACTTTTCTGTTCTATATTAGGCCAAATTTCAACTTTCTACATCAAATAGTTTTGGAAAAAATCGGGTGTGACAGACGAACAGACAAAATCAGGTGACGGAGCACGGAAGTGTTCTTATAAGTGTTCCGTACGTAACACTAAAAATGTACTTTATGCTAAATATTAACTTATGTCAATAGTAGTTTTTGTTCTTGTTCAAATAGAGTAACGTAACAACGTAAAAAACAGCGTCAATATAAACTAGTCAATAAAAAAAATTAGTGCGACTTTATCTGGGACAGTAGGTCAGTAAATTTACAATTCTAAAGAAGTCTGTCCCCTAGGCAACGAGACTGGGCATTCATAAGCGATACATCAAAATCAACTAAAAAATTATGAATTGGAAATGAACCTGCAGAACATCGAGATATTAAACAACGCTGCCTACAGAAATGCCTTGAAATTATCATACTAACAACAGAATGATGCAAATGATAAAATAAAGAAAATAAAAAGCATGTAGAACTGGTCTCAATAAAAAATCAGGAAGCCAGGCAACAAGAAAATTAGAAGTATTCAGTGTGTGACTGGGTATGTAATAACTGGCGGAATATTTCCAACAAAAGAGAGTAATATAGTTGAGAAACTTTATCATACTTTCTTCAAGGACTCTTTTATACACCATCAAATAGCACTGTCTAGAACGAATATGGACATTAGTAAAACTAGGAAATTAAATCTATTTTCAATAATAAAATTTTTCACACTGGAAAAAGCGATATCCAAAACTGAAACATCGATATCCGTAAAACAACTAAATTCCTTCTAGAAAAGCATTTAAGGGACCAGAAAGATATTTAATGAAGGCACTCTTGCCCTATTTCTCCGCACACCCTATTACACACAGTGCCAACAACAGAGAAAAGTTACGTAGACGACCACAAAAGAAGCTATAAAAGGTACGAAAAGTTTTGGCAATCCATTGTGGTAAATGAAATGTCCATACGGAACACTTATCGGATCACTTCGGTATCCGTCTGTCTGTCTGTCTAACACACCCGATTTTCTCCGAAACTATTTCATCTAGAAAGTTGAAATTTGGCACAAATATTGGAATTGCTGGCCCAATCAAAGCCGTGTATGTGGTAAAATCGGAAGTGAAAATAAGTCATCGAGTAGGATGTCGAATAAGAGCTTGTGAAGCACGAGTTCAAAAATATATTTGATATAATACTTGCACACACTTTTTTTTGTACTATTTTTAAAAAAAATAGCCACCCTCTCTCGAAAAGCACTAATCAAAAAATTTTGAAAAATTTTTCCATAATGTGTAGATTGAGCATAAAATTATCACGAGTGCATTATGTGTTATAATTTATCTGGTATAAAAAAATAATTGGCTTGACAATGTGGTGGAGATTTTTTTAATATTCTTTTCAGTACACACACTAGTATTTATAATTACACAAATATTTAGGTATTAAATATTTGTTATATACTTTTATTACCATTCTAGTTTTATTTGCTATAAGGTAGCGAAGATGCTATAACTATTATACATTATTGACTAAGAAAGAACGTGAAAATACATATTGCATCTTAAGATATATACGTCAAGAATTTTTTATTTCATTTCTAGTTAGTCTGATTAGCCTGCTGAGTCAGTAACTGTCTAGACATGCTTGTAATATGCGCTCTTAATTTCTTTATTGAAAACTCATTTAGGGTCTGTTTTGTGAAATCACTGATCACTTTATTATAAAAGCAATCATGGTACGGAACACTAATTGCGCAAGTCAAACTTACACTGGACCGGTTTTTTGTTAAATAGTTTGGCAAATTTTTCCTAAGGTCACGAAATTTCCCCGCTTTGCCCTACAATTTATATTTATTCACAAAATAACGACTGAAAAATTGTGTATTGCTGCTCTATAGAAAACAAATATTGTACCATATACTAAATGGATTAAATAGGAACTAATTATTTAGTGTATAATTGTCCATGCAGCATGTGCAGCATATCCCTGTATAATTTTGTTTTGGTTTTTTTTTAAAAAAAACTCTTAAAAGTTCTTTAAAACCATATAGGAATCAGCTATTTATTCTTAACTATTAATTTATTTCTTTCACTAATCGCATAATTACGAAATATTTTATGGTGTATAATCTTAATCGCATTTTTCATTTTTGAATCATTTTCTGCAAAAATAAAAAAAAAGACGTTTGCTCTTTACTAAATTAGTAATTATTATAATTGCCGAAATAATTATTTATTGCAATAAAAATGTGTGCAATTAAAATAAAAGGAAATGACCCACTATATTGTAATTTATAATGCTTAGATACTTTTTTCTGATTATGCCGTTTAAGTAGAAGGGTTTGACAGCAGTAAAGTTTCGATTTTTCACCGTATTAATTATATTTATAATTACCGGCCAAGTGCAAGCTGCACTTGCGCAATTAGCGTTCATGCGTTGATTGCTTTAAAAATAAAAATTTTTGTTACGGAAGTATAAAGTGAGCAATGACTTCACAACAACACACCCCAAATGAGTTTTCAATGTTTCCGATCCTTATTGAAAACTGACGACCTTGAAATTTTTGTTTCTTTTTATATACCAGATAAATTATTAATTTTAATTTTCGTTCATTCTACACCCTATGGAGAATATTCCAGAATTTTTTCAAAATTTTTTTGGCAATTTTTTAAAAATAATACAAAGAAAAGTGTGCGCCAGTATTACCATATATATATTTTTGAACTTGTGTTTTCACAAGCTTTCATTTGGCACCCGATGATCTGATAAAAAAAAATTTTTCCTCTTCCGATTTCACCCCCCAAAACTACCCTTTAAGTCAAACCTTAACTTTCAGAAATACAGGACTCTGATGGAGCCATTCATTCCTATATTAGTACCAAATTTGAACTTTCTATATCAAATCGTTTCGGAGGAAACCGGGTGTGACAGACAGACGGACAGACAAACAGACCTACGGACACCGAAGTGATCTTATTACGTACGGAAGACTAATATAAAACTTTTTTTTTTAATTTTTGCAGAGATCAAAATATCTTCGTGTCATCATATACTCAAGTCAATGACATATATATATATATATATATATATATATATATATATATATATATATATATATATATATATATATATATACATATATATATATATATATATATATATATATATATATATATATATATATATATATATATATGAATCATTGCATCATATATGTATACATTGTCAAAAGGAGTAATGAAAGTTGAAATAAAAAAGAAAATTGCCATGATTAGTCGCATTCCTTGCTAAAGGAAAATATATTTGGGAAACACTCACTCTCCAAAATTTTTTTAGGACCGTAAAAACTGTCTGTATTAGCGAAAACAAATAGCCTAAAAATATTTTTACAGAAAAATAGCGTTTTATTTAATCTCTTCTCGAAAACCTCCTATGGGGGTTTGTGTATTGATAATTGATATATTTGATATATCAAGTCTGGTTTAAATTGGAGATTTTCTGATTCGGACGTCTAGTGGCGAAGAGAGGAGGCTTTAGTAATGAAAATTATAGTGAAATTCCACCGGAAATATACGCGATTGAATTGTAGTAAAAGCGCAGGTCAGAAATGTAGCCAGCAATAGCACCTAAGTCGAAAACTGAACGGTACAGTATACTACTGTCAAGTTGAAACAAATCTACATTTTATAGCTTCCTTCCTTATCACGGTTCGATTCCGAACGTCATGACCTCTCATGCAATCGTGCTTGCCACGCTCCTTCACTCCTCACGGTTTTCCGCTGTTGGCATGACGTCATTAAGCGACATATTTGTTAGATCCTTTATTTGGTCGATGTAGCGATTTGGTGATCGACCTCTCTTTCGTTTTCCCTCTACTTTTCTCTGGATCACGAGCTTTTCGATGCCGTCTCGTCTAACAAAGTGACCAAAAAATTTAAGAATTTACCTTTGAATGGTCGAAAGCAGGCGTTCGTTTACTTTGATCTCTAAATCCTTCAGAATGGTATCGTTTCTTCGTCTTGCTCTCCATGGGTTCCTCATCATCCTTCGATAGCTGATCATTTCGAAGGCATGTATTATGCGGCGACATGCAGCGTGGATGGTCCAGGATTCTGATCCATAGGTAGCGATGGGAAAGGTCAGGGTTTGGAACAATACGTTTTTTGTTTATTTTTCCATGTGCCGATCCTGGTCGAACTGGGCAGTGCAGTCTTGGTAATGTCGATTCTCCTCTTTATTTCACCTTCACAGTCACCTTTATTAGAGATACGCACACCAAGATAAATTAGGTCTTCTTTTTCCTCGATGCTGCGTAGGGCATGAAAAGGACGAGATATTGTTCCCTGCCACCATTATTTGACTCTTTGCGCGGTTTGGTTTTAAATCGGCCTCCATACTAAATCTTTCTACGCGCTGGTGCAGCTGTGCCATCTCTTCTGAAGAAGCCACAACAGTGGTGTCCTCGGCGTATCTTAAATTTGATATTTTTCTACCTGCCAACGATACTCCATCATCTCAATCTTCGGTGGCTTTCCTTATAATCCACTTCCCGTAGATGTTGAAGAGAAGTGGTGACAAGATACAATCCTGTCTGACTCCCTTTGCAACATGAAAAGGCTGAGTCACCGTCGAATCTGACATTCGTTATTCAAGTATAGAGTCTTGATTAACTGTATCAGATGTCGCGGTACTGCCATCTCCTGCAACACTCTCCACAAGTATTTCCAATCAACACTGTCAAAGGCCTTAGCATAGTCAAGGAAACAAACGATACTAGGTACGATAAATTCATAAAACTTCTCTATCATTTGTCTTAAATTTAGAATCTGATCTCTTATTCCTCAATCAGACACATCGGCCTGCTAACTGCACATAATAGCTTCATTTGACATAAGAAATATAAATAACAATTATGTAATAATCATTGCTCAGTATCATTTTTTTTACTCAAAACTAAGTATGTTTTTTTCAACAAACAGTAATCAACATTCAATTTTCAGGTGATTCAATTCTAATCATGTCGTTAATTAAATCGGATAACATGAACAATCAGAATATACACAACGCCTTTTCCGATACCTTTATTGCCATATACTCAATTGTTTATTGTTTTATATTACATTGTACTGATCTCTGATTAACGTAAATTATTGCTATATCGGAGCTCTACATCAAATAGGAGCCTACTTCGCTCATCTATACATTTGGTATGGGTTCACTAAATTGCAGGTGCCTGCACCCCGCGTTCGGTTGGTTATCCAAAAATGTCATTATGCTGCTCCTGAAATGTAACATGTTCTGGATATTTAGGTCCGAGAGTAACTGGTTGTTACTTGCGATTCAGGAGGCGTTAGTAATAATTCTCACTTTATTTTGTATTACTTGAATGGAGCTTTTTGGTACTGTATATAAATGAATCCATCTTTGGCAGCCATACGAAAGCCTTGACACACTAATCTTCGTACATATTATCAGTTTGTACTGAAATAAAAGCTCGCTGAAATCATTCAACAGTGGATAGGGCCTCAATGGAAAGACTGGCTTTAACTGTCGCGGTTTCAGTCTGATCATTTTATACTTAACACAAGTCATACTGGACTTGAAGAAGCGTCATTGCCGGTTTAACTTTGATTTTTCAATATTCAAACCAGTTCGACAACTTGTTTAGGTGTTCCCGGAGACTACCATGTTGTTATTATGTCATTGCTTTTCGACAAGGATAAAAAGGAAATGTGGCCTGCATACAATGTTAAATTGATATATTGTGCCTTTAGGATATCGGTCCTATAAATATTAAACGATAGTGGCGTTAATTGAAAGCCTTGTGAAACTTTGGCTTCCATTCTCTTCTGTGAGGTCACTCGGTCTACCATGACCGTAAGTCTTCCTTCCAAATTACATAACTAGACCAGTTTTGTAATGCTAGGGGGAAAATCAGTTAAATTAGGTCTGTAGATGTCCCTATAACCATATTCTATTACGGCCTTGGAAACATTACCGCTTTTAAGCATCCCCTCTTTTTGACAGAACTTACGATTTGAGCAAGTCCTAACGTATAATGCGTCGTCTCATAATTGCTTTTTTAAGATTACACTGCAGAACCAGTGACTGTTATAAAATATACAATATAAACAAGAAATTCAATGATTCGATTCTGATGTGATGGACCTCCAAAATTCTGGGATAAACACACCATTGGATTAATTTTTGTGGGGATATATAAGGTCCGCCGTCTACGGCAAAAAATCATCAGTTTGTTAAAGCAAACATTATTTGTGTTTTTTTGTCGACATACAGCCTAATTTTTGTGAAAAATGGGGTGGGAGAGAAGCCACTGTGTCACACAAGTCAAAGTGGTCATTTAAATGATGTATAAATAATGTCATTGATTGTACTATATCAAAAAATAGTTTCTTTAAAAGCATTAATAATTCTCGTTTCGTTCTCATTAGAAGAAGCTCACATAGACCATTCCTTGTAAGGAAGAATTTACAAAAATAACAAGCCTAAAAGTAGTTACCGTAGAAGTTCAACTATTATAGGTGTTCTTGCTTACACATAAAGGTTTACATGAGCTGCCTCTATAACAGTGACTTTTATACGAGGTAATTTAACATCTGACGCTGGCTTTAGGGAGTTACTACTGTTAATTATAGATACCCTATATCCTTTTAGAAGGACCATTTTCGGGTTTAGTCGTTTTTCTTAACAAAAATTTCTGTTATTCGAAAATGACACTAAAACTGCAGGATGGAAGATAACAATATAATTTTGACATTTAGAGTAAATATCCAGTCTTTTTGACTCTTCAGCTGAGTTCAAAGGGCAGAAGATAAAAGAGAACACTAAAAGTGGAGTTATATATAAAGGTAAGTAGGGATATTTTTCACAAAAAATAACCCTTTCCTACAGTGAAGGAGGTGCCTTTTTTACATTCATAGGGATAGGGAAGCATAGGCCTCCCTAGCCCCTTAACTACGCCATACGGCAGAACGTACTTTAATATTCCTCCGAAACAAGAATACATAATTCTTTTGCTTCTGCGAACATATAAAATTGTATTTTTGAACTAGTATCGACTGTACATAGTACATCTATAAATGTCTCTTGACTGTTGATATTTGTAATCTGGCATCGACTCGGTGAATCTTATTTCATCCTACCATTAAAACTCCATACTAGACTTTAATAAAGTGGAAATATTCTCTGTAAATTGTCTATTTGCCTTGTTGGGCTCATTACAGATCTACCGACGGGACATTAGGTGGTCGATACAGGCATAGGGCGAAAAAGAAAGCTATGAGCGTGGGTGGAACTAACAAAGAATAATATCTTCCTTATCGATCGAGAAATGCTCAATTGAGTTAACTTGAAACATAACTTTCAATTAGAGCAAATCGGACTTTAAATTATTAAATAAAAAAATAAATTACTGTAGAAACGTAAGGCAGTACGTAATAAACCCCAGAACACTTAAGGCATTCCAATTTCATCATAGATCTACAGGCCTCTTTACTCATTACATGTTATTTACTAAACCAATTTTAATTTAAAATTTTTATGACATTTTACCGTGTTTTTGGTTCCCATTTTAACACTAAGTTAAATGTATCCATTTTACGAGAGGTAAAATAATAAGAGTCTTGTTACTTTTAATTATTTTCCTGTTAAGTATTACACGTCGAGGTTGCTAATCTGTTTATCTTGCGGAACCTTTTTTTTACTTAAAGACGTGTAACCTAATTTTAAGATTAATATAACTTTACGCTCCACCTTTTCTTGCGTGAATGTGTTTCTACATTTCTTAAAAAAAAAATAAATATAATACTAAAGTAATTATAGTTACTGAGCCGGGGTGAGATCATGAAAGTAGCATGTATAAAAGTCACTGCTTTAAAAGATTTTTTATAATAAATTTGGACACTTGGCAATGATATTGTATAACGAACATGTCTGCTTTTTGGTGCACCCAACTTACTGTTATTCATAGTCAGTTATCGCTAAAAAGTTGTAAAAATTTAGTTGCAAAAATTTAGTTGTAAAAAACTGTGCCATGAAAAAAACTTTCTTGTGCATGAACCTTTATATGGTTAGCAAAATCGACCAAATTTATATATTATTCAACACCTTCATACCAATTACACCCTTCACGATAACTCCAAAGCTAAAGTCTGCTCAAACTAGAGCTAACATTGCCACTGATAGAGAGAACGTGATTCAAATTCAACGATTTCACTCAGGATTTGAATCTTTCTGGAGTATCAATTTAGTGAGACTTGGTTTAATATGCATACAAGATTTAATTGATACAGAAATTGATGTCGCAAAACTATTGATTTTGTCGTAAGCTAATTGAACTTTAGAACAAAGGACAACTGATCCTCACTATTACGAAGATATTGTGTTCAATACAGAAGCTCACTTCTGGTTGAATGTCTTTGTTAGCAAACAGAATTGTTGGAATGTCGACGATGGCAATCCAAAACTAATTTTCCAAAGCCCATGACATCCAAAATAGTTACAGCATGTTGTGAATTAGATGCGAGCCTTATTTTTTTTCAAAATGACATAAGACAGCAAGTTACATCAATTACAAGGCCATTACTAGCGCATTTTTGGTTGGAGATTTGCAAAATCTTGATCTTAATAAACATTTAGTTTCAAAACGAAAGCGAAACATGCCATATCTAACGTGGATCAATTGATTTATTAAAAAGAAATTGAAGGATTCGATTCTTTTGAGAAAGGGACATGTGAATTCGCCCCCAAAACTATGAGATAACATACCATTGGCTTATTTTACGTGGAGATACAAAGTCCGTCGTCTACGGAAACAAACCATCAGTTGCTAAAGTATTGAAAACAATCGATCGTACTTAAATATTCAAAAATAGTTTCTTTGAAATAATTAATAGTTGCCGTTCATTCTCTTTAAAAGCAGCCCACATTAACAATTGTTGGTAAGAAACAACTTTCAAGAATATAAGCCTAAAGTAGAGGTTTAACTATTATAAACGTTCTTGCTTACACAAAAAGGATTATGAGAGTAGCTTCTATAACAGTGACTTTTATACGAGTTATTTTAACATCTGATGCTAGCTTTAGTTAGTTATTACTGCTGACTATGGAGCCTCTATATTCTTTTAAAAGGACTATTTTCAGGTCTAGTCGTTTTATCTAGCAATATTTTTTGTTATTTGAAAATTTAAGAAAATTTGCAGAATGGAAAATAACAATATAATTTTAACATTTAAAGTAAATATCCATTCCTTTTGACTATTCAGTTTCTAACAAGATTAATATTGAATTTATGAAAAAAAAACTAAAAAAAATAATAAAAAATAAGCTTTTTAAAAACAAGATAAGATTAGTTTGAGTTATTATTCCAACGCAACGGCAGGAGGTACATGGTGGAGACCCAAAGTTGGAAATTAAATTGTTATAAACCGTTTCAACGTAGCCGAGTATGACATATGTGTGCGACAGTTTTCCAACACAATATATCTGCGAATCAAATCATTTATACAACATAAATGGAGTCTGAAGTGACCAACCAACCAAAAAATTGGTGCAGAAGTCTAAAAAAACTATTGACTTTGTCGTAAGCCAATTGAACTTTAGAACAAATGACAACTGATCTTCACTATTACGTAGAAATTGGTTCAATGCAGAAGCTCACTTCTAGTTGAATGTCTTCGTTAGCGATCAGAATTGTTGAAATGTGGACGATGGCAATCCAAAACTGATTTTTCAAAGCCCATGACGTCCAAAATAGTTACAGTATGTTGTGAATTGGATGCGAGCCTTATTTTTTTCAAAATGACCTACGACAGCAAGTTACAGTGAATGGAATCAATTACAAGGCCATTACTAGTGCATTTTTGGTTGAAAATTTGCAAAATCTTGATCTTAACAAACATTCAGTTTCAATAAGAAGGCGACATATGCCATATCTAACGTGGATCAATTGATTTATTAAAAAGAAATTAAAGGATTCGATTCTTCCGAGAAAGGGACATGTGAATTCGCCTCCAAAACTGTGAAATAACGTACCATTGGCTTATTTTACGTGGAGATACATAAGGTTCGTTGTCTACGGCAACAAACCATCAGTTGCTAAAGTATTGAAAACAAATATTATATGTGCTTTTACTGACAGACAGCCTAATTTATGTGAAAAATTGTATTGAGAGCAAACGCTGTGTTAAAAAAGTGAAGGTGGTCATTTGAATGATGTATAAATAATGCCCTCGATCGTACTTAAATATTAAAAAATAGTTTTTCTTTTTTTTTATGGGTCTAGCACACGTGCTGCAGGGAAGTCCCTAAAGCGCTCCAGGAGCGGCATGAGTGCGGAAAAAGCGATTCACGTTGTTCTTGAATCGATGTGTCTTTAAAATAAACTCCTTGCAACAACAGAGGCTGCGCGGACACGAGATAAGACTTCGTATTTAGTATCGGGTCTTCCATTAAGGACTTGACAACTTTTTTTTGAAATAAAATGCAACCCATTTGAGACATTTCGAAAATTTTACTATCGGCTTGAAGTACAATCAAAACATTTATGTATGGAATTCGACTTCATTCATATGTCCACCATGGGCACGTTTGCAGCGGTCGATTCGTTGAACCCAATTTTCGATGACTCGGCCACACATTTCGACGGAAACGGCCGCTATCTCTCTTTCAATATTGGCTCTGAGCTCCTCTAACGACGCAGGCTTGTTAGCATAGACCAATGATTTAACGTACCCCCATAAAAAGAAGTCTAGAGGTGTTAAATCACACGATCTAGGCGGCCATTCGACGGGACCATTTCTCGATATAACACGTTCACCGAATTTAGATTGCAGTAAGTCGATTGTTACACCCGCTGTGTGGTTTGTGGCGCCATCTTGTTGAAAGCACATATCATTAATGTCTAGCCCATGCAATTGATCAAAGAAATAACGTTGCAACATGCCTCTGTAGCGATCTCCATTGACTGTAACGTGACGGTTATTTTCATCAACGAAAAAGAACGGCCCAATGACACCACCGGCATGAAAACCGGACCAAACAGTAATTTTTTGTGGATGAAGTGATATTTCTTCAAGTACATGAGGGTTTTCACCTGACCAATAACGCATATTCTGTTTGTTGACGAAGCCGTTTATCCAAAAATGCGCTTCATCACTAAAGATGATTTTGCGATGAAATTGGTCATCTTCTTCCAACATTTCTAGAGCCCAATTCGAGAACGTCTACGTTCGCTTCATATGATCGAGTGGCTTTAGTTCTTGAGTTAACTTTAACTTATAAGGGTGCAGGCCAAGATCCTTTCGCAAAATTCGCCATAGTGTGGTCTGAGCGATGCCCAATTCTTGAGAACGCCGTGAAATCGACTGTTTTGGTTCGCTTGAGATGGACGCTTGAACGGCAGCAATATTCTGGCCACTTCGACCAACCCGTTGTCTCACTGGCACGGGAACATCCAGCAGCGAGTATGTTAACTCAAATTTTTTCACTAGACTATGAATTGCTTTCTACTAGGACGAGAATTACGATCAAAAATTGGCGTTAACGCTCTTAAAGTTGCAGTCACCGACTCCAAATTTTGGTAGTAAATTTTAATTATTTGTAAACGTTGTTCGTTCGTGTACTTCACCATGATGAAAATGTTGACTTTACTGGATGTTTTGACGTTGACAGTTAGGTGATTGGCTTAAGGGCGCGTTCACAGTGAAATTTCAAAGTTGTCAAGTTCCAAATGGAAGACCTTATATATACAGTTTGTCAAGAAAGAACGTGTCCACGATAATTCATTTTTGATAGATGTGATTCTAGAGATTCAACAAAAAATCGGTAGAGGGAACCTTTGTCTACAACACATTTTAGTACAAGCATCAGTCGATTCCGAACTTTCGTCGAAATCACGTAAAATCCAAAATGAGTCACTTATTTGCGCGTCGGTTCGAGGGAGTCTTTCTTTGTTCCCATCAAAAGGGGCCTAAAATGACACATTTTGCGGCCGCTAAATATATTCGAAAATCGGTCTCGTTTGTGAAAAAGTGGTAAATCGTCTTAACGAGACGAAAAATGTCGACGACTTGCCAAAACGTGGCTCCGTAGGCAAAGTTACTCGGAAAACCGGAGGAAAACGAATCGTGTTTTTGTTTTCACGGGACCCGAAATTGACGCTGCGTAAAGGAGCCGCAAAATTAAGAAAATCAGGTTTGAATGTGTCACATGAGACCATTCGACAACATCTTAGTGCTCATAATGTCAAATTCCGAAGCACGTTTGAAGAAACCTTTGCTGGGCGGAAATCATGATACGAAGCGGCTCGCTCGAGCCCAAGATAAGATACTAGAGTGACTCTCGCAATTACCGGCCGCCAACCCTATTAAAACGTTTGATTCCTTGTAAAGAAAAAACTCAGAGGAAAGACTCTGAGGACCTTGACTCAGTTCTCTCGCGAGATTCGAAAAAAATTTGCAAAATATGCAGAAAATCTCATCGACCGATGGCGATTAGACAACTTACTAAGGTAATTGCGCCATTGTTTTGCACACCAAAGAATACATTGATGGCAAAAAATGTTCTCGAAACACATTTTTTCAATACTAGCGGTCACGCACTTAATTGACAGACTGTAGAATATGAGCTAATAATATATTTGTTTACGTCCACTAAGATTTTTATTTTCCGTTTGAGTAGTGGTTATTGAGTTTCAAGTCTATATCACCATTATATATTTATTTCAATTCCTTACCTACTTAGTAAACTACTCAGTTTATTTTCTTTCTTCTCCTTTAAGTCTAGTCAAATGATATTTGTGATTAAATACTATATTATTGTATGGCTTACAAATTTTAATAAGTATCATTGTAGATTTCTATATTGTAATGATTGGTAACATAACTTTTTTTTAAATAAAAGTTACTTTTTACTATGCAAGTGGTCCACTTTTACGTCAGATGCATTAAGCAAGATACAATATCTTTACGAACGTCGATTACTTTTACGTTATGTTCTGACACCTTTTATTATGTATGATTGTATACTCGTAAAGCTGTAGCTGTTTTTATATTATAAATTGTTTATACAGGGCATCTTATGACTCGAATCTGTTTGGATTATTGCGCCAACGCAACAGACAGGAAACGTAAAGTGGGGGTGCAAATATCAGGATTTTTCAACCAAATTGTGTTTTTCCTTACTATAATCATTTTAAAAATTAGGTTTTTATAAAGCTGAGATTCTGTAATGTAGATAAAGAAGAAAGGAAAAAGTTTCTTTTCTCTTTGGCATTTTATAATCTATAAAACCTTCGTTTTTCTGTCTCAGGCTCGAATCCTTATGCATATTACTTGTTGATTTTAAAAATATCGGCTGGCTGTTTTATTTTCGCGGACACCACAGTGTTTAAGCCTCAACTCCTAGTATAAATATTTCCTTTCTGTAGGATAGGTTGGAAAGTCTACAGAAAACTAGTGTTACAGTCCGCGATAATTTTCATTTTTGGTAGATGCGATTCTAGCGATTCAACAAAAAATCGGTAGAGGGAACCTTAGATCTACGACGCATTTTAATGTATTAATCGATTCCAAACTTTCCTCGAAATCACGTAAAATCTAAAATGACTCACTTGTTTGCGCGTCGGTTTCGAGGCAGTCTTTCTATTTGTTCCCATCCAAAGGGGCCTAAAATGATACGCGGCCCCTAAATATATTAAAAAGTAGGTGTC